>CM053785.1:378254825-378904825 GCA_028749045.1 Cupressus sempervirens
ATTCAAAATGTATACAAAAAGTGATTAAAGAGAGTCAAAATATGAAAGTAACATATGTTCTATGATAGGTCAGGGTAGGACTTCCCACCCATGTCATTTTTTAATAAACATCAATATAATTAATATGAAGTTCCTTTCACCATTGAGTCATCTTGTTCTTGTGGGTCCATGTAGACCAATATGTATCATCTCCAAAGGCCTTGTGGTTAAGTGTGCTTTGTTCTTGAACTTAACTAGTCTACTTTCCCATCTGTTATTTCTTATATATAGTGTCAATAGGCTTGATAATATTTGACATGTCTCTTGCAAATTTAAAGGACCTAATCTTGAAAAAATGTTAACGTTAATATGTCTCATTATTTTGTCCCATAGCCAACATGCATTTTCCAGTGGCAAAGAAAATTTGTCTTCATTCTTCTTCTTTAGATAGTGCACACTACTATTTCTCATGCATTTCTAGAAGCTTTCCTAATTTTGTATCTACCTCTATTAAATCTAACCTCAAATACATTACTACTTAATTGACTCACACTCAAAAGACTAATATAATAGACATAAATTTTTTGTGGTTTTTCAATCCATGAATTTCAATAGTTCATAATCATCTAGACTACTAATAATAACAAAGTTAAACTTTTCACTATTCTCATGTACTTTTATTTCATCTAGTGTAGAAAGAAGACTAGATGCCAGAGGAATATAAAAGTTTCTAACAACATCAAGAATTCTATATGGAATTGAGTCAAAATGTGATTCCATCCTCTCCTTCAAGACAATATAATTTGGTTTTTTTCCAATTTAGGTACTTTTCTACCATTTTTATTAGCCATCTCAAATTTGCCTTAAGTGTTTAAGCTTCTTTTTGTAAACTTATCTATGATAGAAATTGTTAAACACGATTTGATGTTGAGAGAGAAGGGGGAGATAAAATCTGTTAGATAACTGAGGGGGGTAGGAAGGGGGGAGGGGGGTGGTGTATCAGTTATGTCCAGTTATCATATAGTCCCTTTCAAACATTTCAGTACCAAGGTAAGTGCACTGAGTTGTGCCAAAAGGGGGTTATAAGTGGCCACTTTTCTTTTCTTTTCTTTTTTTCTTAAATCAACAATTTTTGAACTTCGACAAGAATTTAAAGATAGTTACAATCAAAATTTTAAGATATGACAAAAACAAAAGCAATAGTCCTTTGAATCTAGTTTCTAAACTACAAATTTTTTTTCAAAATGGTTTAGTTTTAGGTCCTCAAAAAAAGGGACCATAGAAAGTGGTACTATTTTTTCAGAAAAAACATAACATAGTGCAAAGTGTGCCCCCCCTAAAATTTTAACTTTTTTTTTTCGAAATTCTTTAATCACTCTGGTCAAAAGTTACCTAACATCGTGTAGTTTATCCCAAATTTTTTGGGTAATTTATAATATGTATTTTTCTTTTATGAATTTTGCAATTGGACACATCCCAAAAATGTGAAATATCTATGTGCTCCCCCTAGAAATGATTGGAAAATAATCTAAAATCAAAACTTATTTTTTTCAAAGTGTGTAGAATGGAGTCTAGTTTTTAAAAAGCTAAGTTGTTGCAAAATTTGATGAATGAGCTAAAATCTACACCCTAATTAGTACATGTTGGTTTTTGACATAAAATGGACATACATTCAAAATAAATTATAGTTGAAAGGCTTAAAATAGTTCAAATTCAAAATAAATTATATGGTTAAATAGCTAACACATAGATCTACAATGTCATGTAACCTAATTTTATCAATGGTCAACCATGAGGAAACTTGAAAGAGAACACACAAGAAAAATCAATCATTTTTTGTATATTTTTTGCAAAACATGTCTCAGACTAATTTAGAGACTTCAAACCTTTGGGTTGGATCCCCAAGGAAAATCCAAGCCTTAGGCTTGGTAGAATCCAAAGTTTTAAATAGGGTGTGCGTGCTATAGTGCATGCACACTATGTAAAACATTTTCAAATTTAGGCTTACACAATGTGTACACACTTTGTAAGCTTAAATTTCAATAGAGATGGAAGGAGAAAGGGAAGGAGAGAGAGAGAGAGAGAGAGAGAGAGAGAGAGGGTAGAGAGTGAGAGAGAGTAGAGGATGGGGAGAGAGTAGGACATGGGAGAGGGTGGGATAGGGAGAGAGGGAGGGATACATATATATATATATATATATATATATATATATATATATATATATATATATATATATATATATATATATATATATATATATATATATATATATATATATATATATATATATATATATATATATATATATAGAGAGAGAGAGAGAGAGAGAGAGAGAGAGAGAGAGAGAGAGAGAGAGATGTGTGAGAAATATATAGTAAAAGAGAGGAGTGGGAGAGAGATTTAGCTAGAGAAATGGAGAGAGAGAGTAGGGAATGGGAGATAGTGGGATATAGAGAGAGTGAGAAAGGGTGGGATTGGGGAGAGAGAGAGAGAGAGAGAGAGAGAGAGAGAGAGAGAGATGGGAGAGGATGGGATAGAGAGAGAGTGAGAAAGGGTGGGGTTGGGGGGAGAGAGAGACTATGGGATGTGAGAGGGTGGGATAGAGAGAGAGATAAGGTGGGAGAGGGAGAGAGATAAAGTAGGGGAGAGAGAGGGACAAAGAGACAAAGGGAGGGATGGAGGGAGAGAGAGAGAGAGAGAGAGAGAGAGAGAGAGAGAGAGAAGGAGATGGGAGAGGGTGAGATAGAGAGAGTGAGAAAGGGTGTGATTGGGGAGAGAGAGAGACTAGGGGATGTGAGAGGGTGAGAGAGAGAGAGAAGGGGGTGGGAGAGGGAGAGGGAGTAGGGGATGAGGGAGGGAGGTAGGGAGAGAGAGAGAGAGAGTAGGGGATGAGAGAGGATGGGATAAGGGGAGAGAGAGGGAGGGAGGGAGAGAGAGAAAGTAGAGGGTGGGAGAGAGAGAGAGTAGGGTATGGGAGAGGGTGGGATAGGGAGAGGGAGAGAGAGAGAGAGAGAGTAGGGATGGGAGAGAGAGAGAGAGAGATTAGGGGATGGGAGAGAGAGAGAGAGAGAGAGAGAGAGAGAGAGAGAGAGAGGGATAGGGGGGAGAGAGAGGATGAGAGAGGGTGAGATAGGGGAGAGAGAGGAGAGATAGAGATAGAGATAGAGAGAGGGGGATGGGAGAGGGTGGGATAGGGAGGGGGAGAGAGAGAGAGAGAGAGAGAGAGAGAGAGAGAGAGAGTAGGGGATGGGAGAGGTAGGGAGTGAGAAAGAGGAAGAGAGAGACTAGGACATTGAAGAGGGAGGGAGGGAGGGAGGGAGAGAGAGAGAGAAAGAGAGAGAGAGAAGGGCATGGGAGAGGGGTGGGATAGAGAGAGAGAGGGAGAGGGTGGGAGAAGGGGATGGGAAAGGGTGGGATAGAGATAGAGGGAGGGAGGGAGGGAGGGAGAGAGAGAGAGAGAGAGAGAGAGAGTAGGGGTAGGAGAGGGAGAGAGAGAGTAGGGGATGGGAGAGGGTGGGAGAGAGAGAGAGGGTAGGAGAGAGAGAGGGAGGGTGAGAGAGAGAGTAGAGAGAGAGTAAGGGGTGGGAAAGGGTGGGATAGGGAGACAGGGAGGCAGAAATTGAGAGAGAGTAGGGGATGGGAGAAGGTGGGATAGTGAGAGAGGGACAGAAAAATGGAGAGAGAGAGAGAGAGAGAGTAGGGGATGGGAGAGGGTGGGATATGGAGAGAGATATTTTTCAAATAGTGCATGCATACTTTATAGTGCGTACATGCTATAGTGCATACACACTATTTGAAAACACCAAAAAATAGTTATAATGAAAGTTTGGGTCCCTATTGAACCATATTTTTTTTTTTGTCTATTGTTTGTTCTGTTGTTCCAATAGAAAACACGGGTTTCATGCTATTGGAAGTTAGCAAACACCAAATTCAATCATTGGATACACTATTTGAAGACTATTTGAACATTCTTTCATGCTATTAGAAGCTAGCAAACATCAAATTCAATAACTAGATACACTATTTGAAGGCTATTTGAACATTCTTTCTATAGAAAAGGTTAGTGCAGTCCTTTTTAAATATTCTTTGTTACTATAGAGTCAAATTTCATTGTAATTTGACAAGTTTCTTAATATACAATGAATTCATTGAAATTTGTATGTTTGAATGAATTGTTATTTGGAAATGGTTAGAAATTTGACAATTTGTTTAATATATATTGTGCATTCATTCATATAATTGTAATTTATATATGCATTTGAATGATTTGTAATTTACAAATTGTAAGTAATTCAAATGTTTGAATAATTTCACATATAGAAATCATCATCATACCAAGGAAGAAACCAAAAAATCAAAAAACGAAAGAGAGGGAGAGAGATTGGCAATTAAAAGAGAGAAAAATGAAACTATTATGTGAACAAATAAATTTTTAATGTAATAATGAAGAATTGTCTTTCGAAGAGAAACATAAACCGCCAATACAAAGAAATAAAGAGGAAGAATTGGAAAGATAAAGAGAATGAGTGAGACTCTTATGCTGAAGAAGACAATTGAATTGTGAAGCTACACCATCTTCCAATGTTAGAGTCATATCATCATCTCATGTTGAAGAGACACTAATTTCTACATCCGACAATGTACACACTCCATCATGTCATGTTGAAGGTACAACATCAACATATCAAGTAGGTGATATTCCATCTTTTGCATCTTATTGCCAAGGCACATCATCTTTGGTTCAAGGTACACAAAACACTCAACCTTATATTGATGTTCAAAATATTGAGAGAATGGAAAATATTATAACACCTTCTAGAATTTATTTTAAAAGACTAAAATATTTGATTGATATTGATATTAACATATTGAAATCAATGCCTAACAAGATTAGAAAGTGTACTTGTCAAAGAAAAGTTATCGTACGTAGAGATTATTCTTTGAAGAATTAAAAGTTATTCTATGTGGAGATTATTCTTTAAAGAATTAAATATTATAGGTCAATGCCAATTATTTGTTAAAATGATGAAGAATTTGAAATTTAGGCCCATCATGAAGATTATTGGGCTAAGAACGATAGATGATTCAAATAAAAAAAAGTATTGTAAAGAATCTAATGAGTGCATATGACAAAATGGGTTCTAAATCACACACCAAAGATAATAATATTACAAGATGTGTACCTACATTAATAATAGTAAGTACCCAAATGAAGAAAGCTCGACTCATGAGAAAGACAAGCAAAACATTGAAAATTGGTAGAGGTATTCTAAGGAGAGCCATGGTAAGGCGTGAGAGATTGGAAGATCCAACAAAAATGTGTTATGGACATTTAGAGGTAGACTACTACAAAAGGATAAAGATATTAGTGAAGCTTTGAAATCATTGATTGAAGATTTTTGGACAAATAGCATGTGTGTTTCCCTTAATCAAAGAGATGTTGTAAGAAGGATTGGTACTCGAATTCACAATCCACATGTGAAACATTTTTTGTACTCAATTTAGACAAAATTTTTGCAAAATTTATTGGTATGTAACCTCAAATTTGAATAAGTCAAAGATTTTTTGAGATGGGTAAACCTTTTTATATGAAGATAAATCACACACACACACACACAACCAGTGATAACTTTAAGAAACCCCTCCTGAAAAAAAATGCCTATAATGCTAGCAAATCCAATAGTTTGTGGGTAGGAAAATTTTAATGTTGAGGGTGATTTTTTTGTTTCATATAGAGAAATAAAATATTATATGTTGGCAATTTTTTTCTTGCCCTAGCAAAAATTATTTTAAATGTGGCAAATTAATGTTTTTTCTTGTTGATAGATAAATAAATTATTACTATTTTTTTCCATGCCAAAAATGAATTAATAATGTCAATGGCGAATTACTTATTTTGTAGAAAAATGAATAATAATGGTCTTGACTAATCTTTAGTGGTAAACTAAAAAATTGTTTAATCTAAAAACAAAATTTGCACATGTATTGGCTAGTGACTGTACTAACTGCTAAGTAGTCACTTGAAGTTTCAATTTGTGAACTACCTTAGGTCTATTATTAATAATGTCGTACATCATTATGTCAATATCACTATTACCAAGTTGACTACCGTCACTTTCGTATTGTTAATAGTAAATACAATAGTTTTATTGACCATTGATTAATTAGAGATCAACAACAAAAGATGCATTTTGGGGCCACTCACTTGAAAAGACCTAGAATCACATGAAATTCTCTAGAATAGAGACATGTGGAAAGGTTTGCATGGAAATCATTACTCAATGTCAGGAACTATTAACTATCTGACATTAATGCCAGTACATTTTGACATTTCACACACTTGAAAATTAATAGAATTACGAAAAAATAAGATATAAAAGATCATGAACGCCAAAGAATTTAATGCAACTACTATTAAATAGCCTCTTCAAATTTTTATTATTATCATTTCTCATATTCTTCAATCTTAATTTGGTTTGCAGTTG
The DNA here is from genome assembly GCA_028749045.1 of Cupressus sempervirens. Lineage (NCBI taxonomy): Eukaryota > Viridiplantae > Streptophyta > Pinopsida > Cupressales > Cupressaceae > Cupressus > Cupressus sempervirens. Next base: position 378,261,290 of record CM053785.1, read on the forward strand.
CATTTTGAAGAGTTTCTTGAATCTTAGTCATGGATATGCCAATTTGCCTGAAATGAACTACAATGGCTCTGCAAAAACCCATTTTGGGCAGGATTCCTGACAATGTTGTTGTCATGGTTTGCAAGCCAGATGTTCAAAGTCTTTTTATCTATCATGCTATATTCATAGTCCTCAGCCATGAACTCTTGAGAAATAATAAGAGGTGTTGTGTGTCCATGAATATTACCTCCCGCTTCCTCACGTCTCTTCTCGACTTTGGAGGCAGTCAAATAGACATTCTAATGCTTCTCCATAACATTTTTAAGAAAATGTTTTTAGAATATGATGTCAAAATTCTTGTATTAGCCGAGCAAGTACCGAGGCCGGGCATTAGCATCCATTTCATAGATGTAGTAGAAAAGTGTTGGGAGCAAGACATAGGGTGCATTATACATAAGCATCATTTCCTGTTCGGCATGAACAAACGACAATTTACTCACCATCGAAAGTGAGCATAGCTTGGAAGGGATTTTCTATGAAAGTGGCTATTGTTGGATGACATCAGTGAGATCGACTTCACATAGTTGGACGAGTTCAACGATATCATCTTCTCCAACAGATTCCTCATAGAGGGACTTGAAGACCTTTCTAATTTAAGGCTTCAAGCCCTCGACACCTCAGCCCACTGATGCTTCCAGCCTCCCTGGTTCCCTGTTTCCCTATTCCCTGTTTCTTGAATACTATTTCCTTAACCATTGCCCTTTGGGCAAAAAAAGAGTTTTTAAGATATCTGTATTTTTCTTTAGATTGAGCCTTGCCCTTTTTTGTAAATTACGAAATAGTAAAACCAGGCTGATTTAATCAACTATTTTGAATATCTATGCTATAAATCAGTATTATGTACATTGTATAGTCTAAAATATTATCAATGAAAACAATAGTTTTTGGCTTCTCAAATCTTTGTTCTTGTTAGTCTACAACTTTGTTTTTGGCATCTCGATTCTCAATGCACTGTTGAAATGTTAGTCTACGGCTTTGTTAAAAATAATTAATTGTTAATAGTTATAAAGTTAGAACTTAGAACTTAGAAACAAATAAAAGGGTTTCAACAATCACGATTCCCTTTATGGTTCCATATAATATATTTGATTAACAATTTACTTATAAAAAAATATTCAATCAAAAATTATCCAATTAAAAGTTTTGTAATTTTTAAAACTATTCTTCTTTTATCTATTATCTGATTGGTTAAAACAAATGGAGCGATAAGATATTAAGAGCGGATTTCAAGGAAAACTAAAGATTATACCCTTAGCAAAGTTAAATATAATTTTGATAATTTATGTGTCAAATTTTTATTTCATATCTATCTTATCACCTATTCCTAACTTTTTTCATTATGAAATTTTTTAAATGATGAAGAATAGTTTATAAACAATCATCACAATTTTCAATATATGTTAATAATTTATAGATAATTAAACTATATTACATTTTAATTTTGAAACTAAATAATAAATATGAATAAAAATATAGCATTTATAATTATATTTTTAAATTGTAATTATTTTATTTACATTAAATTATTGTCATTATTATTTCATATCTTGCACCAATTTTATTTTATAAAATTTAATATATCTTCATTGAATTTTTCATATCATCTTTACAATAACAAGTTTATGATAGAAAAGAAAATATTTTACTTATATTATATTAAAACTATTATAATTATTATTATAAATTATATTATATATATAATATTTTATATAAATAATTAAATTAACATCATGATTTTGACATGCTCAAGCTTAAAAGTAGAATAATAATAATTAATAATGATTTCTTTAACAATATTTATTTCAACATTTTTCTCTATATTAATTAATATGCTATGTAAATTCTTTTCAATGACTGTGGCTCTATTTCAGGCCAAATTTTATAAGATTGAATATAAGGTCTATTTCTACCTGAAACTGGGACACGTGTGCTCGAAGATTCTACTTGAAATCTTGACCATTGCATAAAAAAAAGATCGACGACTCGAGATGAATTTTAGGCCAATTTGGAAAATGTTTTCCCATGTGCCTAGATTCATCTAGAATCGTGACACATGTCCAATCATTGAAAGACTTGGTTAATATTATTAATAATTATGTTTATAAACAATTATCAAAATTATCAATATAAGTTAAATTTTTTTTATAGATAATTGAACAATATTACATTTTAATTTTGAAACTAAACAATAAATATGAATAAAAATTATAATATTTGTAATTATATTTTTTAATTTTAATTATTTTGTTTAAATTAAACTATTTTTATTATAATTTATTATTAGCGTTTGACAGTAGGCTTAGGGCTAAGAGCTAAATATTTTATTTTTAATGTGATTCATTGACGTTTATATATATATATATATATATATTTTTTAATGTAAGTGCATGAGTTTATATTTTATATTTTAATAATATATTTTATATAAATTATAATATGTTTTTTGTCATTCAATTAAAAATAATATTACTTATATTATATAATCATTTAAGATTTTTTATTATTATAAAAATATTATTATTTTTATATTATAATTATTTATTATATGATAGAACATATAATATAGTTATTTATAATATAATATAATTATAATTATATGATATATATGTAATAGAACACATATCAATGGTTATATTTGTGAATAAAATTTAAATTTAAATTAACATCATTACAGAAAAATATAATTATATAACATTTTTATTAATTAAAATATTTTATATATTATAATAAATTTATTAAATTTAAATTAGATTTATATAAAAACTAAAGGCAAGTACTAATGGTACTTGTTTCATATCTTACACCAATTTTATTTTATAATATTTAATATATCTTCAGTTGAATTTTTCATATCAGCTTTACAATAGAAAGTTGATGATAGAAAAGAAAATTATTTTTATAATAGAAAAGAAAATCTCCTTTATTTATATTATATTATAACTATTATAATTATTATTATAAATTATATTTTTTATATATAAAAAATATTTTATATAAATACTTAAATTAATCCGAAAGTGGGACACGTGTACTCCAAGATTCTACTCGAAATCTCAACTGTTGACTAAAAGAAAGATCGATGGCCTGAGATGAATTTTTGGCTGATTTCAGAAATGTTTTTCCATGTGCCTAGATTCATTCGAAATTGTGACACGTGTTCGATCATTGCAAAGCTCAATTAAGTGTCATGACTTGATTAATTTATTAATAATTATGTTTAGTCTTTAAAAAAAATTATTACTTAATCCCAACTCAGCAATGCCGCGATTGTAAAGTAAAAGGCAGATCAACGCATAAGATAATGACCAGGGATGAATTTTAGGTAAATTTTGGATCCACTATCACTATTGTCAAGAAACATCTGAAATCATGACACGTGTCTGTGACAAGTGTCACGATCCAAATGACTCTTGACAACAGTGACAGCATTCCACAAATTGACCCGAAAGTTATATCGATAATTAAGTTTGATTTTTATTAATTTATTTATTTAAAATGAACAAATATATTCAAATGTATATTAATGTAATACATTTTTACTTTTTATTATTATTGTTACGTACATTACTACATTATTGAGTCTTGACTCTTTATGTCATTTACATGTACATTGTACATACTATTAGTAAAGTACCTAAAACCATTAATTACTTAATACTTTCATTTTAACTTTTAACTGTTAACTTTCTATGTTTTTAGAGAATGAAGTTGAAAGTTCTCCAAGTTGAGTTCAATACGATAGGGTTTTCAAATTTCAAATTTTCAAAGACTGGTAGAATTCCATTTTGTGTTTTGAAGATTGAAAGTGTGAAACTTGAGTATCAGACGACAACACCAATTATCCAATCTCGATTCTGGATATTTTATTTTATTTTTTTAAAAATCATTGCAATTTGTAGCAATAGAAATCTTAATTTTAATTGTCTTAGGTTTACACTTTACAATTATTTTAAATAGGGCATGGAGAAGAATTTTGTGTAATAACTAGTAGCAGACATGGGCAAAACAAAGTCAAAAACCTCTCGTACGAGTGCATGGATAAAGGAAAAGAAAGACATTATAGAACTCAAGCAAGTGTTACAAACCCCAGGTTTCACCGATGAATGTCATGATATTTCGATCCTGTTATCCATGGAGATTTTGGAATCATGGGAATTAGAAATTCATTGTTTAAGAAGTGGAAAGATCCACAGAAAGGGAGAAATTTTTACAAATATAATAATAATATTCATGCACATACAAATAAACTAGCTACTCTGGTTATTGATTAGCAAACCTCATTGTACCCAAAGTATTCCCTTGCCCTGAAATTGTAATGCTATGTGATCAGAATTATGATGAAAATATAAAGGAAATTGTAAACCAAAACACCCATGAGGAAATTTTATCCATAACTGAGAGTGAATTTTTCACTCTGTTATACCCAGGGCTAGAGTTTAAACCAAAAAATTTTAACGAGCACATTGACTTGGATAAACTAGCATAAGCTTATGAAAAACTAGAAAGAGTTTTTCAATATTCATATATTAAGGGTTTAATAAACTCAGAGTCCTCTACTAGTGTTACACTGGACATAGACCATAAGCCTCCTTATCAGTATGATATTTTTGTGCCATGGGTTTAGTATACTATTTTTTTTTTAAATCATTTTTTCTGGGATTGGACAGTAACAAGGAAGTAGGGGCCAATGTTCTTGAAATTATTTATAATATCCATTGTTAAGGTCAGTCAGTTGAGAAGGTAGATATAAGATATAATTTTGTTCAACACATTGTTGAATCTATGCAATGATTACTAATGATTAAACAAAGTACAACTATAGGCAAGATGAAGACATTTAGGTTCACAAGTTACTTGTGCTACCTTCTTTTGGCAAAGCATCGCTAAATATTTGAGACAGAGAACAACAAGCTTTATATTGAGGTCTATAAGTTTGATGAGAAAACCTAAAAGAAATCAGAGACTCCAAGTCTAGTATATGAGTGGACACATAAGATGATGATGACTGCTACAAATAAAAATTAGAACCATTTTGTAGACTTCTTTTTGGCATCTATTTACCAAAAAATCACAAGCACTTCGATGCCTAGATTGTCTGTATCTTATAAAGATTGCATTCAACTAGGAAGTTAGATTCAATTGGTTGACTAGTTCTTCATAGAAGAGTACACTATCTTAACATTTTACAGTTCAGTGGTTGAACCCTGCAAACTTCTAATGTATGTTACAAAAAAAGTTTTTGCACTGGAATATATATGACAGATGGAGAGCGCAAATGAAATTTTTAGTGGACAACAAAAGAAAATGATATTTCGTTCCTTGCCTTTCACAATTGGAGGCCTCACATTTGAGAGAAAGACTTTCAAAGTGAAAAATGAATTGGTAACTTTTTTGGCTTTGATTTTGTTAGTCACTAGAATTATGATCCACTAAAAATAAAAATAAAAAGACTTATTGCCAATGGGAACTCTGCGAGAAAATATCAACATTAGGAGATGTTATTGATAGAAAAGTTTAAAAAATAAGGATTCATGGGATGAGGTTAAGAAAGAGATGGAGAAAAATGCAATAGAGAATAATATTTCAATGCAAGAATTATCATCCCAAATTACAACATTGCACATATCAAAGTCACACAAATCAGAGCCTTTGACATACTTAAATTTCTACGAGAAAGCATCTGAACCTTCTAAGAGGTCTATGCCAAAAGCAATCAAAGAGGCATGACATCTGCATCATGGTGTCAAACCAAGATGACTGGTTTTTGGAAAGTGAGGCAAAATTTGAGTGAACCAAGGACATCAACAGGTTTTGAGGAAATTCAAGAGGATGAACTTTTCAGTGATTATTGGAATAAAGAGCATCCAATTGTACTATATTATTTTCATAGTGATAGTGATAATGAAAGACGGAAGGACCTCAAGTCTGATGTTGACATTCAAGGTATTCAAGATTCTAGGTCAACCAAGGGCCAAGATAATGTTAAACTTCAAATGAGTGATTTTATTAAACAAATGTATAGTAAAGGGGCAACTATGATACAAAAAATGGGTTATGCAGGTATAGGGCCCATTGGTGCAAGTGGTGAAGGGATTTGAAATCTAGTTTTAGTACCAGACCCACCCAAAAGAGGATGTAAACCAATAATTGGACTCTCTGAGATTGAAGATGATTCATCTAGAAAGGGCAAAAAATATTATACTTCTGCTTTTGAAGATCATCCCAACACATTATTTGTTAAATCTTCAAATCCAGTTGTAGTTGATCCCACTGGCACTCGCACTGGCACTAGAACTAGAATGGATGAACCTTGTGCAAAAAAGAAAAAAGTTATGACAATTACACTGCAAGTAGTGTCAATGGTTACTTCACCAATGTATGCACCAGTAACTTTTGTACAAAAAGAAAATAGTCCTAAAATGTCAAGATTTGGAATGGGCCATCTTCAGTCTGTTGGCAATTCTCAAAATACAATTGTAGGTGGAGTAAGTTTAACTAGAGTTGGAGGAGCATACAATAATACAACTGATAATTCAATTTTCAAACACTCAATTGTATTAGAAAACCCACATTTTAGTTTGAATGAGTTTGCATCAAAGTTTGAATAGAAAAGCAAAAGAAATAGAAAAATTATGAAGACTTTGAAAAGTGATGCAGTTACTAAATGTCAGAGATTTACTAATAGAATATTTCCAACATATGATCCAAACAATGAAATGATGAACTTCATGGCTGTTATGCCCATGGGTAGAGATAATAATCCACCAGAAGATGTAATAAATCATAATGATATACAAGCTACGAGTCTTCAAATGGATTTGTCAAAAGTGAAAAATATTGACAAAATTAATATATCAAAAGAGAGTAACAAAATGGTCTATTCTACACTTCTGAAAGTGAAGAGGGAAAAAAAAAGCTTACAAAGAAAATAGAAAAGTTATAGACATACCTTGATAATGTGAAGGCCAAGGAGAAAGCAACAAACAATACGTTCAAAGAATTGCAAATCAGGATAAAGAATTCTTCTCCTACATAGGCAATTGTCTAGCAAGAAAAGATGAATGAACAAGTGAAAATTTTGACTAAAGAATTGGATGAGTGCCAAACAAGACTTCAGCATGAAAAAGCCTCTACTCCATAGTTGTTCAAGTCTGTAGAGAGTAGTGCATAGGTCAACAATAAATGGAAAATTGACCTGGACTCTATTGTTAAGGAAAATAATAATTTGAAGATTGAATTGGAGAATGAAAAGAAAAAAGAGTAGTCTAAGGCAAGAATGATTTATAATTTGCAAAAGGAATTGGGGAATGAGAAGAAAAAAGAGAAGTCTAGTGTAAACACAATCCACAATTTGAATAAGCAATTGGAGAATATGAAAAAAAGGAGGAGTCAACTGCAAAAACAATCTTTTATTTGAAGAAGGAATTGGAGAATGCGAAGAAAAAAGAGTCTAGTGCTACTGCAAGTACTAACATAATCCACAATATGAGGAGGGGATTGGAGAATGCAAAGAAAAAAGAGGAGTAAGTTGTAAAGAAAATCCTCCATTTGACAAAGGAATTGGAGAACGTGAAGAAAGAGGAGTCTACTCAAAGAATCCATGATTTGAAGAAAGAATTGGATAATGTGAAGAAAAAGGAGGAGTCCATTGCAAATACAATCCATGATTTGAAAAGGGAATTTAAGGATGAGAAGGAAAAAGAGGTAACTACTGCAAATACAGTCCAAGATTTGAAGAAGAAATTGGAGGATGAGAAGAAGAGAACAACTAATTGGCAAGGGAAACTAGAGGAAATACAGAAAAAGAGTGAAAAAGAGATATCTGAAATGAAGAAAAAGATGGAGAATGTAATTGTACAAAAATAGAATGACCTCTTTCGAAGGCCATCATGTGATAGATACTATAATAAACATAGTTAATCTTATCAAACAAGAAAATTGGGACAAAATAATGAAAAATAGTGATAGTTTGTTTGAATGGCTTGATTTAAATAGCAATCTTAGACTTCTCTTTGAAAATGTAAAAAAAGATGTTCAGGGTAAAAGACGAATCTTCACCAATTCCTTTAAAAATCTTGCTAACCAAATTTTGAATAAAGTATAGAGATCTAGTGACAGGGATTTGGCAAACCATGGAATAAAAAACCACTTGGATGCCTCTGTAATGACCATTGATGTCAGTCACAATTGTGAACAAGTAATAGAAATAGATGAAGCTCTCAAATCTGCTTCCAAATACTTGATGAAGATGAATCACATCATACTGAATTTGTTAAATGGTGGATTACCAAATCCAACCAACTTAGATGGAAGATTCATTAGAAAAGAAGATTACATGAAAATGTTGCAAGACAACATGAATTTTGATTTAGGTAACTTGCCTTAGGAAACCACTCCAGAAAGAATTGCAAGTTCCATGAAACCACTATCAACAATTAATGAAGTTATAGATAAATTCCTTGATTCATGTAAAACTATCTCTCCGAAGTATTCATTGTTGATGAGGTTACAACTATTTAGTTGCAACCTCAAACAAATGGAGCTTCCAAATGATGCAGAATGGAATGCCGTAAATAAATTCATTGGGGTTGGGTCATCTTCTCAAACTGTTACTGTTGCTATTAGTGGCAGTCATAGCTAATATTACTAAGAAGTAAAAACTTAGTACATGATAGTACTATAATCATTTTGTTACTTGTTGCTCTTTAATTTTAAATTTTGGATTTAATTTCAATTTTTTTTAATATTAATTGTTACAGGAATCAAGAGCTAGCATATTAGGATAGTTGCGTAGCCAAGCACTAACATACTAATACTATGTAATGCCCCACCAAGGGATCCAAAAGAATTAACCTAAAGTTTTACTAAGTTTGCCAAAGATTTTTTTTAAAACAAAAAAGAATAACACACACATCAAACACATAGTAGCGAAAGTAATAACATACAATCAACTAAAAGCATACACAATAGGTTACATCCCTTAAGGATCCCATGATGTTGAATTACATTTAAATTTAACTAATACTAACTCTAACAACTACCACATCCATATGAGAAAATAATTAAAAATCCAATGTCCTTTAAATAATATACATTTGTTCTTAATGCCTCTTGGCAAATGAAATTCAGAGTGCTCAATCATCCACTGTACATGTCACCGATTATGAAAGGCTAAAAGAATATACATATGTAAAAATAGAAATGCATCATCCTCCTCGGATCCATGATACAAGTACAAATAAAATAAATGAAACCATCCACCATACAAGTATAAATAGAATAAATGAAACCATCCACCATACATGATACATCAATCCATAATAAAACACAACTATCCATCATAAAACACAACTAACTAATTGTGTGATTCCGTCAACCATCAATAGCATCATAAGATCATTGTGAGCCCTAGCCATCTCCCGTGCATAACGTCCCAAGCCACCGATCAGATCGTTGGTGCTATTGTAACAGGGACATCACTACTAAAACATGCTACAACATAAGCATAAAAAAATTTAACATGCTAGAATAAAACATAAGATGATCTTACAAAGTAGATAACATCACCTATCACATACTAATCATCAATAGAAAGAAATGCATCAATAAATAACATCATCTAAAAATGATAAGAAAACATCCCAAGAAGCTCCAGCCACGGTGACTATAGACATTTCTCAATGGTAAGAGTAAACAACACTACCACCCGACCGCATAGAACCTAAATGGCCTACTCCCACTATGCTGAGGAGATAGTCTCAAGTCTCAAATAGGATATCAAATCACATATCACAAGTACTCTCTAAGTCCAAGAAATTCTAAAAGTAATCTAACTCAAAGGGTTCCAAGATATGTCATCTAGACCTAGAGGCATACAAGACATGTAAGAAATTTAATATGTAAGTGGGCAAGTGTCATCGCATGAATCACGCTCTATAATGCCCCGCCAAGGGATCCAAAGAATTTTACTAAGTTTGCCAAACAATTTTTTTTTTTTTTTTTAGACATGAAAGATAAAACCATTCATAACATTTGCGGAAGCAATATCAACAATTCAAATAAAAATAAACATAACATATATACATAACAGGCTACATTCTTTAAAAATCCCTTAACGTTGTATCACATCTAAATTAACTATTCATCTAACATCCCATCCTTATGAAATAACAATGATACATCCAATGTACTTAAACAATATACAAGTGTCCTTTTGTAATTATATTTTAGTTTAGCTCAATCATCCACTGTACATATCACAGGGTATGAAAAACTTAAAAGAATAAACATCCAAGTAAATAAAGTACATCATCATCATCTAATATTAATTCATGATGTAATAACATAAATGAAACCACATATCATACATGATACATCATCATAAAAGATATAAACATCCATCACAAAAGATAACCATATATCACAAACATAAATAACTAAGTGCATGGTTCCTCCCAACCGTAAATAGCATCATTAGACCATCGTGGATCCTAGCCATCCCTCCGTGCATAACATTCCAAAGCACCAAAGAGATCATTGGTATTAACATAGTAGGAATGTCACTCCTAAAACATCCTACTAACATGCAAAGTAAAGCATAGGATACCATCATCTAACATATGTTAATCATCAATAGAAGAAATATACTAGTAAATATATCCATCATAAGGTATATTATCTATCATAATGCTCCAAGAACATAATGAAGATAAATACCAATCAAGGATACTCCATCCACGGTGTCTCAGATGGATCTCAAATGATAAGAGTGGAAATACACTACCACCCGATCGCGTGGAACCTAAGTGGTACACTCCCACCGTGTTGAGGAGATAATCTTAAGTTTCAAACAGGATATCAATTCACGAAGCACAAATCTCTATAAGTTCAGGAATCCTAAAAGTATACTAACTCAAAGATTTCAACACACACAAAATCGACATCTAATTACCAGAGGCACACAATGACATGTAAGAAACCTACTTTGCAAGCGAGAAAGTGTCATCAAAATTATCACGTACAAGTTACCCTGGCAGTTAGCTAAACTCCACGGGTCCATACTGATCTCATGCGGCCACTAGTATCCTCTCATACTGACGAGACATACTACGGAATGCACGGTCGCAACTATGCATTCTCACTACTCCCATCCTAGCCTGTACAAGCACTCAAGGCATGGGCAAGAACATCAACAATTATCTTTTTAGGTTCATTTAATTCTCATTTAGTGTGCAAATGTTATCACTTATTAACCAAACCTACAATGAGTTACCCTAGCAGCCACTTAGGGTCTCGGCCCCCATTGCAAGCCACTTCCCAACACTACAAGTAGATTACCTACCCTAAGCTCATGGAATCATAAATCTCAAAATCATAAAAGATAATCCATAATAAAATCATCAAATATGCATAAAAGCATCAAATATCCATAATAAGAATCATCAAATCTCCATGAGCGTCTGAAAAAACATCCATAGAAAATCATGACCACAAAAGTTCTCTATTGGCAACTAAAGGCATCACTGATAATCATAAGTATCAATTGGTTCTCAATAACCAAAATATATCTCAAGATAAATGGTTCTCAAAAAGCAACCAAGAATATCTCAAAATCATACTGATCGAAGACTCCAAAATGGTTGAGTCAAACATGTCACAACATGACATCATCAAGAAATAAATCAACACTTTAGTCACATCATGACAACTAGAAAATAATCCAAGGATAACTAATCGATGACTCAAAAATGATTAGCTCAAGCATCTCAGATATATATACATCTCAGCTTCACACATGAAGGCTGAAAAACAAATACAAACATTTCATAAAGCATATGATCACATAACCATGGTTGGGCTTATAAAGATCAAGACCAAATGAGATCAACATGCCATCATATCTCATAACCCCCGAGCCTCTGGTAACATCCTACGACTGGTCAACACTAGTCAACCCAAAATCCAAAACAAGAAGCATATAGAATACACGATGCAAACACATGTTTTGGTTTACTAAATTCACATAGTTGAATAATGTGTAGAAGTTTTCAGTTTTTTGTTTGCAAGTATACTTTCAAGTGTTTAAAGTTATCATTTGACCTACAAGTCAACCCATTTGTTCTCCGATAGCATTATTTTAAAAATAACTTAAGGATAATTATTTACTCATTAAACTGATCATCACTGACTTTTAATTAAATTGTTCTCTATATTTAACCATGATCCATATTCTAATTGATTAACCTTTCAACTTTTTTAGGATCATTATTCGTTATATTATAAAAGGACCAATTATCATTCTTTGAATAAGAGATTATAACTTTATTAAACTGATCAATTTAATTTACCAATTAACATAGGTACATGATTCCATGACTTTTGTCATTTAATAGTTTTCAATTCAATATTACTATGTCTCACCATTAAAACATCTAAGGTTATTATTCAAGTCATGAGAATAAGGCCTATCAACTTTGATATCAATATTTTACAACCTCATTAAAAGAATCATATCAATTAAATTTTTATTACATAACATAATTATTGATTAAATTCAATTAACTTTAGTTAATTGATTTAATTAATAATTTCACAACCAAACCATCAACCTAATGAATATTTAGTTGACTAATAACTAAAAGTCAACCATACACAAATGTTCATATTCATAAATTATAATAACTTGCTAATATTTAATGACAAACTATATTGGAAATCTTATTAATAAATCTATAATGACCACATTCGTCATGTTTCCATTTTTATTTTAATAATAACAAGTTATAATAAATCTCCAATACCAAGTATTATTATCTCAAATAAGTTTTCCTTATGTACGTTGATTCAATTAATTAATACTCCTCCAAATTATTAACCAATTCAATTTGATTAATATCTTTTACAGTACTTCAATCATTAACTAATCTCCTCTAGATTAACTCTAACCAAATTTGTTGATATCTATTTAAACCATTATTTATTAATAGTTTGCTAGTCCTTACAAACATTAATAAATAATAAACTCCTCAAACTATACATACTCGATCTATAGAATCCTTCCATAAACTCATTAGTTAATATTTAACTAACCTTTAAGGCATATCAATAATTTATAATCAATAAAATAATTCAAATCGTAGCTATGTTATAACAAGGTTAAAATGTAACAATGACCCATTGTCCAATATCATTAAAATTTGCGTCTCTTAATAATCATCATTAAACATCTTTATAAATTACCACCTCTTAACTATTTAATATATATTAAATAGTATTTAATATACATTAAATAATTAATATTAAAAGTTCACTACATAAACTATATCAATATTTTTTCTCTATTGAATTCAATATCTCTATCCATCAGCTCTATCCACAAACTTTCCATTAAAAAATCTTTATTAATTCATTTAGAACATTCTTATTAGTCTTTAGACTAATTAAATAATTATTAAATTCTAATTATATTACTTTGATATATTATTTTTGTGAAATTTAAGCATAAAGAACTCTTGGTTATGGGAAATGAAAAAATATCCATCTTTGAATAAAACAGTCTTAGTACGACGGCCATATCTCCCTAATGAACCGTTGGATCGGGCTGAAATTTAAATATGTTGGAGAGGGCCAAGTTGCGCTAATTTTGACTGGAGCGATCGAATAAATTCGATCACGATAAAAAGTTATGAATGACTGAATTCAGGTCTATCCAAGGGGCAGCGACAAGACAATTTGTGATGAATAGGTTTACCCATTCATTCATCTAATAGGTTTGTCCATACGCATCTGAAAATATAATTTGATAGAAAAATTACATCTAATCATACGAATTTTCAACTTAGAATTTCTATTTTAATTCCAAATCTTGTCTTTCTAATTTCACAATATAAATTCGAACCCAAATCTGATTAAGATCTAATTATTTCTCCTTAATTGGATCTAGGATTTTTCTATTGTTTTCTTCTCATTCAAATAAAATATCTAGATTCCAATTTCAAATACAGAGAGTGTTCAGACACATAAAACAGATATGACGAAGATAGGAAGAGAAAGAGTGCAAAAGGAATATGAGACTATCACGAGTGCACTTGGACATTGATGCTAATTTGCCTTGCCTTAGAAGTCCATAAAAAATCTCTTCCTTCTCCATCATTCACAATTCTTCCAAGAATCCAAGCCGATCGAATCCTCCAAGTGATTAGAAGAGCTAGAAGGAGCATAGAAGCAAGTAGAAAATATATGAGCATATAAATCTTCTCCCATGCATGTAAGCTTTGAAGTTTCTATTTTTTTTTAGCTTGTAGCTCGAGGCTTCCATTAAGCTTGTAGCTTTCATTATGATTTTCATTTAAGCTTCTATGAATGCCTGAATATCAAGAGCTCTCAAAAAACTTTTGGAATGCTTCTTGAAATTGTTGAAAGGTGTCATCAACTAAGCATGGGTCTTTTCCAATTCTTTTTGATGAGTCATAGAGTTGTAGACACCTTGTGCTTAATTGATGCACTAACCCCCGTGTTGTTGACACATGTTAATTTTCATGCAAGTTTATAACTCCAATTTACTTTTTAAATAATCTCTATTTAAATTTTATAACTTTTATTTTAATTTTTATAACTTTTATTATTATTATTTTATTTATTACTTTATTATTATTTTATAATTATTATTAATTTTAATTTTTAGTTTTCTTTTATTTAATTCTTTTTTATCAAAGATCATGATATTTTATTAATTTTTTCAAATAAATAATTTATTAATTAAATCTATTTATTAAGACTTAATTAATGAAAAATTCACCATAGACCTCCAAGATAAAATATGAAAACTCATCATAGAACAAATCATACAAAATAAATCTAAAGGGTTAAAAATCACAAAATATGTCATCCGACACATTCGGTGGGTATTCAACTCAGATACTTGTCCTAATTTTTCAATTTGGACAAATGACTCAAAAGGTTGGGATTTGGACTTGAGAATTTATCTCCCCTCTCTTATCGTTGAGATAATGTGATAGGGTACGCTCATCCTGGCAATTTAGGGAAGTTGATACCCGGTACCTGCAACCTGCATAAAAATGATGCATGTACAAACACAATATATACTAAACTAAACAGACAATGGTAGAAAGTGGTGCATCATGTAGATCCCGATTAGCAGGTGACTACGACTCCCTTCCTTAACCACATCAGACACGTCATACAAAAGCAAACATGCACACCATACACATGCAAGTATGGGGTAAGTATCCATAAGAAAGCACATATGATAATAAATCATCTTACTAATCATCATTAATAATTGTGAACACTAAAAATAATCATCATACATACATGAAATGTAGAGTCTAAGTACTCTCATCATATAATAAACTGAATCCATAGCACAATATCTGATAATATCAAAAGAATGCTACTAACCAACAACATAAAACTAGTTCTAAAAGAGTTCAGCAACGATAACAAAATGTGAACTAGGGGCAGGCACTACATGCTCGGAGTTACCTGAACAGTGTCTTTGGACTCCTGGGTCCCTAGTGATCCCATTGTGGCCACTAGTATCCTCTCGTACTAACAAGGCATACTACAGAATGCAAGGTCGCAACCAAGCATTCTCTCTACTCCCATCTTAATCTATACTAGCACTTGAGGCATGGGTGATAACATACAATTAACTCTTGTTAGATTCATTTTACTCTCATTTAGTGTAATGTTATCACTTATCAAACAACTTACAATGAGTTACCCTGGCAGCCACTTAGGGCCCTGGTCCCCATTGCAAGCCACTTCCCGACACTAAATGCAGATAACCTACCCTAGGCTCATAAAATCACAAATCAAAGAATCATAATAAATTACCTGAGTCCTATACAAGTGACTAGAAAGCATCATAAGATAATCATAATAATCACATCAATTCTCTACGAGCAACTGGAAAGCATCAAAGATAAATCAAAATATTTATCGGTTCTCAATGAGCAACCAGAAAGTATCTCAATAATACTGATCAATGACTCAATTTGTTAAATCAAACGTGTCACAACATGACATCACCAAGAACATAGAAAATCAACCAAAACATTTTAGTCCTCTCAAAGCGACTGGAAAGCAAATCAAATATAATTGATTGATGACTCAAAAATGGTTAAGTCAGATATCTCATAGCATAAAATCTCACCATCCCACAAAGCATTGAAAATAGTAATCAGCAATATAAACACACTCAACATAGAGCATACCATCACATACCATGGTTAAGCAAAAGTAATCAAAATCGAATCAGCATGATACCACAGTCACAAAACTCCAAAGCCTCTAGTAGACATCCTATAACTAGTCAACAATCTAGTCAACCCCAAACTCCAAATATAGACAACATAAAAAACAAGATGCAAGTACATATTTTAGTTCGTTTTGAAGCACATGGTTGGGTTAAATACAAGGTTTTTTCATTTTGTTCTAGTGTATGTTTCAAGTTAAACAAGATTACCCATTTACCCTATAGTTAACCCACAAATTTGTTTAAATAAAACAAGGATTTACCCCCATATTTTGAAATCAATTTCCTTAAATTTACTAAGGCTAAATATTATATTTGTTTTGAGTTTGCTAAGGTAAGACTCCCATTGATTTATAATTCTACTAGAATCAGATTATCAATTTTTAAAAAGATCTATCTTACTAACTAATACTCATTAAATTAAATATTATTTTAAATAAACTTATGTCTATTAGATAACATTTAATTAATTTATATGAATTTATTTTAAATTAATTAATAATTATATTAAATTTCATTTATTAATTTTATAAATTAAAAACTTTTAATAAACTTTATTAATAAAATAATGTTTATTTAAAAATAAATTATAATAAATATTATTAAAATAAATTAAATTAAATTAAATTTTAATAAAATAAAATAAAATTTAATAAAAAATTGAATTACATGCTCTGCATTTTATAAAATTTATTGGGCGTTGTTCTTTTTGACAGAAGTCGACCCTTTATTAAGGGTGGTTGCAGCTCTGCCACAACAGTGGCCTACCGCGCAACCTTTAAGGCTATTGGTAGTCCACTGTTGTGGACAGTGCCACTGGCTAGGGGGTGGGATGTGACTGCCCACCCTCCAAACAATTTTTTTTAAAAATATATCTTGTAAAAATATTTTTTTAATAAATATTTTTTTAATAAAAATTTCTATCATTTAATGTAAAGATAATTTATTTTATGAAACTAGAACCACAATAAATCCTCCTCTTTATTATATATATATATATATATATATATATATATATATATATATATATATATATATATATATATATATATATATATATATATATATATATATATATATATAATTCCTAGCATTATTATGATAGACAATTTATTATGAACCCCTGATTAATACATATATTTTCTTTCTTTTAATAAGAAGAATTATCATATTCGTTCAAACCCTTCCCAATTAATTTCTTTTTTTTTTTAATCTACTGAAGAGGGTTATATAGATATTTTGGTTTTCCAATAAACAGAAGATTTAACACACACACCCGAGAATCATAATATGATAAATTTCATCACAAGAATTATCCTAGCATTCATTAAACAGACACGATGAAGACAAGAAAGAAAGAGTATATTAAAATATGCGAAAATCACAAGTGTCTACCTAGACACTAATGCTAATCGCTACGCCTCTAAAAACTATAGAGAAAAATCCCTCCTCTCAGAACTTCTCCTTTTCAAAAATTCCTTCCTTCTCCAAAATTCGTGGCCCTTCAAAAATGAACTTCCAAGTTGTGATATGGAGTTCTCTCCCAAAAATCGGGGCACTAGTTGTGCGTTCACCCCAGAGAACTCCTTGCTCACTATCCTTAACTAATTATTAATTTTTATTTATCTTTCTTTTATCTTTTTTCATTCACATTCATTAATTAATTAAATTACTTGATTTAGTTTTCACTTGACTCTTTTTAAATTAATTTATTAAATTTATTCTCATGCACGCATCATGCAATCATGAAATTTTTAATAAATTAATTTCTTTTCCACTTCACAATTTATTTTTGAACATTAAATTTGATAACTATTTATTAACTTAAATAATAATATTATTTAGCATTTATTTAAAAATGAAGTCTAAATATATTATTATTAAATTAAATTAATATTATCATGTTCTAAATTTATACTTATCACTTTTATCTTCAAATTTAATTATTTTTATTTAATTAATTTCTTAATTAATTAAATATTAAAATGTCATAATAATTTTTCATTAAATTAAATCATTAATTTAATTTTTTAATTGGACTTAATTAATAGAAAATTTACTAAAGACTCATAAAGTAAAATACGAAAACTCATCAAAGAAAAACATATACAAAATCACACTAAAGGGTTATAATTATGAATTAATGTCATCCGATGCATTTGGAGGGTGACTCAGATACTTGCCCTAATTGTCAATTAGGACAAATGGCTTAAGGGTTTAGGATTTGGACTTAAGAATTTATCTCCCCTCTCTTACCATTGAGATAATGTGATTGGGTACGCTCATCCTAAAAAATTTAGGAAAGTCGATACTTGGTACCTACAACTTGCATAAAATCTATGCATGTACATACAAAATATATACTAAGCTAAATGGGCAATGACAGGAAGTGGTGCAACGTGTAGATCTCAACTAGCAGGTGACTACGACTCCCTTCCTTAACTACATCAGAAATGTCATACATAAAGAAAACAAACACACACACCATACACATATAGTATGGGGTTAGTATCCATAAGAAAATACATAATAATCCATCTAACTAATCATCATCAATAATTAAAATCATTGAATAATCATCATACATACATGAAATATAGAGTACCAAGTAATCTTGTCATATAATCAACTGAATGTAAAACAATATCTAATAATCTCAAAACAATACTACTAATAATCAAGTATAAAACTGGCCTAAAAGAGTTCGACAATGATAGCAAAAATATAACTTATGGGCAGGCACTACATACTACACAGAGCAGATGGAAAAAATTTCTCTACTACTTGAAAAAATTGTACAATTGACAATGTGGCAAATTGTAAATGTGATTGTACACACATAATGTATTATATAGTAATAATTTGATTATATATATAATTACAAACTGACCTACAACTATCATTGCTCCCTTATATTTGCAAAAGAGAATTTAGGGTTATTTCAATTTGACATCGAGTCATTTGCAAAGGGTTGTAATTGTTTGCAATTGTTAAATGTATTATGTTACAGGCTGATTTATAATTATAAATTATAATACAATTTTTTTTAAATAGAGCTTATTCTATTAAATGCATTATGTTACAATTTTTTAAAGAAACTAGAATCAATAAAAATCTCAACATGTTAAAAAAATAATATCATTGAAAATCTCAACATGTAAGTTTGTAACATCAACATGTTCAAATTTTTTTTTAAGCATCTATAAAAGGATAGTGAATGAAGGCTATAAATTAACTTCTACAAACATAATTAATTACTAGATAGAGTCTTAGATCAGAGCTACTACTACTAGCCTACTACTTGACTCACGCAAAAGTTAGAACTTGAGGTTGAGAAGCTGCTATAGTTGCCACTTTGCCTAGACCGGCTCAACATCACTATCATCAGAATCCTCCCCATTTATTGCATGTAACATTTCATTGCTCATTTTGTTTTCTTTCGATTCACTATCAGCATCAGTACACATGCCAAAGTCAACATCATCTTCATTGCTTCCAATATCAGGACATGAACCACTGCCACTACCACTATCACTGCCACCACCATTACCACTGCCACTGTCACTTGGGTCTGAAATGTTGGCAATCCCTCTTCTTTGACATTAGTTTCTCCAAATGCTGAGAGCCCTATCATAAGGGAAACTATCTACCTCACACCTAGAATTATAGAGCCTCAAACAATTATCCAAATTTTTGTCTAATTTGTTTCTAACCTTTGACTACAAGAAGCCCAAAGTACTGAAAGCTCTGTCATCCTCCACTAAACTTAATATCATTGTCAAACATAAATCGATAAGCTTGAAATATTATAGTATTGACTCTCTCAACTAATTGCTATCACCAAAGTTTTTCCAAAGCTTTGTTACTGCTCCCTCTTCATTTGGGTTCTCCATAAGATCATATTGTTCCCTCATTATGCTTGCAAAATAATATGATTGATCTCTCAGTTGAGATTCATTTAAAATTCCATTTATATTTACTCCATTGATTACTTTAGGTTTGCAAAAATGTTGAAACAAAGTCATCATCCTTCTTTGAAAATTAATCAGATAGTTTAGAGACCAATATTGTGGAAAAACAATTGACATTGCTTCGAGTAGTTCCTCTGGGGGGAATCTGAATCTAATTTCTAACAAAATATTGTAGCAAACTCACTTGACAGAGTCAAGCATAGAGTCTTTGATCTTCTTGAAGTCTTCACTTGTGACAAGTACCTTCTCTAGTTTTGATTCAACATTGCTTCACTGGGGTTGGAGTTAGAGTTGATGCGAGCATAGTACTGCATTGGTATGTCAACTCCATGTACCCTGGCATACACCTCATCATTTGCACCAATATGTAAAAAGTTCTCAGGATTGTTCAAATCTGTGATTTCTATCCACTTTGCAAACTTTGATTCATCTAATGGTAGTAATTAATACTGAGTATCCAGGCTATTTCATGTAAATTTACATAGCTTATTATATTTTGAAATGTACATAGCTCTTTGTTGAACCTTTTTTATAATATTTCTCATGTCCTATAGCATGGGGAGAATAGCTACTAAAGTTAAGAGTATCTTAACATTAGTTAGACTTGAATACAGTCGAGGGAATTTGTCTTACACAGAGTGGATTAGTCTAAGCAATGACATATATTCAGAGATTACTCAATGCGCTGGTCCATTCAAAGAGATCCATCTAGTATCATTATCTTTAAGAAGCTTCCTCCCATCAGTAAGTCCTTGAGCAAAGTGTTGAAATTCATGGACTCATTTTTGACTTCAAAAAAAGTATTGGTAAATCTCTTTGATTAGAGATTCCACTTTACTTACACAACCAAAATTGTTAACAATTGCAAAAACTAGATTCATTCGATGGGCCATGCAATGAATAGGAATAGCGTAGGGTGCCAAATCATTCTTGATCTTTTTGCAAAGACTACCTTTATGACCTTGCATAACCGAAGCTCCATCTACTCCAACACACACAATTTTTTTGAAAATCTCCATTTTATCCAAAACTCCACATTCAATTAGAGTACTCTTTAATAAAACATATAAATTTTTAGCTATCGTACTACAATTCAATTTAGCAATAGATAGTAGAAAGGGTTGACGAAAAAGATCGTTTACAGTATAAACATGCATGGACACCCATGAAATATTATCAATTGTTGTAACTTCATCTAGAGACAATGCAATAAAATTTGAGTGTTTTATTTTTTCCTTCATATCTTCTTTCTCAACCTATGCAAGACATCTAGCCCATTCCCACCCATTGTTTACTGACTAGTGACTGTTCAGATAGTTTCAAAGTTTGAAAAAGCACAATAAGGTAGTAATTGAAGGGTAGTCCATCATAGGAAATCCTCTACTCAGAATATAAAAGACCATACTTAATTGAACTAATTTTTCCATATTTTGCACTTCCATTACTTTCCCAATGAAATCTTTGATGGAACCTTTTACTGCAAAATGATTCTCCCATAATTGGTAATGTAACTTGTATATTTTGGCATTCATAATATGCAAACAGTTGTCCTTTGTTTTTCAAGTTAGCACAAATTTTTCAACTCCATCTATAGTTTCTTTTTTGTAAACTTTACCGACATGCTTTTCTATGGTATCAAGTTTAAGCTGCAACCTCTTCTCCTTCTTTGTTATCTTTGTGCAAATCCTACATCTACATTCTATAGGAGGCTCACCATCAATTGGATTGGCAACTAGTTTAATTAACCAGTACTTTTCTACCCATTCTAACTGAGAATTTCTTTTGGATAGATCCCAATGAGATCGATCTTTCTTTGATTCCAATTTTCTTTTCCCCTTTTGTGCATGAACATGATTTATGGAATCACTTTTGGTTTTCTCACCTGATTGGTCTAGGACTAACTCCAACTCTATAATATTAGTTTGTGACTCCCTACTCAGGGGAAGTGCCTCCAAATCATGTTCAAGTTCATCCTCAACTAGGATATCAGGTTCACCATCTTGAACTTCAATACAGTCCGAGTCTCCAACTTGTGATGAATCTCCTTTTTCAATAAGCACTGGAGATCTAACTTGTGAATCTTATAGGTTGCCAACATTTACACCACCAAAACATGCCACTATGATTTTGCATTTTGGTAATGGTGGCCTCTTTTGGCTTTCAAGGATCCTACCAGAACCCCTATTACCCCTCTTGTTTGACATTGTGAACTGATAAAGGATGCAAAAAATAAATCAACTTAGTTGTTAAAAAAAAGACTCAAATAGTGATGACTCAAAGACTATGAATAGTGATAGTAGACTACTTAGACTACATATAATAACAATAATATGATTCATTCTCCAAAAAATGGTACTACTGCTATGGTACTATAGTCTACGGTATGACCCAATATAATTTGCAAACCTATAGGCTATCTTAGCATGTGAGATGTCCAGTCACCAGTGGACATTAGACATTAAAACTAAAAAATAATTAGTACCACTATACTAGTATGGTAGTACCATTGTCAACATTTTTTATAAAAAAATTGCCTTTTACAAAAATAAGGGTCCATGAGTGAATGGACAATGCACTCAACACTTTGAAACTTTGGCGACAATAAGAAATGCCAGTCTCCAGACTAGAAAAGAGTGAATTGTGTAGAATAATAATATCTTATAGTCCAATCTAGGTTAGAAAATTACACGGGATCAACAAGCAATAATGTCAAATGTAGGTAAAGCACACCTTCCTATGCAAGCCCATAGTAGGAAACAATTGGCTAAACAAGGCTGGTGGTTGACACATGTCAAGAAAATGGTAGGCAACGCCCAAGCCAAGGGAAAATTATTTGGTTGTAGTAATGGAAAAATAACTTGGGCCAATAATAAACAATCATGCAAAGGTTGGAAAAATGTTTAAAATAAATGTATCCAAAATGTATATTGCATTGGTGATGGGACCAATATTTTTCACCAATCATGTGATAACTAATGGGCGACTACCATGGGCATTGGATCCAAATCTGATAAATATCTGGCTATGTAGTTGGCCTACATTACATGTGCTATTCACCAAATGATGATTGAACCATGATATGGGATCGCCAAAAGGAGAAGATTCGCCACTAAAGTAATTTCTACACACAACTTCTTGTTGTAGGATACATATTGAATTTTCTAATCATTTTGGTGTTTTTAGGCATACATTTGTGTTTTTGCATTCTAAGTTTGTTTTACAGGATTGCGACATGAATGAACCACCTGGATCTTCAAGGAAATTTATATCCAACATTTTATGTGAAATAGGGGATGGTCAACAATTTTACAAGATGCCATGCTTGGATGGCACATGCTTATTTTCTGGTTCTTTGCAATTTTATCAACTTGTGAACATATGGATAGTACACATGCAATTGGAAATGAAATAGTAGATTCAAGAAAATATAAGATAGTGACATATGCTCTAAAAGATGGGAAACTGGGTAAAATATGTGATTTAGTCATTGAAAAGATTTCAGTGTATGAGTTCATGAAGAATTTTTGTGAAAATATTATTTATGAGTATGCAAGGAATACACATAGACCTCAATGATTAGATTTGCAATTCAAGTTGTGCAAGGATACATTTCCACTGGATACCATTTTTTTGGTTATAGACTTCATAGATAACTACACACTAGAAACACAAAATGAGGTGTAAAAAAATTATTATACTTCTCAACAAGTTTCCATATTTTTTCACATAACATTCATGCATTCACCTACAAGTACAGAGGATGACAGGAAGATATTAAGGGAGTACCATTTTTACATCAGTGATGATCGATTACATTCTATGTAGTTTGTACATGTTTTTTTAAAAATATTTTATGGAGATTTGGCTAACATGGGCATACCATATCACTAGCACATTATTTGGTCAAACAATTGTGCATCTCAATTCAAGAATGCACGGATGTTTGATTGGTTGATTAAGATGCACAAGTTGTCTAGAATTCAATATATGTGGAATTTCATAGAGGTTGTTCATGGAAAGGCAGAGCACGATGGTGCAGGCACATGCATCAAAAGAGCCTTAGCTCATGAAGAACTAAAGTACAAAGATGGAGGAACATTAATAGATGCAAAATCCATCATCTAGTGTTGTAATGCTACAATGGTCTAGGTAAGGAAGGTGAGTCTATGATTCATAGATTTTTTTGGTTGATAGATAATACTAACATTGCACAATATGAGGATTTTTGCACACTAACAAGATCAAGTGATTTGCACTCTTTTAGAAGATTTGATTCAAGTTTATGGAGTATCCGCACATGTAGAATGGCATGCTATTGTCTATCATGTGTAGACGAAAATTGGAATGAGTGTGAGTCGACTAAATGGGTGAACAATTGGGATATATGATTTTTGGACCCAATTGACACCTATCATCCCCCATAAGCACTAGAAATAGTACAGATGAATTCATCCACTAAATTTGATTGCTTTTTTGATCTAGTGCAACCTGGTAATATATATCTTTGCAAATTCAATATGTAACTTTATAACTTTTACCTATGTATTTGCTGAATTAATGACCACATTTTGTACAATTATCACTATAGGCCATGTTTTTTCTATTATTGCACCTGAAGACAATGAAGAAGGGACAAATTATTATTTGTGTCATTCTGTCCAAGCCAAAAAAAAGATTGGATCACTTGGTTATAGATGGTGAAAGTTTAGAGTACCATATCGATGTGATGGTTGTAACCGACACATGGCTTGGATGATATTTTATGAAGAACCATAACTTGTGGTTATTCGAGGATTGACAAAAAAAGAGGAAGATTCTTCATTATTTGAACCTTGTTGTCGAATCAAAAGTCCACTTGATAAAATATGGTGGAAAACCACATAATAAGACTCTTTGGAAGGTTCATGAGTTAGACCACGAGGCAATACATGAGACATTAAAATGTAGAGAAGATCTAGTTGGTTCATTAAATTGAATTGGGAAATAGGGGGAGAGAGAGAGAGAGAGAGAGAGAGAGAGAGAGAGAGAGAGAGAGAGTAGGGGTTGGGAGAAGGTGGGATAGGAAATAAACAGTCATTCTAAGAATCTGAAGCAAGTGCATCCAATAAAGAAAAGGTACATCATTGAAGGATATATATGCATATATGAACATTAATCAATAAAAAATATAAAGGAATACCAATATTAAGTATTGTATACAACAAAGATTTTTCCAAACCAAAGGCAATAAGTCATTCATAATAGTTAGACAATTAAGAACTAGATATATATGAACCATATTATTCTTAGATATGTATACCATATTATTGACTAAATCAAAATTAGCAAAATGATATTGCACATAATCTCCATTACAACAATGTGGAAGCTTTGTGATTTTAATAGTTATATTCTTAAGTCCCAAAAAGGGACATTACAGATATTTCTCACTAATCCTTTACAATAGAAAATGCCTGCAAAAAAATGACATGTACTTGTATGAGGACATTATATATTACAAAAATCCCACACCGAAGCAACTGGCTAGTTGCTACAAAAATAGTAACTAAATGCAAGTGGGATCATAAAGATACCTTAATAAACTAGTATCCCCTTTACTCAAGAAACATCTTCATCATCTACTTGACTGGGACATGTTTGGGAACTGACAATATCCATTTAAACTCAAGTCTCTAGAAGCAATTATATTTTTCAATGAAGGAGATGCACCCATTTGATCTGTAATAACTTTATATTTATTAAGATTTCCACTTCTCTTTGACTAGGATAATCTTTCCAGAATTGCATCTACCCTTTTGCCAATTTGGGAAATCAGTGGGTCTATTCATGGACCTCCTAGTAGTTGGTCACCTAAATGAGAACCTTGAGATTTATTAGGAACTCCATGAAAGAAATTAGTACCTTGAGAAGCTCTCCATTTGTTAGCTAAATTAAAACCTTGGATTATAGATGACTGGCCTTCATTGTAAAAATAGTGAGACTACATCACCAAAGGTGGCAATGAGCTTTTTGTTGTTCTATTAAGATCATTAATATATTTTGATGAGAACTTTGAGGGATCATGCCCAAATTGAGTATCCTGGCTTCCCAAGTCCTATAAATGCAAGGCTATTGATAAATAAGCATTTCTAATTGAAACATTTGTGATGCTAGAATGAAGTGCGTGACCAGAATATTTTCCTACTAATGAGCCAATCTGAGGGTTCACTTCGCATTGCTTTGTGGATAATTCTATAGCACTTGTTACTTCTCTATCTAAAAAATTTGTGTCTGTGTAATGTGCACTGAAGATCTTTTGTCACTACTTGAGCTACTAACAGATGGTGAGTATTCATCATTGTCATCTGACATAGGCTTATATGCATATGTTACTTCTTTCCTTTGTCCCATACCCCTTCCTAGTTCTTCCTCATTATTTTTAACTTCTTTCATGGGTCCAAGAAGGTCTTCCCACTCTTTCCCATTAGCTATAGGTTTTGTCTTTTCATCCTAAGTAATTGGCATACCCTGGATGGCACCAAGATAACCATCCTCTTCTAAAATGTCCTTTTCTCTCAGATTAATCTCTCTATTAAGTAGGTTTTCTATATCTTCCTCTGTATATTTAATAGATGTAGCTATAATTCCATGCTCATTAAGAATATTCCTTGCACCATGGATTAATATATCATGCAATTCCTTAATAGTCTCATTCTTATTAGAATTTATAACTAGATTCTACATGGCCAATTTTATTTTTGATCACTGAAATATTTTTTCCTCAACTAAACATTTTGTGATCAATTGATATATAATCATAGTTTTCTCTTAGTCAATTCTATGGGCTCATTATTGAGCCTTTAGATCCACAAAAGGGTTGAAATATGGATCTGGTAGAAGAATAATATTAACAAGAAGTCATTCACTAACATTGCTTGGGCAACTTTTACAATTTTTGCAATTTTTGCAAAAGGTTGTAAATGATAGTTTGGGAAGTTTTAACTACCCATGGTTGGGTATTTGAGCATGGGGAAGCATATTTTGGAAGGTTAGAAGGTTTTTAGCACGGGGAAACACTCAAATTCCTAGGTTGGTCAAAAGTTGCTCAATGAGCCAAAAGTTGCTTAATAGGTTAAAAGTTGTTAGGGATGGGAAACTAAGGTATTTGGTTACCTAATAGGTCCTAGGAATCTTAATTAGGGTCCTAGAATAGTCCTAGATGGACCCATTTGACCTAAATATGTAAAGAGCAAAAATTGCTCAAAAGTTGCAAAGTTGCTTGATCAACTTTTGCAATTTTTGCAAAAAGTTGCAAATGGAGGTTTGGGAAGTTGTAACCATACATGCTTAGGCATATGAGCATAGGAAACATATTTTGGAAGGTTATAAGGTTTCCAATCATTTTTCACACTCCTTTACAACCAAGTTGCATTTTTGAGCAACTTTTACAACTTTTTCAATTTTGCACAAAAAGTGCAACTTTTGCAAAGTTTACTAGATTTCACTTCTAGGACTTGGAAAAGGTTTCAAATTATTAAAAAATAAATTAAAACACCTAATCCTAGATTATCTTGACCAAAAACTCAAAAAACTCCAATTTTTCCTAATTAGTAACTTTTTCTCATATCTTGCACAAAACGGCATAGGCATGTATATCTTGCTCATATCTCTCTAACCATTTGTCATGGGATCAAACTGTCCATTCTATTAGCTTTGAGTGGCCAGTTAAACTCTAGTCTCAAGCTCATTCCATCCTATTAATCACTCAAATGTTCTTGGACATGCCAAACCGAATTGACCCTAAGAGTTACTAAATGCCATAGGTCAGCGATCTTTGATGGGGAATATCTCAGCGATCGTACAAGGTATGGATGCAATCTTGGGTGCTACAGGACCATGTTACCGACACCTACAATGAACTCTATCACTTTTTGGAGATCAGATTCCATTTTGATTTTGCAGCTCCATCTTGGGTGATGCTAAAACTTGTAGTGTTGGCTAGTACAAAGTTGCCAACTGCTAAATCTCTCTAACCATTCTTCGTGAGATTGAACCATCTATTTTGTTAGATTTGCATGGCTAGGTAAACCCTAGGCCCAATCTTATCCTATCCCATTGATGCCAAACCAAATTAACCCTAAGAGTTACTAAATGCCATAGGGAAATGATCTTTGACAAGACATATCTCAAATCTCGTACGAGGTATGGATGCAATTCTAGGTGCTATAGGACCATGTTGTCAACATCTACAATAAGATCTCTCATTTTTTGGAGATTATATTCCATTTTGATTTTGTGGCCCCATTTGGGTGATGCTAAAACTTGTAGTGTTGGCCAGTACAAAGTCACCAACTAGTGAATCTCTCCAACCGTTCATTGTGGGATCAAACTATCTATTCTGTTAGCTCTAGGTGGCTGAGTAATCCCTAGCCCCAAGCTTGTACTATCTTTTTGAGCACTCAAACATTCTCAGGCACGCTAAACCAAATTGACCCTAAGAGTCACTAAATGCCATAGGGCAGTGATCTTTAATGCAATATATTTCGAAGCTCATGTGAGGTATGGATGAAATTCTAGGTGCTATAGGACCGTGTTATCGATACCTACAATAATCTCTCTATCTTTTTGGAGATCATATTCCATTTTGATTTTGTAGCCCCATCTCTGGTGATACTGAAACTTGTAGTGTTGGCCAGTACAAAGTCGCTAATGTTGAATTTCTCTAATCATTCATCATGGGATTGAACTGTCTATTTTGGTAGCTCCAGTTGGCCAGGTAAACCCTAGTCCTAAGCTCATCCCATCTTGTTGAATGCTCAAACGTTCTTAGGCACACCAAACCAAATTGCCCTAAGAGTCACTGAATACCATAGGGCAGCTATCTTTGATGGGGCATATCTCAGAGCTAATACAAGGTATGGATGCAATTCTAGGTGCTATAGGATCATGTTACCAACACCTACAATAACCTCTCTCACTTTTTGGAGATCAGATTCTATTTTGGTTTTGTGACCCCATCTCGGGTGATGCTGAAACTTGTAGTGTTGGCCAATACAAAGTCTCCAACTACTAGATCTCTCCAACTATTCATCGTGGGATCAAACTGTTTATTCAATTAGATCTAGGTGGCCAAGTAAACCCTTGTCCCAAGCTTGTCCCATTTAGTAGAGTGCTTGAACATTCTTGAGAATGCCAAACTTAATTGACCCTAAGAGTCACTAAATGCCATAGGGCAATGATATTTGATGAGCCATATCTGAGAGCTTGTGTGAGGTATGAATGTAATTCTAGGTGCTACAAGACCATGTTGTGAATACCTAGAATAATCTCTCTCTCTTTTTGGAGATTGAGTTCTACTTTGATTTTATAGCTCCATCTCGAGTGATATTGAAACTTGTAGTGTTGGGCAATACAAAGTCACCAACTATTGAATCTCTCTAACCATTAATTGTGGGATCAAATTATCATTTATGTCAAATTTGGGTGGTTGAGTAAATCCTAGTTTTAATCTTTTCCTACCTTGTTAAGCGCTCAAATATTCTTAGGCATGCCAAACTGAATTGACCCTAAGAGTTACTAAATGCCATAGGGTAGTGATCTTTGATAGAGCATATCTCGGAGCTTGTGCAAGGTATGGATACAATTCTAGGTGCTATAGGACCATGTTACCAACACCTACAATAACCTCTCTCACTTTTTGGAGATTAGATTCCATTTTTATTTTGTGACCCCATCTCGAGTGATGTTGAAACTTTTATTGTTGGCCAGTAAAAAGTTGCCAACTACTGAATCTCTCTAACCATTCATCGTGGGATAGAACTATCTATTTCATTATCTCTAGGTGGCTGGGTAAACCCTAGTCCCAAGCTCATCCTATCTTCTTGAGCACTCAAACATTCTTGGGCACACCAAATTGAATTGACCCTAAGAGTCACAAAATTCCATAGAGTAGTGATCTTTGATGGGGAATATCTCAGAGCTTGTGTGAGGTATGGATGCAATTCTAAGTACTATAGGACCATGTTGCTGACACCTAAAATAACCTCTCTCTCTTTTTGGACATGAAATTTTATTTTGATTTTGAGGCCCCATCTTAGGTGATGCTAAAACTTGTAGTGTTGGCCAATACAAAGTTGCTAATTGTTTAATCTCTCCAACTGTTCATCGTGGGATCAAACTATCTATTCTATTATCTCTAGGTGGTTGGGTAAACCCTAGTTCCAATCTTGTCTTGTCCAGTTGAGTGCTCGAGCATTCTTGAGCATGCCAAACCGAATTGGCCCTATGATTCACTAAATGCCATAGGGCAATGATCTTTAATGGGGCATATCTCAGAGCTTGTGCAAGGTATGGATGTAATTCTAGGTGTTATACAACTATGTTTCTGACACCTACAATAACCTCTCTCTCTCTTTTTGGAGATTGGATTTCATTTTGATTTTGTAGTGCCATCTCAGCTAATGCTAAAACTTGTAGTGTTGGGCAGTACAAAGTCTGCAATTGTTGAATCTCTCCAACCATTCATCGTGGGATCAAACTATATATTCTATTAGCTCCAAGTGGTTGGGTAAACCCTAGTCCCAAGTGCTTCCCATCCTGTTGAGCACTCGAACGTTCTTAGGCACTCCAAACTAAATTGACCCTAAGAGTCACTAAATGCCATAGGGCAGTCATCTTTGATGGGGCATGTCTCAAAGCTTGTACAAGGTATGGATGCAATTCCAAGTGCTACATGACCTTTTTGCTGACGCCTAAAATAGCCTCTCTCTCTCTTTTTGGAGATCAGATTCTTTTTTGATTTTGTAGCCCCATCTTGAGTGATCCTGAAACTTGTAGTGTTGGTCAGTAAAAAGTCACCAACTGGTGAATTTGTCTAACTATTCATCATGGGATCAAACTGTCTATTCTATTAGTTCCATGTGGTCAGGTGAACCCTAGTCCCAAGCCCATCCTATCATGTTGAGCACTAAAACATTCTCAGGAATGCCAAATTGAATTGACCCTAAGAGTCACTAAATGCCATAGGGTAGTGATCTTTGACGAGGCATATCTCAGAGCATGTGAGGTATGGATACAACTCTAGGTGCTATAGGACCATGTTGCTAACACCTACAATAAAATCTCTCTCCTTTTGGAGATCAAATTTTGTCTTGATTTTGCAACCCCATCTCGGGTGAT
This sequence comes from Cupressus sempervirens, assembly GCA_028749045.1. Classification (NCBI taxonomy): domain Eukaryota; kingdom Viridiplantae; phylum Streptophyta; class Pinopsida; order Cupressales; family Cupressaceae; genus Cupressus; species Cupressus sempervirens. The sequence goes on from CM053785.1 coordinate 378,292,736, forward strand.
GCTAAAACTTGTAGTGTTGGCTAGAACAAAGTTCCTAACTACTGAATCTCTCCAACTACTCATCGTGAGATGAAACTATCTATTCCATTAGCTTTGGGTGGCTAGGTAAACCCTAGTCCCAAACTCATCTTTTCCTATTGAGTGCTCCAAAATTCTCAAGCACGCCAAATCGAATTGACCCTAAGAGTCACTAAATGCCATAGGGCATCGATCTTTGATGAGGCATATCTCGGAGCTTGTGTGAGGTATAGATGCAATTCTTGGTGCTACATGAATGTGTTGCTAACACTTACAATAACCTCTCTCTCTTTTTGGAGATTGTATTACATTTCAATTTTGTGGCCCCATCTCAGGTGATGCTGAAACTTGTAGTGTTGGCCAATACAAAGTTAGCAACTGGTAAATCTCTCCAACTGTTTGTCATGGGATCAAACTGTCTATTTTCTTAGCTCTAGGTGGTTGAGTAAACCCTAGTACCAATCTCATCCCATCCCATTGACATCTCAAACATTCTCAAGCATGCCAAATCGAATTAACCTTAAGAGTCATTAAATGCCATAGGGCAACCATCTTTGACAGGGCACATCTCAGAGCTCGTGTGAGGTATGGATGTGATTCTAAGTGCTATAGAATCATGTTTCTAACACCTAAAATAACCTCTATCTCTCTTTGGAGATTGGATTCTATTTTAATTTTGTGACCCCATCTCGGGTGATGTTGAAACTTGTGGTGTAGGGCACCTAGGTGGCAATAGGATATGTCATCTCATCTAATGATGGAGACTCATGATAGAAGGTAAAGGGGTGATCATACACCTCATTTTGAACATTTTTAATTATTTATGGTAATAAGGCAATGCTTTTTTTTAAGGTCAAGGAACTTAAGGTCACCTATAAACCCAAGTTGCCTTAGTCCCAAGGATTTTTTCTTTTTTGTTGTTTTTATCAATAAGTTGACTCAAGAAGTGTTTTGAGAGTCATTACACCTTATATAGGCCCTATGTGTTACCAAAAACCACTTGGCTAATTTCTAGGAAGAGTTGGTGCAAAAATTGCATTTTGTAATAAAAAGTTGCTGACAACTTTTTGGTAATTTTAGCATTTTTTGGAAAATATTGAAATTAACCTTATAACCAATCAAACTAACTGTAATCGGTTGGAATGGATGTCAAATGATGAAAATACCCTCTATGAAGTTAGAGGATGCATAAGGTGTTGGTGATTATTAAGTTCATTTTATATGGAAAGGAATCATTATTGATGTTAAACTTGTATATAGGATCATTGATTTATTGTCAAATATCATTACTACCTATTTTAGAACAACAAACCTATACTTTTTCAAACTGAAACACCACTTTAGCTACATGTTATCATTGAATGAAGTTAGTGGAAGATGTTAAGGATCTTCTTGGTTCTCTTAATAGTCATTTCGTAGGTTTGAAACATAATCACTTCCCTTTGTGAAGAGTTGACCAAAAATCAGCAAATTACATGTTTTTGCAAAGAAAATACAGTCATAGAATGTTGGAAGATTGTTTTCACTCATACAATGTTGAATAATCTCTTGGAAGGATGGAATAGATGACAAAATAAAGTTTGTGAGATAGTTATTAGGTGTTCCTTGAAGTGTCTAAGGTGTTAGTTTGAAGCAAGAAGTTGATTACAATCCATTTCTCAAATTTAGTCTTTTTTCCCTTATTGCTTCCCAAGTCTTGAATACAGAAAGTGATCAAGTAGTTTTGTGAAATTGGGTAGAAGTTTGTTCAGTGTTGTAACCAAATTGGAAAGATTCTTTGAAGACACTTAGGAAGGTGGGAAAGGTAGTTTTCCTTAAAAGTGTTCTTGTTGGGAATCCACTAGCTTTTGGTGTGAGCACTCTACATCACTTTGGATGTAAATTACATTAAAATGAAATACGTGAAATGTACTTAAAACATAAACAAGAAATACAAGATATATATTATGATAACCAATAATGTCATACATGAACAAACATATAATATATTATGATAACCATGTAATGCCTACCCTAGTTGACTTTTCTGATTGTATTGTCAAATTCTTTTAGGCTAGTTTTCTAATTGTGTTTTATGATTATCGGTACTTGGTTACCGAATTTGATTATATATCATTTCATAGTCAGTTGATTTATATGATGAGTTGTTTAGTTATTTCATGTATTTATGTTATCCTTTCAATGATGATATATGTATGTTTAGTTAGTTATTTTAGTTATTTCATGATTATTTCGATGATGATATATATGTTCATTTAATGACTTTCAATTATTTCATGCTGATAGTTAGATGAATGATTTATATGTTGTTCTTATGGTTACTTACCCCATACTTGCATGTGTATGGTGTACCTATCTATTTTACTTTATGTTAGACATTTTTGATGTGGTTGAGGAAGGGAGTTGTAGTCACCTACTAGTTAGGATCTACACAATGTACCACTTGCTACCATTGCCTATTTAGTTTAGAATGTATGAGTATGTGCATGCCTAGATTTTATGCAAATTGCAGGCACCAAAAATTGACTTCCCTGAATTGCCAGGATAAGCATACCCTATTGCAGTATTTCAATGGTATAAGTGGGGAGATAACTCTTGAGTCTAAATCCTGAACTAAGCCAATTGTCCTAGAAAGCAAGACAAGTATCTGAGTTAGTTTCACCTTTCCAAATTCGTCAAGTGATGTGAATTTGTGATTTTGACCCTAGAGTTTATTTTGGTATTCTGTACTTTATGATGGATTTTCGTATTTGGTTTTGTGAGTCTGTGATGATTCTCTATTATAATTAAATCATATTTAAAGATAATTTAATGATTTGATTTAATGGAAATTTTATAAAGAAAATTCAATATTTAATTAATTGAGAAATTAATTAAGTAAAAGAATTAAATTTAAAATATTTTATTAAAATTATAATTTAAGTGTATTTATATTTATTTAATTTTTATAATTATTATTTAGGAGTTTTATTTTTAATAATAAACTTTAAATAATATTATTAGTTGAATTAATAAATATATTATTAAAACATCTCATAATTAACTAGAGAGAGAAAACATAAATTTAATAAAGTTTATTTTAATTAAATTGCATGAAATTAAAATATAATAAATTAATTAAAGGGAGAGAGAAAATTAATTTAATAAAGATATTTTAAATTGCCAAAAAGTGTGCATTACTATTAAAATATAATAATAGATAAAGATCAATGAATTTTCTCATGTAATTGCATAATCGAAGCCCCAAATTTAGAGGAGAACTCTTTATCAAAGATCTAGAGCTCATTTTGCAATTACATAGGTTTGGAGGAGCCAATTTATGAGAAGATGGTTTTCGAAAGGAAGGAAATTGCTTGTGAGTTTTGTGCAATTAATTGTTTAGCATTAGATCCAGGTAGGATCTTGTGGGTTTGTGCAGTAGAGGCTCATTCTTTCGTTTTTATGTCTTCTTTGTGTTTGTGAATCTATTTTTAGAATTGAAATGAATTTGAAACCCTTGTATGTGATTTATCATTCTTCATTTGAAAAACCTATGTTTATGAATTGAATCTGAAACCTTTTTTCGTGATATTATTGTTCTTTGTTTTGAGAAACATCTGTGAATGAATTTAGTTTGGAAACCTTGTTTGATGAATTGGGAATTCATATATGAATTTGTGGAAATTGGGATTTGGGTTTTGAAAAGAAAAGAATTTTTTTTTATAGAATTTGATTGGTTGGTTCGAGTTCCTATGCTAGGATTATATTGGTAATTTATTAAAAATATATATATATATATATAATTACCACAATAATTTATAGTTACTATGATAATTATACAAAATAAAAATAAAAATAATAGAAAATTAATTAAAATTGAGGTAGGGGCATGTGTTTGTTTGTTTTATTAAAAACAAATTAAAAATATATATAAATAAAATTTTAATGGTGGGCAAGGGCTACCACCCCCCATCCGCCTTCTCCTTCTTTTCACCTCCTCCCATCAACAGCTTGGCTGTTGCGTGTAGTACAAGGCCTACCACAAGCATGCCAAGGGCTATCGTAGGCAGAATTTGTACTATCGTAGGATGCCCAAAGGCTGCTACGACTAGTACAAAGGATGTCGTGGGTAGCCAGCCTTTCATTAAGGCACTTGGAATAAAATGAAATTTATAAGGTCAGTTTTTTTTAGTTTTTAATTTTGTTTTATTAATATTTTAAATAATATTAATTTTATTAAATGTTATTTAATATATTAAATATTAATATATTTTAATATATTAAATATTAATATATTTTAATATATTAAATATTAATATATTTTAATATATTAAATGTTATTTAATATATTAAATATTAATATATTTTAATATATTAAATATTAATATATTTTAATATATTAAATATTAATATATTTTAATATATTAAATGTTATTAATAGTATTATATTATTAATGATTATTATTTTATTAATAAATTAATAATTATTTACTAATAATTTAATATAAATTATTTTTAAATAAAAAATTATTATCATTAATAATTTAATGATTAGTGATTCAATTTTTAATAATATTTAATTAAAGTTTTTAATCAAATTATTATTAAAATGTATTTGAACCATTAATTATGTATGGTTAATTGGTAAACTCAGGTTTTACTTGATTGTCTAATTTTAAAATGAAAATGAATTCTTTTATTAAGGGAAAAATATTACATCTTTTGATAATACAAAAACCTTAGAAAACTTGATGAAAAGACAAAAACTAAAACCCTACTTGTATATCAAATCTTGTGCTTGAAACGAAATAAAAACATGAACCTTGTTGTTAAATTAAACCTTTGTGTTTTCATAACCTAAGGTATTGAGAAAGTCATATTGTATGTACTTTATGTGATGTGTGATTTTCTGGTGTTGGGGTTTTGGGGTTTGCAAGGAAACTTGGCAATAAAGAATATAACCGTTTCCACATAACCCATAATAGATCTAAAATAAACACGGAATTAAAATCCACATGCAAGAGAATAGAAAACATACCCACAAAATTGTGACACAAGATATACCCTAGGAAACCCTCATTGAGGGAAAAAACCCAACCTCCAAAAGCATCCATCATCATGTATTATTCAGCAAAAATACCATTGTCATACAACCATGGAAGCCTTCATGGCCATAGCCACAACCGAGCAAACTATGTGAACAAGCGTGAATCCACACATCCCATGCCATGCTTTCAACCTTCACAAATGCTCCCTTGGCTAACCTGTCAAGCCTTGTCCCACTCGACTCTTGCCTTTTGTTTTCTCCTTGTCACTCTTTCTCTCTCTCTCTACAACAACTACCCTTGTGGCTGCTAATATAGTAGCAAGTCCCACAAAACCACTAAGTGGTATTACATAAACCATGTGCTAAAACCATGTGCTACCTAACCCACTAACCTCACATTTAATATTGGGCATTTAATTCTTTTCCCCCAATATTAAATAATTACATGAAATATTTTCACAATGTTACAATACAACTCATCAAGAATATTCTATGGGAATCTTTACATGTTGCACGTCCATCTAGGCACAACATTACATAATAAAAATAAAATAATAAAATAACAATATTATGCAATGTGTGCAACACCCATTATCTCAACAATCTCCCACTTGTTGTATACATTGCATAGGGTCAATCCGTAGCCACATAAATGAACAAGGGAACAATCCCTCCCAGTACATCCACCATCATGGATCAAAAAACACCAAGTGCTCCATCCTAGTACCCGCAACAAAATCAAAGTATCCAGCATCTCAAACATGAATGATCTCACCTCCTATTATGCCACTCCCACTGGACATACATAGAAGCCATCCAAAGAGAAAACCACCCAACCTGTCGCATTAGAAGATCATAAAATCTTGTACCAACTGAAAATTCCGAGCACCAATAACCTGATCCAAAGGTAATCACATGTATCCATAGTTGTCAAAATATCCATAGCTGAAATAGCACCCACAGCAAAGTGCCAAACCCATCCAACTATCCATACCTCCAAAGGTATAACAAGTGAATCTCATATCACCGACATATCCAATCTATAACCTGCAATCACAAGCCTCAAGAGCAATACCTACCACATATATACCAAGAAGCTCCCACTGCAAAAAGATAATGTCAAATCTATAACCAATCCACTCAACACATCTCAAAGAAGTGAATCCATGTAGTATCAAGGACATCCACAATACATAAATTGATATCCTGCAAGAACAACTCTCATAACAAGTCTCCAATGCTCTCCCAAGTTCACCACAACCAACAGAGGAAAGAGAAAGAAATAACCATGTCATCTCTCACATGACATACATGAGCACAAACTAGTGATCACAATCTCTAACCAATCTCAAATCCAATGTAGGAAAAACTAAACATCCAGGAAGATAACCAAGACCAGAGAAACCATGCAAATCATAACCTGTATCATGTCCTTCTACACACACCTCTAGATGTAAACGGTGCAAGTATGATCTCCTCCATAAAACCCCAACAAGAAGCCTCAACAACACCCAAACCATACCATATAACTAATCATGGATGTAAGCCTCTCACAAGAAGATCAAACTCAATAAACCATTCCTAAACCAAGGAATAACATTCCTAATCCAAGGAATATGCCCAATATAAAACCATCTCCCAAACTCAACCAGCATAACAACATATGCACATGGAGATAACCAATGCTAAACCATCTCTCAAACGAACCCTCCAGAACTAACTCATGTACCATAGCTCAAGATCCATATCCATGAAAGACAAGCATAAATATAATGCAACTGAGAGAAACAATGGGCTATACCTCTCAAGTAGCAAACCGCCGAGTAGACCAAGAGTGGGGAATGAGAATGCTCATCAAGATACCCAAGTCTCCAACCAAGACTCATCTAAGAACAATCTCCTCTCAAGTCCATATCAGGTGACTGCCCCTCGGACTTCCTGTTGAAACCATCAACCGTCTCAACAAATACTTCTCTAATCCAAGAGAAATCAGCATCACCACCGTCTCTAAGTATCCATGAGCACCTGTAACCAATCAATCCATGCCAACTCCAAATGCAACATAGAAATATCATGAAGTATCCAGCTTATGATTAGTGTACTCAATACCAAGAAACTAAACCAAGATCAATGTCAAAGTTCCAACCATGGCCTCAGGAACATAAACATGACAACATGATCTTACCATCTCAAATAAAGAGATAACATGCTCCACATGAACATACCATAACATGTCACAACTCTAAACGCGTATCAAGAGTATACCATGACATAATAATGAAACCATCCTCATACCAAGGATAACATGCCAAATAAAAGCATAAACCACACCTTTGCCAAGAACCCTGTGAGTCCTCAAGATGCAACCATCTCCACACACCATGAAGAAAACCATCTCCACATACCAGGAAGAACCATCTCCACATACCATGAAGATAACCAAGAACTCCATGAGTCCTCAAGATCTAATCATCTTCAAACACCATGAAGATAACAAGTGCACCATGCAAATGTCAAAGACACTTCTGCAGCAACAGGATCTAAGACAAACCTCCAACATCTGCAAATACTCAATAAATATATCAATGCCAATAACTCCCACTCAACCGTGGTACCAAGTCACCTATGGCATCATAAAATCCATCCTCTCCAAACCAAGAAGATATAAACCAAACCAGGAACTAATCATGCACTGTCACCCCATCACTGTCACAAGCTCCCACTAAACCATGTATCCAAGCTATCCATGACATAATGATGAAAAACCATCTTCTAACCATGAGAATCAACCAAGGCATCAAACCATCAAAGAACTCAAAGTGCACATCATGAGCTCCTCAAAAAAAACCAAATAACTATGATCCTCAACCAAGAAGATATACCACCATAAACAAATCAGAAATCCAAGCTAATGAACATCAAGGATGTACCTGTATAACTAATCATGTCATGCCAAAATCTATGAGACCATGATCACATCCATGAACCGAGCATCTGTCTCTCAATATGTCCAACCTGTCAGCATAAAATAGTCAACCACAATCCTCCACCATGACTGTACTTGGTAACAACATCTCATCCCTTCTACATGAAGATAAAATCATGTGACTTAGGGCATAGACAACCCAAATCCAAGCCACCAATCTGAATATGCATCAATAATGAAAGATCAATGGGCAAAGACAACCCATAACCAAGCTATAAATGCAACCTGTAAGTATAGACCGCTTACAACACTGCAGAACTTGTAGACCCAACAAGTCATCATGCATATCCAAACCAAACATTGATAACCATATTATCATGAGACCAATCTGAATATGAAATGAGTATACAATGACATCAAAACTTAAATCTCCAATGCCATAAACTCACAAGTTACCATAGTCAAAATATATCTATAAACTTTTTATATTAATATATTAACAAATAAATCATGCTAAACCTACACCAAATCTAAACCAATGTGTAGAGCTCTCCAAGAGCTTTCCGTTGACTACTCGAAGTCCAAAATCTGACTCCGTATGCCCAAGTTATGCCCCAATTCGTGCTTAAAATAAATAACATCTGCCTTTAGGGCTTTTAAAACCTGAAAAAATTTCAAAATCATAAAACCAAACCTACACCATGTTGTAGTGCTCTGAATTAGCTTTCCAACGCCTATAAGAACTCTGAAATCCGATATTCTGAGAGAAAGTTATGGCCATTTTACTAAGACAGTTTTTTTACCATTTTTAGTGCGATTTTTCATTTTTTATTTTTTCAGTGACGAAAATTCCGACGGGATTAAATTTGACGGCCATCATGGGCTAAAACCAAAAAACTCTTTCATTTCCTCTGAACATGGCCAAACTAGGGCATATTATATATCAAAATTTATGGAAATGTCAACCTGGATCCAATGGTGAGGTCTGTTTTTACCTAGGAGGTCATTTCTGCATGCTACCCCCCAAAACCCTCATTTAAATGAAACATCCGAAAAATCTTTTTTCTCCAACAATTTCAGATGCCCAAAATATTTTAACATCCCATCATAACAGCAAACTCAAAACCCTTAGATCTGCAATAAATCATTCATATATCTTGCCCTTTTTTTTTATCCTCTCATGCATTCCCATGGATTCAATCTAGGGTTACAATAATAAAACCATAGCTCTGATACCACTTGCAAGGAAACTTGGCAATAAAAAATATAACCGTTTTCACATAACCCATAATAGATCTAAAATAAACACGGAATTAAAATCCACATGCAAGAGAATAGAAAAGATACCCACAAAATTGTGACACAAGATATACCCTGGGAAACCCTCATTGAGGGAAAAAACCTAGCCTCCAAAAGCATCCATCATCATGTATTATTCAGCAAAAATACCATTGTCATACAACCATGGAAGCCTTCATGGCCATAGCCACAACCGAGCAAACTATGTGAACAAGCATGAATCCACACATCCCATGCCATGCTTTCAACCTTCACAAATGCTCCCTTGGCTAACCTGTCAAGCCTTGTCCCACTCGACTCTTGCCTTTTGTTTTCTCCTTGTAACTCTTTCTCTCTCTCTCTCTACAACAACTACCCTTGTGGCTGCTGATATAGTAGCAAGTCCCACAAAACCACTAAGTGGTATTAGATAAACCATGTGCTAAAACCATGTGCTACCTAACCCACTAACCCCACATTTAATATTGGGCATTTAATTCTTTTCTCCCAATATTAAATAATTACATGAAATATTTTCACAATGTTACAATACAACTCATCAAGAATATTCCATGGAAATCTTTACATGTTGCACGTCCATCTAGGCACAACATTACATAATAAAAATAAAATAATAAAATAACAATATTATGCAATGTGTGCAACACCCATTATCTCAACAGGGTTGACTTAGCTTTGACCTGTTAGGATGTTTACCAAAGGCTTGAGAGTTTTTTCTGTGATGTCTTGGTGATGTTTTAATTATGACCTTTTATACCCAACCATGGTGATGTGTCATGTGTGCTCTATGCTGAGTTGATTAGATGTTTTGTTATTGTCTTCCAGTTTCTCTTGTGTAGAACTGAAGTGAATGGTATGACCTTTCTGGTATAACCTTAGAGTCTTCAATCAGTTATATTCGGATTGCTTCTCAGTTGCTTATATAGGATTGAGGTGATTAAATGATTGGTTTTTGGTGATATCATGTTATGACATGGATTTGGTTTATGTGTACTTGATTTTGGATCAATCCTATTAAGATGATCATATTGGTGGAATCTGTGATTATGATCAGTGATGGTTTCTTTATCTTTCCAATTTTTTGTTTAAGAATTGATGTGTGGTTTTAGTCATTTGAGATGTTTTTCTTTTGCTGAGCTTAGGGTAGGTTATCTGTATGTAATATTGGGAAGTGGCTTGCAATGGAGGTCGAGGCTCTAAAGAGGCTGGCGAGTAACCCATTACAGGTTATTTTAATAAGTGATAACATTTCATTAAATAGGTTTAAAATGAATTAATAAGATATTGGTACCACAAAAAGTCAGTAGGGGGTCTGGAGTATTAAAAGACTACTAGGGTATCCTTAGAGCTGAATTGTTAGTATGCCTTGTCTGTACGAATAGATACTGATGCCACATAGAGGCACTAGGGGGTCTGGAGTTCGTAGTGGCTGCAAAGGTAACCTTAGAGTTGGCTCATGCAATAACACTTGCCCACTTGCATAGTAGATTTCCTAAGTGTCTGTGTTGCCTCTGGGATTAGTTGATACTTCTGTCTTGGTACCCTTTGAGATAGTTTTCTTTTAGGTGATTCCTTAAACCTAGATGTTGATTTTGATTCTTGAGTTTTTTATCCTATTTGGGACTTGATTTTTTCTCCTCAGCATGGTGGGAGTGGGCCATTTAGGTTCCATTAGGTTGGGTGGTCATGCTTTTTCTTATACAATTGAGATCCAACAGTCGGATATCATTGTTGGATGTGTTCGTGCAGATATTCCTTTTTATTTGATCTTGTATTTCTATGATGCATGGTTATAGTCTAAGTGTATTGTATTTTATTTCATGAATCTAAAGAGATGATGTAATCTATTTTATGATGTATATTCTTTCAACCTTTCATACCCTGTGAACTATACATTGGATGATTGTGCATTCTATTTATTGCCAAGTGGCATTCAAGATAATTGTATATTGTTCAAATGGAATTTTATAATTGTAGTTATTCTTTAATATGGATGTGTTATATATTGGTTTTAGTATTAATTAAATTTAAACATGATTCAGCATCATGGGACCCTTAAGAGTTGTAATCTATTTATGATGGTTGTTATGTATATGAGTTAATGCTTCCACTATTATTTTATCTCTTGTTTTTATTTCTTCCTCTATTTTATAACTATTGTTGTTTATTATCTTTCAAAAAAAATGTTTGACAAACTTAGTCAAACTTTAGGTTAATTTCTTTTGGATTCCTTGGTGGGGCGTTGCAAACCAATAATGTCATACATGAACAAACATATAGTATATTATGATAACCAATAATGTCGTGCATGAACAAACAAATCATATATTATGATCACTAATAATGTCATAAGTCTAATAATGTCATGCATCAAATATATGTCATACATCAAATATAAAATGTCATATATACATCAAATGTATGTCGAATATGTCCACTAATGCGTATATATATGTGTCTATCCCTATATCTTCTCCTTCCCATGAGGGGAAGGAAACAAATCCCTAGACATCTTTGTTCATTGCGTGGAGGGAGATGATGGGGATGATGGGGTCTTCCTTACACTCTCACTCCTCCTCTTGTTTAGGCTCCTCTCTAACTAGAGCTGATACAAACAAAGTAGATATGAATCAATACTTATTATACATTGAAATCAAATATATGTAAACGCAAAATTAATTATTTTCTTAGCACCATCAAATAGTTGTTGGAAATGATTGAAAAGATCATACATAAAACATAAAAAGTAATGGAACTGGTAAAGAATGTTCTCAATCATTGTTTTGTCATTGATGTCAAACTTGCTACTTGCAAGAATGGCAATTGCTTTAGTGATCCAAATACTATCAATTGGTTGATTGACAAGGAGGAGGCAATCAATAAGATGTAACTAGAACACCTAGAGAAAGGTTGAAGTTATGATGTTGTAATGAAGTACAAGTATCAGCTAAGCCATTGATGAAATAGTGTATTGATGTCATACTCTAAGACACAGAGGATGGGCACAGAGGATGGGCACACTAAAACACATCAAACATGTAAGGTTTTAGCTAAGTCATTTGTAAAGCCTAACTAAGTTCATTAGAGAGAGAGAGAGAGCCGAGCAAGTTAGTTATTGTCGTACAAATTCCTAGTTAAAGCTGAGCAAGTTCAACTTTAGTGTGTGCCGAATAAATATCAGGTGCCGAGCAAGAAACAAGTGCCGAGTGATCTTCAAGTGCCGAGTGATCTTCAAGTGCCGAGTCAAGGAAAAAGTGCTGAGTGATCTTCAAGTGTCGAGTCAAGAAACAAGTGCCGAGTGAAGATCAGGTGGGGAGTGAAGATCAGATGCTGAGCAGGATACAAGTGTCGAGTACCACGGAAGGTGCCAAGCATCAGTAAACCAATAATGCCGAGTCGCTGCATTATTTTGAAGATCGAAGATTCACTAGATCTAAGCCGACAAGGTTGTTATCTAGAATTTTGTGAATCAAATAGAAGATAAGAGTGATGAGCTAGTGGCACAGAACACCATGTAGAACATTTTTGGAGAATACAACTAGACTCTAAACGAAGTTTCTAGATAAGAGCAAGATATGGGATGGATACATTGTATCCTACCTAATCTATTTGAAACCCTAAAGTTGGAGAGGGAGAATCGAGCGGGAAAGGAAATCTAGACTTCTATTTAAGGAGTTACAAGGCTACAAAGCAAGACAAGAGGAGGTCAAGCATGAAAGCATAAAGTGTTGAGGAAGGTGCTAAGGATAAAGAGAGCATAGTTACTTTGTTTTGATAAGATGACCACAGATATGGTTGCATTGGTATGACGAGCTAGAAGACTCAAGGAGACGAAGCTTGAGATGACAAGTTGTCAAAGCTGAAGTGATTAAAGCCAAGCAAAGGATTGAACTGAAGTGTGATATGAAATCTGCAAGATATGTTGTAAGTTGTATCAGATCAAAAGCCATTATTGTTACTCTCTAGCAATTGTAACAGTTAGTTTAAATCCTATGGACTTAGGTTGGTTTAATAGCCATGTTGTAAATCCTTTAACATGGTGACATTCCAAGTGAATGTTCCAAAGTCCTTTGACCAAGCCCATTCCTAACAGTATGGTGAAATCCTCTAACAAGGTCACATTTAACAGTCTGTTGTAAGCCTTTAACAGGGCAGGCTTTTAACAGGGTGTCACTTTAGAATAGTGAGAATTAAGTAGCATGTTACTGGTGGTTTTTTCCAAATTGAGTTTCTACGTAAATCACTGTGTCATGAGTTGATCTTGCATGTTTTATCCCTGCATGTTGATTTGCTGTAACTTGCTAAGATGATTGATTTAAGCTTGGATGGATGAAAAGTTTATGGGCTCACTATAATTGGAGAAAAAGTATTATTAGAGCATTTAGACCTTGAATAACTGATTCACCAACCCCCTTCTCAGTTATTCTAAAGAATTCTAACAATTGGTATCAAAGCTTTGTTGTTGATTAAGTTTAAAGGAACTAGAAGCAGAAAAGATCAAAATGCCTAAGCGAGAATTTCTCAAGCTCAACAAATACAACTTTGTTGCATGGAAAAGTTTGATGAAGCTACATCTTGGATCCATAGGAGATTATGCTCAAAATTCAATTGTTACTGAACATTTTGATCCAACTGGTACTCTTACTATAGAAGATTTGAAAAACAAATAGGAATACAATCAAACAATGCTGAAAATTGCTTCTGCACTCAACTATGCTAAATTCGATGATATCAAAGGGTGTGATACTGCATTCAAGATGTGGAAAGCCCTATTAGACATTTATGGAGGAGATTTGAATGTCCAAAGAGAAAAAAGAGAAATCCTCAAAGGAAAGTTTAATGATATGAAAATGGAGGAAAGTGAGAATGTTGCTCAGTATGGTGCTAGAATAAAGGAAGTGGTAATTGCAATAAGATGTTTGAGTGGTCAATTGGATGAAGACATTGTTAATAGTAAGTTCTTAAGAACCTTGCTTCCTATATATGCTATTAGAGTATCAACAATACAAGAACTAAGATGTGTACCAGGAAACAATCTAAGTTTTGAAGGTATAGTTGGTAGACTGACTGCATCTGAGTTATCTAACTTTGATAACTACAGACCTGAGAATGTTGAATCTGCTTTCAAGGCCAAGCTATCACTGAAAGATGTTGAATAGGTGAAATCAAAGAAAGGAAGAAAAATAAAATATGTATCCAGTGATAGCAGCACTGATGAGGAAGATGTGGAACAATTGGAAGCATTACTAGCTAGAAGATTTCACAGAGGCAAAGGAAAATTCAAAGGTAAGATGCCTATCATTTTTTTCAATTGCAATGAAGTAGGACATATTGCTGCAAGATGTACACAGTAAAAAGATTACAAGGAAGACAACAAGTACAAATATAGAAGAGAAGATGATAAGAGAGATTACAAAGAAAAAGGCAAGAAGTGTTATATTGTTGAAGAGAATTCTGATGATAATAATGATGAAGTTGTTTATGTAGCCATGAAGGACCAATCTGATGAAGAAGATGCTCACATCACATGATAGGAGACAAAAGTAAGTTTGTTAAGTTTACTCAGTATGATGGAAATAGTGTTAGATTTGGTAATGATGCTCCATTTCAAATAAAAGGAAAAGGCTCCATTAAGCTTACAGAGCAAACTTCATGTGATAATGCATACTATGTTGAAGGACTAAACTACAATTTACTGAGTGTCTCACAGTTAGGCAATGTAGGATGCAAAGTAGAATTTGGAAACAAAACTGCAAAAATCTATGATACTGATGGTAAATTGATAGGAAAAGGAGATCAAACAAGAAGTAATCTGTTTTACCTTGATATGGATGATGTTTTTTGTTTTGTTGCAAAATTTTATGATGAATGGTTATGGCATAGAAGGCTATGTCATGTCAACTTTGACAATCTGGTCAATATCAGCAAAATGAAGAAAGTCAGAGGTTTACCTAAACTAAAGAAGCCTGACAATATCGTGTGCAAACAATGTCAGCTAGGAAAGATGACAAAGTCAAGTTTCAAAAGTAAAAACTATACATCTAAAGAAGTACTTGAATTAGTCCATACCGACTTATGTGGTCCAATGGAAGTACAAAGCTACAAAGGAGATAAATATATAATGTTGTTTGTTGATGACTATTCTAGGATGATGACTGTTATGTTTTTAAAGCAAAAATATGATGCTTTTCAAATATTTAAGTGGTATGTGGCTAGAGTTGAAAAGGAAACAGGAAAGAGTTTGAAATGCCTGAGATCAGACAGAGGTGGTGAATTCACAACAAATAAATTTGAGATATTTTGTAATGACAAAGGAATCAAATGACAAACGTTAGCTCCTAGAACCCCCCCACAGAATGGAATTTTTGAAAGAAGAAATAGATCTGTGATTGACTATGCCAAAACATTAATTATGAAAAAGATTGTTGCTCTAAAATACTAAAGAGAAGCTGTAAGTGTAGTTGTTCATACACTGAACCGAGTACAAGTCAAGAAAAGTACTAGTGCAACACCTTTTGAATTATGGTATGGTCACTCACCCAATGTAAAACATTTCAAAGTATTTGGTTTCAAATTCTTTATCCTTAAAGATGCTAGAAATGAGAAATTTGATGCAAAAAGTGATGAAGGCATATTTCTTGGTTACTCCACTAGAAGTAAAGAATATAAGTGTTTGAATACTAACACTAGCAAAATTGTGGAAAGTGCAAATGTAAACTTTGATGAGCATACAAAAGTCCAAATTGAAGAACCAAAGAGAATGGATGAATACAAAACCTTTGTGTATTCCTATGAAGGAATACCTATTGAAGAGACTAATGTCAATCAAATTGAGATTCAACAACAAGTTTCATTTTTAGCTAAATTACAACTAGTGAATGTCAAGTTACATTCAGAAGCCAAGTTGCAGAATGAAGGAAATACACATTCTGGCTCTGAAACCAGTACACATGAAAGAGATATAGAACTACCTGACAACGAAGTGGATAGTGATCCTGAATTTGAAAGATCAAACATGGAAACAAGGAGAAAACCAAGATTATCCAAATACGTAAAAAGACATCACCTTGTTGAACAGATAATTGGTGACAAAGATGCAAGACCAATGACAAGGAATAGACTAAGACATGAATCATGTCTGATCAGAAAATTTGAACCTAAGATAGTATATGGTGCATTACAAGATGATGACTGGTATAAAGCTATGGAAGAAGAGATTGATCAAATAAAGAAGAACAAAACCTGGAGTTTGGTTCCCTGACCAGTTGACAAGAATGTGATTAGAACCAAGTGGGTATTTAGAAACAAGCTAGATGAGAATGGTGAGATTACTAGAAACAAAGCTAGACTAGTATGTAAGGGTATGCTCAAGAAGAAGGATTAGACTATGGGGAAACATTCACCCCTGTTGCTAGAATGGAAGGAGTAAGAACTTTACTTGCATATGCTGCATATAAAGGTTTTAAAGTCTATCAGATGGATGTAAAGTCTGTTTTTCTAAATGGTATATTGGAAGAGGAAGTCTATATTCAACAACCAGAGGGATTTTTTGATGAGAACAACAGGGATATGGTTTGTAAATTACATAAAGCACTTTATGGTTTGAAACAAGCACCAAGAGCATGGTATGAGAGACTTCATAAGTATCTAGTGCAAATAGGATTTGAAAGAACTGATGATAATAGCAATACATACATCAAATCAAAAGAAGGTAAGGATATTATTGTATCTAAAATCTTTGTGGATGACATAGTTTTTGGAGGAAAGGAAGTGCTTTGCAAAAGTTTTGCTAACAAAATGAAACATGAGTTTGAGATGTCTATGTTTGGAGAGATCAAATTTTTTGTTGGTTTGCAAGTACATCAACTAAAACATGGTATATTTGTAACACAATTAAAGTACATCAAAAAGATACTTAAAACATTTGGATTAGAGGAATCCAAACCAATCAGCACACCAATGGCAACAAGAAATAAGCTATCCAAAAATTATGAATCAGCTGAAGTCAATCAAACAATGTACAGATCCATGATTGGAAAACTACAATATGTTGTACATAGTAGACCAGACATAGCATTAGCAGTTGGAATAGTAGCTAGATTCTCTACTAATCCCAAAGAAAATCATCTCATAGCAGTAAAAAGAATAATGAGGTATCTCAAAGGAATTGATAACTTTGGTCTATATTACAAAAAGAATGAGAAGTTTGAGCTCAATGCATATATAGATGCAGATTGGGGAGGCAACATTGATGACAGAAAAAGCACAAGTGGAGGTGCATTATTTTTAGGTAAAAGGCTAGTTACTTGGACTAGCAAGAAACAAACATGCACATCCCAGTCCACTGCAGAATCAGAATATGTTGCAGCAACAGTCAATTGCACAAACATTGTGTGGCTCACACATCTATTGAAAGGAATGAAACAAGAGGTAACCAAACCTGTGATATTGTATTGTGATAATAAAAGTGTTATAAACATATCCAAGAATCTAGTAATGCATGCAAAAACCAAGCATATTGCAATCAAGTATCACTATGTTAGAGAATTGGTAGAAGACAAACAAGTGAAGTTGGAGTACATTCACATAAAGGAACAAACTGCAAATATCTTCACCAAACCATTGCCCAAGGATGCTTATGAATATCTTAGAGGAAATTTGGGGTTAATGCCCCTAACTCAAGCAGTTTAAAGCAACAAAGAAGCTACCCTACATCAATAGGAACAAATCATTGAAATATCTAAAGAATGACGCAGAGGATGATAGCAGGACCAGAAACTCCAAATTAGTCACAAGCATGGTGACAGAAGGAGAAAACATTAGAGCCAAAGCTTATATTTTGCATGATAAAAATGCTACATCTTTGAAATTTATGTCAAAGAGGGAGATATATGCAGAAAATTTATCAATGCAAAGTAAGAGGAAGATATATATGAAAGAGGGAGATATATGAGATCAGTAGTAAGGATGCAGCAGTCAAGAAAGAAGCAGAAAACGTATATAATTTTGGTGGTAACTAAGTTGATCAATTGATCAGTTTGTTTTGACATCAATGACAAAAAAATGATTCAGAACATTCTTTACCAATTCCATTACTTTTTATGTTTTATGTATGATCTTTTCAATCATTTCCAACAATCTAAAACTGATCAATGCAAAGTAAGAGGAAGATATATATGAAAGAGGGAGATATATGAGATCAATAATAAGGATGAAATAGTCAAGAAAGAAGCAAAAAATGTATATAATTTTGGTGATAACTAAGTTGATCAATTGATCAGTTTGGTTTGCCATCAATGCCAAAGAGGGAGATTGTTGGAAATGATTGAAAAGATCATACATAAAACATAAAAAGTAATGGAACTAGTAAAGAATGTTCTCAATCATTATTTTGTCATTGATGTCAAACTTGCCTCTTGCAGGAATGGCAATTGCTTTAGTGATCCAATTACTATCAATTGGTTGATTGACAAGGAGGAGGCAATCAATAAGATGTAACTAGAACACCTAGAGAAAGGCTGAAGTTATGATGTTGTAATGAAGTACAAGGATCAGCTAATCCATTGATGAAATAGTGTATTGATGACATACTCTAAGACACAGAAGATGGACACACTAAAACACATCAAAGATGTAAGGTTTTAGTTAAGTCATTTGTAAAGCCTAACTAAGTTTATTAGAGAGAGAGAGAGCCGAGCAAGTTAGTTAGTGCCGAACAAATTCCTAGTTGAAGCCGAGCAAGTTCAACTTCAGTGTGTGCTGAGTTAATATCAAGTGTCGAGAAAGAAACAAGTGTCGAGTGATCTTCAAGTGTCGAGTCAAGAAACAAGTGCCGAGTGATCTTCAAGTGTCGAGTGAAGATCATGTGGGGAGTGAAGATCAGATGCCAAGCAGGATACAAGTGTTGAGTAATATAGAAGGTGTCGAGCATCAGTAAACCAATAATGTCGAGTTGCTGCATTATTTCAAAGATCAAAGCTTCGCCAGATTTGAGTCGAAAAGGTTGTTATCTAGAATTCTATGAATCAAATAGAAGATAAGAGTGATGAGCTGGTGGCACAAAAAACCATGTAGAACATTTTTAGAGAATACAACTGGACTCTAGACGAAGTTTCTAGATAAGAGCAAGATATGGGGTAGATACATTGTATCCTACCTAATATATTTGAAACCCTAAAGTTGAAGAGGGAGAATTGAGCGGGAAAGGCAATCCAGACTTCTATTTAAGGCGTTATAAGGCTACGAAGCAAGACAGTAGTAGGTCAAGCATGAAAGCATAAAGTGTTGAGGAAGGTGCTAAGGAGAAAGAGAGCACACTTACTCTGTTTTGATAAGATGACCACAGATATGGTTGCATTGGTATGACGAGCTAGAAGACTCAAGGAGACGAAGCTTGAGATGACAAGCTATCAGAGCTGAAGTGATTAAAACCAAGCAAAGGATTGAACTGAAGTGTGATCTAAAATCTGCAAGATATGTTGTAAGTTGTATCAGATCAAAAAACCATTATTGTTACTCTCTAGCAATTGTAACAGTTAGTTTAAATCCTATGGACTTAGGTTGGTTTAATAGCCATGTTGTAAATCCTTTAACAGGGTGACATTCCAAGTGAATGTTCCAAAGTCCTTTGACCAGGCCCATTCCTAATAGTATGGTGAAATCCTCTAACAAGGTCACATTTAACAGTGTGTTGTAAGTCTTTAATAGGGCATCACTTTAGAAGATTGAGAATTAAGTAGCATGTTACTGGTGGTTTTTCCCAAATTGGGTTTCCACGTAAATCACTGTGTCATGAGTTGATCTTGCATGTTTTATCCCTGCATATTATTTTTTTGTAACTTGCTAAGATGATTGTTTTAAGCTTGGATGGATGAAAATTTTATGGGCTCACTATAATTGGAGAAAAAGTGTTGTTAGGGCATTTAGACCTTGAATAAATGATTTACCCCCCCCCTTCTCAATTTTTCTAAAGAATTCTAACAATAGTCACTCTATACATCCACCTCAAAGGCTCATGGACATTCAAGAGTAACAAGGTCCTACAAAAATTCAATCAATATAATCAATCCATCATACTTATAAGTACCATTTGAAATTTCAATACTAACTATTATAAATAACAACTGAAACTATGAAAACTCTTTCATACCTTGGTCAATGGCTTTGAACTAGCCATCGCGATAGCAACTCCATGATCGATGGACTAGTGAAGATGAGGAGGAGTCTTGGATATCAACAACTGCAAATCATATAATAAAATTCACATGTAACATGAAACATGAAACAAATATAATCAAATGAGTTAAATTATCATAAAACAAATCTACCTCTACGAAACTCATATCATGCCTAGGCTCAGAGTCCCTACTTGTGAATTTTGATGGTCCAATAGAGAATTGATGCACATGGATTAAAAAAAATTGTCAATCCTTCATATGATTACTTAATAAATATATGTATTAATTTAAATTATTAAATTGATACATACCTCTCAACTCATCGACAGGACGTAAAATGGGGCTGAGAATCTATACTAGGGCCATCAACACTCTTACCATGAATTTTGAGTAATGTCAAGACATGCTAATTAATTAGTCATTCACTGTACATATGATATGTGATAAAATTAGTTTATTATAATTATAATTTACTTCTATGTTAATGCCAAATGTGTCACTCAGGAACTCATCAGTGACTATCCCATCATCCATAGTGTCTCCAACATGACTGCCAAATATGCATAAGAATTCACATGATGTGCACATGTGACTGTGATGCAAAGAAGGTTCCTCCTCAACTAATGAATTGACACAATGAATGAGGGTCTGTGTCAAAGTATTAATAGTCCCTAGAGTACTAGTCTCTACACGTTCCTTCACTACTAAAGGAATAATCACATGCTCACCCTGTGGCTTGACAATAGGTGCCCTATTTACGTTAGGTTCATGACATGCCTCCAACCTCTCAAATAATGACCTCCAACCTCTACCCTAAGAGTCTAGCATATCAAAATAATTGGTGATCTCCCCAAGGACAAATTCACAATATAATTACTTTAAGAAATACATTGGAACCTCGTGATTATTGCAAGGAGGGGCATCAAAAACCATCCACCATATATCCCAAAAGTTATTTCAAATATCATCATGTATGCATCAATGGATGGGGAACCTTTTAGTTTTATGTTTAACAGTGTCTTGTTCTCTAGGTTTTTTAAACAATGCACATATGCTACCTTTTGCTATTTCCTTTTTTCTTACATCTTTATAGGATAATTGTTTGCATAATATCTTCTTTGTTCTTCTCTCTTAACATGCCAACTATCCAACTAACCACTAACAAAAGCTACATGGCTCATAATGGACTCAAGAGAGGATGCCAACTATGCACTCATAGGATTAGTATTCCTGCAAGCTTTCAACTTACCAATGATTGCTTCTAATTCATTTTTCCCTCTTTCTATTTCATTTATTATATTGTCTTGGGTGCTAGGAGCTCTTTGAATCAGTGGAGGTTGTGGAAGTTCATTTTGATCTTGTGGAGGGTTTTAATTTTGATCTTTTTGATCAAGCTAGGGATATGGTGGTTGATTATTCACATTTCCTGATAAGAAACCAATTGCCTTTTAAATAAATAAACAAATTTGAAGCAAAACTTTAAAAACATACAAAACAATGTAAAAACATACAAAATAATGCAAAAACATACAAAACAATGAAAAAAAGAGAGTAGAAAACATACTACGTGATCCTAATCTTGATCTCTTGTCATGAGGAGGCATTTTGAGGAGGAGAGTTTGAAAATTCTTCAAATTCTATAAACTGCATGCATGTTGTTTAGGAGAAAGAAGGCAACAACAAAAAGAAATAAAATCAAATGGAATAGACCGCAACTTTACAACCCATTTATAAAAAGTTTTAGGTTTTAAAAGTGCACACACACTTTGGTTTGGACTTCACAAGCCTAAGGCTTGTGGAGCCCAAGCCCAAGCATGTGTGCACTATAGTGCATGTGTGCTATAGCACTTGCACACTTTTAGAATTTTAAAAATTGGAGTTGTGTCATCTTTTTGGCACCACAACTTGGTGCATTCGCCAACCAACTAAACATCATAAACGTCAACTTCAATCACTCGGTGTAAACATCCAAATTAATATCTAACTCATTTATTCACTTCATTCCAAATTGTTAACAAATTGTTCCTTACATTACCCATTGACTGTAAAATTCTTGTTATAACCTATTGATATCTTAGTTATTACTGAGTTGCAATAAACTATAAATTAGATGTGTGATAAATTGGGTCACTCTTTTTAGTCAAGGACAATGAGTGATAAAGCCTAGATGATCTTTTGGTAAAATCCTCTAACAAGGTCATATTAACAATGTGTATGTAACCTTTAAGAAGGTTGGCTCCTAGCAGAGCTCGCTCTTGAAGAGTAAAAATTTTGGGTTGTTAATCCCAGGTGATTTTTCCCTTCACGTGGTTTCCATGTTAAACCATTAGTGTTAATTTTATGAATGCTATTTGTGTTGCAAGTTGTTTTATCTATTTTATAGTTTATTGCAACTCAGTAATAACTAAGATATCAATAGGTTCTAACAAGAATTTTATAGTCAGTGGGTAATGTAAGGAACAATTTGTTAACAATTTGGAATGAAGTGAATAAATGACTTAGTTATTAATTTGGATGTTTACATCGAGTGATTGAAGTTGATGTTTATGATGTTTAGTTGGTGGGAAAATGCACCAAGTTGTGGTGCCAAAAAGATGACACACAACTTACATACACATTGTTAATATGACCTTGTTAGAGGATTTTACCAAAAGATCATCTAGGCTTTATCACTCATTGTCCTTGACTAAAAAGAGTGGTCCAATTTAAAGAACTCACAAACACCACTAATCAATGTTATCATATAGGATTTCACAAACATGTTAGTTGCACTAGGTACTTCCGAGTTTTTCTTCTACAATGGTTAAATAGTAATGGTATACAAATGATATATTATAATAGAAAATGGCTTTGCTTGTTTAGATCTTTTTTCTTTAAACTAGCAACCTAAAACTGTCTCCAACATCTCCTTAAATAGCTTTCTCAATGCTTCAAGATCATTCCATCTTTTGTTTCTTAATCACCATCATTGATTTTAGGGTTATAACAGAATGCCTTCCTACAATGAATCTAGACACTCAAAAAATATAAATTTCATAGAACTTTGTGTCCATCCTTATCTTTATTCAGTTTTATACATCAACTCCTTCTTGAATTTTCCCAATCATTGATCTTGCAACAAATTTTGACTCGTGCTTTAGACCTTCTCAAACTTTCTAAATTTCCATCAAAAGTTGGCCTCAAATTCCACTTTTCCAAACTTGTTCATTCGACTGTCACTCGATAAACATTACATTTACTTGGGTAACATAACACATAGTTAATACTGACTTGATTAGGAAGCATTGTGTTTCCCTTTTCCTTTTCCAATCAATCAGGCAACACTACAGTCGCTTGGTGAATACAATCTCCCTTCATTAACCTTGCAACATAATTAAGCTTGTGTTCTCCAATATATTGCAACAATACATGATTGTAAAATAATCAAACTAATAATATATTATTATTGTCCAACTCATTCATGTACCCATTTTATTCCCTACATATCACTTCTATCTTCATCAATCAAATGATATGGTATTTAAAAGAGATAGCATAATGTCTAGCCAATTAAAACTTTGACATCAATGAAAATATAACAATTGATATGACTCTTTTATAGACATTCATAGAATCATCACCTAATAATCTTCCACTATTAATTACAATATCAGTTGGGCCTAACAATCTCCCCCTTGGCATTAATGAAAACAACACAACATAAGATTTTACATTACAAAACATTACATAAGATAATCAAATGTATGCATTGACATCAATACAACTTTGTAGTTGTGGTTCTTAAAACTGGTACTCAGTCTATACCTTAAACATTACTCCCTCTTTTTATTGTGATCTCTTATTTCAAGTTCATTCTTTTGTCTTACCTTCATCTGTATATAGTACCCCCCCTTTGGGTAATCTCTCTTCTTTTCCTATTCTCATGCTTCTCCTTTTTGGGTATATTCTCTCCCCTTATCATCTCATTTTAGTAATCTTCTCCCCCTTTGACATACATTTCTCTTACCAATCAATATATTCTCCCCCTTTGACAACAATGCCAAAGGTTATTATAAATTTTAACACAAATCTTATAAACCTTGTAGTTGTCCTTGTACCTTGCATGTATTGAATATATCGATTTCATCACATTTAACTTCACAACTTCAAAAATGTTCTAAAAGTGTGAACACTTGTACATTAACTCCATAAATATAGTACAATTCATCCATGAATTGATGCAAGATACAACTTCACCTAGTAAATTTTGGATAGGGGTAAGACCCCTAGTTTACCTCTTAGATACTCAAAATCATCCTTAAGTAGCGGTTTAGTAAATATGTCAACAATTTGTTCCTTAAACTTCACATACTCAAGCCTCACTTACTTCTCTTGTACCTTCTCCCTCAAATAATGATACTTGATTGATATGTGCCTTTGTTTTGCATGCATCACCAGATTCTTTGAGATATTTACGAAGCTTGTATTATCACAGTAAATAGTAACATGCTCGATTACATATTCTTGCATTCTTTCTAATAATTTTTTTTATTCATAAAATATTTGAACAATTTATAGTAGCAACAAAAAATTCAGCTTTAGTTGTAGATTGTGAAATACAACTATGTTTCTTACTTATGACAACATATTCAACTTCAGCTTTAGATTGTGAAATACAACTATGTTTCTTTCTTATCTATGTAATCAACCTTTCTCCTAGAAAGAAATATCCACCACTTTTTGTTTTGCCATCAACATTTCCAACCTAATCAAAATCTATGTATACTTTAAAGACATTTCAAATTCAATACTCATTTGTTCAATAAACTTCTTACTCAACATGTCATTTCCTTCAAATATTATGTCATCAAAAAATATTTTAGCAATCAACACCATATCTTCATATTCATTCTTCTAATATAGATTATTATTTTCACTTGTTCTAGCAAATCCAATCATAATCAAGGGTGTAAAATTTCATACCATGCTCTTGGGGCTTGTTTTAGTCCATACAATGCTTTGTTCAACTTGCAGACTATGTTCTTCTTTTTATGTTCAATTTAGGTTGTTCAATGTAGACTTTCTCTTTAAGTATTCCATTTAGAAATGCAAATTTTACATTCATTTGATAGACATTGAACTTCTTGTATGTATCATAAGCCAACAATGTTCTTACTCCTTCCACTCTTGCCACATGTGAAAAAGTTTCATCATACTCAATTCTTTCTTCTTGTGCATATCCTTTGCAAACTAATCTTACCTTGTTCCTTACCACTTCTCTATTTTCATTCAAATTTACTTGGTTCCAATCACATTTTTGTTAGCAGGTCTTGGTACAACTTTCCAAACATTATTCTTCTTAATTTGATCAATCTCCTAATTCATAGAATTAACCAAACATTCATCATCCAATGCATCTTTTACTAATCTAGGTTCAAAATCAGCTATTAAACATGTACCTTCTCTTATCTTTCTTCTTGTTTTTACTCCAACACTTCCATCTGTAATTGTTTGTTCAAGTGAGTGGTTCTTCCTCACATATTTGGCCAATGCAGGTTTTCTTCGCTGATTCTCAATATTTCCTTCACTCGGTAGAGGTTCACCTTCATGCTCAACTTGTACTGTCTGATGCTTAGGTGTAATTGTCTGAGACTCAGTAGCAACTATCTAGTTCTTGATAGCTCTGTGTTGTAACTGTTAGTGTAGTTTTTTATTTTTTCTATTTTGCTAGGTTTTTCCTACACTTTTAATAATCTCACTTAGGTTAATAAAGGATGCCTTATTAGGTGAATGGTTGTGAGGTGTCACCTTCCTACATGTGAGCATCCATTAGCTATCTTAGGAAGATACTTTGCTATCTTTAGTCTGATAGATGGTTGCTCCTCATTGGTTGGTGTTGCCACCTCCTTCCTCTTCCTAGCCTATATAAGCATGCTACCTGGCTTGTATTTGGATCTCTTGTTTTTTGCATCCTCTTAATGCTATTTTGCTTCCAGCATTTGCATTACTCTCTTGGAGACTAACTCTATGATGCTATTTTGATTTTGTATCATTTGCATTCATAGTTTAGATATTTACTCTTTGCACTAGTTTTTTGGGTTATTAATCTTATCAGATTCTAACATGGTATCAGAGCTTTTCTATGTGCAAGAGTAGATTTTAGTTTCCTTATTTGAGAGATTCGAGGCGGGGGGGGGCAAATAAACTTTATTGTAGTTTTTGAAAAATGAAGTATGCTCTTCTCTTGCATCTTTGGATGATCCTGAGAATCAGAAAAGTTTTGACAAAAACAATTTTTCTCTAGGGTTTCAATCTCAAATCTGACAACCAACTTGCATATTTGGAGTTTTCAATTAGTTTTGCAGGTTCCAGCATGCCATTGATGGACTTAAGAAGCTGATCCAGCATTTGTATGTCATATTTTGGTTGCTGGGGTCATTTTTTGATTTTTGAAGCCATTTTTTTTCTGTTAAAGGTGTCTGATTTACACTACAGCAACATTTTCTGTACATCAGCAAGAAAAATGCTTTTTGGGTTTTGTTCGCATCCCCGAAAAACCATCTGGGTATCTTTTAGATTTTGCATGCAAGCTGTATATTTTCTAGAATCGAGCATGCAAAGCTACAGCCATACCCCTCTCCGTTGGCAGTCGCAGATTTGAATGTAGTTTTCAAATGTCTCGTTCTTGCTCATACAGACTTCGATTTTGATGATTCTTGTTATGAACTTGGCTATTTTTTTGTGCTCTATCCACTAGTGGAGTTGTTTTTTGATTTTCATGCATGAATTTTTCAGAAATTATAGATTCTCAGTCGTGACTGTGCACAGTTCTCGTTTTGGAAACTTTGGAGGATCATAACTTTCTCATACGACCTCGTATCGAGGCGATTCTTTTTTTGAAAGTGCATGATTTTTCAAGTAGATCACAGTGGTGCTATTTTTTTCTTTGATTATTGTGCCCAAGTTTCATTTTTAGCATATGCTCTTCATGAGGAGGCCCTGTTGGTTTTTTCACCGTAACTTGAGCATACAAACATATTTTTTCGATCTAAAAGATGCATCGAAAAGCTAGTTCTAAGACAGAGATGATGGTATAGGTTTTTTTTATTTTTTCTACAGTTTGGTTGCCTGTTTTGGTAGTCAAAGCTAGATGTTCTATTTTGCCTTCCGAGAGCCATATCTCGCTCATTCAGACTCTTTTCTGGGCTTGCCAGATATCGTTGGAAAGCTGGTTGTGTGAGTTATTCAGTTGCAGAGGTCTTTTATCCAAATTTTGCTCCAGGTTCTTTCTCCTTCGAGTTGTGCACTTTCGCAGTCTGGGGGATTACTTGGATTCTACAGGTCCTGAAATCTCTTCTGCTATTCTTTTGGCTCACTCTTCTTTATGACTTCTGAGCATTGTATGCTTCTATTCTATTGCATTCCTTTTTCTGTAAATGCACTGAGATAAAGTGCTTGCTTTTACATATCTGGGATCTTGTACACCTTGTGTTTGTTTGTACTCGCACTCAGTTATAAAGTGCCATGGGGGGTCATGATGTTTTGCCATTTTGTGCTCATCCACCTTTGTCAAGTGAATTTTTCTTCCACGACATTAGCCCATGCAGTGTGTCGGTGACACCGCCCTTTATCTTGTGCTTGTACTTCTATTGCACTATTGGTGTTCCTGATTCTTCTTCTTGCAGATGTTTTTGGCATTGCATTTTAGTGTTCCTGTCACCCCTCTCCCTGTTCAGCATTATGGGGGGGGTTCACCTGTTGGCTCTATTGCTTCTTTGGTTCGATTGAGTGATCTACGTATTTAGTTTTTGTTCCTATGTACTAGGCGGATGCAGTGGCTAGGCACCTATGCATTTCGGTGAGATGGTTCATCTACTATATAGACACTCATTCATTCCTACCTTTGGAGGTCACCTCTTCAATTGATCAGCTCTTCAGACTTTGTCTTCTCTACCTGGTCATGCACTATTTTAGTGGGGGTTCCAGCAGTTTCTTCTGATAGTGTTTGCAACTTCATTATTTAGAAATGCTTCATGCTCTTTTTTTGTTCCTCTCTTTGAGACATTTCCTAGATTGGAGGCTTAGTTTCTTTCATCTAGTTCTTTTTCTTGTATTGGGTACCTGATTAGGCCTTGTTGTCGGGACCCATTTTCCTGCTTTCATAGCTTTGCTAGGTTAGCATCCACCTAAGCTTCGCTTATGGGGGGGTGTTAGTGTAGTTTTTTATTTTTCCTATTTTGCTAGGTTTTTCCTACACTTTTAATAATCTTGCTTATGTTAATAAAGCATGTCTTATTAGGTGAATGGTTGTGAGGTGTCACCTTCCTACATGTGAGCATCCATTAGCTATCTTAAGAAGATACTTTGATATCTTTAGTCCGATAGATGGTTGCTCCTCATTGGTTGGTGTTGCCACCTCCTCCCTCTTCCTAGCCTCTATAAGCATGCTACCTGGCTTGTATTTGGATCTCTTGTTTTTGCATCCTCTTAATGCTATTTTGCTTCCAGCATTTGCATTACTCTCTTGGAGACTAACTCTATGATGCTATTTTGATTTTGTATCATTTGCATTCATAGTTTAGATATTTACCCTTTGCACTAGTTTTCTGGGTTATTAATCTTATTAGATTCTAACAGTAACTTGGGTAGAGTATCTGGTGCCTCTTCATAGACATAGACAGACTTGTTGTAATATTTAGGTTCCTTCTTTCTCTCCACATCATTCCTCTCTGTAAACTTATCAAATCTTACATTTTCACTTTCAATCATCTTGTTAGTAGTCTTATTCAAACATGTGTAAGCTTTACTCTTAGATGAATAACCAAGGAATATACCTTCATCTCCTTTAACAACAAGTTTACCATTCCTAGTATCCTTGTGAATGTAAGACTTTCTTCAAAAGATTTTGAAATAACTTACACTCAATGTGTGACCATACCATAGTTCATAGGTGTCTTGTTTGTTCCTTTCTTCAATTGAACTCAGTTGAGAGTGTATATAATAGTATTGATAGCTTCTCTCCATACTATCTTAGAGACCTTATTCTTAATCATCAATTCCCTTGCACAATCCATGATAGATCTATTTATCCTTTCAACACTACCATTTTGTTGTGGTGTCCTCTATGTAGATAATTGTCCTTTAATACCATTCTCATCACAAAAGTTAGTGAATTCAGCAGACATAAACTCACCACCTCTAGAAGATCTTAAACATTTCTAAACTTTACTAGTTTCCTTTACAACTCTAGCTTTATACCACTTGAACATATCAAAGGCATATAATTTCACCTTTATGAACATTATAGTCATCATCTCTAAATAATCATCCACAAACAATATGAAGTATCTATCACCATAGTAACTATCAAGACCAATTGGACTAGATAAATTAGTATGTACCGATTCTGAGTAAAAGTACAAAGTTGTGTTACCTTTTAGGCTGACTTATCAAAATGACTAAATTTGAGTATTTCTATCTAAAAGCCATTTTTGTTCAAAACATATGATCTAGATAAATTCATTCTAGCCAAGTTATATATGTTCTCACACTTTTCCAATTAGAATATTAAATGCATGTTTTATACTAGTTTGTGTCCAATTACAAAAGAAATAAAATTATTTCAAAAAACTAACATTTCAATAACTCTTACTCTTTTTAATGATTTTTTTTTAACAACATATACATACCATTTTATAGAGCTCAAAGTTAAGAATATTCTCATATAGTATTTATAGTGTTTTACTTAATTATAGTATATTGTAATTAATAAACACTACAAGTACACATTTTGATGCTCGAGAATATGTTGATTTTGAGAAATAAAAAAATATTAAATCTTATAAAAAAAAAAGAGGATATGACATTCTAGAGGAGAGAGTCTTCTTCCAAAATGTGTAACTTTTCATTTTTATTGTAATATTTTTTTTTAAATGTGGTGGGAGATGAAAACTATCGATTTCAGGTTAATTGAAATTTGAATTGTTATAAAAGAGAAAGTATAGTTCAAAAACTATTTTTTATTTTTTATTGATCTAGTTATATATGTCATCTATAACATAATCTAAGATCAAAGGGAAAAAGGTTTATTTTCATATAGTTTTTTTGTGGAAACTAGATCACTCATTTTTAGCATTTTTCAACAACTAAGAAATCATCCTTAAAAAGTAGAAAAAGATATCAACTATTATTCCAAACAATCATTAAAAATAATAATCATAAACTTCATCCATTTCTACACATTTCATTAGTTTAACTTCATTTTCAAATTTTAAATAATAATACTTGTTTTATGTCATTGAAGTTGAATAGTTATAATTTTGTTAGCCTTTTCCTTTATAAAAGGGTGACATAGGTTTGTGCTTTTACTCTTCTAGAATATCATTTGAAGTGTGTGTCTTGCTAGAAAAAATTAACTTTTTCATCTTACCGATATGACATTCTTTGCACATACCATTTTCAAGTTTTTGTAGATTTGGTAAGTCTCTTACTTGTTTCTTTTTACTAATTTTCACCATATTCTCAAAGTTTACTTGACACAACCTTTTATGCCATAACTACACATCCTCAATTCTAGCGAATAAACATGTCTCAACTTTAGGGTCAAAATAGAATAAGTTATCTTTTGTTTTTATTCCTATTCTAATCAGTTTTGCCTTATCATCAAATATCTTGACCTTCCTTTTATCAAACTCAAGCTTCTAACCCAAGTTATTCAACTGAGCAACACTCAAAATTTTATATCTAAGTCCTTGAACCCAATATGCATCATCACATTTGATCTTATCATTCAACATTAGTGATCATTAACATTTCACTGAGTATGGAACATCACTTCCAAACTTAACAATTTGACCATCATCAACTTCTTCAAGTTTATCAAACTTACTTAGATCACCAGTCATGTGACGTGAGCAACCACTATCAATAATTCATGAGTCATTCTTAGTAACATGTAAAATAAGGTCAGTTTCATTCTCATACCTTTCACCATTTGGATCTTCCTTGATTGCAACATGAATCATTTCAACTACTTCCTTGTCATCATCAGAACTAGACTCGGTATGTTGTTTCTCAGGAATGTAACATGGCATCTTTCCTTTTTCTTTGTAATCTTTGTTCTTCCTATACTTGAAATATTTATTATCTTTTCTATCAATTCTATCAGACTTACTTCTATTTGGACATTTGGCAGCAAAGTGACCAACCTCATTACATTTAAAATTGATCAAGGGCATTTAAACTTTGTATTTACTATTACCTCTTCGTAACCTTCTTGCAATAAATGCTTCAATGTCATCTAGATCATCTTCAATTTCAAACTCACTTTCTTCTTTGGTTTTCTTCTCTTTCTTTGAACTTTTGATGGTTAGTTCAGACTTTAAAGTATTTCCCATTGTAATCATACAATTATCATAATTGCTCAACTCAAATGTAGTCAACTGACCAACTAGACCATTAAATGTTAGATCATTTCCAAGAATAGATTTTACTTCTTGAATATTATAAACTTTGATTGTATAAATAGGCAAAAGAGTTCTAAGAACTTTACTTACAATTTTAGAATCAACAATAGCTCCTCCAACAACTTTGATTTCACTTACAAGATCCTTTATTTGGTTCACATATTGAGTAGCATTCTCACCTTCTTTCATTCTCATTTCATCATACTTAGCTTTGAGACTTTCATCTTTGGCTCTTCTTATATTGTCATCTTGACCATGTAATAGCTTCATTTTATTCCACATTTCCTTAGCATTGGCATAGTTCTTGATATCATCAAATTTAGCATCTTTGAGAGTAGAAACAATCTCACTTATCACACTATTATGGTTTCTCTTCTTATTCATTTTCTCCATAGTCATGGGATCAATAGGGGTAGTGCAATCATTCTCCAACCAATATGTGAAATCATCTCCACTACTAGAAAGATGTATCTTTATTCATTCTTTCCATGAGAAAAATTTATCCTTGTTCAACTTTGGTACCTCTCTCTTATGCATATACCAAATTGTCAGATAACTGAGAGGGGGATGGGGGGGTGAATCAGTTATGTCTAGTTATCATATAGTCCCTTTCAAACATTTCACTACAAACTAAACATCATTAAGATTAACTTCAATCACTTTGTGTAAAAATCTAACTTAATACTTAATTCATTCATTTACTTCATTCTAAATTGTTAACAAATCATTCCTTGCATTACTGACTGATAGTAAAATTTCAGTTATTGTCTAGTGATGTCTTAGTTATTACTGAGTTTCACTAAACTATAAAATAGATAAAACAACTTGCAACACAAATAACATTCACACAATTAACACCAATATTTTGTCATGGAAACCCTATGAAGGGAAAAACCACCTAGTACCAACAACCCAAAAGTTTCACTCTTCTAATGTGAGCTTTTCTATGAGCCAACCTTATTAAAGGTTACATACACATTGTTAATGTGACATTTTTAGAGGATTTCACCAAAGATCATCTATACCTTATCACTCAATGTCCTTGACTAAAAAGAGTGGCCTAATTTAAAGGAGTACTAATCAATGTTACCATATAGGATTTCATAGACTTGTTAGGTCCACTTGGTACTTCCTAGATTTTTCACTACAATGGTTAAACAATAACAATATACAAATGATCTTTTAGAATATAAACTACCTTTTCTTATTCAAGTCTCTATTCTTTCTCTTTCTCCATGTTTTTCTCACTCAGGTGATATACTCTTTCAATGATTCTGCTTCATGATCTTTTCTCTACTCTACTCTATTCACCTGGCTCAACTCTTTACTCCTTTTCTTTCAACAACTTCACATTTCATAAGAACTTTCAATCAGATCCTTATCAACATCATCAATTCTTGATCACCAGCAACCTAAAACTGTCTCCAACATCTCCTTGAATAGTTTTCTCAATGCTTCTAAATCCTTCCATATTTTGTCACTTAATCACCATCATAAATATTAGGGTTATAGCACAGTTCCTTCATTTAATGAATCTATACACTCAGAAAAAAACTTGCATAGAACTTTATGCCCATCCTCATTTTACTTCAATTTTCTTCGCTACATCCTTCTTAAATTTTCTTAATCATTGATCTTGCAACAAACTTTCACTCATGATTTAGACCTTCTCAAACTTTCCAAATTTCTATCAAAGTAGGCCCCAGATTCCACATTTCCAAATTTGTTCATCCAATTGTCACTTGGTAAAAATTACATTTACTCAAGTAACATAATACTCAGTTATATTGACTTGCTCAAGAAATAGTATGCTTCTCTTTTTCTTTGTCAATTACTTGGTGAATATAGTCTCCCTTCATTAACCTTGTAACTAAGGTCATCTTGTGCTCTCCAATATATTGCAACAATACATGATTGTAAAACAATCAAACCAATATTGCATTATCATTGTCCATCTTATTCAAGTACCCATGGAATACCTTAATAGATGGTTAGTGACATCAATGAATTTCCAATGGTTAGTGAAGACTTAAAAGAATTTCCCATTATAATCATACTATTATCCTAATTGCTTAACTCAAATGCAGTCAACTAACCAACTAGACCATCAAGTGTTAGATCATTTCAAGGCATAGATCTTACTTCTTGAATAATAGAAACTTTGATAGTATAAATAGGTAGTAGATTTTTAATAACTTTACTTACAATTTCAGAATCAATAATAGCTCCTCCAACAACTATGATTTCATTTACACCATTCTTTATTTAGTTCACATACTAAGTAGCATTCTCACCTTCTTTCATTCTCATATAATCATACTTACCTCTAAGACTTTCATCTTTGTCTATTCTTACATTGTCATCTCAACCATGTACTAGCTTCATTTTATCCCACATTTTTTTAGCATTGGCACAATTCTTGATATCATCAAATTCAACATCTTTGAGAGTAGACTTAAAGTTATTAGAACTCTTTTGCATATTTGTACTGTCAAAGTTTCTACTATTCAAGAAGTAAGAGATATGCCTGAAAATGATCTGATACTTAATGGTCTAGTTGGTTGGTTGACTACTTTTGAATTGAGCAATTATGATAATAATATTATTACAATGGGAAATACTTTTAAGTCTTCACTAACCATTAGAAATTCAAAGAAAGAGAAAATACTTATTCAATCAAACTAAGACTTTGACATCAATGACTACAGTAATTCCCAAGCAGTATTTCCTCAGCAAGTTAGTATTAATTGAGTATTATGTTACCCAAGTATATGTAATTTTTACCGAGTGACAACTGGATGAACAAGTTTTGAAAAGTGGAATTTGAGGCTAACTTGTGTTAGAAATTTGGAAATTTTGAGAAGGTCTAGAGAATGAGTGAAAGCTTGTTGCAAGATCAATGATTGAAAAAATTCAAGAAGGATTTGATGAAGGAAATTGAATGAAGATAAGGATGGATACAAAGTTCTATGCAAGTTATATTTTCTTAGTTTCTAGATTCATTTTATGAAGGAATTATGTTATAACCCTAAGATTGATGATGGTGATTAAACAACAAAATATGGAAGCATAGAAGCTTAGATTCATTGTAGAAGGTTAGATGATTGAATTATGTTATGTGTTTCTATCAATACCAAAAGGGGAGATTGTTAGCCCCAAATGATATTGTAATTGATAGTGGGAGATTATTAGGTGATGATACTACAAATGTATATAAAAGAGTCATATCAGTTGTTATAATTTAATTGATGTCAAAGTCTTAGTTGGTTAGACTTTATGATTACTTAGTTAGGTGCCATATCATTTGATTGATGAAGAGGATTTGAAGAAAGTATGATGAAGACACAAGTGATATGTAAGGTATTCAATGGGTACTTGAATGAGCTGGATGATGATAATGTAATACTAGTTTGATTGTTTTACAATCATGTATTGTTGAAATATATTAGAGAACATGACATTAACTAAGTTACAAGGTTAATGAAGAGAGAGTATGGCCAAGTGACTGTAGTGTTGCCTAAATCATGGGCAGTCAACATATAGAGCTTTGAATCAGCAAAATTTTGAAAGACACAAGTATTCAAGATTTTTTAATTAGATGACTAATGATGAGGAATCTGGAGGCATTTTCCAAATAAAATAAGGAGGTCAAAGGAATATTAAAAAGTGCATTTGATTGTTAAAGATATAATTATTGTCAAAACCAAAGGACATGATCATTGAACAAGAAGACAATGACAACACCAAAATTCTGGATCAATATTTTAATTTGCATTTTAATTAAATAATGTATTAAGTTGCATTTAGTTTTTAGTTAGGAATGGTCACAATGGTTTGAAGCTTATGTGCATCCTTTCATCTAGTATAAAAGATACCAGGACCATTTGCAATAAATATAGTTTTATGTAGTTTTCAACAGATATATCAAAGACAAATGATTTTATAGTTTGAATAGGTAATGCAATCGAACACGACTCAATTGTACTTCCTAATTTTGAATAAATAAAAGAACTTTTTTTTTTCTCAATTTAGGAAGCTTATGTTTAATATCTTGCATACCATATTGTCCTCTTGGATCTAGATCTACTATTTGATAGATCAAACTTCATGTATACTCTTGATTATCAAATATTGCAGGCAATGTGATGTTTTTCTTATTGGTCTTCTTTAGCTGGAGTTAAATTCATTTAGATTATAGTTCATATTTTAAGTTCTCTGTTAGGAAGTTGATGGTGTGTGCAGTCATCTCCAAAAGAGTTTGATGATAAGTTCATGAAAGGTTGACTGTATTTTCCCAATATTGGATTCAGGATTGGTCTCACTTGTCTCATTTGATTTGATATAAAATTGTAGTTAGTGTGGTTCTTTTCTTTGTTCATTTTCATATCATTTATCCTTTCTCACTCATATTTTCAATCACTCTTTAAAGCATTCCAAAAGCATTCATTTTTATACTTGTGATTTCTCCATGATAATTACTTGCCATCTCAAGAGCATCATCCGAAAATCACACATTGAGAAGTGTTAATCAATTTGAGAGATTATATTAAAGGTACAACCAATTAGGTTCTATAGGACCTAAAACAAAAAGGTATTTTATTCTTAAAAGATCAAGCCCATTCATTGACCAAATTGTGTTGAATATCCCACCATTGAGTGGAAACCTCATAGGGTTTCAACAAACAATTTGAGGGACTAATACTAGGTCTAGAGAGATTAGTGCTAACCAAACAAGTAAGGAGCACTAATGGAAACTAGGTCTAGGAATAATGGGGGAATATATTCAAATCCTTGATAACCCTAGTTGATGTAAGAAGCTAGAGGCAGATATAAGTAAATATGTTGAAAGGAAAAAGAAGGTAGAGAACACACCTTTTGACTATGTTTTTATGCTTGTTATGTTAATCAAAATGAATAGAAATCATTGAATTTGGGATTGAAACTATGCAATGGACAAAACCCAAAAATTGTTCGATGATCCATCAGGGGAAAACTAGATGATCAGGGGAAAACTTGATGATCAGAGGTAAACTATGGCCATGATAGAATGTGTGTGACACTGATTCTTATTTCAAAGTTATGAAGAGAGACAAAAAAGGGCACTCAAGTTTGCAACCTATTCGTTGAATAGATATCTGCGACTTGCAATAAAAAAAAGGGTATAGTTGTTGATGGGGAGGGGGTTTTCCTAAGTCAAACCCCAATTTAGGAATCAAACTTGAATTGAAATGATTGAAATATCATGAATGTAAAGTAAATGTACGAATTCACCTTACAATAGTTGGAACTTTGGGATAAAAATTATCCTTACTTCACCAATTGATTTGGATTAAGAAGATGACGATAAATGGATGTAGAAGATGCAAAAAAGGATGAATTGAAGAAGATATTGAATATAAACTCCTTCAATTTCTTGAATGCTTGAATACTTGATCTTCAATGGAGGAATGCTTGAATGTTAGAGTTCTTATGCATGTAGATTGATGATTGTGTATGAGAAATGGAGCAAATGGAAGGTTTTATGTAGAGCTTGAATTTTACTAAATCCCATAGGCCTACGTGCCTAGGAATTAACACCTTAAAGGTATCTTAACATGTGACCCAAAATAAGTCCTAATTAAGGGCACACTGTAACCTTGATTGGTTGATCAAGGGGGCACGGCACCCCTGACAACTAGGTCCCAAAATAGGTCTCGAGTCAATGGAATTAGGTATAGAGTACTAGATATAGTTGTTATAGTGCAAAGAGTATATTCCAAGTGGATACATGAAGGGAATGGAGGACCTGGAATGATAGATCCTATCTTGAGCTTAATGTAATGAAAATAAGAGCTTTTAAAAAGGGTCTATTAGGTTTTACCTCAATTCCACCTAGGAGAAGGGACATAGAAGGGAAGAAAGAAGGAAATGTGCATGAAAATTTATGATCTCAAACTAAAGTGTTAAACACTATTTAAATTGGAGTGCATCCAATTCAAGACAATCCAACATGACAGTGGAATTTCTTTTGAATTTGAACTGCCTGAAGATATGATATTTCACCTATTTTCAACATTTCACATATTTGAGTACTTTGAATCTGATGAAGGGACATGTGATAAATCTAATTATTCTAAAAAGAACATAGAGGGAATTAACAAAGTTTTGGATACTAGAATTAGTAAGAGCACTAGAGGAAAAGATCACAAAGAGTACTTGGTTCAATGATAGAATAAACCAGATGAAGACAGTTCTTGGATATCTCAAGCTAAGGTTGATCTTCATGATACTTCTTAGATTATCAAGGTTTCCTCATATAAACACCAATCCTTATTTATCCTAGGTGTTTGATGCAGGAGCATATTGGGTACTTTGGCAATCTTGCATCAACCAAAAATATTTTCTATTATTTGTTCCTATATGTTTTTCATTGAATGACCCTTGTTGTTCATGTTCTTTCTTTTTGCACAGTTGGATTCTTAATTCATACTTATTGTGGATCCTTATCTTATGTCTGTAGAAGTTAATTCCATTCCTTGTGATGATTATCCTTCTCTTTTCTCGAGGCATTTTTATTTCCTACCATATCAAGTAGTGTGCACTCATTTGCTTTTGTGAGGTTTTTTTAATATCAAGGCTTTTTGTAGCCTTAAGAATATCTTCTTGGATAATGTGTGGACCTATCATTTTCCCCGTAGATGTTAGTTTGGTTAAATGTTTGGTCTTTGATTACTCCTTTGGGGCAAGACCTATATTTTGTAATAAATTGCTTGACAGACCAACTTATGGTCTTATTGGCTATATAAATTGAGATATAGGATTAGAGTAGCTATCATGGATAATAATAGAAAGATATCATAAATTTTCCACTAAAATCTCGAGCTTCTAAGATCATAAATTTTATTTTAGTTGTTTATAGCTGAAAGCATGTAGGCCTTATGCCTAACATTTTCTAAGAAAATTATCTCATCGTATTTGCCTTTGGATTCAATATACTTCTTGTGTTTTCTTCCATATTTGTATTGGATTTTGTGTGCATACTCTAGAAAGGTAGTTGGTGAATATCTTTTAGCTTCATTTGGCTCATTTCCTCGTCCTACATTGCATCACCTATACATCAATAACTCATACACATATCACTTGTGTAATGCACCTGATCTTGAATATCAAAAAGGAATCATATGAATACATTTGAATTCATTTTTGATCTAACATGTTTTTTCATGTTTAGGAATAGATACATATTCATTATTTATCAACATGTGGGATGAAGTGGGTTCCTACAAGGGTTGAGCCCAACATGTTGATAAACAACAAAATATATAGCTACAAGATTACATGATTCTACAAAATAATAATAATAAAACCAATGATCTTGTAAGAAGTAAAATAGTAACAAAAGGTATAGTAATAAATGTCATATGAAGTAGTGAAATGTGCTATAGGATATATAGAGTGCTCTGACATCAATATTATAAATTTTCATTTACAAGAAATGGTAAACAAAAGGTAAAAAGTGAGATATGTTGTTCGTGTTATAAGTTACAGGTACAACAAGATGTGATTACAAGTAGAATATCAATTTGTAAAAAATGACCAAAACAACATGCTATATGAGAGCCACATGAAAGCATAGAGATAGTGAGTTGGTCAAGGATTTTTCAACTAAAGCATAAAAACAACATTACTAAAATAATGATTTTAAATGATAACTATGCCAATGAAAGAGGAATGTTGATGGTTGTTATTGATTTTAGAAGTAAACAATCAAATAAAATGAAGTTGTTATTTATAAGGTCACCATTTTCTAGGGATCTCATTACCATGAATAATAGAGATCAAATGTGGTGTCAAGGAATTATTGAAACTAGATATCCATCCTATTAGAGTAAAAGGTTAATTTAATTTCATAATTTAAATTAGCTTTACTCCCTTCTTAAGATTTCCCTTTATGCACTTGCATTTCCATTTAATAATTTATTAGTAATTATTAAATGTTATTAACCTCTTAGTGGTTCCCTTTTATGTTTTCTGATCTCCTTCTATAAGGATTGATCATTTGTAAATATCCCTCATCTTTTTAGTTTGATAATATAAGTTTCCATATTTTCAGAGCAAAACCCTTGCCTCTTCTTTGTCTTTTCTTCTCTGTGACAGGTTCTTGCATGTAGTTGTTCTTCATTCTTTTTGGATTTGTATTTCTCAAATCCTACATGGTATCAAAGCCTAACCTGTTGTAGCTTGTTCTTATTTGGAGAAAAAGAAGAATGAGGGTTTGATAAAATATATCTGGCTTTTTTTGGGAATTTTTTCATGAAAATAAAGGGGTCTCTAATTTTTAGAGCACTTCGAGGCCAAAAAGACCTCACGGTTGGATTCAAAAGGCATCAAAACCCCCATTTCCATATAAAATTTATCAATTTTGGAAAATGATGACTGAGGAGGCAAATAAAATTGCATACTAGAGTTGTATGACCTTTGGCACACACTCCGAGGTGGAGGAAATTTTTAAAAATCACAAACTTTTTTTAAGAAATGGGCAATTTTTATCACTGTAGTTTAAATTTCACCACAGCGG
Source organism: Cupressus sempervirens (assembly GCA_028749045.1). Taxonomy (NCBI): domain Eukaryota; kingdom Viridiplantae; phylum Streptophyta; class Pinopsida; order Cupressales; family Cupressaceae; genus Cupressus; species Cupressus sempervirens. The sequence continues at coordinate 378,333,183 of CM053785.1, forward strand.
TTAGTGAAACCACTGGCGGTCTAGATAACCTCCAACGATCACTGCTTGTGGTCTCCCTTAGCCACAGTGGAGCACCACCGTGCAACCACTTGATCTTCTCCATTGTTTGACCTAATCTCCTTTGCCACACCACTAGAGCTCTGTAGCCACTGCTTGGTTGTCGCTCCACTCAGTCTGCTCGCTTGTGGTCAAGTTGGGATTTGGGGGGGGGAGGGGGAAGGCTTACCTTAAGCCCTTGCAAAAATTTTTTTGGAAATTTACAAAGTTTTTTTTTTTCTTACAGAGACTCTGGCAAGTTTTTTTCTCTAACTTGAGAATATGGGGGTGTTTTTCTTATTCAAAATTAGCGTCGAAAAGCTAATTCAGAGATGGAGATGATGGTGAAGGTATTTTTTGTAATTTGCTCTAGTTTGGTACTTGTTTGTCTCTTGAAGCCAACTGATGTTTTATATCTTTTAGGGGCATAACTTGATCCTTTAAGCTCCATTTTTTGAGGTAAAAGAAGCATTGGAAAGCTCTTCTTGAGCCCTATCCAGATTTACTACATTTTTCATTAGTTTTTCTCAAAGCTACATATGATTCTCAAACTAAAGCTTTTTTTCTCTTCTTGTTTATACATTCCTTCTAGTAACTGGGGTTCAATTTTTTTGAATTGTGGGCTGTTTTGTATTATTGTTTATGTTATTTACATCAGTAAAGCAAAAAAAAATTCAAAAATAAATCTAACACCTAAAACAATTGTCGAGACCTCTTATTGTCTTGAACTTATGACCCCTCATAACTATCACACGTGGAAGTCCCTGATGACATGACTTCTCTAGTCAAAAGGGTTGTGGTCTTGTTTAGATGTAATACAACTAGTTTTATAGAGGCCTTTTGAGGTCATGCAACACAAGAACAAGATGAATGAGACAATGGGGCTGATTGCTTTACAGGTATCCAACAGTCCACAGTTTCATCTTGATGGGTACAATAACCCTCTAGCTATGTGAATGAAGCTTGAAGGCTATTTTGGTATAGTAAATGACACTTTAGATTAAGGTAGATCTTACCTCACTTGTACTAGGTTATTTTCCTTCCATTGAGGACTTCTTAATTAGGTTAAAACAACAAAGATATTTATTGCAGGGCTATGGGAAAACCAAGACTAGCACTAAGTGCATTTACTTGATTCTTTCTAAGCTTCGTGGAAAATTTTAGATTTTTTCTTCTACCTTATATTCCACCAAATATGATTTGGGTAATAGATTTACCATGCCATCCTTTGAGGTTTTTTGTGATCACTTGACTCAAGAGAAAGCTAAGCTCTCTCGGTTGGATTCTCACACTGGATCAAAAAATTATGCATTGGTAGCTCGACCATCTTCTAGGATGAAGGAGAAGAAATAGAAGTCACATCCTACAAAGTTTCAAATTGATTCTAGCCCTCACATCACATTAGGCCCACCTCCTCATAAGGAAGATAAACCAAAGCCAGAAAGATCGAAGTGTGTTTATTGTAATAAGCCCAATCATGATGAGTCATGTTGTTGTGAGAAGAAGTTAGATGGTTATGCCAAAAAGGTTTCAGATTTGATAGCTCTCCTTCAGAAGAGAAACATTGATATTCCTTCTACTTCTCATAGACCTTCTTCATCATCATTACTTCAATCAAATATTAAAGATATAAGAAAGGGTCATGCACTATGTACAACTATTGCTCCACATTCTTCTAAATAGTTACTGGATTTAGGTGCTTCAAACCATATGGCATCTTCTTAGGATTTGTTCTCTTCTTTTGACGCTTCTCCTAATCCACACATTTTGATGGGAACAACACTATTATGACTATATGTGGGAAAGGATTTATTGGAATTGATGATGGTACATTTTATGATGTACTTTGTGTTCCATCATTTTCCTCTAACCTTCTTTCTATCTATCAGATTACACACAGTGGGACAGGGAAGACAGTTGAGTTTGCACAAGATTTAGTGCACATCAGAGATAGTGATATAGGGAATATTTTTTGTATAGGGATTGTTGATCACTCTTCCCACCTATACTCTTTCTCTCATTTTGGTCCATGATCTCCACTATCGAAGACTCTCTCTTTTTCCATGAGAGACTACTGAGGTGAAGTCAGGTTACTTGAACTTATATGTTGTTCTTGAGACCTATGTTGTGACTTCTACAACTCCACCTCCTATTCAGATTCTATCCATTGTACAAGATTACTCTTCAAAATTGCATATCATTGCAGCTCCAGTCATCAAGCCACATACTACAGTTGTTGAGGATATATCAAAGGGCACACATCTCCTCTCAGATGATAGATTCAACACACCTATTATCCACCTCGATTAGATATTCTATTTCGAGAATCTCATGCATTCTCCTTTCAGCATCAGCTAGGACCTCCAACTTCATCTTACATTTAGGGGTTTCACCCTCCTTTTCCACTACCTTTTCTTCTTTCAAATTGGAGCCACATTGCTATGTTCATCGACACATGAGGTTTTCCATTTTGGGGGAGCTATGGAGTCTCAAGATTCTATCATGGGGGGTTTCATTGTACTTATGATCTTGAGAGAATCTCTTGAGATATTTCCTTTGTGCATCCTTTTCTATCTGCTTTTGGAGTAGGATTTTTCCCACTAGGTTTTCTCTATTTCTCTGTTTCATAGAGATTTGGTTGTGATTGAGTACCTCATCAGGCCTTGTTGTTGGGACTCAAGTTTTTCTTTTAGCATTGTAGTTTTCTTGCATTGTTTGTAGCTACATTATTGCTCATCTTAAGGGGGGGTGTTAGAGTGAAAGGTTAATTTAATTTCATAAATTAAATTACTTTTATTCCCTTCTTAAGATTTCCCTTTATGCACTTGCATTTTCATTTAATAATTAATTAGTAATTATTAAATGTCATTTACCTCTTAGGGTTTACTTTTTAGGTTTTCTGATCCCCTTCTATAAGGATTGATCATTTGTAAATATCCCTCATCTTTTCAGTTTGATAATATAATTTTCCATATTTTCATAGCAAAACCCTTGCATCTTCTTTGTCTTTTCTTCTCTGTGACAGGTTCTTACATGCAGGTGTTCTTCGGGCTTTGTAGATTTGTATTTCTCAAATCCTACACATACATTGGAATATTCATATTCAACCAAGGAAAATTCTATCATGAAACATAAAGGGACATGCCACGAGTCATATCTTAGAAAATAATGCGATGAATAGTGACCCTAGAACATGAAGCCTTTTGGTTCAATATTCTTGGTGAAAGGATTTTTATGACTATAACGATAAGATAATATAATAGTAGATAAAGAAAAATAATGACCTCTAGGTTATGCTAATGAAATCATAATGGTCATTATATACAAGTATGAGAAGCAAATCTGACATTGAATGGAAGTAATATATGTTTATTAGAGATATTATGTTCACTATTAATGAAGAACATATTCCTATAGCTTTAACAAATTCAAGAAATTGGCATTTTCTTAGCTCATTGAACTTAGTCGAAGGAATAGATTCAAAATACATATTTAAAATTCTAAAATTTAACATTATTAGTCAAAAAATAATTCCTACCATGAATGCAAAGTAAAAGGATAGAATAAGGAAATGACTTATATCAATGGTTATATTTAAATATTAATGATAATTAATCATATTTGCAAATATGATAGAAGGAAAACTATTCATGAAACCATCATTTTAGGCACTCACATTTGATGAGGAATGTTCACTAATACAAGACAACATGTTCTTGTTTTATCCATATCTCACAAAATATGGTCTCAATTATCCTATTTTTTTTACAAAAAACTAGAAAACATCAAATGAACTAACCAATTAAATTTTATGAAACCCAATCCATATTTTGTGAGAATTTTTTATCAGTTTTCTACAAAAATTATGAGGCAACATGCAAGGATTTTAAAGAAAAAAGGATAAACCTTATTTATAAAAATAGAGTTGTAGTTGTTGTTATGTGGTTCAGCCTAATTAGACTTAAAGGTTAACATTTTCCACTCTCTTCAACATAGTTTTTTCTATGGGGGCTTGGGGACAATGCCCCCATGATAAGGGTCAAGGGGCAACACCCCTTGTGGGGTCTAGGGTTAGTGCCTAGGGTAGGGTTCCAAGGTTGCACCATAGTCATGTTATTTGTCACGATATAGGGCAGGGACAAAGGGCATGGCCCCCAAAGCCAAAAATGAATTTACTATTGTAAAAGGTGCCATGAGTTCTTTTTCTCCTATTTGACGACTTATTTTATCCCTAATTTTGGAAGCGACATAAGTCTTGTATAAAATGGCTCAGGGTTAGGGATTTTATGGTGTATGATGATTTAGTAGCTTCTTGCAACAGTATTGCAGTACAAGAAATTATAGATTGTAATCAGGTTGAAATCACTGGATAATAATATTGGACTTGTTATTTGGTGGACATAGCCCAGGGATTGGGTGACCCGCATTAAATCTTTTTGTCTTTCGTTCTCTTATGTGTGCTTTATTCCTTTGTGATATTGGTTATATTTTCATGTAATTATTATTTTTTCTCTTTAATCCTAATAGTAGTAACAATTTTCAATTATAAAATCAAAGAGCATGGTCATTGTTAAGGAGAATGCAATTATAGTCAAGGTAAGGAAGATAATTTCAATAATGTTTAGCCATTTTCACAATTTTTGATAAATCTATAAAACAATATTGGTTCTCTATTACAATAGAAATCATTTTAAGTGAGAAAACTATAAGCATTTTATTTGTAAAAACCCATATTCCAAAGGCAAAGAGATTTTTTGTAAATAAGGGTTTGATGAAGAAATATGTTATTGCAATCTTCAAACACCAAAAAATATGTGTAACCCTCAAGAATTAAAAAAATACAAGAAGATCAACATTTCTTTAAAACATTCTTTAAGTGTCATATACTTATTTTAAGAATAACACAATGATTTGATCATATTCACATAGTTCCATCCTTCAAAATGAAGCTTTCAAACCACAAAGAATTCTAAATATATAGATGGAGTTCTAGCCAAAGAGATGGTCACAAAAGGATTTCATATTTTTTCCACACAAAAAAACACAAGGATCTCCAACAATGAAATCAATTGAAAGAGTTATTTCCTATAAAAAAAGATCTTGAACATACCATAGCGAGTGTTGAAACATGTGCAAAGTAAATCCGAGATAAACTTTTAAAGGAAAAAAATGTTGAAAAAGATTTCATAGAGCAAGAACCCAAAACCCTTAGTGACCATGGACAAAGCTTCCACAAAAAATGTAAACAAATGAGTAATGAGCAATGAGCTTTGGGTTTAGGGTTTGAAAGAGATATATTATTGCCTTATTATTTATTAAAGTCTTTTGAATTGATACTTAGACTTATAGAAAGGATTTTGTGCCTTTGAAAAAATAATGATATGTATTTTAGTTAATATTTATTAAGTAATATAAGAGCATTAGTTAATAGATATTATTTAAAATTTAATATTTATTAAGTGACGTGTCTTATATTACTTAATAAATCTTAATATGAATATATTGTGAGTTTTTCTATTTAATGTAATTAATATTTATTATATGGTGAATTATAAATTATGTAAATAAATAATGAATTTAAATGCAAAATTAGAAAAAACAATTGTATCCCATTATGAGATTAGAGGGATTTGGTTTCACATAAGGAAAGGAAGGAGCATTCTTGAGCATTTTTTTTGGAGACCAATTGGAGAGATGATATTCTTGTAATTTTTGCATGAAGTTTGATTGTAAATGATAACTAAGTGTTCAACTATGAACACTTAGTTACTTATTATTATAGTGCAAAAATGGGGAGATAATGCAAGTAGGGTTTTTTTATTTATTCTATGTGGTCATTGAGGAGGGTTCATTTTTTGCATGAATTATGGATAGTTTTCGAGTAGTTTTGGGAGTAGATCTCATCACTTTTGGAGTTCATGTCATGCATGCTTGCAAAAGGATAGTTTTGGGGCCTTTATAATAATGTATAATGGTAATTTAGGTTTTAAGTTAGGTGGTAATGTAGTGTTGATCTCATTTTGGTTTTGAAAAGGCAATGACAAAACACTTAAGTTGTTATCTAGTAGAAAATAGTACAAGCTGAGTGAATAGTGTATGCCAAGCATAAGGCTCCAAAAAATACATGTCGAGCAATATGACTATTAGTTGATAAGTAGGAGATAATTTCCACAGCAAGTCAAATTTTGATATTGCTATCAGGATTTAATTGTGTGATTTTGAGTCAAACTCATTGACCCATGTTTCATGAGTAGTGATTCAACATGAATCCATCTCTCGTGAGAATAAATGGAACACTTAGCACTCGTTGGATCTAGGTGATGCTCACAAGGGTGAAGCACCGAGACTTCTCGGGAGGTCACCCATCCTAGTACTATTCTAGCCTGAGCGTGCTTAACTACAAAGTTTCCTCCATGTTTAAACCCAAAGCTTACAAACCCATTTGCAAAATCTTCACTAAGTGTTGTGCCTTATGAAACATTCATTAGAAAGCCCCTTAAGCTCATCAATTAATAAGTAGGAGATAATTTCCATAGCAAGTCAAGTTGTGATATTGCTATCAGGATTTAACTATGTGGTTTTGAGTCAAACTCATTGACCCATGTTTCATGAGTAGTGATTCAACACAAATCCATCTCTCATGAGAATAAATAGAACACTTAGCACTCATTGGATCTAGGTGATGCTCACAAGGGTCAAGCACAAGGACTTCCCAGGAGGTCACCCATCCTAGTACTACTCCAACTGAGTGCGCTTAACTACATAATTTCCTCCATGTTTAAACCAAAGCTTGCAACCCCATTTGCAAAACCTTCACCAAGAGTTGTGCCTTACGAACCATTCATTAGGAGATCATTTCCACAACAAGTCAAATTGTGATATTGCTATCAGGATTTAACTGTGTGATTTTGAGTCAAACTCATTGACCCATGTTTCATGAGTAGTGATTCAACATGAATCCATCTCTCATGAGAATAAATGGAACACTTGGTGAAGGTTTTGCAAATGGGGTTGCAAGCTTTAGGTTTAAACATGGAGGAAGCTCTATAGTTAAGCACGCTCAGGCTGGAGTAATAGTGAGATGGGTGACCTCCTAAGAAGTCCTGATGCTTCACCCCTATAAGCATCACCTAGATCCAATGAGTGCTAAGTGTTCCATTTATTCTCATAAGAGATGGATTCATGTTGAATCACTACTCATGAAACATGGGTCAATCAGTTTGACTCAAAATCACACAGTTAAATCCTGATAGCAATATCACAAAATGACAATTAGTGTTGAGCACTAGTAGGTATCGAGCTATCAATGTGTGCTAAGTCATTAAGATGTCGAGCCAATAGAAGGAGCTAAGAAAGTTAGTGCGCGCCGAGTGATTTAGGTGCTGAGTAAATAGTGAGCGTCGAGCTATTTAGAAGTCAAGTTACAACATTAAGAGCACAATGAAGGCCGAGCATCAGAGTCTTCAGATGTCGAGTAACCAGTCAAAGACATAGTTGTTTGTAATGACACAAACTACTATGTAAACCATTTTTGGCCAAACAACACATTATTTTTCAATTGTAGAAGATAAGGATCGAGTCATATTGTGAATCCCTATATAGTGCATGCAACTAATCAGTTTAAGGGAAGTTTAAAACGTCAATATGAATCAACCTCAACCATTGATTTTGACCTAGCCTATTTCCACCTATGTTTATTTAAGGAAGGAAAACCCTAAAGAGTTTGTGTGTGTGCAAGGAGACAAATGCTAAGTGTAAAGAGAGAATTCATGGTGGCTATGGATTCTATGACAGAGTTATGCAAAATAGAATCAATCTAGGAGGAACAGAGACAAGCAGTAATAGGTTAAGGAAAGATAGATTTGATCAGAAGGATCAAGAAACAACCAACAAAGAGAAGATCTGACATTAAGCAGTAGAATGCTAACTGAAGGTTCATGGTGTTGAATCATTCTAACAAGTGATACAGAGTAAATCTCTTAACAGAGTAGTCCTAATAGGCTATTGTAAATCTCTTAACTGGGTGCTTACTTAATTGTGAGTTAAAATCCTCTAGCAAGGTGAGACCTAACAGTCTTTGTAAGCCTTTAACAGGGCAGACCACTCATAGGGTAGATCATAGCTTATGATCAAACACTTTGTAACCATAATTGGTCACAATTTACAACTGCAATAGTGAAGATTTGTGGGTGTCATCCCCACCCCAATTTTACCTTCTCATTGGAGGGTTTCTGGGTAACCAATTTATTGTTTTATGTGTTATTTAAGTTATACTTTGGATGTGATGCATGGTTAAGTTATTTCAGTTTATATGTTAAGTTATGACATGGATGATGGTGATATGTTTTAGAGGCAAAAGTTTTAAGTTTTGATTCACCATCCCACCACCACCACCACCCCCCCCCCCCCCCCCCCCCCCCCCGCAAAACTTACTTTCCCATTATTATTGACAAATCGGAGAGAAATACATTGAAACACTAGGTGAAAACAAAGAAGGGAGATACTCATAGGGATTTGTTATAGTGACATAATAATTGATAGTGGGATTATGTCCTCCAATCTAGTTTAGGATTGTAGACACTAAGTGTAGAATACTCATAGCAAAGTGTGATTAACAAGGACCAAATTTCTCATTTTGTAGTTGTTTTATAACATAATTTGTGTATTTACATGAATGAGAATATTTTTATTTAACAAACTTCATCTTATCAAAAGTTTGAAATTTTAATTTACTCCAAGGCAAGGGCCACTTGAGGTAAACACCACTATATATTTCATTTTTGCAAATTAGTTCATTATTTTAATTATATATTTTGCATTTAGTTGTGTCGACCTCTAACATTGATTTTGGGTTATGTATTTCTCATCTATTATAACACGATTCTTGTATGAATGAGTATATTATATATTCAATTCTTTACTTTTTTAATTATCATTTGTTCTCGTTGTAAGCATATATCCTTTTATAATTGTAATTTACTTTAGGAGAAGTGTTTACTTTTGAAATTGATGTAATATAGTTATTTGTTAAAATGACAACTTAGATAATTTCATAGCATAGACACATTTCAAGTTTACATCCCTAAGTGACAAGTTAAATATACCTTATTATCCGCTAGATGTTTCTTAATATAAGATGGTTCATTTTGTAGTGCCTCTCGTGTTTATGTTTTGTACCTTGTTATATTTTGGATTTGAGAGATATTTTGATACTCATGTTGGATGATATTCGAAATGACCTGATGGTTAGATACTATATTTTGATTGCCTATATCATAGATGATAGATACTATGTTGTGCAGTTTGATCATATCTACATGATGTTGCTTATTGATGTGACATGATTCTTTGTGATGATATTTGGTTATTTTGTATTTGGACATATACTATGTTTACGATTATATGATAGACTTATTGGATTTTGGATACTATGATTTGATGCTACGTATATTTACTTCATTCTTTCTTTGAGATGTTTTATGATGCAGTGAATGACGTAAATAGATTGTTTTTGATGTAATTAAATAAATGGTTAATTACGTGATTTAATGCATTTATCGCTTGGACTATATTATTATATCTAATTGCACTTGATCATGTTGTTTAGTGTGCAGGATTTATATCCCCGATAGTGGCACATGGAGTTAGTGATTTGGTTATTTACACCTAGCAAATGTCATCCTTGTATGGGTGACATATCTTGTTTAATTGTTAATTAAACCCTCTAGTGATTTGATAAATCCATATTCATTTGCATTTGTGACTAGACCAATATTATGTATGTGCATTTAGATTTTTGCATTTGTCACATAAATTATTAAGGAATTTTGTGATTTAATGTGTTGAGGGTATTTTGGTATTTGATCTTATTATTTTATTTACCAGTAGCTTTTCCATAGTTGAATTCCATTTAATTGGAATTGCCTAATTTTGTTAGGGTTGAGAAGGGATTTTATCTAGTAAGCTATTTATTTTCCTAATTTTATATTACATTTTTAAAGTGAATATATATCCGAAAAAGTGAGCTCTTTTTCACTTCTCACTTTCAAATTAGAAATTGAGAGAAAATTTCTCAAAACCCTCTTAAGGAGGATTGTTGTTTTATTCGTTGTGGGAGCTATGAGCATGGGATCGGTGTAGGATTCATCTCATTGGATCTGGCTTGGGGAGACCTTGGTTTGCCAAGATTTCCAACAGTTTTAGTGGAGCATTTCTTTTACCATGAGCATTCTTTTTTTTACCCTTTTGACTACCAGGTAGGGCTCTTCCATTTTTATGCCTCAACTCTATTTTTGAGTTTGTTTTTAGTACTAGATTGTTAGGAGGCAAAGAACTAGTGTTCCCCTCTATTTCTATATGTTGGCTCTACCTAATTGGGCAGGTACGAACATTTGTTTCCTTTTTGGGGTTGGGTTTTGGGGGTTTTAGATTGTTATGCTAGTCATTTTTGCATACAAACTTCGAACCCAAGTTTTCTTTGATATCTAGGGTTTTTATACCCGATTGTAAAAAGGGTTTTTATTTTGTTGAATTCTAGTCATTTGTGATTTTGCCTCAGTTTGTGTGCTACCCAATTTTCTTGGGTGTTTCTTGGTATTGATGCTAGTCATAGACTCAGATTACCTATGAGGAATCAAATCTAACCATAGATGTATTCTCCTTGCACTAGGATTCGTATTGAATTTGTACTCAGGGCTATGTGCTTGGTTGAGTGATTTTATACTTTCTATTTCTATTTTTTCTCATCTAGCCCTTGTTGTGTATGATCTTTGTGTAGTTGGTGTGCTCGCACACAAGCACACGAGCGTGCACTTGTTGAGTTCTTACAAGGCTCGAGCTATTAGTCGATATTAGCAGAGTTATGTTCATGGGTTGGGTTGGGAAACTGCATTGCCTAAAAGCACTCATCATGTGATGACCATGGGTATGTAGGGTAGACATGTGGAGTGGCTTCTCTTGTGTACCCTGACCAAGAAGTGGCTAACAAGGTAATGTGAAGAGGTTTTTTAACAAGTGATAACCAAAATTATCAAATGGAAAAGAAATAAACTTAATGAAAGATAAGATTAAGGAACACCTGGCCTCCTGAGGGAGTTGATTGAAGGTGTGTGCACCTGACCTCTTGAGGGAGTTGATCGAAGACACAATATCTAGCCTTCTATAGGAGTTGATCGAAGATACATTCTAAGTCTGGCCTCTCGAGGGAGTTGATTGAAGGCTCAAAGTACTTGCGCTACCTGACGATAAGTAATGACACTCCACTAGAGTCCTGCATAGTTATCCTTAGTGGATATGACCAATGACCTATTGTACTACATTATCTTTTGGATCATATAGACATTTTGTATCATGTTCTTGATTGGTGTGTGTGTTAGTCATTGGTGATTGTCTTTTGTGATTATGGTCGGGTCATTATCTCCATAAGCATGATGGGAGTGGGCCTATGGGTACCACGTGGTTGGGAGGTGTAGCTACCTATACCATGGTTAGGGACTACTGTTTAGAGATGGTCTACTTCCAGTTTGAGGCCAATGCTATATATTCACTTGGTACTTTGGTGTATCTGAAGTATGTTCTTTTGTGATTTATGTTTTATCTTGGATACATTGATATCATGTGTTTAGATGATGTTTAGTATTTTTACTTTATGCATTCCTTTATCATGATGTTGTATCATATTGCTAGATGATGTTTCTTACCACTACTTTGGATTAGTGATGATGTTGGTAGATTAGCGTATTGGATGTACTTGTTCTTATGATGATATTTGATGGTTTTGGTAAGAATGATCTCATGACACAACCCCAACTATCTTGTTGGCAATTTGAGATTCATGCTCGGGGGATGGTTAGGGCCTTTGAGGTCTCATGATGCCATTATGGTTGGGAGGAAACAAGCACATTTACTTTTAGTTTGGTGGCTTCATTGCTTGTTTTTTTCTTCTTGTGATAGTTGATTTATGTACTTGTATGTTCATTGCGATGTTATTTTCCACATGATTGGATTAGAGGTTGTGTTATTTGATCTACTTTATGCTCTTGAGTGATCATTCCTCAATTTACGTGGATTTGGTACTCCCCTGTGTGGAGTTTTCATATTTTTATGCATTTTCTTCTTACCTTGATGTTGCACTCTTGGCATTTCTCGCACGGGAAGGGCAGTTTCTCACATGAGAATGTATTGTCTCACACGGGCATACATTCTCCCTTGTGTGAGCATGTACTTCGTTGCATGGAGAAATGAATTCTCGCGCAAGGATGCGAAGGCTCGCATGCAGCGTCTCATAGACTCATGTGTAGGAATGAAAATCCTCACGCATAGGAATGCAAATCCTCGCATGAGTCTATAAGGTAGAGTTTTCTTGCATGAGAAATAGTGGCCATTTTGGCTTGGCTAAGGAAAAATTGGAAGTTGGTTTTGGACACTCGATTAGGTTCCATACCTTCCTAATTCAAAATAGATCAATTATAAGGTGAATATGATCTATCGTTTAAGTATAACTTAAGATATATTTCAATTTATGCGATGATTCATTTGAGATAGGTTCCAGACCTCTCCAAGTTAAGATAAAGATTCTAGGAAATTTTAGGGCTTCAGGAATTCAGATTTAGCTAAATTTCAAGGCTTAAGGAATTTAGACTTTGCCAAATTTTAGGAGTCATCTTTTGTCTTTCAACATGGTGTCGAATAGATGAGTGGTTGCAACTTTGAGCCTTTGTCTCGTGCGTGACCGTTGTTGGTCTCTGCTTGTAATTCTTGATTATGGTATAGTTAGTAGAAATAGAACTGAATGTTTAACCATGCTAGGAACTTTTACCTTGGGCTTAAGAAGAACACCCCTTTGTGTATTCCCATGATTTGTACAATCTTGAATTCTAAGTTGTTAAGTACTAATGCTTGGGGGTCTTTGGTGTTGTGGTTTATGTTTAGTCTTCCATTGCTTTTCGATGTAAGTTGTTGTTGTCGCACCTTATCAAAAAAAAATATTAGCCTTGGTTTATCCTTGTTCTAAGGATCTCTAGGTGAGGCATTATACATTTCTAAGTCATGGAAGTTTTTTTTTTTTTTTTTGGCGTAGATTGTTAAGTGGATGTAAGGAAAATTACATGCACAATTACTTTCTTTGGAAGCACATGATACATGATAACTCAAGATCATCCAAAATTAGTCTGTAGTGCCTGCCCCTAGTTCGCATTTCTATTATCATTGTCAAATTCTTTTAAGCTGATTTTATGCATTGATTAGTTTTAGAGATACTGGATTTACAATATTATGATATTATTTCATGTCTTGAATTACAATTTTATCAATTATAATTGTTTAGTTGATTTCATTTCACATGACGTTAATGATGTTTTGATGATTCCTAGTTAGTAAATGTGGTTTCTTTCATAAAAATGTTAACATGATGTCTTTAATGATGATTATGTTGTATTGATAGAGATGCATTATTATATGTATGCATTTGATGTTAGACTTGTGATTTTTACGATACTTACCCCATACTTGCATGTGTATGGTGTGTGTGTTTATTTTATCTTTCTATCTAACGTGTTTGATGTGGTTAAGGGAGGGAGTCGTAGTCACCTGCTAGTCGGGATCTACACGATGAACCACTCCCTGCCATTGTCTATTTAGTTTAGATATATTATATACATGTACATGCTCATCTTTTATGCAGGATGCAGGTACCGAGCATCAACTTCCCAGAATTGCCAGGATGAGCGTGCCCAATTAAATATACTCAAATGGTGAGAATGGGAAGATAATGATCAGGTCCAATCCTAGCCATAGCCTAAAATACTTGTCCTGCAAGGAGGACTCGTAACAGACTATCTACCCTTTTTAAAACCAGTGAGTATTTTGTGTGTATGTTGTTTTATGAGTCTTTGATGAATTTCTATTAATTAAGTCTAATTAAAAGATTTAATTGATGATTTAATTTAATGGAAAATTATTATGACATTTTAATACTTAATTATATTTAATTAATTGAGAAATTAATTAAATAAAAAGAACTGAATTTGAAGATAAAAGTTTTAGAATAAATTTAGAACGTGATGATATTTATTCAATTTAATAATAATATATTTAGAGTTCATTTCTAAGTAAATGCTAAATATTATTGTTATGTAAGTTAATAAATATTTATCAAATTAAAACGTTCAAAAATAAATTAAGAAGTTAAAAGATATTAATTTATGAAAAAATCTAAGTTCGCATGATGCCTACATGAGACTATAATATAGGAAATTAATCAAGAGATAAAATATGTGAATTTAATAAAGATATGTGAACTTGATTAAGATATTTTAATAAAGTGCTCATGAGATTAAAGTTATAAATTTATTAAAGTGAAGTCAAGTGGAAAATTAAATAAAGTAATTTAATAATTCATTTGTCTTAATTAAAAGAAAATTAATTGTGCGTTAAAGAATTAATTAAATAAAATAATTATAATTTTAGAAGTTCTGGTGACAAAAACCCTAAAAGGTAATTAGATTCTATATTAGAGGGTTTTCGGGTCATTATTGCACACACAAGTTTATGGAGAGCAACTCAAAGGGTTTGGAAAGAAAAGAATTTTTATGTGGCTTGGAAAGATTTTGCTTGCAGTAGGAATTTGCATCTAGTTGTCAGAGGTTAGCATCAGATCCAGGTAGGATCTCGTGGCCTGATTGTATAGTGGTTTTCACCCTTCAAGTTTATGTCTGCTCTGTGTCTTTTGCATGTGTTGTTTTTCTTGTATGCAATATTGTTCTTGTTTGAGAAATATTTGTACATGGCTTGGATGGATACTTCGTTGAGTTTATTTTAGAGGATTGTATTTGAATAAGAAATTAATTAAATACGAGAATTTATTGGATATGGAAATCAGGTTTGAGATTTAAAAGATAAATGTTGTCCTTTTCCAATAGATTTTAGGAACGAAAATTAATCCAAAAAAGGTTTGAATTTAAAATTGAAAATTTCTATATTAACAATTCGGACGGTTAATAATGTTTTCTCTATTAGAGTAATGTGGAAAATAATTTTTAAAAAAATTATTATATTATATATATATATGTGTGTGTGTGTGTGTGTGTGTGTGTGTGTATATATATATATATATGTGTGTGTATATATATATATATATATATATATATATATATATATATATATATATATATATATATATATATATATATATATATATATATATATATATATATATATATATTAAAAAGGAAAGTTATTTAGTAAATTCTTTATAATTATAAATTTTATAGAATAAAACAAACTTTTTATAGAAATGTTTAACAAAATATTTTAATAAAATAAATTTTTAAAAAATAAATAAATAAAAATTTATAAAATTAATTGGGGAGGGGCGGTTAAACCAACCCCAACCCCCTTACCTCTATGACGACGGCTTCACTGCTGCCGCAGCAATGACTGTTGTTGCGGCAGCAGCCTGCTACGGTAGAGCTGCCGCAGAGTCAATTAAGGTTGCAGCCAGTTTTGAAAAGCCAACGGGCTTTAAACGCTTTTTAATATATGCAATTTTTTTAAAATTTTATTTTAATTATAATTTAATTATAATTAAATTTAAATTGTGTTAAATTTTTAAGTTATTAAATTTAAATTATATAAAACTTTAATTATTAAATTTTAAAATTATATTATCATTAATTTTTATTAATAACTAAATTAATTATTAATAATTGAAAGATGTTTTAATAAAATTAATAATTGACTTAATTAAATTGGATTTAATTAAGAATTATTAATATCGAGAGTTATTTAATGAATGTGTAATCTTATCTATTGTTGTTAATGATCATGATACGATTAAAATTAGTTAAGTGTTACTTTTATAACTTGAAAGAAATAAATGAGTATACTCAGACTATTCTTTTCGGAAAAGTGATCATAACTTTATATATTTGAGTCGAATAATCGAATGGGTTATTGGGTGGAATAAACTGAGAATCTTATAACTTGAAACAAATTTTGAATCGAAACTATAACCTTACATTTAACTCAACTATGTGTTTTCAAAACAAACCAAACTATGAAACTGTGATGTTGCTTTTACTATTTATGCTTTTGGATTTTGGAGTCGATTAGATGTCGACCAGTCTAGGATGTACACCAGAGGTTTTGTGAGATTTCTTTGATACCATTTATGTGGTTGGATGTTATGATGTGTTTTGTGATTCATATTGGAGATTATATTTATGAGATATGCTTTGTGGCACAATTATGTTTACTTGGGTTGGGAGAACCAACTTAGTTTCAGGTTGCCTGTTAAGGAACCGAGTTTGATCTTTATGAGTGTTGTGGTATGGGACACAACCATGTTTTATGTTCTTAGGAAATGTTGTCTAGGTACACAACTTTGGGAGTGGCTTGCATAGGGGTCCGGGACCCTAAGTGGTCAGTACCAGGGTAACCTAATGCAAGTTATGTAATAAGTGATAATCTAGTAATTAAAATTTATGGGGGGGAACACACTAAAAAGATAAGTTAGAGATATTTGATCCACCCATGCCTTGAGTGCTTGTATAGACTAAGGATGGGAATGGGATGAGTGCCTCGTCTTCTTGAGAGGACTTTCTGGTTTCCACATGTGTGAGGTTGAGGGTCCAAGGTTTAGAGTAACCAGTCCAGGGTAACTCAATGCTTGAGGGTCCGGGGTTTATTAAGAGATCAGTCCAGGGTAACTCAAGCAACCATGTGATGACACTCCCTAGTATGTAGCCTGAGTCTCCTCTATAGATTTGTGTACCTCTGGTGGTGTACTTATTGTTGGATGTGTTGATTGTGGTTATTACTTTCATTGAGGATGATTGGTGATTTATGGATGATGTACTTTTGACATGTGGCTTTTTGACTTGACGTGATTATCTTTCGTTGACTTTATCTTGTGATCTTGGTATTTGATTTATACTTGGTTCGTGTATGATGTTTGGTTATGTGGAGTTGGTATTGGATGCAATGTTCTTACTTTTGGATTATTTTATCTTCTTGAGTAGCATGTGTTACCTTTGAGATAGTTTTGGCTATTAGGGGTACCTTGCTTAGGAATGTTTTATGTTTGATAGCCATTTGTGGATCGTTCATTATCTTCCCTGCACAGTGGGAGTGGAAGCCTGACTAGGTAACCACGCAGTTGGGAGGTAGCGTCTTCTTACCATTTGGGTTCCCCTCACATTGCCAGCTGTTGGATGTTTGTTGCAGAAGATGTACCTTTATCATTCTTATTTCTTATCTCAGAGGCTTCTTTTCAGATGATGTATATATGTTATCATGTATTCTGATGTATTGTATCTATTTTCACATACCCTACGACATGTGCAGTGGATGTTATTTGGTGGATGTCCTATCATTGTATTAGATATACTTATGCTTTGCTTAAGTGATTATGTATCTGGTATTTTTTTACGATCTTGAAACATTGTACTTGGAACTTAAACTAATTAATTTTAAATTATTAAATGTGACTCAACGTAAAAGAACCCTTGAGGAATTGAAATTGTATCTGTAATTGCAAATGTGTATTTGATGTGTATGTTCATGTTGCTTCCGCATTAATGTTGTCTTGATGTTGTTTAAATTTTTTTTTTTTTTTAAATAGTTCAGTAAACATTGTAACATGTTAGGTTTATTTATCTTGGGTTCCCGAGCAGGGCGTTACATCGTCTAAGGAAAACAAGTAACATTCTTAATTAGTCTAGGACACAAGTCAAATTCCTAGATTTTGATGTTCACTATCACAAATATATAACAAAGCAAATATAAGATTATGATAACTAATGAACTAATAGATATGCAACAATGATGCTTTCAAAATTGATATATAATTGAACATGTATTTCAAGCTACTTCTTTTTTCTAATTGCCTACTAATGACTTGAGATGTCATAGATGCATGCTCTTGGCTACTAAACTCAATATTTTCCCCATATGTAGTGAAATGATAGTAAGTCTCTTAAAAAATTGACTTAGAACAACAAAATGAAAATTTGACAATAATAGATTAGATCACATTACATTATCATTCATAGTAGATCATGTCATACAACCTACTTTAAGATATGAAAATTTGTATATATTCTTTCATTCCTTAAATGAAAGTAAAAGGAAATATCATGAAAGAAAATGCATAATAATCCAATTATCTATATTCCAATACAACTAATGAAAACTTATTAATTTGATACCTAAATAACATCAACTAAAATGGCATTTACCAAATTTAAAAAAACAATTGATTTCACACCCACAATGAAACTGAAATCTATGAATAATTGTAGAAATATCTGAAAAGGTATGCTCTCAAAATTGGAGAAACTGGAGCCCAGCTTACCCAACAACACTAATTCTACGAATTTTACCCCACCCACCTGAACAATAGGATGTGTATTCAAACAGAATTTTTTAATAATCAAACTCGCTGGTGTTGTAGCGTATTGATGATATTAGGCTATATGGAAAAGCAATTGCAATACTTGCAGCTCCAAAAGAAAATCAAAGTTTGGAGAAGGAAAGGATTTGTGGATTTTGTATTGGCATGGTCTTTATAACGCTGTACAAGCTTAAACGTATCTTACTTACGGGAAAGAATATCATTTCAAATTAATTTCTTAAATTGTATTTGGCGGGTTGGCTGGAAGATGGTATGGTTGTAACTTGTAGGAGAAGCAAATTAATAGCGAGAGGTCTTGACACTTGGTAACAAATTCTGATAACTTGAACAACTTTATGATGTTTTAAGCACATTGACACTGCAGCAATTCTTACAAATCAGTGATGAAAGAAATGTAGATAGCTTTTACTCTCCAACATTGATTATAAATGGCGGTCATACTTTTAAACATTTTTTTGGTGTCATTTAGTCAGTTTGGGAAAAATAATCTTCAAAAGTTGAAATGTAAACACACTAATCCCTATGAACTGCATTCAGTAAGGGTTTTTAACTTGTTCAAACAATTAAACAACTCCTGTCTTGTATTGAGATGATAAAAAGAGGGTCAATTTGAAATTGATAATCTACAGAAATAAAATGATGGAGTTATAAAACAATTTATAAAACTGGAAATAGGGTCAAGAAAATGAGTCCCAACACACAGCGAGTTCTTCTTCAAATGAACTGAATAAGGTTTTGAGGAAGTGCACCTATCATTAGGCCTTGATGGAAGATATCAAAGTTTTAGGTCGTTGTCAATCAACCATCTAAGTTCTTATATTCATTAGATTCCACAATTCATATCAATAAAGTTCTTTAGCACCAACATTTCGGATCATATTACATGAATCATCATTGAGATTTTTCATTTTTTCTTCCAGCATTCTAATGATAGATCATGTAAAATAATCCAAAACATTAATATTAAAAAACCATTACAGAATTTATTCCAAAAAGAAACAAACTAATGAAAATGAATTGAAACTCATTTACAGAAAAATTTGAACCATTAAACAGAAGACTTAAAAAAACCTCAAAACCAAATACCAAAAAGTCATGAGTAAGAATACCAAGAGTCATGAGTAAGAACATGCCAGTGACACTTCAACAGAAGATTATGATTTCCTTTTTTATTGAAAGTGTACATGAACAAGTTGTGTCACAAACATGATCACTCAAAACATTTTGCCTTAACCATCAAACACAACAACATCATCTCATAGTTACAAAAAATTAAAAACGAACGCTCAAAACTTGATTTGAAAGCCTTGAATGCTCTTGGATGGCCTTCATGAGGATATAATCCTCTTCTATGTAAAAAAACAAACCGGAAGAACGCATGCAAGAACTCTTCATCCTCACAGTAATTGCTTGCCGACTCCACACCTGCAACAAAACATATAAAGGAAGAGATAAATCCTTCTGAAACCCAAAAAAAACCAAACCAATGAGAAGAAGATCCAGTTGCATACCCCCATGGACTATGCATCTTTTGGTGACAAAGTGATAACATTCTGTTTCCTAGCGCTGTTGCAGGGGTCGCGACCTAATGCGTTTTGGTCCCAAAACGATTGAAGGCTCTAGAAAAAGTAGGATAGAATGGAACGAAAATTGGCTTAAACTATTAAGATTCAAGTGTATTGAGTTCCATTTTTATCAAATAATGAAAGGGAAGGGTTTTAATGACGTTCACAAGGCTATCGATCTAAAAGATGAAAAGGTCAGTTAAGTGGTCTACTGTTATTTCTTTAGGTTGTTCTTTTTGTTGTAGATCTGTATTAGAAAGTTAGCTGTCTTGTGTAAACTTACTTCCTTGAAAAGTTCCTTTAAGCTACTCATCTATAGGCTATCCTTGTACTGGCTGTGAATATGTTCGTATGCAGTACAATCTTTGACAAAGTGCCATTCTGTTTCCACCACTCCCTTGCTGGAAAAAGTACAGATTTTTTCTTCCCACCTTCCAGCTACCAGTTACACATCATAAACTCCACATCTGAAAGCAAATAGAGGTGACACATACTAAATGTCACTGCGCATTCGAGTGTAAGGGTGTGATGAGAAGCAATGAAAACCACCATGTCCACTTCAGACATTAAGGTGCACAATTTATGGCTGTGGGCTCATGCACGTTGATGCATCAAAATAGTTGATAAGTAGGTTATATTTTTCACAAGAAGCCAAATTGTGATATTGCTATTAGTATTTAAGAGTGTAGTTTTTGAGTCAAACTTATTGACCCATGTTTTATGAGTAGTGATTCACACAAATCCATCTCTTATGAGAATAAATGGAACACTTAGCACTCATTGGATCTAGGTGATGCTTCACCTCCTCGGAAGCCCTGCTGCTTCACCTTTTGAGTGCTAAGTGTTCTATTTATTCTCGTGAGAGATGGATTCATGTGAATCACTACTCATGAAATATGGGTCAATGAGTTTGACTAAATACTACATTGTTAAATACTAATAACAATATCACAAATCGAAATAGTTGTTATTGGACACATTGGACAAAGGGGGTTGGATGACGTGGGGAATTGTCTAGTCATGCCAACAATTTTGACTTAAGGTTTCCAACTCAACGATAGTGTTTTTGGACATGTTGGACAAAGTGGGTTGGATGACGTGGCAAATTGTCTAGACATGCCAACAATTTTGACTTAAGGTTTCCAACTCTGTGATATAGGTGTCTGGTCAAAAACATTAAGTTCTGGGACTACTTGGACTGCAGAAGTTAAGGTGTGATTTGGAACATCCCATGACATACATTATTACTATCCAAAATCTTTTAGTGTAATTGTATATAAAGACAACAATAAAAAAAATTTGATTTAACAGTATGCACTAAGACTTGATTTTAAACTAATTACATAGTAAAAATTAACTTACTTTTTCTAAACTTTAAAGTCCATCGTAAATGTACCAAAAGAAATTACTGATACACTCCCATAAATACAATAATTAAAAATCAATCAAACTCAACGAATTCACCAAAATTAACCCTAAGTAGTAAACAATGAGGGTGAGAATATTTTGTCAAAACCATTATTAAGCAAGATATTTGAAATGTGATCACATCGCTATATGTTTTAGTTAGTTAAATGAGGACATCAGCATGCCCACTATCATTAAATCAGAATAACTGATGCCATACAATTGTATATTTTTCTCAATCACCAGCATAAGAATATAATTACAATTGTGTACTAAATTTCATTACAAATCTGTATACAATGAAGCAAAACCAGCCTCCCTTAATGGGTCATTTCATACACTCAACCTCTGTGAAACAAGGGCTCGAGCCTTGGAGATGCTCGCATTGCAAACATTTGTTTGCCTTTCAAAACCTTCCAAAAGCTTAAGAGATTCAGGCTGCCTGTTACGAAGATCTTGCAAACAAACCTTTAGAGCACAAGAATCCCCATATCTTTCCCCAAATTCAATGCTTTTAGCATTTCTGCCAACCTCACTATGTAATCGATCAACTAACACCCTCATTGTCTCCACCTCTTTACAACCAATTAAAGTTCCCAAACTCATAGCTTCCACCAAATGAAACTGAGATCTACATTTTCTCACAGATTTGAGCCATCCATCTTCTTCACATACATTTTCCAGTAGAGGTTCAACATACAAAGTACCCAATCTCTTAACCAAAGCAGACACAATGGACCAACCTTTCATTAACCTATTAAAATTCTTGAAATTTCTTTCCAACTTAGTCTTCACCATACCCAATTGGCTTTGCATCTTTTCATGCTTCTTATACACACTTTTCAACTCCTCTACACAAATCAACTCCCCCTTCACAATCCTTAGCTCCTCTATTATTCCCTTGCAATCTTGCTCAGATAGAAGAATTTTCCCCTCATTTAGAGCCACAATTCCACCTATAACAATCTGATTTTCTCTCGCTTTCTTCACAGATTCCTGCAATGATTTGAACAAGTTCTGAGTCCTCAAACTGAGCTCAAAGTAATCTTCCATCAATCCAATCAAACCCACAAAGTTATCCCTTACAATGACCCCTCCATTCTCCATGAGAAAGCAATATGATCGCTTGGATTCAACAGAAAAGTTCGGTCCAAGAAAAAGAAAAGCTTTGGATGGGTGAAAATGTATGTTTTTGCCTTAGATTTTCCTCTGGGTTCAGCCAACTTTGGGTGAACGAAAAGATATGTTTTCAATGTAATGATCACTTGGCTTCAGCCAAAAACTTCAATCCAAGAAGAACCCAATGTTTTGGGCGAATTAGAATGAATGTTTTTGCCTGTAATCTAAACAAAACTAGAGAGACGGACTATATATATTTGATCAACTCCATGACAAGACCGTTAATGACACCAAAAGTTTATCCAAGATTTTGTGAACTCATGAGAACCATGGATTACATAATCATTCATCCTAAGCCACAAGTTGCTTTAGGACACCATGAGGAACCCTAAAAGATTTCAAACTCTGAAGAACTACTGCAGTTTATTGCAACCCCTTGTGACAAGCAACCAAAGAAGAGAAGAACAAATGGCATAGTTTTGCTGAAGGCGGGGGCTATCTTGTTATGCCACCTAATCTTTGTTCTATACGAAATCGATGTGATTAAGGCACGTATATGATGTAGATCTGTGAGTAGACGCAAGCCCCTGCCTCGAAGCTTATGTGTAGAGCTCATAGCCGTGGGTGAAACACTAAGTTTGGTGTGAATGGTGAGTTTTGGTAACATGAAAAACTCCCTAGGTGTCAATTTGAGTGGGCAGTCTTGTGGAGTCCACGTGTTAGCTTGTTGCTTGGTGTTCAAGATTTGGTTTTCTTAAAGACCATTTATAGCTAATAAAACTAAGGGGATATTCTAGTACTATATCCATTTTTAATAACAAGAGTCATAAATATGGGGGTTATACCGGTGCAAGTTAGGACTTTGTTCCTCAAGTTCCATTGGTACATGTTATGACTTTGTTTCTCAAGTTTCATTTAGCATTGTTTTTTTTTTATAGAAAACTTAGATAAATAAGGAGTTTGAAATACTAATTGGGTAATTAAGATACAAATGAATTGAGTTAATTGAGATGTAATAGTATTTCTTTTAAAATTGACGTAATGTAGATTTTGAATGTTAAGGAGAGAATGGAGGGAGGTGTTCAAAATTGAATTTGATCTTAAGGATTTGAGAAGGTAGATGGTTAAGAGATTAAGGGCTCGCAATTGGATTGGATACATGATTTAGTTTGTTTAGTACGATTTCCTCTTGATCCAGCATGAATTTGTATTCAATATTGATAGTCCTTTGGCAGCACCAAAAGATGATTGCTGGATAATACGTATGTAAAGAAAGTTAGGTAGTGTGAAGAAGCATTGATTTATTGCAATAGTCTAAGGTAAGAGTAACCAACTTGTTTCTTAGTATTCAACACCCTTCAACGATTGTTAAAATTGAGAAGTTGGACCTTTATGTGGAAAAGTTAGAATATGATAGTTGAACCTATTATTGACTGAAAGACATGTTTTTGTTTTGTTTTCTTAGTCAAATCATCCATGCATGAGGATGGAAGAGTGATCAATTTCTTCTTAGCATTCAAGGCCCTAGATTGCTTCAAAGATTATAGAAACAAAGAAGTTGGATGTTGGTGCGACCAAAGTAGGATCCAATACTTGAGCATATACTCAATTTGATAGGTGTGTAGTTTTTATGTGTACTGCTAATTATCAATTATACACTCTCGTGTGATTTGATAATGTGATAGAATAAATTAACCATGGCGGTGCCTTCAAATACAAGCTCTAGGCTATTAGAATATTTGGAATAACTGAGAGGGAGGGTGAATCAGTTATCTTCAAGTTCATATGTATCAATTCAACATTTAATAACTGCAAACAACTTTAACAATATCACTAAACAACTTGGTCTATATAGCATTGTAGGACTAGAAAATAGGTTAGAAAACATGCATAGAAGAGGAACCATCAAACTATAAAAGCATGCACAAAAAATCATAATCCTAACACAAAAGAAATTGAGACAAAGTAAGAAAACTAGCAAACTCCCTCAATTTGACAATTGTGTTATTTCTTGCTTATCGAACAGAGTGGATGTAGCTTCCATATTGACACAATGAAAGCAAGATGACAAATGATAATATGATGATGAGAAGAATTGAAAGAAGATGGTTAACCAAAAATGAGAGAAATAATCACAATTTATAGAATTTGCAAGAGAAATTGTAAATTAGCAATTTAGAGCATAAAAAGGTAAATATCATAAAATATGAAAATTTACAAATTGAAAGAGGAAATTTTTTATAAAGTATGACAAAAGGATGCACAATTAGAAATTGAAGAGTTCAAAAAAGGAAATGTGTCATAAACTATGATAAATATGACAAAAGGATGCACAATTAGAAATTGAAGAGTTCAAAAAAGGAAATGTGTCATAAACTATGACAAAAGGAAAAAGAAAAAATTGTCACGAACTATGACAATTATGAAAAGAGGAAAAAGGAAAATGTCATGAACTATGACAAATTATGACAAAAGAGAAAAAGAAATCCTCATAAACTATGAACACTTATGACAAAAGAAAAAGGGGAAGTGGAGGCTAAAAGAGAGGAAGTGGTGGCTAGAAAAGAGGAAGTGAAGCACAAATTAAGAAATTAAATCCCATTTAGAAAAAAGGAGGGAATTTTTGCAATTAAAAATTCTTTTATTCCCACGAAGTGGAAAATTACAATTTAGGAATTATAAAAATTTCATAAATCATAATTATCCAATCAATTAATGTTAAATATTAATAAGTGAAGTGGATGCCATGGAAAGCAATTATGTAGTTGATATTATTGGTGTTGTTTTAGCAGTTGATCCATCAAATTTTATATTAAAAAAGAATGTCACACAAACTCAAAAAAGAATTCTTCAATTGAAAGACATGTCAGGTTTCATAGTGGAGTTCACAATGTGGGGTGACTTTTGCAATAAGGAAGGTCAATAACTCCAAAACCTATGTGACTTAGAAACTTTTCATATTCTTTCTATAAAGGCTCATCAGTGATTTTGGAGGAAAATCTATAGGGACAATTAACACAACCCAACTTTTTATAAAACCAAATCTTTCAGAGGCACATCAACTGAAATCATGGTTTGATATAGAAGGGAAAGGTTTTGCTTCCCCTTCTATTACAAAGCAAACATCACCCCTGCTAATAAAAATCTCACACAATCTCACCCAGAAGCTTGAACATAATATTATGGATTGTGGAAATCTGTTGCAATTAAAGCAAACATCATCTCTTCGACAAGCTAAAATGTTAAAGACTGTGGCACAAGTTAATGATTGGGACTTGGTCAATCTAATGCATATTGTTGGGGTGTGATAAAGCTACCCTATATTTTATAAAGGTGGAATTTTTTTATTATGTTGCTTGCCCCTTAAAATTTGAAGATAAACAATGCAAAAAAAAGGGTGAATAATGATAGAAATGGTAATTGGTATTGTTAAAGATGTGATAAGAGTTTTTTTTAATGTGATTACATATACATGCTTCAATGTATAGTGTAAAATCACACAACATTCACTTGGGTTACTATTTTTGGGAAAGCGACAGAAGAGATTGTGGGTGTTACAACAAAGGAATTAAAAATATTGAAGAATGAAGAACAAGATGATGTCAAATTAGGAAAAATTATATGGAAGGTCATTTTCAATAAATTCATTTTAAAGTTATCATAAAAGAAGAGACTTACAATAATGAACAAAGGATTAAGTGTACTGTCATAAAAGTTGAAAAGTTTGACTATGGATCTAAAAGCAAAGTATTATTAGATTCAATTGTTTAGATCTAGGTTCTACTCTATTTATTTCTTTCAATACATTTGCTTCTAGCTAAAAATATTTTCAAATGTTTTAAATAAAATACTTGGATATGTGCATGTTAGCACATCCAAACTTTGAGCGATGGATCCTTTATGTCATTCAAAAATATTGGATCTTATGCATTTGATGTATATTGTAGATATACATTTGTGAAACTGAAATTTTTTTAATAATCTTTTTTTTTTTTTGTATAGCCTTCTAACTTTCTTAATATATAATTTGATGAACTATTTATATTTTTGAACTTTAGGTATCTTGAAATTCGATATCTCTTGGCTTAATTTACAAAAAAATTAAATTATTTTTTTAGGTATGCTAGTATTATTTGATATTAGTATTTGTTTATTTTTCAGATTTCTAATTTTTTCTTGTTTCTAATTTTTTATCTTCTATATTTTTTGTATTTGTATTTATATTTTTCTTATTTCTATTTTTTTTTTTAAATTTAATTTTCTATTTCTATTCTTTGTGTTTTGTTTTTGTTATTGAGTTTATTTTGACATGTTTGAGACTTTTTAAATTCTTCTATTTCTGATTTTCTTTTATTTTTACTTTCTTTGTGTTGACATATCAGTCAAGTTTGTTATTAGTGACATACACTTATTCAGATTGTAAATAGCTACCAAGCTTATTGTACAACTAACAGTGTTTGCCAAGCATTTCAGTTGTCACTGAGTTCTATAGTTGCTACCGAGTCCTTTGGACTAATTCCAGTGTTTACCGAACAGTTACAGTTATAATGAAAATAAGCAGTGTAAAACGTGCATCTTAGTGTATGCTGAGTTTACCAGTGCAAATCGAGTTGTTCAGTGCTTACCAAGTTCGCAATTTATGTGATGTGAGTCCAGTGTTAACCAAGTGACTTAGTTTATACCAAGCTTAAGGGGATAGTGTTTACCGAATCATACAATGTAAACCAAGAGACTTAGTTTATATGACGAGTTTCACAGTATCTACCAAGTCACCAGTGTAGACTGAGTTGAAGACTACTTGGAAGTGATCAATATGGACCAAGCTTCTATGTCTACCAAGTGCATGATGATGTCGAGGATTGACAGTGGATGTCGAGTATCAAAACTTCACTGAGTCAATCTTCAGAGCTCGAGTGTCTTCACTTGAGCCGACTTTGTGATATTTGTGTAAACTTGTATTGTGGCCAACTTTGTAATTTTTATAATTGGATTGATATATATATAATGTATTGTATCACATCCAGTGTGAGACGTAATGATGCGTAATGTAATCTTAAGAGAAGAGCAAAAAGAGAAAACTACAAAGGCTACAATAGTATAAGGAGCAACAAAGACATATCTATCACAACAAGGTGATTAGTACATAAAAGAATCTCATTCAACAAACCAAGTTGCAAATTAGAGATCATCTATTGTTTCATCCTAACAGGTGGATCAGTCAAATCCTTTAACAAGGTAGACCTTATAGTCTTTTTTAAATCTCTTTACTAAGTGCATACTTCATTGTATGTTTGTAAATTCTTTCACAAGGTGGACCTAGCAGTCCTCATTGCTCCTAATAGGGAAGATCATCAAAAGTGATCAATGTAAGCCTTAACAAGCCAACTTTATATTGCAGTACTAAAGCTTGTGGGTATCTATTGGAATTATGATATATTTGTCATTAGTCACAACACTTATTCAATTCTGAATGCTTACCGAGCTCATCACCTAGTCTACAGTTCACACCGAGCATTCAACGGTTACCTTATAAATTCCATAGGTAAACAGTTGATACTGAGCATTCTTTTGGAAACCGAGCATATGGGCAGTTTAGCAGTGTTCTCCAAGCAGTTAGTGGTTACCGAGCAGAACAGTGTTCTCCAAGCAGTCAGTGCTCACCGAGTCATCAAAAGAACTTAGTGTTTACCGAGTGATCAAGGTAAACAAAAAACTTAGTGTTTACCGAGTGATCAAGGTAAACAAAGAACTTAGTGTTTACCGAGTGACCAAGGTAAATGAAGGAATCAGTATTTACCAAGTGAAGAAGGTTATCAATGGATTCATTTTTTACCGAGTGACACAATATTCACCGAGTCACCAATGGTTATCGAGTTCCAAGCTACTTAGAATGATTAGTATGGACCGTACCTCTACTCTTACCGAGTGCATGACGATGCAGTGTATTGTAGTGGATGTTGAGTATTAAAAGGTCACCAAGTCAGTTTGTGGAACTTGATTTTTCTACCACCTGGCCGACTCAGTAATACTTGTTCACTTGTATTTGGCTGACCTTGCCAATGTAAATATTGGATTGGTATATATCATGTGAAATGATGATGATGTGTAGCAATTTTTTTGAGAAGAAGGAAAGTGAATCACCAGCAGAACAGAGGAATACAGCAAGGTCAACATTGATGCAGAAAGGATATATTCATCACATTAGGTGATCAGAGCGCAAAGGATCTTACCAGCAATTAGTTGTAATCAGATCCACTGCTTCATCCTAACAGGTGGATCAGTTTGCTAAATCCTTTAACAAGGTAGACTTAACAGTCTTTTGTAAATCTCCTAACAGAGTGCATACTTCATTGTATGTTTGTAAATCCTTTAACAAGGTGGATCTAGCAATCCTACTTGCTCCTAACAGGGCAGATCATCAAAAGTGATCATTGTAAGCCTTAATCAGCCAACTTTATACTGCAGTATTGAAGTTTTGTGGGTATCATCCCCACCCCAATTTTACTTTCTAATTGGAAGGTTTCTGGGTCACCAAATCTGTGTGTTCATGTGTTACAAATGTTTATCTTTTCATGCATATAGTAGTTTAAATGGATGAATGGTAAAAATATTATTATGCAGAATTGAGTTAAAGTTTTAGAGTTATTGATTCACCCCTCCCCTCTCAGTAACCTTGTTAGTCTTTATTATTTCCAACAGTATCATCCCCACCCCAATTTTACTTTCTATTTGGAAGATTTCTAGGTCACCAAATCTCTATGTCAAAGTGTTATGAATGATTCCATATTTTCAGTTTCTTATACATGCAATTAGATCAAATTATATGTGAAAAATTAAATGCTAATTGGACTATTGGATTAAGAGCTAAAATTGTTGAAGTTTTAGAAGTTACTGATTCACCCCTCCCCTCTCAGTAACTTAGCCTAGTTAAGAATATTTCCAACAATTGGTATCAGAACATTTTGATTCTCAGAAGAAAGTTTAACAACTTGAGCAAAGATCAAATTCATGGAGATATTTAGACTTGACAAAGCTATTGACAATGAAAAGTTAGATTTGGAAATAGCTATTGCCCAAATCAAGAAAGCAAAGGAGAAAATCTCTCAATCCTTGAAAAGAAGAAAAGAACTTGCAATTCAAATCAATGATCATCTCTACATTGAAGAAAATGTTGAAGATCTTCATTCAAGCAATCAAGATGAAGCCAATGAAGCAATCAAAGAACTCCTAGAAAATAATAGTTCCCTACAAGAAGAAGTAAGAAAACTAAGAAAGAACAAGAAATTCAGTCAGTAAAGCTATGTGAAGTCATGGAGAAGAAAAATAAGATAAAAGAAGAGATAGAAGGAAAGAACAATGAAATCCAGCACCAATCCCTTCAACAAGTAGACATTATTGATCAACTCTCCAATGCAAATGAAGAAATCATGAACCTAAGATCTGAAAATGAAAGATTGTGAAATGATTTAAACTCTAAAAGGCAAGTCAATAAAAGAATGATGAAATCTCAAGCAGACATGAATCAATTGAATGAGAAAAATCTCTATAGACATAAAGGAAAAGCAGGAATTGGATATACAGAAGAAAGAGAATCATCCAAGCAAGGAGCTCAAAAGAATCAAAGACCTACTTGCAATCATTGTGGTAAGATAGGTCATGCATCAAAAAAATGTTGGAGCAATGGAAAAGCAAAATTCAATTAAAAGTGCTACAATTGCAATCAGCATGGTCATAAGGCTAATGAATGCAAAGAGAAACCAAGATTTGAAGGCAAATGTCACAAATTTAAGAAATATGGACACAAGTCATCAGAATGCAAAACAAAGACATTGAATCCAACAGAGAAAATTGTAAAAGAAATATTTGGTTGGGACTACAACACCTAGTGTGGATGTCATTATTGTGGAGAATTTGGACACATTGGAACGAATTGTGCAAATCATCATTTGAGGAAAATAGATACTACTAAAAGATGTTTCATTTGTATAGAACTTGGTCATCTTTCCAAAAACTGCATGAATACTAGTAGAATTGAAGATGAGAAGAAGGCAAAAGCTTATAAAATTTGAAAACAAGTGAGACAACAATGGGTTCCAAAGTCTACCAAGAATGAAAGACCAAACAATGATGAATGAGTCACTCAAGTATAGGGTGACTCTACCATTTCTACTTAAGTTCTCAAGGGAGAATTGGAACTAGGCTATCAAAGAAAACATTCAAACAGTTCCATATTGAAAGAACAAAATGATCCAAAACTGTATTTAGGATACAAAGGGATCACCAAGTAAAAGAGTATTAGTGTCTACCAAGTTTCCTTTCTTACCATGTGAGGTCAAGTCATAGACTTTATCGAGCAAGGTCGGGAGTAATGAAGATACATATGGTTACCAAGTCACGAAGACTTCGCAGAGTGTTCAATGCAAAGAAGTGGATGATAGTATATCAACATGATGTCAATTGATCTACCTTTCATACTAAGCATTTATGGTGAAATTTTGATAAAAGGCATGGAATCAAAGTCATATTTACGATGACACTTTTGAGAGCTATTGCAAAGTGTGATCTTCAAAGCATCCAAGCAATTTGAGTGAATTGTCAGCAAAATATTTCAAATTCTCTCAAACCCTACCAAGTGAAGATGGTATCCAATAGTAGCAAGGCAAAGCAAGGATCAAATATGTTGGTTCGTGAGTGGAATGGAAGGCATCAGACTTCAAGCTCACTCTTATAATCGTCGAAACCCTAGATCCGAGTGGAGCACAATCTCAAATCCCTCTAAAGATACTATTGATCAATGATATTCGCACTCACTTTAAATGTGTTATTCAAGAGATTGGCACTTTGGAAATGGATGATGCCCTAGATAGAATATGTATAAATGGAGTTTTGAAACCTAAGCACCAACACCTAGAAACTAAAGGGTTAACTCACATCCCTCACATGCCCTGTGAATTCCAAGTAAAATGGATTAGGTTTATCCTTAGCCGAGTCCATAATGGGCAGTTATGGTTGGAGCAACCAGTATTGATCACAAAGAAGATGATTCATCAAATCACTGGTCTCCCAATGTTAGCCAAAGCTAAGACAACCAAAACCCTAGGTCGGATTGAACTTGAAAAGAAAACCCTAGTAGAATGGGACAATAGAGGAATGAAGATTAGCAATGTCACTGATGCAGAATTGAAGTTCAGAATCCATATTATTGCACACAAGAGTTACAGTTCGAGCAGGTTAAACAGTGTATCGTGTGAAGCAGTTGACCTTGCATACAAGGTAGTATAGAACAATCTATCTTTCGAACTTGCCGAGCCATTGTTGAAACAATTGAACAAGAATATGGAGAGCATCAGGAAATCAAAGAATAATCCATGTAAGTTTGGCTCCCTATTAACTTGTCTATTCTTTATGTTACAAAATTTTTCCCTTTAAAAGGCATTGTTGTGTGGAGAAAAGATGTGCCCGTGCTTTATCAGATCAATGAATTTATTGCTAAGATGGGTGAAAACTTCAATAGTATTATGGATAACTATTTTGATGCATTTAAGGAGAAAATGAACAATAGATACCGAATCCCTAAGAAACTTGTTGAAGATTATAAGGATGATGTATGTTTCATGGTGGATAGTGACAAAGTATACATTCAGGCAGTTAAGCCTAGAATTGCATGGGTAAAACCTCTTGGATATGAGGTTAATATTGATGAAGCAAAAGATATCATTGAGGCACTTGTTAGTAAACCAATTGATCCTAAGGCTACATATTTTGGTACATATGATGAAGCAAAAGCCAGGATAGAACTAGAAATGAAGCTCCATCAAGCAATTAACAAAGGAAAGAAAAGAATTGCCAAACTAAAATCAAGTTCTACCCTTTTATTGATAGAAGGAAAAGATGAGGATGAGAAAGCAAAGGATGTGGAAGAATCTAAGGAAGAAGAACCACCAAAGAAAAAGGGCAAGGTAATTATTACCAAGCTTGTCAAGCCATCCACTACAATATTTACAAGAAGATCTTCCAGGAAGAAAGCTGACAAGGAAGGAGGAGACATTATATTCAGAAAACCTCCACCCACCTTCCAAGATAGATTGAAAGATCTAGAAGCTGGAGCCGGTATAACAAACTTTAAAGCATTAAAGTATGAAATCAAAACAACTGAAGATCTGGTGATGGACAAAATGGGTAAATGGAAATACTCACCAGACCAGCTTGCTTCTCAGCTCCCTAGCATTTTGTTGGATAAGATTAAACCAAGATGAGAATTTTCTATGCAAATTGTCAAAGACATCTATGGGCAAACTCTGAGCAGCTTATACCAAGCATATCAGATGCAGAGGTAAAAGAGTCACTAAAGAAAAATGAAGAAAATTTGACTATGAAATTCAACACTTGTCTGATTCTGATGAAAGATATTGAACATGTTGTAAGGAATGCAACTAACACTTGGAAAAATATCTATCATTTACACAAACCAGGTGATTTTCTTGTTGATGTAAAAGATGATGATGATGATAAAGAGAAGAAATATGAAGAAGAAAATGTTGAAGAAGCAACTCATTTTGATAACATTGATGATGAAGAGGAACAGGAGCAAGAGGTTATCAAGGAAGCAACACAAGATGATGAGGAAACTGATCCAGTTAAGATAGTTGCAACAGTCATTGCCTCACTTCCTCACTCTCCAAGAAAACCAGTGACAACATCAAGCGTGGAGATAGCCCCAACAAGATTGATTGTGACCACCAATGACAACCGAAATGTCCAATCACTCTTTGCTCCTATTTAGTTCAACACATCATTAACTAAAGTGACCTCCACTTTATCTACTGAGCTATAGACTCTTCCCTCTTCTAATAAGTTGGCTACATCAGTTTTGAGCACATCAATTTTGAACACATCTGTAATTACTACATCAATTTTGGATTCTTCAGGTATTTCTATTAGTATTCCTTCAATAAGTGCAGTATCAATTTTTACAGCTAGTCCTAGTATGTCTACAATTATTTCTATTCTAGGCACACAAGAAATAAGTGCAAGGACAGTTGAGACCAAGGCTCAACTGAGCACAAAATTTTTGGGTAAAGGAAAAGAGATGGAGGAAGAAATAGACCTAGATGAGGAAATTGTAATCCCAAATTGGGACATTTCCAAGCTCACTCCAGACCAAATGCGGACATTTGGTGAACTCCTCCAGAAGAAAGCCAAACATTAGAGATTAAGAGAGAAAAGAGATAAGGAATTTAAAATTATTGAGGATGCAAAGTACATTTTGGCAAATGTTATAGATATAGACATTGATTCTTCATAGCCAATTTTGTATCAGCTAGCAGAGGTAGTTCAAAGGTTCAATGAAGATACTGATGGGCAGGATAAGCTAGTGTAGAAGGCAGAAAAAAAGTTTGAGAATAAATTGTTGGAGCACATTGCTCAAAAAATTGCAATTTATCAAGTAGAACTTTCTACAATTTCGGGTTCTCTGGAAACATCTTGTACAAATGTATCATCACTTTTTGGTAAGTTATGTTAGATTGTGGTGACTGATCAGGAAAGTACTGTACATACTTCATAAATAGTGGGGTTCGGGGCATCGCCCCGAAAAAAAAAAATTTGGAAGTAGCCGACATGGTAGCCGACATATTATGGCCGACATATGGCCGACATGTTATAACCCTAAAGCGGTTTAATACTTGTATAAAAAGGGCTTAGGGTTGGGTATTTTTTATGTGTGGTGATACGAAATTGGTTCTTGCGGCAGTATTGAGCTGTAAGGGATTACGGATTGTAATCAGGTTGTAATCACTGGATTGTAATAAGATCGGACTTGCTGTTTGGTGGACATAGCCCAGGGATTGGGTGAACCACGTTAAATCTTGGTGCCTTGTGTTCATTTCTGTGTGTTCTATTATTTTTGTTATTGGTTATATTTGCATGTAGTTTTTATTTCTATCTGTGGTTTATCCTAACAAGTGGTATCAGAGCCTAGTTGTTTCTCAGTTATCCTCTACAGGAAAGTCTCACGGTTAAGTGGGAGTCTCACGGTTGAGTGGGAGCAATGGCAGATGATGGTAAGTTGAGGGTTGACAGGTTTAATGGGCAGAACTTCCAGTTATGGAAGATGCAAATGGAAGACTATTTATATCAGAAGGATTTATGGAAGCCGTTGGAAGGAAAAGCCAAGAATCAGGGAACTATGTCAGAGGCTGAATGGGATCTTTTGGACAGAAAGGCACTCAGAAGCATTCGGTTATGCTTGGCACCATCGATGGCATTTAATATTACAAAACCAAAGACGACAGAAGATTTGATGAAAACCCTAGCGACACTGTATGAAAAGCCCTCCGCTTCAAATAAGGTATTTCTCATGAAGTGTTTATTTAATATGAAAATGGCAGAAGGTGGATCTATTGCAGATCATTTAAATGAGTTTAATACTATTACTAGTCAATTATCTTCTGTGGGTATCAATTTTGATGAAGAAATTAGGGCTCTCTTGATTTTGTGTTCTTTGCCTGAAAGCTGGAATGGCTTGGTAATGGCGGTGAGTAATTCTATTCCTGGATCAAGTACCCTAAAATATGATGATGTGATCGATGTTATTTTAAGTGAGGAAACTCGTAGAAAATCCTCAGGTGGATCTACATCAGGAAGTGCTTTAAATGCACAAAGCAGGGGCAGAACGACTGAAAGAGGAAGTAACTCTGGAAATCGTGGGAAATCAAGAGGAAAGTCAAAGGGGAGGAGGTCTCAATCGAGAGGACCAAATGATTGCTGGTACTGTGGGAAACCAAGGCACAAAAAGAAAGATTGCTGGACTCGAAAGAAAAATGAAGGAGATAAATCAGATGGAGACAAAGAGGCAAATGTGGTAAGTAATAAATCCGAAGAGGATGCTTTGCTTCTGTCTTTAGAGAGTGTTGATGATTCATGGGTTTTAGATTCTGGTTCTTCTTTTCATGCTACACCTCATAGAGGTTATTTCATTGATTATGTCCAAGGGGATTTTGGGCTTGTTTATTTGGGGGATAATGAACCCTGTCAGATTGTTGGAAAGGGAAAAATTAAGATTAAGTTGCAGAATGGGAATCATTGGCTACTACATGAGGTAAGACATGTTCCAAAGCTGAGTAGGAATTTAATTTCAGCAGGGCAACTCGGTGATGAGGGTTGTGTAATTACTTTTAATGATAAAAATTGGAAGGTTTCAAAAGGTTCCCTTGTAGTAGCAAAAGGTGTGAAAGTAGGCACCTTATATCTTTGTACAGGTCATATTGTTCCTTCTACTTTGATTGTTTCAGAGAAAAATGAATATTCAGGAACAATTACTGCAGTTGAGCAGGGAGAACAAATAGCTGCTGTAGATTCTGATACAGCGATGTGGCACAATAGACTTGGGCACATGAGTGAGAAAGGTATGAAAGTACTTCATTCAAGGAAAGTCTTACCAGGTCTAAAATGTGTGAATATGGATTTCTGTGAAAGTCGTGTGTATGGAAAACAAAAGAGAGTGAGTTTTGTAAAGACAAGGAAGGAAAACAAAAAGGAGAAATTAGAGCTTGTGCATACAGATGTATGGGGACCGGCTCAGGTATCTTCCCTTGGTGGCTCTCATTATTATGTTACATTTATTGATGACGCAACTAGAAAAGTATGGGTTTATTTCCTTAGACAGAAATCTGATGTATTTCAAACTTTTAAGAAATGGAAATGCTTGGTTGAAAATGAGACTGGTAAGAAATTAAAATGTCTTAGATCTGATAATGGTGGTGAGTATTGCAGTCATGAATTTGAAGATTATTGCTCCACTAATGGTATTCGTAGACAAAAAACTGTTCCAAGGACTCCACAGGAAAATGGAGTGGCTGAACGCATGAATAGGACTATAATGGAGCGCGCAAGGAGCATGAGGTTGCATGCTGGGTTGCCCTTACACATGTGGGCGGAGGCTGTCAATACTGCAGTATATTTGATTAATAGAGGTCCCTCTACTCCTTTGGGCTATGGTATTCCAGAGGAAGCATGGACTGGTAAGAAGGTGAGTTATTCTTTTCTCAAGACCTTCGGTTGTGAAGCTTTTGCTCATATAGACTCTGAAAATAGAACCAAGCTAGAAGCGAAATCAAAGAAATGTGTCTTTGTTGGATATGGCATTAATGAATTTGGCTATAGGCTTTGGGATTTTGAAAATCATAAAATTATAAGAAGCCGGGATGTCATATTCAATGAAAAAGTGTTGTACAAAGATCTGTTGCAGCAACATGAGAAGAAAGAAGATGATTATGTAGTGCTGGATGATACTCCAAAAGCTGATGTTCCAGCCATTCCTCATGATGTGCAACAACTGCAACAACAAATACCACACACACCAGTGAATGTTAGATGGTCAACAAGGCCAATTAGACCTCCACAAAGGTTTTCTCCCTCTTTGTATTCTATTTTACTTACTGATGCTGGTGAACCTAAAAGTTATGATGAAGCTGTGCAGGTGGATACTAAGATTCAGTGGGAGTCTGCAATGAAAGATGAAATGGACTCTTTGTTGAAAAATAAGACATGGGATTTGTGCAAGTTGCCTGCAGGTAAAAAGGCTTTACAGAATAAATGGGTTTACAGGTTGAAAGAAGAGGAAGGAGGTAAGAAAAGATTTAAGGCCAGGTTAGTTGTAAAAGGATTTGCACAGAAAAAGGGAATTGATTTTGATGAGATATTTTCTCCTGTTGTTAAAATGACTTCTATTCGTACTGTTTTAAGTCTTGTGGCTACTGAAGATTTGCATTTAGAGCAGATGGATGTTAAAATAGCCTTTCTTCATGGTGATTTGGATGAAGAAATATATATGGCTCAGCCACAGGGTTTTGAGGTCAAAGGTAAGGAGAACTTAGTGTGCAAATTGAAGAAAAGTTTATATGGCCTGAAGCAAGCACCTCGGCAATGGTATTTGAAATTTGACAGTTTTATGCATGCGCATGGATATAACAGGTGTCATTCAGATTACTGTGTTTATTTTAAGAGGTTGGATGATGATAGCTACATTATTTTATGTTTATATGTTGATGATATGCTTGTAGCTGGGTCTAACATGGATCATATTAAGGGGCTGAAACGCCAATTAGCACATGCATTTGCTATGAAGGATTTGGGGGCAGCAAAACAAATCTTTGGTATGAAGATTTGCAGAGATAGGAAGAACAGAACATTGACGCTATCTCAAGCTGATTATGTTAAGAAGGTGTTGCAACGTTTCTCTATGGAGAATGCTAAAGCTGTCAGCACACCTTTACCTGGTCATTTGAAATTGACTAAGGAGATGTGTCCCAAGACACAGGAAGAGGAGGATAAGATGTCCAAGGTACCCTATGCTTCAGCTGTAGGAAGTTTGATGTATGCTATGGTATGCACTAGGCCAGATATTGCACATGCAGTGGGAGTCGTTAGCAGGTATATGAGTCATCCAGGTTTTGAGCATTGGAATGCTGTCAAGTGGATTCTCAGATATTTGAGAGGAACATCCAATAAGTGTTTACACTTTGGGGGCTCTACTACTAATTTACAAGGCTATGTTGACTCAGATTTGGCTGGGGATATTGATACCAGGCGGAGTACTATAGGTTATGTCTTTACTGTTGGTGGGGCAGCCGTGAGCTGGGTTTCTAGGCTACAGAAGATTAATGCTCTCTCCACTACAGAGGCAGAGTATGTTGCTGCTACAGAGGCCGCCAAAGAGATGATATGGCTTCAGTTCTTCTTGGAAGAATTGGGACATCCTCAGAAGGATAATTATTTGTTCACAGATAGTCAGAGTGCCATTCATCTTGCTAAGAATTCAGCTCTGCATTCTCAGACCAAACACATACAGTTGCGGTACCATTTCATTCGGTCAATTTTGGAGGATGGACAGTTAAAGCTGGAGAAGATACATACCAATGAAAATCCAGCAGATATGTTGACAAAGGTTGTAACAAGGGAGAAGTTGAACTCCTCTTCAGCTTCAGTTGGTCTTTTAGACTAAATGTGAATAAAAGAATAGCAGAGTCCAGGGTGGTTTGATCCAGTGGGAGCCCCATGCGGTAGTTGTATTGCTACAGGATCAGTCTCCAAGTGGGAGATTGTTGTTTAGTGTGGAGCCTGATCAGTCCCCAAGTGGGAGATTGTTAGATTGTGGTGACTGATCAGGAAAGTACTGTACATACTTCATAAATAGTGGGGTTCGGGGCATCGACCCAAAAAAAAAAAAATTTGGAAGTAGCCGACATGGTAGCCGACATGGTAGCCGACATATTATGGCCGACATATGGCCGACATGTTATAACCCTAAAGCGGTTTAATACTTGTATAAAAAGGGCTTAGGGTTGGGTATTTTTTATGTGTGGTGATACGAAATTGGTTCTTGCGGTAGTATTGAGCTGTAAGGGATTACGGATTGTAATCAGGTTGTAATCACTGGATTGTAATAAGATCGAACTTTTTGTTTGGTGGACGTAGCCCAGGGATTGGGTGAACCACGTTAAATCTTGGTGCCTTGTGTTCATTTCTGTGTGTTCTATTATTTTTGTTATTGGTTATATTTGTCTGTAGTTTTTATTTCTATCCATGGTTTATCCTAACAAGTTATGTGATTTTTCTAATTTTATCAAGGAAATAAAGGACAAATTGTCCAAATAGATGAAGATCTTAAGGCAAGCGCTCAACAATTGCAACTTGACCCTAGTTCAAGTTCTGCACACTTCAAGAGGATAAGATTTTTGACAGATATGCAAGCAGAACTACTTAGAGAAGAAGCAAGGATCATATCTACATTGGTAGATATACAGCATATGGTTCTTCCCAACATGGATGCACCTCAAAAACACATTGCACATTCTAAAACTCTCATCCATGACAACAATTTCTCCATAGTAGATCATATGATAGAGTTGTCTGCGGAAGTGCAAATTGCACTATACAAAAGTAAGGCCTTGCAAGAGGACTAGGACAAGACCTTGGCAATCTTACTCAAGGTACACTCAAAAAATTTATCTCATTTTTCCATTAACATGTAAATAAATAGAATAAATCTTTGGCATTAATGACAAAAAGGGGGAGAAAGATATATGTATAGGGAGTACATACTGTGAATAAGAAGATATGAGAAAGATGTATAGGAGGAGATAGATGGACAAAAATGTAAAAAGTTATGGGGGAGAAGATGTAATAAGTTGTAAAAACAATGGGGGAGTTGTATACAACAAGAAGATGTATAGTATACTATATGAAAGAACCTTACCATGTACAGATATATATCTTACAAAACCAATTTTAAAAAACCTCAAAAACAGTATACTCTACCAAGCTAGTATCACTAATTGATGGATAAAGGTATGTAGGAAACTTTTTTAATTCAGTTTTGGATGATAAGTGTTTTTTTCACTAATGCCAAAGGGGGAGATTGTTGACATATTAGTCAAGTTTTTTATTAGTGACATACACTTATTCAGATTGTAAATAGCTACTAAGCTTATTGTACAATTAACAGTGTTTTCCAAGCATTTCAGTTGTCACTGAGTTCTACAATTTCTATCGAGTCCTTTGGGCTAATTATAGTGTCTACCGAGCAGTTACAGTTGCAGTGAAAATTAGTAGCGTAAATCGTGCATCTCAGTGTATGCCGAGTTTACCAGTGCAAATTGAACTATTCAGTGCTTACCGAGTTTGCAGTTCACGTGATGCGAGTCCAGTGTTAACCAAGCTACTCAGTGTTAACCAAGTGACTCAATTTATACCAAGCTCAAGGAGATAGTGTTTACCGAGTCATACAATGTAAACCAAGAGACTTAGTTTATATGACGAGTTTTACAGTATCTATCGAGTCACCAATTCAGACCGAGTTCAAGACTACTTAGAAGTGATCAGTATGGACCAAGCTTCTACGTCTACCGAGTGCATGATGATGTTGAGCATTAGTAGTGGATGCCGAGTATCAAAACAAACAACCTTTATTCAAACTTATCTTCAATGGATAAAAAGCGAAGGAAAACATTTTTGGATGTCTCCAATCCATTTCAGTCTACAAAAACAACTCTTTTGTGCACATAATTCTCAAAAGAACAACAAACACTCTTTTTGATAGATTTCATATATTGTTTTAAGACTTCCTGTGTCTCCACACCATTTCAGCAAACACATACAAACTATTCTTAACACCAATCTTCAATGAAGTATTAGAAGTCATTTCTGACTATCTTCAAGACATTGCAAGCCTCATAAACAACATTTACAACACCAATATTCAAAAAGAGAAGCACAAGCAGTCACTTCATTTTCGAGTGCCCCAGGCCACTTAAACCCACAAAACAACCTTTCACCTTTTTTACTTTTTAATTTTCAAATAATTTAATTGTGTGCTTAATTATTTATAGGTTGTTTGGGCAATCAAAAACAAACTTTCTCAACACAACCAGTCTTGAAAGAAAGAAGCAGAACACACCATACTCAACAGAAGAAAAAAAAATTATATTTTGGAAAAATATTACTTTGAACTATATATTGTACTTATCCAACATCAAACCCATAAATTCTCATTTCTCTTACATATACCTTCCAGGCCTCTATTCACATGCATTAGCAACAATCTAAAACAAAGGGGCCACGATGCACATAAAGTATTTTAAGGCACCATTAAAAGACATGCAGATGTGAATACATCATCTAGAAGACTCCTCTCATCGACTAATTGCCCTTAAATTACCAAAGCTTTTGGGGCTCCTAGATTGTTAGCTAGTTATTAATAATGTTAGATAATCCATTGTCCAAATTATCTCATTGGGGAAAGGATATTAATGTCAGACAATCCAGAGTTCTTGTACTTGAATCGTTTGCAACATGCATCATTGATGCTTCTCCAAAATATTTGTAAACATCACAAAAAGAGAACTAAAAACAACATCCCCTATGCCAAATCCAACTCGTGATTTACTGTTACATTCCCAGTGCAATCTATTTACAAAAATAGGTTAAGCACTTAATTTGTTACCAGACACCAAAAGTTTGAAGCTATAAAGTTAACTCCCCAAGATAAAAGACTTTGATGCAAGAAAATTGAGATAGAAGCAAAAATAACAACAATCTGTAAAGATGGATGTTAAGCTATAAAGGAAACAATTAATTCTAATAACATATAAATGGAAACAATAAGATCTCTCGGCAACAGCTAGTCAAGCCCCCAAAAAATGGAGAAAAACCCAGCCAATTTTTCACAAAAAATCGGGAACCTAAAAACTGCTTAAATTTAATTTAAAATATATTTTATTTGTGAAATTCAATGAGAAGATGCATGTAGTGAGTTAATATAAGAGAACACAAAAGAAACAAGCAGAGTATAGATATATATATAAATGCACAATGGATATAAAATCATATTCTCATGCCGAATGCTGATGATAGGAAGCAAAATAGTAAATAGTTTGTGTCAAACTAGAAGTAAATACATCATAACAATCACATCTTCCTCTTCCTAGCTCTACTAGCATATTGTAATTCTCTATTTTATATAATATATATAGGCTTTTTGACTTTTGTTTTTAACCAAAAAAAATTTAAATTTGAGTTGTTTTGAAAAACTTGCCGATTTTTTGCAAAAAATTGGCAACTTTTTTCACCAACCGCGTTGTGAATAAATCTAGAAAAAACTCACCGGTCCCAAAAACTCAGTGATTAGTGGAAACTGACCGATTTTTTGGCAATTATGCCAACTCTGCTATAAACCTCTATCTACCAAGGTAGTAACTAGTTCATTTGATTTCTTAAATCATTTCAGTGCTATTAAAATAATAAAGGTTAAGAAAACGAGAACCAAGCTATGCGATTATTATTTAAGATTTTTAATGCATAATTTTGAGTCAATTATTTTATGCATAGTATTTAGAGAGAACCCATTCTTCAGGAACATGAATGGGGTCCACTTAGAACTTATTGGATCAAGATGATGCTCATGAGGGTGAAACATTAGTAGTTCACCAAAAAAAATGGCACTGGCTAAATAGCCACGAAAATGCACTGGGCTAGCCAGTGTCGTTACACTTCTATCCGTCAGATCTGTCCCGTCTTCCCATGATGCCCATCCCCTCGACTGGTGTGCCCTCTGTGCTTCTACACCCTCTCAGGCGTCATGCAGTTTCAAACTCTGCAAAATCCGCATCCTGCGTACGTGAATCACGTGAATCAATTTTGCAGAGTTTCAAACTATATATGATAATAACTATAAACTTAGGATACCTGAAGCATATAAGATTTATCATAAACTATAATGACAACTATAAACTTTCTAATAATATTTATCATAAATTAATATATATATTATTATTATTATTATTATTATATGATTAATTATGTTAAATATATAAATATATATATATATATATATATATATATATCAACTTAATAATATAATATTATTATTATCATATTATATTAAATTAATAATATATTAGCTTAATATTAATATGATTAGTTATTAATATAATATTAATTAGTTAAGTTTAATTATCTATTAAATTAATAAATTAATGTATTTATTGATCTAATAATTAATAATATTATTAATTAACTATATTAAGTTAATCTTATAGTTGTCATTATAATAATTATAATTTATATAATATATTAATAACTTAATAAGTTATACATATTATAGTTTTAATATTATTAACTTATTAATAATTAATTTTAATATTATATTATGATATTTAATTTGGCATGGATTTTACAAATTTATAGAAATTTTAATCTTTGGCATGATTTGCCAAGATTTTGGTTCTAATTGGTACACTTTTCACAGTACATTTTAATCTAATTAGAACCAAAATCTTGGCAAATCCATGCCAAAGATGAACAGTGGAGCGTTCAAGGACGTTCTATATGTTCCTAATCTTACCTAACTTTCTTTCAGTCCACCAAATGACTTACTATGGAGGTGAAAATAAAGTTGAATTTCTTCCAAATTCAGTGGTAGTGAAAAGCATCAAGGATGACTCAATGATTACAATAGGTGAAGCCAATCATGACTCAAGGCTTTATATTTTCTCCTCCTTTGTGCCAAAATCAAATGCACAAGCCTTGTTATTACATTCAAATGCAAAAAGAAAACTGTGGCATGAGAGATTTGGACATCTCAACTACATATATCTTCAGCAGCTTAGCAACAAGAAAATAGTCAATGGTCAATGGTCTACCTCAAATCCAGTTTTCAAAATGTGTTTGTTCAGGTTGCTCACTTGGAAAACATCTATAAAAATTATATGAAAAGGAGAAGTCTTGCAGAGCACAATGTGTTCTTGAATTAGTTCATAGTGATGTAGCGGGACCATTTCCAGTGCCATCATTTGGAAAGTCTCTCTATGCACTCACCTTCATAGATACTACTCTCACTTTACTTGGGTTTTCTTTGTGGCTCATAAGAGTGAAGTGCTTGAAAAAATTATTAGCTTCAAGGCTCAAGTGGAAAAGAAGTTAGGGAAAGCAATCAAAGTTCTTCGAATAGATAATGGGGGGGAGTATGTGAACTCAAGACTAATAGACTTTTGCACTCAAGAGGGCATTGACCTTCAACATTCATTACCATATACACCACAAAAAAATGGTGTTGCTGAAAGGAAAAACAAAACTCTCAAAGAGATGACCACTTACATGCTACTAAAAAAATCTATTGATCAAGTCTTTTGGGCTGAAGCTATGGATTGTGCTAACTATATCCAAAATAGGATTCCTCATAAAGATTTGGATGGTGTAACTCCTTTTGAAGCATGGACTAGCAGGAAACCTATGGTTAAGCACTTTAGAGTCTCTGGTTGTCTAGCATGGGCATGAATACCTCCACAGAAATGCAAGCCATTAGAAGCTCAAAGAAAACCTTGCATCTTTGTTGGATATGTGGACTCGCATAAAGCCTACAAGTTAATGGATCCAGAGACACACAATATATTCTATGTACACACGATATATTCGATGAGAGGAGTTTACATTTTGAAGAAAGTTGTCCAAGCTCTACTTCTTCGATTCCTCCTTCTTCCTCCATTGAAGAGAGTGATAGTGATAGTAATGACTTGGAAGATGTTCATCCCTAACCCAAACAGAGGCATCAACCATCAGAGTTTGAGGATACTCCTTCTACATCTTCTTCCAATATACCTAGATGGGCTAAGTAGACATTGGATGCAACAAGACCATTGGCAGGGAATCCTTCTGATAATAGGAGGACAAGATCACAACACAACTCACTCCCACATGCTTATATTGTAGTTTCTTCAGATCCACAATCCTTTAAAGAAGCATCGAGTATTCCATAATGGGATAGAGCAATGGAGG
This sequence comes from Cupressus sempervirens, assembly GCA_028749045.1. Classification (NCBI taxonomy): domain Eukaryota; kingdom Viridiplantae; phylum Streptophyta; class Pinopsida; order Cupressales; family Cupressaceae; genus Cupressus; species Cupressus sempervirens. Next base: position 378,378,054 of record CM053785.1, read on the forward strand.
AAGAATATAATTCTCTTATGAGAAATGATACATGAGACTTAGTCTCTCTTCTAAGGGAAGAAAATTGGTTTGGTGTAAGTGGATCTATCGGACCAAATTCGTATTGGATGGAAGTGTTGACAAACATAAGGCTTGACTTGTTGCAGAAGGTTTCTCTTAGGTACTTGGCATTGATTACACTGAGACATTTGCACTAGTGGAAAAGATGAATTCCATTCATTTGACACTAGCTATAGCAATAGCTCAACGATGGGTTGTTCATCAAATGGATAATCATTATTTATGCTTTTCTTAAGTTTAATTACCTGATAAATGTATTATTTTATTATTTCTTAGGCTAGACACTTAGGAGTTTGCATACTCATATGAGTTGTCATGCACATGGTGTCTATAGCACTAGAGTTTGCATAATCAACTAAGTTGTCATGTTGACAACACAGTTATTCACACTCTTATTTTAGCACATGGTGTCTACAACATAATTTTACGTGAGACACCTTTGTAGCCTTATCCTCTTATCATCGCACTAACTCCTGTGCTTAATGGAGGATAACCCACTCTTGGTGGACATGTGCTTAATTGTGAGGCTTATCAAATTACTAACTCTAGACATTCTAGATGCATCTTAGAGACCTTTATATATAGGCACCTCTAGCATACTTGAACATCAATCAACACATCAATTGAATATCATATTATTATTCTGATCATACTCTATTGGTCTATTTTGTGCTAGTTATTGTGCAATATAAAATATCTTTATTTAAATTTACTTGCCTTCTTTTTTTAATTAATTTATTATATTTTAAACTCATGCATACTTTATGCAATATTAAAACTCTTTAATAAATTATTATCTTTTCCACTCTTTAATTTATTTTTGAAGTGTTAATTGATAAAATATTTATCAAGTCAAGTAATAATAATATTTAACATTTATTTAAAAATGATCTCCTAAATATATATTATTATTAAATTAAATTAATATTATTACACTCCAAAATTAAACTATAATTATCTCTTTAAATTTGATTCTTTTTATTTAATTAATTTTCCAATTAATTAAATATAATTAAATATAAAAAAAAATATCATAACAATTTTTCTTTAAATTAAATCATTTAATTTGACTTAATTAATAGGAACAAAACACCAACGACCTATAAGACAAAATTAAAAAACCCATCATGAAATACCACATACAAAATCAAACTAAAGGGTTATAATCATGAATTTACATCATACGACACATTGAGAAGGTAATCATCTCAGATACTTGTCCTAGTTTTCTAGGACAATTGGCTTAAAGGTTTAGGATTTGGACTCAAGAATTTATCTCCCCTCTCTTACCATTGAGATAATGCAATAGGGTACGCTCATCCTAGCAATTCAGGGAAGTCTATACCTGGTACTTAAAATCTGCATAAAATCCACGCATGTACAAATACATGTGATAGGGTACGCTCATCCTAGCAATTCAGAGAAATCGATACTTGGTACCTACAATCTACATAAAATCCACACATTTATAAATACATATATACTAAGCTTAACAAGAAATGGTAGAAAGTGGTGCATCGTGTAGATCCCGACTAGCAAGTGACTACGACTCACTTCCTTAACCAAGTAAGAAATGCCATACATAAAGAAAATATATAGGCACACCATACACATGTAGTATGCGGTAAGTATCCATAAGAAAACACATAAAATAATCCATCTAACTAATCATCATCAAATAACTGAAATCACTGTAATAATCCTCATTATGCATAGATGAAGTAAATAGTACCAAGTAGTCTCATCATAAAATCAACTGAATATGAAACAATATCTGATAATTTGAAAGATAATGCTATTAATCATCAAGCATAAACTGGCCTAAAAGAGTTTGGCAATGATAAAAAATGTAAACTAGGGGTAGGCACTACAGATTGTATATTTTAGAAGAATTCCATAGGTTTCATCATTATTATATCATGTATTCTCCTTGTGGTGACTAGACATTTATAAATTATTGGGATTCAATGATATGGAATCTATCTAACTTGACATATTCATGTGCTAACTAGTTTAATTCTTTTCAATATCGCCTTCCTTTGTTGGTGTCATCTTGTGTTAATTATGTGGAGGCAATTTTAAATAACTATAATGAAAGATTCATCTAGAGAGGCTCACGTCCTCATCCATTCTTTTTCTTCTCATCCTTATTATCTCTTAGTGTGGTTAGTGTTTATGTCTTTTTTCCATGATCAAAAGTTGCTTGGGTTATTATGCATTGAGAGATGCTTGAGAGTTGCCTTTATGTGTGCATGTGTATCAAAAGCTAACTGTCTTTATGTGGGGTAGTTAGTAAAGAAAAAAAGTCCTTAAGTCCTTTCTTACAATATTGGTCTATTCTCAAAGACATGTGAGAATAGTATAACTTTTGATTCTATTGAATCTATTTAAGACTGTGGCATTAGAGAATATGAGATTAAAACACATTAGCGATGACATTTTCAAGGTAGACTGTGTGATCTTTTTTGTGGAGATTAATACAACTGAAGAGAGGATATTATCCAATGAACATACCTACAAATAAATGCTTGAAAACCTCAAAAAATCAAACCCCATTATACAAATAACAACATATAATCTCTAGGAGTCAACAAATTCAACTCTCACAAACCCAACCTAAAGCACTTAAACAAACAAAACTTTCAAAATCTCCAATAGTTCTGGACAAAAACTTTTATTTTTGGGATAATATGATGTGTACATATACACAAGGGTAAACATAAGCAAACAGACCCAAAAACTTTATAAATTTTGATTTATAAAAAAGTGGAGTTGGAATTAGTTTTCTATTTCTACCTTTATAGGTGGTAGAATCATATGTTCATTTTAGGCAAACATTAGAATTTGGAAAATCTATCATTTTTTTTTTTGTTTTTTAAGAATAAACTGTGAATTTGGGAATTGTGATATTTGAACTTTCCATTTCAACAACCAGATGGGTTTTAAATGAATTGTCAATATCATTTGGAGCTCATATTGCTAATGTCATTGAAGCCCAAATACATAGTCACCTTGAAAGTACCAGAACACCACTTTGAAGAGCAACTCCATTTGATTAACATTGGTACAACTGCACAAATTTTCATCTGTGGAACCCGGTGGATTACCTTCCCCTTTTTCATTGAAAGATGATTAAGGACACCACTATCTTTCTAGGCTAATGGTCATGACCACAAAATTTTTCCCACTACTAAGCTCAAAGAACATCTGACAATAGATATAGACAAATTTAATTTCATAGTAATGGGCACTTCTCTAATTGTCACTTGCTCTCTACAAAACTCAAAAATGATATTTCTAACATAGATTCCTAACATTCTTTAGATTTCACAGTGTAAAAGACCATTGGAAAGTCCAGACATTCCAGTGGGAGTCTTGCTCTACATAAGCCTATCAACTAATTATAGAACTAAAATTTTGCAATGTATACAAAAGATAAATATTAGTTACATAATTAAAGTATATATAAAGCTCACATACAAGAAAGTATTCATTTATAAAATTAAAATATCTAGGTACATTTTAAATTTAAAAATTCTATAAACTATTTTGTACAATTATCCTTCACTATTTAATTAGAGCTCATATTTGAACAAGGTCAAGTGAGCCAATTGATCTATTTATCTATGTTATAGACCTCTATAAATAAGGATAATATTTTTGAAATGATACTCAATGATGTGTCAATTTTAATATAAGGTTTTCAAATGGTAATGTATAATTTAATAGTTTAGTGAGTTATTATGTTTGAATAAAATTAAATGAAAGCAATTTTTTACTAATAGTAGATGGTCTATGAAACTTAAGATTGGAAACAATATGGAACATCTAGTAGACTTAACCAATAAACCCAAACTTAATTTCTAAACGTCCATGAAGAGTCTTTCCTCTCCAAAAGAGTGTCATCCAACACGTCTAGGGGAAAGGACCCAATAGTGGATTACCCTATGGTGAACATAGATTCGAATCTTCCAACACATTTTTACTATATATTGTAATTAATTGATCTATTTGTAAATAAATAAAAAATCTAAATGTTGATAAAAATACACCAATACTTGAACACATGAAAACTTATAAATGTTATAGAAAAAATAAATAAATGGATTCATTAATGAGTGAAATAAATAACGTTTTGTCTCAAACAAAATATCATGGCTATCTAATATATGTATGTCACTCAAAACATAATATGCTCACTTAAATAAACATTGATATCTTAGTGTACACATACTATTCTTATGTGTACAACTACTGGGGTAGCAATGTATATGTATAAAGTAAACCATATCAATAATATGTATCATCACAAATATAAAAGGTGAATACCAATAAATGCCTTGTATTTTCTCATGAAATGTGTAAGATTGTCAAAAAAAAATAGTGTCCAACTAATGGTTCCTGTGTGTTGGATTTAGGTGTTATTTTATATAATAGTGTGTTATTTTTATAACAACAAATAATCTTTTTATGTTGGAGTATTTGTCCTTTTGTGTTATATATAAAAGTTATATATAACAAATATTTATGATTAAGTATAACTATTTGGTCCATTTAAGTTGCATATATGTTACATTTCATATAGTTATACAATACTTTATTAACAACAAATGATAATTTTTAATTCAATTAGTAGAGATTTTTAGATTAACCTTTGGTCAAATGTTCAAAAAGTGATTTTTTAGACACATTTCACTAGGTGCACTATTTTAACGAGTTGCATGATGAGTCACACCTTCAAACCTTAGTTGTAGGTAGTTCAATGTCTATTTTACATTTCAAAAAAAAACAAAGGTCTTACGACATCCCATGTAGCGACCACATGTTGACGAAGTTAGCTCTCACCACTATTGGTCCCTCTCCCCTATAGAAACAAACCCACAACCTCATGGCCAATGGCTACCTAACAACTTATATACACCCCATCCAATGTTAAATAGTCTAAATAAGTTATATTTTCATTGTAAATTGGTGCATTCTAGTGATGGGGCACCTCAACCTCATGCTTGAAAGAAAGTCATATTTAAGATTCATACAAAAACAAAGATAGCTTATCTACTAGTACAAACTATTTTCCCATAACCTAAGGGGTATCCTTTAACCTAATTAAACGTCAGCAGCCCCTATCACATGTGAAAAATAGTCATTTGATCATTCCTACATATTTTGGTATTTCCTCATCCATTCCACCTGGACAATTATTTCATGAACGTATTTTTCTTATATTCAAACCCTTTTTCAGACCGTTACTTTCTTCGAATATCTTTACAGCCATTTGTCAATCGGATTAAGACGTCAACACGAAAATGGAGGGCACTGGCTAAATAGCCATGATAATGCACCAGCTAGCCAGTGTCATTACATTTCCATCCATTAACTATCCGAAAGAAAATGTATTCTGACCTGCCAAACATACTCTGACAGTCTTGTTCGATCCAAATGTACTCTGACAGTCCACATCAGAAATTTGAGGCATGGAACGTCTCTCGTGCCCAACAAAAGAAGCCATCAGCCAGAAAGTATAGGTATAGACAGAGATCCTAGTGCTACCATCAACACACACACTTTCATTGCAAGCCATGGAGGGACGTACAGGCAGAATCAGTAAAGCGGCCTAAATTGCCTTCGCATTTGATATGTTATTTTTAAGGTTCACTGCATTTATTTAATTAAAATTAATACACTTGTTTTTTTCAACTGTAGAAAGTAAGATTATTAAAAATAAAATGAATAATAAATATTTTTGAGAAATATATTTACATATAATAAATAATAAGATTACCATTACTTATATTGTATTAACATTTTAACGTAATAATTGAAATGTAAAATAATATCTAAGTCAAAAGTTTGTAGAATAATGAATTTACATAATGTGTCAATTGAATTTTTAAATTAAATAATAAATATATATTTTTTAATAATAAAATTGGTAAGAAAAATAATAATAAATAATTTTGAGAAATATATTTGTACATGATAATTTAAAAAAATTATTTATCATCATTTCTATTAACTTACATTTTACATTTTAAATGTAAAATATTATTTAAGTTCTAGTTTTAAAATAGGTATATATTTATTCAAACATTTATATATAAATTAGTTTAAATATGGAGTTTACTATTTAAATAATATTTTAAATATTAGTGTTATCTTTAATTAATGCCGATAGACATTCTACAATGGTAGAATGGGGGAGTGAGATTGGTGTCACCATGTTAATGTTAACTTTTATTCTTCTAGATTAAATTTAACAACCCATGTCAAAAGTTTAAATTTTATTATAAGTAGAATATACTTTTAAAAATAATTTAATAAATACCACACAAAATATCCATATGAATGATTATATTTGGAAATATAAATCATCCATTTTTTAAGAAATTAAAATAAAAAGCTTAAGAATGCAAAAAGCTAAATAAATGGAAATAAAGGAAATATAAATAATTTTAAATGTAGTAAATTAAATTATAATTATTTTGTAGTGGATATCTATCATTTCTTTAGATAGATTTATTTAAGATATCTATACTAGTTAATGCCGATAGGCATTCTACAATGGCAAATGGGGGAGTGGGATGGTGTGAGCATGTTAATGTTAACTTTTATTCTTCTAGGTTAAATTTGACAACCATCTACATGTCAACAGTATAAATCTTATCATAAATAGAATATACTTTTAAAATAATTTAATAAAGACCACATAAAATATCCATTTAAATTAGCATATTTGGAGATCAACCATTTTTTAAGAAATAAAAATAAAAATGTCAAGTTAGTAAAAAATTAAATAAAGGAAGACAGAGGAAATATAAATAAATTTAGATGTAGCAAAATTAAATTATAATTATTTTGTAGTGGATATCTATCGGCATTTCTTTAGCTATATTTATTTACGATATCTATACTAGTTATTTATTTGTTATTTGTCTATATAAATATATAATTTGGATCATAAATGTGTGTGTGTGCACGCACGCAAATTTAATAATTCAAACACAAATAAATATAATTATTTATTATTTGTGACATTTAAATATTTTCTATTTTTCTAATATGAAAATAGTAAAATATTAGTATTTATAAATAAAAATTTATAATAAAATTTTTAAAAGTGCAAAGAAAATGGAGCACTTATAATAATTAAATGATTGGAAATTTGATTAAATTATGTTATATATTTGTCTAAATTTTTATATTTATCATTTTTAAGAAGTAAAAATAAAAATTGTAATAAAGGAAGTAATTGTAATTGTTAAATGATAATTTCTATTTAAAAATTTGATGAATTAGAAAATATATATATGCAATACTCAAAATAATATATTTTATTTTAAATTAATTTATTTAATAAACATTTAAATTTATATAAATGCATCTATTTTTAATTCAAAAAATCAATTAACACATTATATTTATAAGTTTAACTTAAACATTTCTTACATTTTAATTATAAATATGAATTCAATGAAAATGAAAAAAAAAACAAAAATAATGACATTCTAAAAAAATGCATCGAAATATATTTCTAAAAAATTTCTCTTAACTTTAGTTTTTAATTTTATTTTTAAGAAATTCTTTAAATTTTTATAAAGTAAATTAATTACATTTCATTTTAATTTAAAAAATTCATTGTTATACAATTATAAAATGAATAAATCGTGAGCATTCTAGAGGGAGACAAAGACTGTCAGAAGTACTAAGTACATTTTATTTCAAGTACATAATGATGGAGTAAACTGACGGAGTAAACTAGCGAAGTAATGACACTAGCTAAAAGCCGGTGCATATATTCGTCTATTTAGCTAGTGCCTTCATCTCCAACGTGTTGCCTAATATCAAGAACACAAAATATGGAGGGGACATGCTATGGAACAAGTACTTTGAGGTCAGCAAACTAATTATAGCTCCAAAATTAGGACTTCTGTCTAATCAAATTCATTTGAACTCCCACGCCTAACCTGTACCACATAATATAATTATGAGGCTATCCATGTAGTAATGTTAGAAAATATTTATGAGTAGATTAGCAATTTCACTTCATTAAGGTGCAATGGGTATTACTATAGGAAGATATATTTAAGTAACAATATAGTGGATAAGTTGGAGTAATTATTGTGATAGGATGATATACCTAGATAATATACTAAAAATTTAGAGTAACTTTAATACTGCATCCCTATAAGGTATAATGATTATCATGATAAGAAGTTACACTTTGAAGTATGAAATATATGTAAGGGCAAAAAAGTTGGAGTACTTTTAATCTTACGTAAGAATCAATTAATTTAAATGTTATCTTTTGGTGACTCCTGATGGTTATGGTACATTACAAGTTCATGGTTAATGTGAGTGTATTTTTGGATTTGATTGTGTGTGCGTTTTAGCATCAATGTTTTGGATCACACTCAGTGATCCATCATCAGGAAGAGAGAGTGCAAGAATAAAAAAGAAAGGAGTAGACCAAGCCTGACTTGATATAATCAAATGTGTATTCAAAATGATAAATTAACAAAACATAGATTATATACACATCAAAATGTTCTTCTTTGAATGATCTAAACTTACTATATACACGTCATTTTAGTTCATAGAATAGAGTCAAGTTTATATCTACCTAAACATTTTTCATTAATTTGAATTAGATTACTTAAACATGATGACAATACCAATACCAATTTTGTTTGTTTGTTTAAGATAGATCCATTTTTATTCATATTTAATTATCAAAATTATATTTGAAATATTAAATTGTATGCAGAAGACTACCCAAATTGATTGTTGTTAATGAAAAATTGCAAACTACTAGCCACTATATTTACTAGCATATTGCTTAAAATAAAATTAATTTTGAAAAATCTTGTTGTGCATTGATAACTTTTTAATAACACTCATTTTATTTTGTTTTTCTGATAATTTTTTAAAATTATCTATAAGATAAAATTAATTTATTTTTTATTGTTATGGGTCTTCTACAAAAGAATTTTGAACTATTAATAGTATCATAGAATGAATAGGAGAAAACTATGTTTTGTTAATTTATCATTTTGAATGCACATTTGATCATATTGATTGTTTGATTAACATTTAAAAAGTATAGTTGTTGAGTCAGGCTTGGTCTACTTCTTTCTTTTTCTATTCTTTCACTCTCTCTTCTTGAAGATGGATCACTGAGTGTGATCTAAAATATTGATGCTAAAAATACACACAATCGAATCTAGAAATTTAATCACATGGATTGTAGAAATATGATAATGTTAAGTTCATGGTTATTGCATTATGATGTACATTGAAAAACAATAAATATAAATCTGATGTTAAATTGATAAATCGTAATAGTTATGGTATATTTCATGTCTATGGTTGATGTAATATGATGCACACTCGAAAATAATTAATTAAAATCTTGTGTTTTAATAACTCTTGATGGTTGTGGTACAATATTGGTTTGTGCTTGTTGCATATGATGTACACTAAAAAATAATTAATTTAAATCTTATATTTTGATTTAACTCTTGATAGTTGTGGTACATTGCAAATTTATGGTTGTTGCATTATGATGTACATTGAAAAACTGTTAATTTAAATCTTATGTTTTGATAACTTTTGGTGGTTATGGCACATTTTAAGTAAATGGTTGTTTCATTATGAATTGAACAATGCTCAACAATTCATATATCGATGAACAAACACCAAATTAATGAGGAACACTTTGATTATTTGTTCATGGCTTCTTGAATCAATCTTAACATACATTGGAAATTACCTCATAAAATATTTACTTGACAACCCCAAATACTTTCAAATTTGACTATGTTCATAAAGTTTCGTAGATCACTACAAATCTAGTGAGATATATAGACCTTGTCGAAGATGCTAGCACATGTTTTCATTTAATATATCAATTACTCATTAGTTTACAAAAAAAATCACTTCTAGAATAGCCAAGATAGCTATTAAAATTATTTATTATTATTTTTCTTACCAATTTTATTATTAAAAAATATATATTTATTGTTTAATTTAAAAATTCAATTGACACATTATGTAAATTCATTATTCTACAAACTTTGACTTAGATATTATTTTACATTTTAATTATTACGTTAAAACGTTAATACAATATAAGTAATGGTAATCTTATTATTTATTATATGTAAATATATTTCTCAAAAATATTTATTATTCATTTTACTTTTAATAATCTTACTTTCTACACTTTAAAAAAAACAAGTGTATTAATTTTAATTAAATAAATGCAGTGAACCTTAAAAATAACATCAAATGCGAAGGCAATTCAGGCCGCTTCACTGATTCTGCCTGTACGTCCCTCCGTGGCTTGCAATGAAAGCGTGTGTGTTGATGGTAGCACTGGGATCTCTGTTTATAACTATACTTACCGGCTGATGGCTTCTTTCGTTGGGCACGAGAGACGTTCCATGCCTTGGATTTCTGATATGGACTGTCAGAGTAAGTTTGGATCGAACAGGACTGTCAGAGTACGTTTGGCAGGTCAGAGTATGTTTTCTTCCGAATAGTTAACGGACGGAAATGTAACGGCACTGGCTAGCCGGTGCATTATCGTGGCTATTTAGCCAGTGCCAAAAAAAACACCCAACTCAATACCACACTTGCTACAATGCACTCAAGAAATATACACATCCTAATACCTTTTTGGGTTTGGTACACTTCGCAAATGTACCTTTGCAATCAAACCCAAATGATTGGTAAAGAATTTTCCTGTCTATTTCATGATCATCCAAGTGGTACTTCAGCGGTATATGCTATTGATTTGCAAGATTCAACTATGTAGTAACTCTACATTGACCTATATTTTATTTCTAGTGGTGCACCTAACTCAATGGTGTCTGGGCCATGCTGAGAAGGGTGAAGAACTCCCCCATCCAAGTAATAAAGATTTTGAACATGCATGTCTACTAATCTAGCTTGAGTGTGTCGCCATTGACCATCACAAACTGCAATTAACATTTCTAAGAAGCACACTTACGCTAATAAGCTTAGGATGGTGGTATCTTGCCAAACCATAGAAGTATTTTTATACTTTTATACATTAACATTTGTCAAATACATTTTGAGGAGCACCTTTGTAGTAGGAGAAAGAAGATTTGGGTCACAGCTTTTCAACTTATTAGATGTGAGTGGTAAGAATTGACTTGCTTCTCAAATCATCATTGTAGAAGCAAACCAATTCTAGCCGTTCTGGCAAATGATGACTGGTTTAAAGTTTACAATCTGAATTATTTATCTTGTATTGGAAGATTGTACACCCGTATTCCAGCTACTTGTGTAATCGTACTATCATATCACAAGTTATGCCATCTGAGGTTGATACAGGGTGAACATGGAATTCAATAGGAGCTACCTGAGTTTGATTTGCATAATTTTTCTTTCTTAATCGTAGATTGTGTTTGAACTCTGCATGTTTTATTAATAGCGAGCTTTTTGTTTGAAACAGGGCAGAGCCTCCATGGCATAGTTGGAAGCCTTCATTGCTCCAGAAGTCTTTTTAGGAGGATATGATCAAGCAAACAAAATTTAGAGTGCTGGTGTGATTCTCTATATTCTTCTGAGTAGGGTTCCATCTTTCTGTGGCCAGACAAAATCAAGGATTTTCGATGTAGTGAGACAGGACAAGCCAAGTTTGTTTGATTCTCGTTGTTGAGATTGAAGAATTCTGATGTTTGTCAATATATAGTTTTTTTTAACAATGTGCTTTTTTTGTTGTTACTAGTAAATTTGAGGGAATCAAGGGTTCTGAAGCCTAGGCCTTGGGATTCAATGCAACATAGGCCTCCACTTCCTTTTGAGCTTAATACTTGCCAACATGAGCATGAATCTTGGCTTGAATTCAAGTGGTTGTTGTAATAGCGCCACTGCAATACCAGCACGCCGTGCTATCAATAATAACAATGTGTTTTTATATTTGACTACTGTTTCAGTTACCCATTTTTGTAGGACTGTTTGTTTTTATAAGAAATTGTTAATACAGGTTAGCATGAGTCTTCCACAGTTTATATCTTAAAACATTAAGATTGTTTTTTGATTCAGTGCCCTGCATATTTATTCCAGTTCATATAGTAGAATATTAAGATTGCTTTTGAATACCCTGTATATATTGTGATTCTTACCCAGTGAATATGATAGCCCAAAAAACCTATTTCATAGAGTTACAACCCGGACTCCCCTATGCTATTTCTCCACTCATGCTTAAGCACCTCCTTAACTGTATTTCCGTTTTCTGGATTATAATTTGGACTTTCTGGAATAGAATTAATTTAATTGAGAATAGCAGTGACAGATTTATGTTCATTGTGATTGGTAATGTGAGGCAATCTTGTGATCTGGGTTTTGGGAGGAATCTTTATGTCGGAACTCTTTGCCCAAATTTAGTTGACCATAGAACACGAATAGTTAACTTTTTATTTTGAAAATAATGTTTAGTTTTGAAATTAAAATTCTGAACATCCTGCATACCAATGGTGTAACTGTTGTAAGTGGTATTGTGGGAAACTGAAATAAATGTTTTCCCATACATGGATTATCCTTGAAAAGCTTCCCATCACTGCGGTTGGAAATATTTAATGGAGCTTTTGTTGGAATCTGTAACATGACATTTATTTGTTATTTCTTACATTTTTCGGGGACGTATACCTGGCCTAAAAACAAGAGTTTCAGAAATGGGGACATCCCGAGGATAGGGGGATGGGTATGGAACGTCCCCCAGCCCTCCTCCAAAAAGGCAAATTATCAGGAGACATCCCTGAAACTTGGGGACGACTGGGAAAAAAAGGGGGATGGTTGGCTGTCCCCGGTATGGAAAGGGGATGCCTAGACGTCCCCCAACTGTACCAAGTACGGCCAGCCGTCCCCAAATATTTTTTAATTTTTTTTAAATTAAAAAAAAATTAATAAGTGAATATGAAAAAAAATACTTTTAAGGCTCTTACTAGGTCGCTGAGGTGGGCCCCACCCTCCAAATGCGGTAGTAGCAAAATAGGAGCAGCATTATATTTTTATGTTGAACGTGAACATAATTATGATACATTGATACTTATTACTTTATGGCAGCCCTCTAGCCTTTGGGCGTATGGCTTTAGGCATATTTAGATTTAGATTTTCAGATTTATCATGTTTATCATTCTGATATTGATATGCATTTTTGACAATTGAGTACTGAAATTAGATATTATTTCCTAGATGGCATTCAAATGTTGTAAGTTATGGTTCTATAATGTTTAAATGGCATGCTTTGTGCTTAGTTTCATATGAATGACATGTATATTTGCAAATTTCAATGTATATTTTAAAATTTCCCTATATATATATATATAGCCATCCCCGTTTGCTGTCCCCCCCATCCCTAAAATCGCCAAAAATTTGCCATCTCGGAAACCTATCCCGTCGTCCCCCACCATCCCCGTACTGGAAATCGAGGGAACATAGGTTATTTCCAACTACAAACTGAATGAGGTTTTGAACCGAAGTCATTTCTGTTCCCCCACCACTATACTAAAAGCTGAACTAAACCTGGAAACTCTAAATCCTATCTATTAAGGTTAGAAATCCAGCTTTTCTTCAGATGACTATAAGTTAGCAGGTAACCTGATCTTCAAAAGTAACAAAAACTTACTTAGAATGGTGTTTCCTAATCTTTAGGCAAAGACCGCTTGAAATGTTATTCTATTGCTAGGATGTATCAAAGGTTATATCAATAAATGGCCTTCTATATAACCACCATTCTCCTTTGACTGATATTAAAAAATAAATAACAATCCATATACAATTATAAGTAAATAAGAAGATTCTTGACTACAACATCTCTCGTTACAATGATAAAAGGTACACAATTTTGACTTCACCTTATGCACTATGAGTTTTAATCCTTCTTTTTTGGTGCTTGTTTACATGCACTCATTCATACATTCTATATAGAAACCCACTAATTTCTTATTTCAACATGTAGGCATGAAATCAAAGAAATACCAAAAACTTTCTTTCACGACTCATTCATTAAAAGCCCAACAAATCATCAACTTCAAACTCTTAACTATTGAAATTTCCAAACAAAAAGGTCTTCAATATAGTATGGCCACTGCCAAATATGTAAGACATACTTGTTTTCATGTTTCAAACAATACTTTAATTTGATGCTTCAAATATTAAACTTCAAACATAGCCTTAGTTTATGGGAAAGTCACAATTCAATATAATCAACTTCATTTTCACAAATTTCTTTTAGAAAAACCATTTACATCTATTTATACATGCAAATAACAATATACATTCAATTTATAAAAGAATACAAATAGTTTCTTATCAGCATACCCCTTGCACCTCCTTCCAGTGCAAGTACTGGCTAATTAATCAAATAATATCTTACAGTGTCTTCTCATAAGATCTTTCAAACTTAATGGCAACTCTTTTAAGCCAAAACAGTGCCTCAAATCTAACTCTTTCAGAGTTTTGAGTTCCCCAATATCAAAAGGTAATTCTTCCAACCCAGAACAGCCATACAAATCTAAACGTTTCAGATTTTGGAGTTGCCCAATGTCACAAGGCAATTCGTTCAACCCAGAACAGGAAGTCAAAGATATCCGTTTAAGATTTTTTAGTAGCCCAAATTCTGAAGGCAATGCAGTCAATGCAGAGCAACCAGTCAAGGTCAAAGTTTTCAAATTGTGAAGTTGCCCAAAGCTATAAGGCAATTCGCATAATGTAGTCCAGTGACTTAAAACCATATAGTTAAACTTGCCAGAATGTCCAAAGTCTGAAGACAAAGTTTTCAATTTAGGGCAATCATGTAGCCACAACTCTTCTAAATTGCTGAGACGCCCAATGTCTGAAGGCAGCTCTTTCAATTCCTTGCAATCTCTGAGCCCCAACTCCCTTAGATTTCTGAGTTCCCCAAATTTGGAAGGTATTTTTTTCAACTGATGGCATCCAGATAGGAATAATCTCTCTAACTTTGTTAGCTTTTCAATTCCATCTGGTAGCCTTTGCATATTATTCAAATCACACTGTAATTTTACAAGAGAAGAAGCTGAAGTGACTCTGGAAGGAACCTCAGAATCTGTAACTCTGTTCTGGGCAGAAACTGTAATGGACATGACACGAAGCCTTGGAGGAAGCTACATATTTCAAATAATACAGTATGAAAAAGGTTGATAAGTAGGACCCAGCAAGTCAAACAAGTCAAATTGTGATATTGTCATCAAAATTTAACTATGTAATTTTTGAATCAACTCAAATGCTAGTATATACTCTAATCATATTGAAAATTAATTGAGATGATATAGTCTGAGGAGGGCAGATCATCTTACCTCATAAAAACTCATGGCTTGCGTGAAAGGGCCACTGTAGTAGGTGAGATGCTCAAGTTTCTCAAATTCCATTGGTAACTCAGAAATGTCGCCGGGAGTTTCGAGGCATCTCAGTTCTTTAAATGGCTTATGGCATTTCTTCCTGAATGTTATTTGTGATCCATCTTCATAAGATAGCACTCTTAAGGATTTGCTCATACACTTGAGATGATCATCATTAATGTCTATCGGAGGCTGCTCATGATGTCCACGAAAATGAAAATAGATGCCTTTTAAATTTCTGAGTTTCTGCACGAAAGTAAATTTTATATATATCATTATGATTGTGACTAACAAATGTATTAAGATAATAGTGAAAACAAACGTTGTAAGTATGGCTTGTACCTCTTCATCTTCCAAACAATCTAATAAAGCTTCAGGGTATGTGACTCTGTTTTGCTCTGACAACTTCCTCCCTCTTGCTTCAACTATGTCGTGAATAGTCATAAAATGACCCCCATATCTCTTGATGAATGATGCCTCCTCCAGAGCTTTCAATTCCTCCTCACCTATGAATGGCCCCACTCCAAATACACGATCCTCTAGACCATAATAATAGAAAGATGTGATATCTAGAAAAGCCTCTTTCACAGGTTGTAATAAACTGTGGTATACAAAATCAACCATACGATCACTGATATCTTCCTCTTCCACCTTCTCCCCTGTTTTAAGCAACTCTAGTACCATAATATTTGGAGTTTGAGTGCTTGTAGCGAGTTGAGCACCAGCTAATTCCAGGAGAAGTGGAACACCACCACAGAGCTTGAGTAGGTCATCTATTTGCTTTTCATCATTGTAGTCTGTTACTCTCTTCAACAAAATCTTTCTGGCCTCTGGCTTTGGAAGGGGATTCACAAGATAATGTAGGCGCTGAACATTCCAATAGGCAAACATGTCTGTCTCCTGAAGATTCCGAGTAGTCAGTAGTATTCTGCTTTTGGGTGGAAGGCAACTGCCCAAGTCTTTAGGCAGAAGTTGTTTGAGATCCCTCTTTTTGAGGCCGTTGTCAATGTACAGAAAAATAGGCTGATTAGGATTCTTTTCTAAAATCTGCCAGATCATTTGCCGACCATGATCACAATCTGTCAATCTCAAATTTTCCTTGAACAATCTTTCTACAATCAGCTCTTGGAGGACTTTAAGATCATTTTTGGTACAGTTTTGATCCATGTGAATTCTGCATTTCCTATATGTTTGGGGATCAATGCAGTCATATACAACATCAGCGAGGGTCGTTTTTCCAACCCCTCCAAAACCGTAGACAACCACAAGTTGTGCCGATTTGTGTTGTGCATTTAAATTAAGAAGCTGAATTACCCTTTCTTGTGCACTTTCAATTCCAACTGTAAAGTTTGTGGAAAACTCGATCAGAATTTGTGGTAAAACTCAAGAAATAATTAGAATTTGTTTTTTGAAATCAAAAGACATCTTACCTGTTGGGGCGTATGCAATCTGTGAGTCTGAAGCAAGCTTCGGTATTCTGTGCAGTATGTTATTTATAGCTGATAATGTGAGGTCATTATACAATCGGTCTATTTTGGCTCGAAAACCTTTTAAACCGTTGGCATTGACTG
Organism: Cupressus sempervirens; assembly: GCA_028749045.1. Taxonomy (NCBI): domain Eukaryota; kingdom Viridiplantae; phylum Streptophyta; class Pinopsida; order Cupressales; family Cupressaceae; genus Cupressus; species Cupressus sempervirens. The sequence continues at coordinate 378,395,071 of CM053785.1, forward strand.
AAGTAGTAAGAAACCTTCACACAATTTAAATATTGGATAAGTGGTTCCAAATAAAAATAAGGAGATCTCAGCCTACCTTACACTCATTAAAGTTTAGAAAAGAAAAATCAGCCACCTGTTATATATTGGATAAGTGGTTCCAAATAAAAATAAGGAGATCTCAGCCTACCTTACACTCATTAAAGTTTAGAAAAGAAAAATCAGCCACCTGTTATATAGGTTTGATTTTAATTGTGATATTCTTATCAAAATTCAACTATGTAGTTTTTGAGTCAAATTCATTGACCCATGTTTTTATGAGTAGTGGTTCACATGAACCCATCTCTCATTCACTCATTGAATCTAGGTGTTGCTCACATAGGTGAAGCACTCGGACTTTTAGGAGATCACCTCATCCCCATACAGCTCCAACTTGGGTGTGCTTGACTACAGAGTTTCCTCCATGATTAAACCCACTCTAATTGCAAAACCTTCACCAAGTGTTGTGTCTTATGAACCATTCATTAGAAAGCCCCTTAAGCTCATTGATTGATAAGTAGGAGATATTTTCTCAAATCAAGTCAAATTGTGATATTGCTATCACGATTCAACTATGTAGTTTTCTAGTTGAACTCATTGATCCATGTTTTCTTATAAATGCTATACTTATAAACCATCCCAATCAGTCCAACATTGCCCACCTCAGCATCACCCGAAGGGATTCAAACCTATCACCAATCTTTGATACTACTTATTAGAGTGGTGGTTGCCATTGCACCAAAAAAGCAAATTGTTAATAGATGATACAACCACTAGACTTATAAAAAACAAGAGACTGTTAAACTATGTCACTAATTCTGAAAAAAAATATTGACAATTGATTCAACACTAACTATAATCCATATTAAAAAAAAAATTACAATAAAATTAATTCTACCTAAAATTAGTACTACCTACTAACATTGTCCACCTCAGCATCTCCTACTTAACAATATAATTAGTACTACCTACTTATTACCATTTTAACTCAGACACAATTGATTTTTCTATTTTCTTAATTACAAAAAACTGCTCAAATAATTGAACTCACTTAACGAATTTGCCAGTGGCAAGTTGAGACGCGCACATGATGCATCCTTCAACAATGCATTCAACTGCCTTGTTTAGTTTTTCCTTTTTCTCTGGCATTTGGTCATTCAGCTCCATAATTTGCTTCCCCAGATTAACCAAAACTTCCAAAATTTGGAGGCACTCTCTCTGGTTGTTAGACATCTCATTATACCTCGCCAATACAAATCCCACCACAGAAAGTGCTGCACCCAGCCAATGAACCTGCGCAGCACCTTTGAGCAAACTTATAGCAACCTTCTCTATCTCTGAACTTGCACCATCCTTAGAATCATGCTGTCCAGAAAATTTGTGACAACAAATATACAATCAACATGATTTGTGTCCCAAATTTCTAGCATTACAGGCACCCAATAATTTCAATATGTATAGCAATGTTATCACAAATTGCTTTTATTATACCAAAATGGAAAGCTTACCTCTTGAGGAAGTTTGCCAATGTGTTTATCTACAAGTTCCAGGATTGTTTGGCCATCCTGGATATAATGATTTGCTGCTACTGCTGAACTAGATCCTTCTTCCTGCTTCTCTCCTGACTGTATTGGACAACAGTACATTTATACTCAATAAGGCCTAGCAAGAATATATTAGGGAAGAGAAGTGTAGATGAAGTTACGAATATTGGGGAGTACAGAGAAGATGGACAGTTTAAATATAATGCATTAAAGCTTGATTTCTAGATTAAAGCTTGATTTCTAGACTAAAAGTATTGAAATATAAAATTGTAGAAATTCCTACTATACAAAACACGTGCATGGATAATTTACCGCTTTCTTCAGTAGCTCTTCAATAAAATAAATCAGATCCTGAAGCCTACTTATATCATTGAATTTGTGTAGAAAACTCTCCAAATCAACATCTGCTACCTGTTGAAAAGGTTGTGAAGATAATAAAGGAGTGGAAGGCAAAGAATTGGGGGACTGAGTGGGATGCACAACAACAGTGGTTACTTCCTGAGGAGTTGAACAGGATGAGAAGCAACAGCAAGAAGGAAAAGAAAACTTGCCCATTATTAACAGTGAGCAAATAATGCGGACAGAAAACTAAACTTGTCCTTTCTCTAGACATAAGATAACTCACTGGGCTCATCTACCTTTTATCTTTGTAATCCATGTACATTCATGAAAAAAAAAATCCACAAATGTCAATGTAGGCAGAAATTAGGAGACAAGAAAGGACGGTAAAGTCTGGCTCTTTATCACGAAATATCAGTGAAGGACGACAAAGTCTGGTCTTTTATCACGAAACATCAATGATGGACGATAAAGACTGGATTTTATCACGAAATATCAATATGGTCCACTGCTTTAAAAAAATGTCAACGTAGGGAAGAGGTGGGAAAATTCGCAGGTCAAAAATGGCAGCAATTTGTCATAGAGTTGAAGACTTCTGATCGAAACATGGGAAAAATAAGGATCAAAAGTTGGTAAAATATCTCTACTTAATCTGGCCAGCTAAGGAGGAAATAGTAAAGATTTATTGTTTAAGCATGAATCTACATGATTCACCCAATTAGTAAAAATGGACAGCATAGTCAATTTGAATTTATTTATTTTAATTAGCTGATAGGCTTTTTACGTTCTCCACCCAAATTAGCTCTCGCAGGTAAGTTTCACAGTGAGATCATTCTCACCCCATGAAATTGTGTCGTGTGTTTTATCAGGTTGCTGGTAATTTCTTCCTCATTTTACGCAGCCCTCAGATTTCAGTCATATTCAATTTGGAATGCAGGCATTGCGATCTGTGAACTAAGACTGTTTTCACTCGCAATAGTTGGCTTGTATGTTTTTATCAAATTTTAATTTTGTTTTCTACTATTTTAATTTTAAGGTTTGTTTTGCATTAGAAGAGGTTTAAATAATTATTTTTAAAAATGAAAAACTAATAACAAGTTGGACCAATATATGTCCACAAAAATACAGGATATTGTTTATTTTATATTCAATAGTTTTGGGGCCACAACTTGTGAAAATGTGTTCCAAGTCTTTGATGCTTTTAAAATTTGGAAGTTGAATTCAAGATTTATAAGAATTTATTGTGAATAGTAATTCATAAAACAATGAAGATGGAAAGATGAAAGTAGATAAAGTCATGATAAAAAATATATATATATATATTTTTATATTCAAGAAATTTAGAAACAAAATATTGTAAAGCCTATGATTGAAAGGTGACAAGAAGCTAGAAGCCAAACCTTAGGTGATCAAAAATCATAACACAACTTGAAATTCCGAAAAATAAAAAATTTAACCCCAAAGACTTAGCATGGAATTTATGGGTTCATTGAATAAGGAAATAAAACAACCCTTCAAATTGTATAAGGGTGACATTATAAATTATAAATGATCATTTTTGTGTGGCTATTTCAACATGACAGAACAATTAATGTGTGGGTAGAAACTAATTGTGAGCCTCATTTCAGATTAGGAACAATTATGCATGGTTATCTTGAAGAAACTATTCCAATATTCCTTATGAGATTATTATTGTGATCCAACATAATTTCTATGACTTTGTAATTATGCAATGCATACAAACTTGATAGATTTGTTTACTTGCATCTATTAGCTTGTTTGAGATAAGGCAGCATTAACAAATACAATTAGGAGTTTGTTAAGCTAGGATTGAAGTATTTTACTTTGTCTTGCTTTGGTATAACACTTTTATTTTTCCCTTTACGATGATTGAATTATGAGAAAAGTAGCCATATTTGTTATGATTGTTTGTGAGATAGGGTTTAATTTTTAGGTGGTGTTTAGTACATTTATTTATTATAAGCAGGTTTGATTTTTTTCTTGTTTGTTTCAGCCTTGATTAGCTTGCATGTTTTGCATTTGTTGTCTTATACAATATTATATTTTTTTTTAAAAGTTACTTATTCATGGGGTGCTTTGGAAATATATTTTGTATTTAACTTTAGGTATTTTATGATTTTTTTGACTTCCGAATATTGACTTTTGTTACAAACATGATTACTAATTATAATATTTCTTAGATATTTGTGTAATTTATTTCTATTTTCATATTCATTTGATGTATCAATGTTTTGATAAATCTCTATAGACATTGTTGGAACTCCCTTTTGTGAGCCCATGGACTTGCCTCAATTATTGTAAATTTCTTAAGAATGGATCCTTGAGATGTAAATGACATGTTGTCCATAAATGTCTCCAATAATGATTCAATGTGATCTAAAGTATTTTGTCAAGTAAGAAATACCTATATTTATGTGTTTCTTCTGGCTCGTTATGAGTAGAAGACATGAATATAAATAGTTCTCTTACAATTGAAAAGGTTATTGAATTGTCTTTATGTAAAAACTATGCATATCAAATGTTGTTATCACATTAAGAGTTGGATTGATGTGCCAACATGTGTATATTATGTTTAATAAGGATTCTACTTTAATTTGATGTTTTCTTCTATATCTGATGGCTCAAAATTTTCTTCGGGGGTGTGTAATTAGTTATGGTTATTTCTCTTCCACAAATTTAATAACTCCAAATAAAAATTTACTATAATAGACTATTTCCAAAAGCAATACAATATATCCCTTGTATTTAGCGGATTTCCAATAATTGAAGTTGATAGAAAAAATAAGGAAAGACACTTCATTTGAAGTAACTCCTCAAAATCATGGAAAGCTAGTTTGTTGGTTGTACAAGAAATTTAGAACATTTAAGACTTATATCAATGCTCTAGAGTTATTTCACATGTTATACTGATGATAGATTTGATCTTTTTACAAGGATCAACCTTATATGAAAAATTTGATTGACCAACATCGTTTAAGTCTATCAATCTAACGTACTTTCCTATGCACGGAAGTATATAAAAATTTGGCCTTTAATTTCGGCCCACGGTGTGGCTTAGCAAGGATTTCACGTTCCTGCAAATGAAATGGATTATGGCTTCTTTTATTCCTTGGTGTTGAGTTCAATTGCTTGATAACAAGCAGATTTGTTCGCCTCACTTGGGGATCATGCTTGGTTTTCACAAGGGATTGTCAGTTACCCTACACCTGCACACGTGTTAGAGGGATAAGATTTGTGAAATTTCCAGAGGAATTGTCTCCTACCTTCCTTTAAAACTCAGAAATTTTATAATTACCATTGTTTTTTTTACTGAAAAGCATAAGCATACTATGTTGGGCATTTCAATCACCTTCTCACAGACGATGGTAGCTTTGTATGTTGTGAACGGGCCGGAGGATTGTTCAGTTTGGAAGATATCTATCATAGACGGGCAAGTAGTAGAAGAATCCAAATTTTTGAGATCTTTAGGGTCTGTTTGGTTCATGGAATTAAAAAAGTCAGGATTTCTACAAATTTTGGTTTAGCCAAATCAAGGTTTTGCAAATCTTCATTCCGATTTTTGGAATATTCCTTGAACCATTTGTTTCCCTTAGAAGATGTGTGCAAAGACAAAATTTTATGCATAAGCTTGGAGTTGAAGGCAAATTTCATAAAATAGTGCAATCTATTGGTTGTACACTCCTTAAAAAACATAACTAGGTTTTGATTTTCAATTCCTACTCGCTAGTAGGAAGTTGGAAAAACTAGTTTTGAGGCAAAATTGAAAGTCTGGTATGCTAATTCCATTTTGCCAATTTTGAAACAAACACAAAAAATTTCAAATTCAAATTTTGAAAAAGCCAATTCCTATTATCTTCCAGGAACCAAACGAATCCTTAGAGTTGTATTGGACCTTGTGGAAAAGAATCCTGGGACGACGATGATCTCCTGGCCCAATGATTAACATTTATACTGTTGGTATTCGTGATAATTGGAAAGTTTTGCGGTGGTTGTCTAGGCCTTGGTAAGTGGAAGACTTATCTTTTCATCTCACCCAAGTAGTGTTAGGATTAGGAAGAGAAATAACAATTGCATGTCAACAAAACTAATATAAAAAGGAATAAAACACACATAAATGAACAAAGGAACAAGACACACATAAATGAACAGAAGACACAAAGATTCAACGTAGTTCAGTCTAGAGGAGCAACTGAAATTGAAGAGGAGTTCAACATCTCCTTTGGCACTGCCTTAATAAACATATTTGCTAGATTGTCATCTATATGTATCTTTTCCTACTTTAACTATTCATCATCCAAAACTAATCAAATGAAATGGTACCGTAACTATATGTGGTATCGTGATTGTATGTCTCTGATGCAAGCAAAGGATGAATAACTAGGGCCAAAGGCACACCCAGCTATCCAAACCACCTTGCAAGAGTTAACACAATGGAAGCAAACACAAGGAATAGCACCAAAGAGAGAGAGAGAACAAGGATATATTTATTGATTCATCAAATATTCAGCATACATGCCCCGCTGTAAGGCCTTTTGGGTTACAGCCAATTACAAATGTACAACTTCCAGATCTCCAAAATCAGCTTTTTAAATCCACATATCTCTTTTCTTTTGAACTCTCCCCAAAAATCTTCCCTAACCCTAAACCTAAACACCCTACTTATACTTGCCAAAATGGCTTACGAATAATTCTAGAACATAGAGAAACCACAAGTCGGCCCTCATCAAATATAATTAACTGTACCAAAATTAAATGTGAGAAAAGTCAACCCGATTGGAACTAGGCAAAATGAACTAATGTGCAGGATTACAAAGAAACCCAGGACGCTCCTGCATTAGACAACCAGGGTTGGGAAAAAAAATGATTCTCCTGAATCATGCAAGTGTCACACCCTGAGCTAAATCCAACTCAGACTGAGAAATCCATGTAGCATCTTCAACTGGTCTATTCTTCCACTTCATGAAATATTCATAGTAATCTTTTCCTCCTGTGCTCTTACCAACTCTTTGATCCAATATCTGTTCAACCTCTTCGATTTGATTCTTAGGATAATCATCAAGTACAGCAATTTCATCCTCTGACTCATGATACTTATACAAATCAGCAATATTGAATATAGGAGATATATCCATGTCATCAGGTAACTCAACTTCATAAGCATTACCACTATCAAACTTCTTCAAGATCTTACAAGGTCCAAATTTCTTCATCTTCAGCTTACTCTATGTTCTAGCTGGGAATCTTACTTTCTTCAGATGAACCATCACCTCATCACCAAACTGAAAATCATGGTGTCTTCTAGACTGATCAGCATTCTCTTTATACTTCTGATTACTTTGTTCCAATCTCAACTTCACTTCCTTATGCAAAGACTCCATAAAATCAGCAAATTCTTCTCCTGCAACACTTATCTTTTCTTCACCAACAACATCTCTCAAATCTGATATGCCTCTAGGATGCATTCCAGTAACAATCTCAAAACGTGCCTTCCCTGTACTCCTATTCAAAGAATTGTTATATGCAAATTCAGCTTGTGCCAATACCATCTCCCAATTACTTGGCTTATTCCCAACCAAACATCTTAGCAAATTACCCAAGCTTCTATTCACAACCTCTGTCTGTCCATCTATTTGTGGATGGAATGTAAAACTAAACTTCAACTCAGTACCCATCTTCTTCCACAAAGTCTTCCAAAAATATCCAACAAACTTACTGTCTCTGTCAGAAATAATACTTCTTGGTAATCCATGCAATCTCACAATATCTTTAAAAAAAAGTTCAGCAACATGCTCAACATTTGATGTCTTCTTACATGGTATAAAATGAGCCATCTTAGAAAATCTGTCCACTACCACAAATATGGAATCATACCCTTTCATTGTCTTAGGAAATCCAAGAACAAAATCCATACTAATGTCAATCCAAGGTTTCTTAGGAACAATAATAGGTGTATACAAACCAGTATTTTGACTCACTCCTTTTGCAACTTGACAAACTCCACAACTCTTTACAAATTTTTGAACATCCTTATACATTTGTGGCCAATAATATTTTTCTTTCAGCAAACCCAATGTCTTATCAATTCCAAAATGTTCAGCTAATCCACCACCATGCTTTTCCTTAATTAGATTCAACCTCATAGAACTTCTAGGAATACACCACTGAATGCCTTTGAACAACATACCTTCTTGAATGAAATACTCATCATACTTGCTTATGTGATCTGTTAGATTTGGTGCTCTGCACTCTCTCCATGCCTCAGAAAAATCAGGATCAGCATCGTATAACTCTTTCATCTCATCAAAACCAAGAACTTCAACTTGCATTTCAGTCAACAAAGAACGTCTTCTACTCAATGCATCAGCAACTTTGTTAGTAACTCCACTCTTATGCTTAATCACAAATGTAAAACTCTGCAAATATTCAACCCACTTCATATGTCTTTGATTCAATTTATGTTGACTTCCCAAGTATTATAAAGCTTTATGATCAGTATACAACACAAACTCCTTCGGCATCAAATAATGTCTCCACTTCTTCAATGCTTGAACAATAGCATAAAACTCTTGAGCATACACAAAATATTTCCTTCTAGCATCATTCAACTTTTCACTAAAGAAAGCAATAGACTTACCTTCTTGACTTAATACAACTCCTATTGCATTACCACTTACATCACATTCAACTTGAAATACTTTGTTGAAATCAGGCAAAGCCAATACCGGTAATTTTGCAACCTTTTGTTTCACAGTCTCAAAACTCTTATCAGCTCCATGTGTCCACTTGAATTCCTTTTTATCTCCCCTCATTGTCTCAGTCATAGCATTGCAAACAGCACTGAAATTCTTTATAAACTTTCTATAAAAACCAACTAAACCATGAAATGATCTTACCTCACTCACATTCTCAGGTGTAGACCATTCCAAAATTGCTTTAACCTTCTCACGATCCATCTTCAAACCATCAACTAAAATCAAAAATCTCAGATACACAATCTCCTCTTGCATAAAAGAACACTTTTTCAGATTAATCAACAACTTTTCCTCTTTCAACCTCTGCAATACTTGTCTAATATGCTCAAGATGTTCTTCCTTAGTCTTATTGAATATCAGAATATCATCCAAATAAACAATCACAAACTTACCCAAAAGTCTTTTCAGAACTTCATTCATTAACCTCATGAAAGTACTAGGTGCATTAGTCAAACCAAAAGGCATAACCAACCATTCATACAAACCATATTTTGTCTTAAAAGCAATCTTCCATTCATCGCCTTCTCTAATTCTGATCTAATGATAGCCACTCTTCAAATCAATCTTGGTAAAATACTTTGCTCCACTTAAACAATCCATTATGTCATCCATCCTTGGCATAGGAAACCTATATTTCACTGTTATCTTGTTAATGGCTCTGGAATTAGTACACATTCTCCATTCTCCATTCTTTTTAGGTGCTAATATAGCAGGTACAACACATGGACTCAAGCTTTCTGTGATCAAACCTTTCTGCAACAACTCATGCACTTGTCTATTAAGTTCTTCATTCTCTGTAGGTGTCAATCTATATGGTGCTTTGTTTGGCAAACTTGCTCCAGGAATCAAATCCATACAATGACTTATACTTCTTACTAGAGGTAATCCATCAAGAAGATCATCAGCAATAATGTATTTATATTCATTGAGCAATTCTGTAATTTCTTCTGGCACTTGTTCAATACTACCATTTGTCACTCAGTCACCACTATCTGGCACTCGGTTAGCATTATTCTCTTACACTTGGCCTTCATTAACAAAACTTGGTTTTCTTGAAATTATGGCAAAACAAACCTGATACTTCTTCACTTCCTTTTCAAATTGTTTCCCATTAACCATACAAATCTTTACAGTAGTACAATTAACCTCATTTGGAACTTCAATCAAAAGCAACAATGTTTGTTTCTTCCCATTCACCCAAAGAGTATATTGATTCAATCTTCCATCATGTACAACATGTCTATCATATTGCCAAGGTCTACCCAAAAAAATATGACAACAATCCATGGGCATAATATCACACAAAACTTCATCAACATAATGTCCAATTTTAAATTTCACAAGGCATTGCTCACTTACCAATATCTTATGCTCATCTTTGATCCATGAAACATGATAAGGTTTGGTATGTTTCAACCTCTCTAAATGCAACTTGGTAACCAGTTCTTCTAATGCCAGATTTGTAGAACTCCCACTGTCACTAATCACTTTGCAGCATTTTCCAGCCATCTTACATCTTGTCTTGAAAAGACTTCTCCTTAAAATAGGTTCCTCGTCACTTCTTTTATTACATAAGTTTCTTCTCACCATTAGATTTTCTCCAACCTCAGGTCCACTTGGTGAACTTTCAATGTCTTCTTGAATCACGACATTTCTATTATTCTATCCACTTTCAAAGGATCTACATTCAAAAGATCTATGCCCTTCTTTGCCACATCTAAAACAATTACCATGAAATCCACTTCTAGAATAGGAATTACCTCTTCCTCGATAAGAATTGGTGCCTCCTTGGTAAGAATTACCACCTTTCCATTCGGTCTTGCCTTTATCATCACTCTTCCATTCAAATTTGCCTTTATCTTGCATAGAATTGTCAAATCTACTACTTTCTCCATAAGATCTACCTCTACCTCTTTGGAATCTACCACCTCTACCTCTTTGTCTTTGTTCATGCTTCTTTGTCAAGATCTCCTCAGCCTTCAAGGCATATTGGTATGCTTCTTCCACACTTTCCAACTTCACAAAACTTATCTCATCTTGAATTCCAGATCTCAATCCATTAATGTACCTTGCAATTTTCTCAACATCATCATCCACATGTCCAGATCTAATGTCCAATCTATAGAATTCCTTGGTATATTCTTTTATAGTCATGTCCCTTTGTTTCAAATTTTGCATCTTTCTCAATAAGCTAACTTGGTAATCAATAGGAAGGAATTTGTTCTTTACCTTGTTCACCATCTTTGGCCAAGTTCTTATCTTCTCCTTTCCTCTCCTTTGTCTATCAATTTGCAAGTGCTCCCACCATAATGATGCATGACCTTTCAGCCTAGCGACTGCAATCTTCACCTTTTTGTTATCAGGAGTGTTTTCATACTCAAAGAACTTCTCCATATCAGATATCCAATCCAGCACAGTATTTGTATCCAATTTCCCATCATAAGGGACAACTTCTATAGCAGGCTTTGAATTTTCCCTAGACAATAATTGCAACAATCTTTCCTCATCTCAATCTTCTTCAGGTTTTGGATTATGGTTTGGTTTTTCTACTTCATCATCACTTACATCTTCAAGATGTGCTCCTCTCCTCTGGTCTGTCTCCACAACATCTAATCTGGCTGCAATTCATCTTAATTGATCCAATATAGCATTATCAACGTTATTTTCTCTACCACGAACCATCTTTACAAATCAGGTTCCTACAAGATCATAACCCTCTGCAAGTTATAGGTCAAATCCACAGATCTACCACCCTACAACTAGATCCAAATCAAGGTTCTACACAATCCAATCTCCACAAGGATGAACTTCAAGCTCTGATACCAAACTGATGCAGGCAAAGGATGAATAACTAGGGCCAAAGGCACACCCAGGTATCCAAACCACCCTGCAAGAGTTAACACAACGAAAGTAAACACGAGGAACAGCACTAAGGAGAGAGAGAACAAGGATATATTTATTGATTCATCAAATATTCAACATACATGCCCAGCTATAAGGCCTTCTGGGTTATGGCCAATTACAAATGTACAACTTCCAGATCTCCAAAATCAGCTTTTTAAATCCACATATCTATTTTCTTTTGAACTCTCCCCAAAAATCTACCCTAACCCTAAACCTAAACACCCTACTTATACTTGCCAAAATGGCTTACAGATAATTCTAGAACATAGAGAAACCACAAGTCGGCCCTCATCAAATATAATTAACTATACCAAAATTAAATGTGAGCAAAGTCGGTCCAATTGAAACTAGGCAGAATGAACTAATGTGCAGGATTACAAAGAAACCCAGGATGCTCCTGCATCGGTCTCTTGTCTTATAATGTAAAGCAGAATTCTTAGCAAGATGAATAATACTTTGTCTATTTGTATACAAATAATTGTCCATCTGCAGATGACCCAACTCTTCCATTAAAAATTGACGTCATATGATCTCCTTGGATGCATTTTTAGTAGCAACATACTCTTCCTTTATACTGAATAAGACATTCACCTTTTGCAATTGACAAATCCAATTCATTGTTGTCCCACCAATAGTAAATACATAACCTCTAGTATTCATCATGGTATCTAGATCCCATACCAAATTTGAGTCAACATATCCATGTAAATATGTAGTAGAGCCCCCAAAATATAAATATTTATTGTATTTATCTTTTAAAAGTCTGAGAATTCATTTGACTATATTCCAATGCTCAATCTCAAGATGATTGTGTAGAAGTACAAATCTATGTCACCTATTTGTAAAGGGAAATTATGACATTACACAAATTGTTCAACTTTAACGACATAAAAGTGGCATTTCTGTTTAGAATTTGAAGATGATGTAAACAATTAATTGTGTAAAATTGGATGAAGTATATGGTTATAATTTTGTAAATCTTTTTGAGCAAAAATTTATGCATTTTTTTAAAAAAAGTACAATGTGGGGTGTAGCTCCTATCAAACGAGTATATGCAAATAATTTTTTTTGCTCTAAATTTAAAATGTGTTATAGACTATCACTTGCACCCAGAGGAGCAAGGGGTATGTCGATAGTGACAAAAAGTGGATTCTTATATACGATGGTTTCACATATATTATTTTTGGTATAATATGGACGTATTATTTTTGTTATAATATGAAGGGAAATTTAAAAGAGGAAAACAAAATAAACATAGTTAAATAATAAATAGTGGGTTGCATACATATTTTGTTCTTTAATTCATTTGCCAGTATTATCTATACCACTAGTTTGTCATAGAAAAGGATTTCTCTATCACTTCTTTGCTGAAAATTGTGAACCTTTGATGCAAGAATATGGATGTGGTATGCAAGTTATTAATAATATTATTTGTGTGTCATTTATTACTTTTACAAATAGATGGAATGCCACTTGAAAATAATTATTGAAATTCTGGCCATTTAGTATCCATGACATAAAGGTGAAGAATAGAGTAAGGTATTCTAGTTAGTTAATCATATGTATTTGAAATCTCACCACAATATTTTCTCTAGTACACTCAAGTTCCCTACAAGGAAGATCCAAAATGCATCTATTCTCTAGCCAATTGAGTTTTGGGAAATTGTTGTATGTGGATGCAAGGTTTTCACTATGGTTGGGATGCAATCATCTAAATTTTTCTTAGCAAACGTATAGAAATTGTCAAAGAAACCTTAAAAATTAAAAATAAACATGACACCCCTTCTCACTTGCCATAATTTGACACTTCTCCAATAAATGAATATAACATTGAGGGTCTTTAAGACATGGCTTTTCCCAAACTCTTCTCGAATGGCACTTTATTACACATGAAACCTTGATGTAAACAAGTTGAGATATATGAATATGTTTTGTACTTGATGAGATTTCATGATAATAGATTGGCAAGTCATTCAAGGTTCAAATATTTTGATTTGAATCTTATTATGGAACATCATAACTAAGGACTTTCTTCTATTTCTGATGAAGAAAAGTATAGAGGTTACATTCCCACACCCCTTGATAATCTTCACCTCCACTGACAACAATTTACCTACACATGATTAGAAGAAGATACATAGAGTAAGCAATTTATTTTGCAAATCTCATTACCTGAAAACTTTAAAGCAATGTGAAAATCTCGGGAATTTCTTAGTGAGCAAGGTAAAATCTAAAGTCCAAGATCTATTTCTATTAAAGTTAAATGTTAGAAGATCATAACCATTCAAAATGGTGTGGACATGATGAAAGGTAGAGTTGCATCTAATCCTCCATTTGTAGAAGCTCAAAACAAAGTCATGCCTACTTCTATCTCAATCCATATTTATAGGCATTGCCTACTTTGCTATCTCTTCTAACTATGCTTGTCAATTCATTGCTTGCTATTCTAGCACATCTTCAATATATGGAATATGTGGAAGACCAAGATTTTAAACCATTACTAGATGATTGATCATGTCAGTCAAAATATTCTCCAACCACAATAACTATTACAAAAATGATTGGAATTTATACACTTAACAAACAAAATATAGAATAATACAAATAAAATTAATTAGAAAAATTAAAGTCTATAAAGTATCCTAGCGTTAAGCCTCAAAATCACAACTCAAAATTTATGTTCTTAATGTTGTTACATTCATAAAGTTCTTATTCAATCAACCATTTCGTTAGGTCTTTCCTTTTATTGTGGGATTAATTGCTAGCCAGCAATAGGCATAAATTTAAATAATAATATCTAGTTTATAATAAATAATTTTTGATGAATTGAAATACCAATGTTAGTTGATAGTAAATAACATTTGATGAATTAAAATAATATTTTTTAGTTTATAGAAATAACATTTTTGTTTGTAATGGATGGTTTCAAATTCATCATTTTGTACTTCTAATCTAATATTATACATAATTAGTTGTAGAACATGACCTTTAATATTTTGTTTTATATGTGTTGGTATTTATTGAGTCTAATCATTTTAAATAATGCATACAAAATGATTAGGAAAGGAGAAGATGCTTTCCTACACTTAACTCCATACAAATTTTAATAAAATGTTCTTGCAAGGCCCTCCAAGTTCAAGACTCTTAAGAAACCTAAAACTGAGCCCAAAGTCCATATGGTGGATTTTGCAACTGACGCTAGTGAAATCCATTACTAATTTAGTAGGATTTTAGCTAAACTAAGAAATGAAGGAGATGATGGTGAGAGAGGGAGTTCTCGTGGAGGATAAGGACTTGACTAATTCTAACGGTAGCGATAAGTCTCTATTTGACAAAGATACCAAAATAACAACACCAACTCTGCACATGTCACTGATGTTGGTGGTAAGAAGGCCAATCTTGGTAGTTATGGGGGTTGTGATGTCAATGGCGAGGAAATCATGAAAATAAAAAAGGAGTTGGATATTTTGGATAAAAGCTTCTCCACGATGGCCAACTTTGCGCTAAAGTTATAAAGTTATGCACTCTTCAGCTACAACCTTGTGCCTTTTGCAACAGGTCAAGGAGAAAAATGAAGGCGTTATTGAAGATGTCACCAAGGATTTGTTTAAAAAAATTATATGATTGTACACTATTGATGTTGTCAAAGTTGAAGGAGGATGAAAAGAACAATTAACAATTTAAGGTTACATGTTTCTGCGTAGGGCATTTTGTGGCTTTGTGTTCCAAGTTTTTTTTGGCTTTCTCTAGTTTTAGGTTTTCTTTTCTCATCTTTAGTAGACTTTGGTGGATCCTCAAAGATCTCTTTTATAGCTTTACCCTATGTGATAGTATATATAGTTTAGTTATTAGTTTTTGGATTGATTTCTCTATGACCAACCTTATGGCTTTAGGTTTATGTTTATTAATTTGATCAAGACTTATGTAGATGATTTATTACGATCATTTCATATTTTACTAACTGGTTATGGATGTCATGGGACAAGATGAGATTATGCTAATTTTATTTTCCATTAGCTCCTGGGATGAGCTTTTGATTTTAAAAGGGAAGGGGGGGATTGATTGATAATCTGTTGTTAGTATATTATTTTTAAATTGTTATTGTTTCTTATTGTTCATGTTGTAGTATTTATCTATGCCCTATAATTTTGAGACAATCCCCTCATTTTGACAGCTTTAATATAAAAACAAACTTCACTTACCAAAATCTCGTAACTTACAAATAAAATATAAACACAAAACTATCTTATAAACTATTAAAATTATACAATTCTCTATAAGAACACAAAATATCAAATTGAATCTTTCAACATGACTTCCATTAAGTTCACTTGCATTGAGAAGCGCGATGCTATGAAGGCATGTGCCTTAATGTTGGTTACATACCCTTCAAGGTTATCAATCTTTTTCCCCCTTTCCCATTCCTTGCTGAGTTGGAAATAATTACCTTAAATTATTTTATTTTATTTTTTAAATATTTCATGGATTAAGTTCCCCAATTTCACCCTTTCACTAATTGTTTTTAGTGCTTCTGGATCCAATTGAATCTGATCAAACTTATCCATCTTCAAGATGAAAGTAGAAATTCTCATACAATCTAAATCCAAAAGGACCAAAACATAAAATATTAGCACAATGGATTTTGAAAATCTAATGTCATTAAATATCCTGCACTGGCACCGCTCCCTTGGTTTACTTTTTCTGAGCTCATGTGACGATTCAGGAGCACAAATATAACATGAATGTTACGCTTATCTTCAATCTTGTGAAAATGAAGATTAAAGCCAACCTTGCTTTGAAACTTAGGAGTGTGTCCATTTGAATTGAATCAATTATTGAGAGGAATTTGATTTCCTGTCACAGGCGTTGCTTCAATCCTCACATATGTTTTACGAAGCCAAGCACTCATTCGCTGGCCATGGTCTGAAAGCGGGACAGCTGGAAATTGATGTCTCTGCAATGATGGCATAGAAAATGAAGGTCGTGACTAGTCTAACAAAAGGAATTGAGGAGCTTTTTAAGAAGAATAAAGTCACTTACGTTAAAGGTGCTAGGAAGATTGTATCTGGAAGTGAAGTGTCTATGGATCTTGTAGATGGTGGAAATAGTACTGTGAAAGGGAAGCATATAATCATAGCAACCAGTTAAGAAGTGAAACCCCTTCCTGGAATTAATATTGATGAAAATAAACTGGAGCTCTATCACTTAAAGAGGTACCAAACTTGAAAATGACCTTCAACATACTGAGAATTGCTTGTTTATTCAAACGTGTTTAGCTGCTCTTATCCAACCTAGTTGTTCACAATACTTCCCTAGATAACTTTTTGTTATCTTGTATAGTGTTAATTGCCTATTTCATATAACTTGGAGGATATATTATCAAAAAAGATCACAACCGAAGAGTTAAACAAGAGATCCCAATTGACAAGGAATTGAAGAGACAGCTTTTCTGATGTCACTTTAATGCATTTGAAATAGAAGAAATCACTTCTTACCCTAATGCAAAAGTGCCTCTCATGTACTGAACTATTACGCAAGATTTGCTGGTAAAATCACTTGAAACATTAGAAACAACCATGACACATTCAAATACACCATGAAAGATTGTTGTGCTGGGCAGCATTGTTTTCCTGACAAGTGTTCCTTGCTTGTTTATTTTTCCTTTCTGATCTGTTCTATCTCAGAATCTGAATGTCTTGTGAGGTGTAAACATTTCCTCAATCCTTTTCTAGATTCATAAACTAGTAATTAAGAAGTACAATTGTTGAACTCAACTATCTGAAGTTGAACAATTCTTTCATGATCCACTTAAGATCACATGTCCTCGATCCAAAGCTTGGCATCCCAAAAAAGTACTATGATGTAAAGAAAAGGATTTACCTTTTTCCTTTTTAAATGGGAGAGCTATAGTTCACAGCTTCTCATGGAGTAACAGTGTTTGCTCTCTTTGGGTCTAGTGTTCTAATCTTAATTTGCAAAACTATATTGCTTATGAAGTTTGTGACTACTTCAAATCTTTACCACTTGATTCTCTTGCCCTCTGGGGTGCTCTGTGCTTATTTATTGGTTTTCTTTTTCTCGTCACTTCTCCTTTCAGCTCTGTTACTACAATACACACACTTTTGTAGGTAAATCTCCTCTGCAATTACGGCTTCCTCGCCCGCCGGAACAACTTTAGCCTGAGGAATTTCTCCCTCTGGCAAAGCCTTCACTTCCTCCCTTGCCTCTGTCGGCTTCACTTCTTCCCCACCCTCGGTCATCGCCTTAACTTCCTCTGCTGCCTCGGCCAGCTTAACTTCGACCTTCTTTACTTCTTCCCCTACCTCGGCAATCTTTACTTCTCCGACCTCCATAATAGGCTTCGGCTCCTCACCTTCCATGGCCACCGCGGGCACCTCAGAGGTAACGGCAATCTCAGCCTCAGGTGAAACTTTCAGCTTCGCAACCTCAGATGTTTTGCCAGTGACGATCTTCACTTATTTCTTGTGAGACTGATGATTGAGGCTTGGATGGTGATTTTGGAGGTGCTGACATAGGTCCAACAATGGAGTTGGAAGGACTTCCTCTTCCTCCTGCAGGAGTCAATATTTCAATAGCGAAAGATAAAGGTATGGAGAGTTATAAGAAGGGTCAATTTGCAGAGGCCATAAAGTGGCTCTCATGGGCCACGACTCTTTTAGAAAAAGGCGGCAAAGACTACGGTGTTTCTACAGAGGTCTTAACTTGCAGGGCATCATGCTAAAACAACTAGGTGCTTCTATGTTCGGATCTCATCTAAGACGAGGTCTTTATAGAAAGAGAAGATCTCTTATATTATATCGATTTGCAAATCTAATTTGATTTTGAGAATTTGCTTAGATATTATATCGATTTGCAAATCTAATTTGATTATGAGAATTTGTAAATCTTATGTCATCATGAGATGGGAGAAGAAAATTGGCACATGATTGAAAATTGCAATCCACCTTAAAAACAACTAGTTGTTTCAAGATGTCTGATAGGTTTATATGAAATGTCCACCTATAATAGCCTATCCGCTAATGATATGTATAGCTAGTACATAAATAAAGAAATATTAGTTTTTGATATATATTCTCTATTATAAGTATTCAAAGTTAAACTTATTAGAAATTAGTAAAAAAAAATTCCTCCGATCAAAACTTTCCTATCAAATGTACACATTTTTTAAAACAAATTACATGTTCTTGAAGATGACTCTCCCCTCTAGCGCTAAACATAAATTTTAAATTTTTTGTTATGATTTAATTTTTTTTCCTTCCTTGAAGTATCATCTTCTCAAATGTTAAAATGCATGCTTGCAATATTTTAAAATTAATATCTATTATAACTAATCAAAACATTGTGAAATTTATATGATGATGATCTTGACTCTAAGATGTATATAAGGGTATTTTTAGTTTTTGAAGAAAGTTGAGGTTTGATAAAGAAATGAGATTTATCCAAAATAGGTTCAAATGTTCTTTAAGGTGATATAGATCTATACTTTTACCCGACTCATATACCTACTAACAACTCCCACATCATGTGCAATATCTGGTCTAGTACACACCATGGCATACATTAAACTACTTACAATTATAGAATAAGTTACTTTGGATATTTTATCCTCCTCTTGTTGTATCTTTGGATAGATCTTCTTAGTCAATTTTAAATGACTAAGAAAAGGTGTGTTGACAGCTTTGTCATTCTCCATATGAAACTGTTGCAAAACCTCAATATAATCAGTTTGAGATAATGATAATTTTCTATTCTTCATATATCTATGAATTTTCATACCAAGGATATCTTTTGTTTTCCCCAAATCCTTCATAGAAAATGAATCTATTAATTGTTATTTCAATCCCTTTATGTGATCCATGTTAGATTAAACTACAAACATATCATCAACACTAAATATAAAATAATGTAGCTATTATCATCCAACCTATTAAAATAAACACACTTTTCTAATGACACTGAGTGCATACATGATCATTCATAAAATTATCGAATTTAATATACCATTGTTGAGGTACTTGTTCAATCCATATAAACTTTTCTTCAATCTGGACATTAAATTCTCCTTACTTGTGACTTTAAATCCCTGTGGTTGTTCCATATATATTTCTTCATCCAAATCACCTTGAAGAAAAGTTAGTTCAAATCAAGTTGTTCTGAATGCAAATCTTTATTAGCCATGATGCTTAGAATAGTGCAAATAGAAGTCATTTTAATAACTAAAGAAAATATCTCATCAAAATATGTCTTTTTCTGTGCAAATCCTTTTACAACTTACATGGTTTAAATATTTTCTTACCTCCATCCTCTTCTTTATTCCTATAAACCTAATTATTTTGTAAAGCCCTTTTACTTGGAGGCAACTTCCATAGATTTTATAGCAACGAGTCAATTTCTTCTTTCATTTCATGATCCCACTGAACCTTGATATATAGCTACATAGCTTCATCATAACATGCTAGTTCACCTACATATGTTAATAAAATAGAATACAAAGAGGGAGAAAATCTTTCTAGAGGTCTACTTAGCCTTGTTGATTGTCTAGCATCTGCTTGAGTTTGTGGTATTTGTTATTGCTATTATTGTAAAACATGAGGGACTGTTGGAACATCATCTTTATGAGTATTATAAATTACTACATAATCATTTTATTTCTTCTCATACTGCTGCAACAAATCTTTCTATAACACTTTCTTGTAAAATATGACATTCCTACTTCTTATAATTTTATGATTTTCAAAATCCCAAAGTCTATAGTCAACTACATTAATGTCATATCCAACAAGCACACATTTTTTAGATTTAGCTTCAACTTGGTTTTCTTTTTGTTATTTATATGTGCAAATGTTTCACAGCTGAAGGTTATGAGAAAAGAATAACTCACCTTCTTATTTGTCCATACTTCCTCTAGAATACTATAACCCAAAAGAGTAGAGGAACCTCTATTGATCAAATATACAACAGTATTAACAACCTCTAGTCACATCTTTAAGGGTAGCCTAGCATGCAACCTCATACTCCTTGGAAACTCCATTATTATTATGTTCATGCGTTCAGACACTGTGATTTCTTGTGGAGTCATTGGAATAGTTTTCTACCTAAAAATACCATCAGAGGAACAATAATATTCAAATTCTTTGTTGTAATACGCACCATCATTATCAAATTTGAGACATTTTAGTCTTTTATCAATCTCATTTTCAATTAAGCTTTCCATTTATAAAAAGTTTTAAATACATTAGATTTTTGTCTAAGAGAATAAATCTATACTTTTCTTTTTGCATCATCTATGAATGTAACATAACATAGAGAGGTCAAGCAAAGATACTTGAGCTGGTCCCCATACACTAATGCACAAGCTCTAATTTCTCATTTTTATTTTCCTTCCCAATCTTTACAAAACTAACTCTCTTTTGTTTTCCATACACACAACTTTCATAGAAATCCATATTGACACATTGTAGACCTAATAAAATTCTTTGAATGAAGTAATTTCATAATTTTTTTCACTCATGTGCCCAAGTATGTTGTACCATGGTGTTATTTTAGAATCCACAACAATTATTTTATGTTCTTCTTACTTAACTGCAACAACTATTCCTGAACGCTATTTTTTTTCTCTATAACAATTAAAGTAGAAGGAACAATATGACTTGTACAAAGATATAAGGTGCCTACTTTCACACATTTTTCTATTACTAAGGAACCTTTTAAAACCTTCCAAGTTTTATCATTAAAAGTGATAGTACAACCCTCATCACCCAATTGCCCAACTAAGATTATATTTCTACTTAGCCTTGGAACATGTCTTCCCTCTTGTACTATCCAATGATTCTTATTTTGCAACTTGATCTCAAGTCTTCCCTTTTCAACAATCTAACAGGATTTATTATATCCCAAATAAACTTGTCCAAAATCCCCTTGGACATAATTAAGAAATAACTTCTATGGGGTGTAACATGAAATGAAGCCCCTAAATCTAAAATGGATGAATTGTCAACATTTTCTAAGGAAAGAAGCAAAGAATATTCTTTGGATTTGGTACTTGACACATTTTCCTCCTTGTTTGTCTCCTTCATTTTTCTTTTTAGACCAGCAATATTTCTTCATATAGTCGGGTCCCATAGTGTCATCAATCTCTTAGTCCTCCAGATTGAGACCTCTTTCCCTTTGATATTCCTCTTGATTTCCTATGATTTCCAGAACCATTTCCTCTCTCATTTATTTACCTCTTCTTTGTGCATTTAAAACACTTCCTAATGTAGATACACCTAATATTTTCCTCCAAGTTTCCTCACTCAGAATAACACTAATAACATCATCAACTTTTAGGGTATTAGAACCAAAAATAGAGTTAATCGTCGTCATTGCCAAATCATTCTAGCTTTTAGGCCAAAAAAAATAGAATCAAGAGAGCCCTAACTTCTTATCAAAATTGATATTTACAAAAGATCGCTAATTTGAAACCATATGAAACTCATTTAAATGATTTTCCATAGATGCACCTTCCACCATCTTCATATTAAATAAATACTTCATGAGAAATACCTTGTTGCAAGCAGAAGGCTTTTCATACATCTTTGTCAAGTTTTATATCAACTCTTTAGTTGTCTTCACATTGGTAATACTAAATGTCACTGATTATGTCAAGCATAAACAAATATTTTGAAGTGTATTTCTATCCAAAATATATCATTCCTCATCTTTCATATTTGGATCTTCCTTGGATTTCCCTCTCAACGGTCTTCGTAAATCCTTCCAATAAAAATAGTCTTCCATTTGCATTTTTCATAACTAAAAGTTTTGCCAATTAAAATTTTCAACCTTCATCATATTCTTGTATGTCATTACTCCCACTCAACTATGAGACTTTCATGTAGAGGATAACTAAAATAACCTCTCTCTAATACCACTTGTTAGGATTAGTGAGATAAAAATTATTATTACATGCATATATAATCAATATCACAGAGGAATAAATCACACATAAATGAATAGAAGACATAAAGATTTAACATGGTTCCCCCATCCCTAGGCTATATCCACCAAATAGTGAGTCCAATATTATTATCCAGGGATTTCAACACAATTACAATCGGCAATCCCTTGCAACTCAATACCACCACAAGAAGCTACTAAATCGTCATTCATCATAAAATTCCTTAGCCCTTTTCTACAAACTTGTGCTACTTTAAAAAAATTGTTCTGGAATATATCATCCAATAGAAAAAAAAAAATTCTCGACACCTTTTATAATAATAAAATCATTTTAGCCTCAAGGGTGTTTCCCTCAACTTTTCCTTGTATTGCAATAGGGATTGCACTTGGGATCAAGACTCCACCTTGGTTATTGCCCCTCAACGCTGCAAGGGGTGCCTTCCCTTGACCCCTATTATGGGGGCACTACCCCCAAACTCCAGTAGAAAAAATTGGAGGGTAGTGGGGGGAGTCATGTTGAAGAGAGTGGGGAAAATTAACTTATGAGTCTGATTAGGCTCCATATAACAATTTATTGTTAGCACCATAAATGGCAGTTGGAAGTGGATGCCATGTTTACATTACAACGAGAAGTAGTTAGGGTATGTGCAAGATTATGGTATGCAAAAAAGTGGAGATGTAAAAAAAAATTATCTTTTCACTTGTCCAAAAGTGCTTTAGAAATATTTTTTACTTTTTACTAGGCATGGGTGTCAATACACTTCACCGAAAGAAAAACCAATCCACTAGGCCTAATCAAATAATCCAATATCCCAAAAATACTATTAATTTTTTTTAAAGGAATCGCAACCCAAGTTATTTTTTATCATAGTCATAGTCGAGCCAGACAATCTCACTGCTCAACTCGATCAATAACAACATTTTATCTTTAACTGAGTGGCTTAAAGATAGAGGCATGCAGGGGGTGTGGAAGGAAAAGACAGGTGCAAAGCTAGATCTGATGAAGATAATACCATTGGTATCACCTTTTCTACTCTGGACCAAGAAGATCACAGGACTCACCAGTAGGAGGCTGAGGAGAACAAGATGGCACATGAGGCTGCACAGGTCATGCAAGAGCTAGAAAGAAAGATCGAGGAGTAGTTCCTATTTTTTTCCTTTTTGGCTGGCTTTTCGTTCTGGCTTTTGATTGTTTCATTTTTTCTTTTAGGTTTGGCCTTTTCTTTGGCCTTTGTTTATTTGGCTGGGGCTTGTGCTATTTCAACCTTTAGACTTGTTTCTTTTGTGGTTGGGCTTCTAACACTTATTTTCAACCTGATTTGTATTAACTCTCGAGTTTCAGGATCCCTGTAAAACCTGTGTATCTAATCAAAAACAAACAATGCAATGGTATATCCTATCCTATTGCTATTGCATAGAAGAAATTTCTAGCAAAAAAATCTTTAACCATCAACGAGATAAGTTAGATTTTTTTTTTGTTATTTTTCATTTTTGTTATGAAATTTGTTGTTTTTTATAAATAGTAGGGTTTTTATAAATTTTTTATCATTTGTTAAGATAGGTTGTAATTCCATTTTAAATTACATTATAAGAAGGCATGGATTCAAGCCAAGAAAAAAACCCTTCTGATGTTCTTCAAATCATCTACAACCACCTCCAAATAACTCGTAACCACCACCAAATACCCCCCAACCAACTAAAACCAATGCACCACTTCAAGAAAATAAACTAGTCCTAAATTCTTGACCTTTAGATGACCTTATAAGAGAATCAATCGTCTCAGAGGTTTTCAGAAAACATATATTAATATCCTTGCATTGCATCCCATATTTTCTACCTTACCGAACTACATAATGCTACTCTTTTCTGGCATAATTTCATGCATTTTGAGTTTGATGATGAGATTGATTATGACCTAGTTATTATCCTTACTATTAAAAAATATGACCTAGGTAACGTTTTTGTTGACCCCAAAAAGACCAAATTATCAATTAAGTGGTACACAAATGATGCAATGAGTGAGAACTTTTGGGACCATTGTTGGATGGTTTTTGATAGACAACCCATAGTAATATAGATGCCCCACTTTATATTTAAAGAAATTTGTATGTTGAATTTATGCTTCACCATAAGGTCAACTATTGGAGCATGGGATCAAACTAGGGTGTAGGCTTAGGTGCTCCTTAAAACAAGTCATTTGCACAAAACGTGAAATCCTACATATACCCACCCCTTCTATTTCCCCCCTCCTATAGTGCAACATCCTGATATTATTGTTGAGGTAATCTCATAGACTATTAGATCCATTACCTTGAACGATCTACTAGTTAGGCAGAGTGTAACATTGTTTCCTCCTTGTGCTAATGAGGTTGACCTTTCCGCATCATCTAGTAGCTCCAATTTGTGTGCCCCATACTTACATAGTGTGCAAGAATTTTTGTTTGGGTCCCCTCACTTATAGTGATGCATATGCCTATATCTTTGAGGTGGGTGATACAACACAAAACACTACATGCACTAAAGCACCTCACGGAGAGGTTCTTTTATAGGAGAGACGAGGAGGGGCATGCAAAGCCATGAATTCCTAATATTACAGCAAGACTAAAAATTTAATTTATCACTTTATATTTACTTTCAAATGTTCATTTTTTTAGTAGAATTTACTTGCAATTATTGTCTACTTGTGTGTGTGTGTGTGTGTGTGTGTGTGTGTGTGTGTGTGTGTGTGTGTGTGTGTGTTCTATTTATTTTCAATTGATGACAAATGAGGAGATGTCACAGGTGGAGGGTTCTACTCTTTCATCCATTTCTTTTGGCCTTGACACTTCTACAATAGATTTTTTTAATGTACTAATTGGTTTCCTTTTGAAATCAGTATATAAATGTGAATTCTAATTGTTATAGTCATATTATTACATACTGATGCAGATTTCACCAGTTTCTACTAGGGGCAATTTGAGGGGGTTGATGTGTCACATGTTAACAAGGGGATGGTAATTAAATATTTTAGATTATTTATGCAAATGTATACTTGTCACTCTTGCATAATCATTTTTAATTTTTATGGTTTATTTGATAATGTAGCATTAGATGATGTCATGACACTGGTTCACCACCGGAGAACCACAAGCATCTCCATTCATAGTGATAGCCCTAGAGTATGTATACTTCTAATATATTTTTATTTTACTATCAAGTATATGCATGATCAAGTAATAATTATCAAGCATATTTTGACTTTTGTAGGTGGCCCATAGTTTGAGAGAGGTACTACAAAAAAGGGTTTGTATCATTCTATGTTTAATACATCACCTCAGATAAATGTTAATACATTAATTGAATTAGCTTGTAAATATGATTTGCTACTATAAATTTTACATGTAATATTATAACTTATAGATCAATTTAATGATTGCAAACATTTACAAGTCAAAGGAAATATTGTTGGTATTGTCCCTTCGCTTCCTAAGACATGTTAGGACTATTTATCATACTAGGAGACAAAGAATCAAGGTATATGAGAGTTCAATTTTAAAATTTGTATATTTATTATTGTCGATTATGAATTTGAATTTTTATATTTTATTTTTAGAAACCAATAAACTAAGTAACCTAACTTTGGGTTTCACTTTTGTATTCATGCAAGATTCATCAGAGCCAAATAATAGTTTGAGAAGGATCCATTTTGATGATCTACCGATAAAATAAGATGTCCTATGAACATTTTTAGTTATTGTTTTTTATTTTGATATGTCATATGGCACATTTTGTAAAGATTTTGAGATGTTGTGTGCCACATATTTTACAAAACAATTTCATATATATATATATATATATATATATATATATATATATATATATATATATATATATATATATATATATATATATAACATGTCCATTTATGGATACTTTATATTTCTCATGCATTGTTCATTTCAATTGCTTGTGTTGAAGTTGATAAAAGATCAACCCCATAGCTCCCAAGAATCACTTGCATGCAAACACCCATCACAGAAAGAGAGAAACAAAAACTATGGAGGTTGGAATTCCCATATCCATAGATGAGACATTCTTGATGAGAAAAAACATAAATTGTTGTTATTCAAAAGTGAATGAATGTGTAAATTAAAAAGAGAGATCAATCCTTATAAAAGGAGATTAAAATCCTAACAGGAATCTAACCTAAGTTGCATAATAATAATGAATAAAAGAAATAATTATTATATGTCTAAAGTTTATCTTAAGTAAAATAAAGTTAATTAGAAAATATCTAATTACTCTTAACACCCCCCTTAAGATAAACTTAGGGAGTAGCTAAAAACCTATAAACTACTACTAAAGTAGATTTAAATCCTAGCAACAAAGCTTAATGAGGTACCCAAGCACAACCAAATCTCTATAAAGAGGAGAAATAGAGAAAACTACATAGGAAAAACCCTACTCCAAAAAGAGATGGAAAGAATTCTAAAAGAACTAATGAAGGACTGAAGAAGCCTTCAAACTACGGAATGTCCTAGAAGATAGAAACAAAATATGATCATGAAGTACACCACTAAAGCATGTAGAAGCTAAAAAGCTCTATCAAAAGTAACTACTGATTTGAAGAACCTCCACTGTAATAGAACCTGGCTAGGTAGAGAAGATTATAATCTATATGAGTGCTCTTAGAAGACACTACTTGAATCAGGAGGCACACAAAGGAAAACAACTAAACTCAAAGATACAAATAACATACAACATTAAAGCTCAAAGAGTTGATCAATCGAACATGGAAGGTTGCAACCAAAGTAGGAGTAAAAAGAAGAGTTTTTATATGGTAAATGATTCATCTCACCAAAATGCATAGGTACTCATCCACTACATCTACCTAGTACCAATAGAAAGACCCCCTAATGCAGACCAGGGTGAGGTGACAAGCAACTAGAAAAGTGGGCAAAAAGAATTGCATGTCAAGGAACCACAATCAAAATGAAAAAAAAAATACATATGTGTGTACTAAGGTGATCAATCTCATACATGTCATGATGTTGATGTCATAAAAGGAATACTTACTAACAAAGAAAGATGACAAACAAAGGCAAATCATCAACCCCCATGACACTTTAATCAAAGTAGTGCATGTATAATAAGGTACATTATATGATGAGTCCCAAGAATACAATAATCTACATGAGTGTCCTTAGATGAAACTACTCAAATCAGAAGGTAAAACAAGGCAAAACAACTGGAAGAAAATTACAGATGCAATATGACACTTTATCTCAATATGTTTACAAGAATGCATACAATAGATGTCTAAATAGACCAGAAGAGACATAAGGCTCATATAAAATATAGTACAACCTATGACAAATCATCTAGAGCAATAAAATTGATCCTCAGACCTGAAATAACCAAGATATTCACCAAAATGTAAAAATGCAAAAAAATAAATGGAATGTGCTTGGAGTAGAATCTAGAAAAATAACTAGCATCACTGGAAAGACCTTTGAAAGACCTTTTCCAATGATATAAAGAATTCCCAAATCAGAAATTGGATGCTCAAGATATGTCTCCTAGAGTGTAAAATAGAACTCCTAACTTTGATAATAATAAAAAATATCAAAAAAATTAAAAACTAAAAATTGTCTGCACTAATATGATGGGCTCAGAACTAACTTTCTGAAAATATCTTGTTTATAGAAAATGAAGTATGTATGCTCAAGATATGAACAAAAAACTAAAGGTAGGTCCAAATAGGACTAGAGGGGTTGCAGGGTATGTTGATGTAGTGCTAATGTCAACAAATGATGAGCCAAAATTTTACAATCAAATGGTCATTGTGGCAAAAAAAAAAACATTAAAAAATGACTCATTAGCTAGAAAAAAAAATATACGTTCACCAAAAAAACACCAGGCTAGAGAAAGTTTAGTCTACTAGAAAAAAATGATGGTTCTAAAACCAAAGCCATTGACAAAAAAAAAAATTCTGTGTGTTAAGAAAATCACTTATCTTACCAAAATGCAAACAAATGCACAATATATACCCTATATTTGGAGACATGGTGTGCACATGTGCAGAGCAGAAATTAAGGTACTTGGAGTCCAGAGCTTTCTCGGGGGTCAACAAAAGTGGGGGTCAGTCCCCAAAATTTGAGCATAGCCTCCAAAGTGAATGCAACACCTAATCAAAATAGTCGATAGCCCAAAAAAATGGACAAAGGCATACGTAATGAAAGAGGGCCAATGGCGCAAGCCCAAAAAGAGGAATTTGCATGTGTTTGAAAAAATACTAATAGAGCTTATTTTGTAGTTGGATGCGAGAAAAAAGGCTTGCATGAGCAGATGACAAGTCAAGGGTCATGAAAACTACCACAAATATGGCTTGTTGAAGTTCTCACAAACGACTGAAAAAATTTCCCTTAGAGGTCCCATCGATGTGAATTGGGAAAAAGTATTGGAAGTTCATAAAAAATTATCAAAAATTACCACATCTCAAATTTCATAGGACACCAAAAATGTCATTGGTCTTAGAAACTACCAAAATCAATGGAATGTGCCAAATAATTGTATGTGGTCAAGAAACCTAGAAACTTAGCCATCCAAAGTCTAATGCATTGATAGCGCTATAATTACCATGCATTAGCATTAAAAAAAGTCCAAAGTACAAACAAAGTGGTAATTAATACAAGAAAGTTGACATTGATAGGGACAAAGTGGCTTAATTGGTGGGTAACGTTGATGGTGCATGTGGGTGGATGCTAAAATGGGCATTGAGGCCAAAAAACTTCCAACATAGGTCCTACCTTGAAAACTCATACCTCCTTCAATGTATGTGTAGGGGTCTTTAACCTTTAAAAAATGTGCTAGATGGGACATGGGTATAGGCCCAATTATCTTGAAACTGGCTCTCGAAAAAAAAAAGCTATGGAAACCAAGAAAATATCATTACACACCAAAAATCATCAATAACTTGGAAACCATTTGTTTGTAAACCCCAAAACTCAATTAAGTCATGCACGCTTTGGAAATATGCATGAGTGAGATCCATTGTCAGCACAAGCCAAAGATAAAAAAGGTATCTCCCATTAAAAATGTTGTGCACTATCTCCAAAGAGAATATATTTTGAAATAAAAAAGGCATCTCCCATTAAAAATATTTTATCATTGTATCTATGTTGTGATTATGTTATATAATAGAATTATAAGTTCAAAAAAAAAAAAAAAATCAAAAGTAAGTCCCTTTTATAGCCTACACTCTTCCTCTAAAAGTCTATAACATGGAAATAAAGAAGAGAGGCATGTTGCTTGTCTTGCCCCTCACAAATTGCTCTTAATGGTGACATAACTTCTTTAGAACTTCTCCTTGGCCATGTTCATATATCAGGAACTTTAAAGAGCCCCTAGATGCTTATAAATGTTGAGAACTTGGTAAAAAATGACCCCAACATCCTCTCCACCTGGTGTGCCAATCAAAAATATGCTCCTAGTGCTAAAAATAGATAATACTAAGAGGGGGGGAGGGGAATGAGTCAGTATTCTATAAACTTTTTCCCACAACTGCATATTATTAATTACTTTATAACATGCGTATGAAAGTAAACCAATAATGTTGAACAGTAAATAAATCCATACACAAAGAGAACTCATAACACCATATTTTGTTAACTAGGGAAACCCTGGCCAAGGGAAAACCCAAGTGGGGATGGTACCCATAAAATTATCCACTAAACAAAAGAATCTTGTTAAGGATATTGACACTATTAGAAGTCTATGAATTACATATAGTGTCTTGGCCCTTGTTAGAGAACTAGGCCCTATCAAAGCCTCAACCCTGTTAGGAGTTGGTAATACAATTACAACTATATAAAAGAAGAGCCCACTTCCCTAACATGAAATTATACAATATAGTTCCTTTACATAAAATAGAGATAGATACAAAAACCTCTTACTGTTGTACTTTACATTCCTTCTGATCATATATAAGACTTTGCATCATATAAGGCTCGCATATCATACATATAGTCCTTGCATAAGCTTACATATCACTTTCATGTCATTGCAATATTCACACAACTTTGCAAGTTATGATTCCTTACTTATACCTTTACTTTTACAAAAATATTGTCCAGTCGGCCTTGATGCTTCCATACATTTGGCTATTTACAAAACAAACACTTTCCCTCTTATTTTTAACATCTAAGATGTAGTCCCTAATTAGTTAATTAATTATTTTTTTAAATAAAATAATTCCTTAATCCTTTATTCATCTGATTCTACTATGTTATGTTCTATTCTATTCACTCCCCTTATTGGTGTTTGACCTATAACTTGTTTCATACTGCCCATACTATCTGCTCATTTAGGTACATCATTAGGACACTCTATTCCACCTATCCTTAACTATGCATGTACCAATTTCCACTATAGACTTCACAATATCAAAATTACCTCTGTACTTATGTTAAACTGTCTAACACTTAGGCAATTTTCTATCTCTGAACATATGGTCTCCAGCTGTACAATTTGTCATCACTTCAAATATATATGTTCCCATAAATGAAAACCCTTTAACCAACTTACTTAGCCATATTTCAAACAATCTCCCCCTTTGGCATTGATGGAAACATATGGTAATATTAGCTAAGTCCCAAAATGTTATACAAAAGCTTTTCAAAATTGGCATTTACATTATTTTAAAATTTTAAAATTTGTGGATCATTAAGTTTATAACCATCTATCCTTATTTCTCCTATTACATTATTTCTCCCCCTTCCTTCATATATCTATACAATCATTTGTTACTCCCCTTTCATTATACTTTATACAAATTTCTTTTATACAAATGCTTCTCCCACAATTTTCCTATAGACTTCTCCCCCTTTAACATCAATGACAAAGGTGTCAAAACTAATTTACATGTCAAAACTTTAGTTCATTACCTCCTTTCTAGGATGATGGGCAAGAAATGAAATCTCCAAAGTTGACTCTTAGACTCTTCATGTTCTTCTCCCATAAATCCTTTACTTCTTCTAAGATGCTAAGGAGAGTGCATAATCCATAAGATGAAACCTCCACCGCATTCAAATCTAAGTGAATAAAGTTGTTAAAAGATGTCTTGGCTGACAAAAATTCTTCCAACTAATTCTCAATGGTGTTCAACTTCATAGATTAGTGTTCTTTATGAAGTGAGAACCTCTTTGTAATCCTTGTCTTTCTATCTTTCAATAGAATTATCTCATCATAAGTCTTACTAACTTGTGCTTCAATTGCTTCAATCATTACACCAAGTTGACTTACCTAATCTTCTAGTGCATTCACTTTTGCACACTTTATCTTAAGCTCATCATCAATGTCTTTTGTAAATTTGAAAGACATTGCACACTTTGCATACAAGGTTTTACCTTCAAGCTCACACTTTCTGAATGCCTTGATACAAGTATCAAGAGTCAATAAATCATTTTTGATGTTCTGACAGATAGTGTCAAACATCTATGCATCATGCTTTGGTTGAGCTTGTGTTGCTGCAATTTCTAACAAACTTATCAAGTCGGCATCAAATGCCTGAATCACAACTTTTTCCCTATCTTCAAGGTTTGGATCAAGTGACTTCACAATCACGATTCCTTGTAACTTCTCAGTTAGCTCCATGAGAGTTTTCTACAAACTCTTTACTTGTTTTTTCTTGCTGATGATCTTGCTAAGTGATGTTATCAATTTTGATTGATTGTCATCATCTGAGCCTGTAAGAGATGCTAAGGTGAGAGAAGTGCTTGGTTCACTTGCTTCTACCTTCTTTCTTTGTTCCTCTTCTCTAACTCTTTCCCATCTACAAGTCTTACTGACTTTCTCTACACCTCCACAATTTCTATCTCTTTTTACTCAAACTCCTTGGAGAGTGGAATAGAAGGAGTGATAGGTGCTTGATGATGTGAGACTATTATGTAAGGTGCAATAGGGGTTGCAGTAGGAGGTCCAGCCACTATCAGAGAGTTCAATGATCCTGTTGAAGCCAAGGGTGGAACATACACAATTCCTTATTGACCTATCTGTTGCATACCAATGAGAATATGTTTCACTATGCTAGACCCCTCTATTGTCATCCTAGCTTGTTCAAGTGTCTTCATTACTGCCTCTACTTTCTTCTTCATAGATTTCTCTAGCTAAGTTTGGCTAGCTAATTGCATCAACTCCTCATAAGTTCCAAATCTGTTAAACTCTTCATCTTTAACTACCTTAAGGATAATTTAAGCATATCCTTCTATCTCTACTTCTAACAACTCATACCCTATAGGTTCCACATAAAGCATTATAGGTTCAACTACTTCAATGTAAGTGACATCAATGTCAACCATGAAGCAAATATCTTCCCTATACTTGTCTGCCATAGAGGGTGGCACTCTAAATCTCTCCTTCATTTCAGTTAGATAGGTTTTAATTATCAAGTTTGTGTTTTCATTAACTTTTTCAATAGGGTGTTTATTGTATATCCCGTAAATATTTTCCACGATACATGAATCGCTACTCATCAAATTTGTTGTCTACATAAAAGGGAATCTCCTGATTAGGTGGAAAAATACATATGTAATCAAGGATTGGATTTGGAATTGATTGTTCTTCACTTTCTTAATCCTCTCTAGGTTCTTTGTCAATTGTGTCCTTAGAATTTCACACAAGTTGACATTTTCCTTATCAACACACATTTTGTAAGTTGCTTGTTTGAATCTAGCTACCATGTCATCTTCTCTGGAACCATAACATATTCTTGCAGCATTCATTCTACTCATGAATCTTACATCATGTTCTCTGATCTTTCTAATGACCATTCCTCTACCATTATATATTATTTTGGTGTTATCAATTACTAGCTTCTAGATATTCTTTTCATTCACAAGAATGTTTCCCTCATTGCATAATCTTGTCACTTCATAGATCAAATTTGTAGAACTTTCTACTACATTATCACCTAGCTAGAACTTTCCATCATGAATTATGTTAGTGTAAATAATTATTATTTACACTTTACTTAAGTTTGCTTAGGATAAATGCATTATTTTATTATTTCTTATGTTAGACACCTAGGAGTTTGCGAACTCATATGAGTTTTCATGTTGACAACACAGGAATAAGCAACTCTAATTTAGTACATGGTGTCTACAACATTGGAGTTTACATAATCAACTGAGTTGTCATGTTGACAAAACATTTGTTTGCACTCTTAATTAAGCACATGGTGTCTACAACATAATTTTACGTGACACACCTTTGTAGGCTTATTCTCTCATCATCACACTAACTCCTGTGCTTAATGGAGGATAATCCACTCTTGGTGGACATGTGCTTAGCTATGAGGCTTATCATATTGCTAACTCCTAGACATTCTAGAAGCATTCTAGAGGCCTTTATATACAGGCACTCTTAGTGTACTATTACATCAATTAAATACCATATTGTTATTCTAATCATACTTTGTTGGTCTATTTTGTGCTAGCTATTATGCTTCTTGGTCTTGGCTTATTTTTCCCTAAGTCAAATTCTTTCATGGTATCAGAGCCATAGAGGCATCATTTCATAGCCATTGGAGACCATTCTTGCTTCACCTCTCTAAGAACACCTCGATTTAGATCCAAAGTATCTGTAACTATTGAGAGTGTCTAGAGCCAAAGTGGACCTCACCATTACATCTAGAGCGTCGATTTGGTGAAAATTGACTATAAATTCACCTATATTGGGCAATAGTCAAAATTGAGGCAATTTTTTTTGTGAACTGGCACCCAAAGGCTCAATTTGCAAGTACGATATGATCTATTAGATCTGCACATTTATTTTGTTTCAGATCTGCACTTATTTTTCTCTATAATTATTCTACAAATTTTAGATTTTTTGAATTTATATTTTTGAAAAAAAAAAAATTGGCTTATTAGGCCTACAGAGAAATTTTTTTTGCAAGAACCAGGTGGTGAAATCTCAGCCCCTAGAGAATATTCTTTGTATAACACCAGTGGGTTTAATCTACTATTTTGGGTGACACATTCCACATTTACAGCCATCTTCATTCAAATATTCTAGTATAAACATTCATAAATCCATCTCATACCACATATTATGGCA
The DNA here is from genome assembly GCA_028749045.1 of Cupressus sempervirens. Classification (NCBI taxonomy): domain Eukaryota; kingdom Viridiplantae; phylum Streptophyta; class Pinopsida; order Cupressales; family Cupressaceae; genus Cupressus; species Cupressus sempervirens. The sequence continues at coordinate 378,429,698 of CM053785.1, forward strand.
ACTACACATGAAGCCAAACCCAACAGGCTTGTTTCTTTGTAACCCGCGAGCCTTGTCTTTTATACAACCCAATAGCTCCTTACATGGCGAATGTGGGACTAACCCACCACACTCAATGGTACCATTGAATACCTACTAGCTTTCATCAAGAATTTTCAATCATCTACCCAAAACTTGCTGGCATCATCCTATTTTAAAGATCTCTAGCAACGCCCTCTCGATCTCTGATAGATATCCTACCACGCGGCACAGGAACAACATAGTCAACAAAGCCCACGTGGCATAGACACTTAAGTGGGTAGGCACATCATCACTATAGACCCCACATACAATCAGCAACAATTAGCAAACACGTGTCTACCACACATCACAGGTTGTACAATCTAACTTAGCGGCTATGTGGCCAATCTATAGGATTCATACAACTGTTGATGTCACTTTTGTACGCTGATGTCACTACCACACTATCCAAGGAGGACATTTTACTGATGTCATCAAAACACTATTTTATGTCATGACATCCATTTGGATGTCAAATTCAACCTTGTAATTTTTTGATCAGACCCCTCTCCAAATTTGGTTTTGATTTGATAGTCAAACTTTGGGAGGCCATATCTCAGTCATCCGGGCTCCAAATCAGGTGCAATTTTATTTATTTTTTGGCTAGAATTTCCTAGATTTTTTAGTGGTGCTATTATTTTCTTTTTTTGGTGCATGGATTTTTCAAAAGCAATTTTTTGTGATTGTACCTATTCAATCCTACATTTTGCAACTTCAATCGCTTTGTATAGGCTCATCTAGAGTCCAAATCAGGTTCTATTTTTTTTAAAAGTGAATAATTTTTTGGTTACTTTTCATATCTACAATTAGATTATAGGCTTGTGTGGACACAAATACCACTTTCAAAATTAGGTCCTTTTTTGCATTATAATGCTTTAATAAAACTTCAAAATTGTTGTATATTTGAGATACATTGTAAAGTTCCAAATTTGAACTCCAAAAGAAAGCTATAAATAGAAAATTAGAATTCCACTAAGTGGAAAGTGGCTATTGTAATCGCACTAAGTATAAAGTGCCAAAATCTTTCATTTGGGGCAAGGGGGGTGTTTCTTGATTGAGTGAATAGGGGAGTGTCTCTTGGTGTTGTGTTCCTCTTTTCCTATTGTTATTTTTCATTTCTTGCATCATGAGAAATCTCAAGATTTCAAACTAACACCACATAACTATGCCACATGGTCTATTAAAATATGGTGTCAATTGATGCATGATGAAGTTTCTCAATATGTAGATGGTTCCCTTCCTAAACCAAGAGGTGATAAAATATCTCAAAGTGACATTGATGCCTGAGTAAAGGCAGATAGGAAACCCCTAAGTGATATTAGGTCTGGGGTTGAAGACAAGATTCTCTATCAGACCATGAAGTATGATACATCCAAGGAAGCTTGGGATGCCCTCAAAAAACTATATGGTAAAGTGACTAAGGTGGATGTTTACAAAATTGAAGATGAGCTTGTCTCCCTAGATCCTAAGACCTTTGATTCAATACAAGATTTTATCATTAAGGTGAATGAATTAAAAACATTTCTTGATGATTGCAATAGTCCTATTAAAGATGATAGGTTGATCTATCTCATTTATAATAATTTGTCATCTGAGTACTCCACCTTTGTCTCTTCTTTCAACACCACAAAGACTACCTTAGGAGCTTCTTATAAGAAAATCGTGTTTGATGATTATGCTCAACTACTAGAGGATGAACAAACTAAGCTTCAAACAATGGGGATTCTCTAGGGGGGGGGGGGGGGGGTGTGAATCAGTTATTCAAGGTCTAGATGTCCTATTCAAACTTTTCACTAAGTATAGTGAACTCATTCAACCGTTCATTCATCTATGCTTTAACTTATATAGTTAGCAAGTTACTATAAATCAACATGCAAGCATAACACATAAGAAATCAACACATGACATAGTATTTACGTGGAAACCCAATTTGGGAAAAACCACCAGTAACATGTTCTCACTCTTCTGAAGTGATGCCCTGTGAAAGGCCTGCCCTGTTAAAGGCTTACAACACATTGTTAAATGTGACCTTGTTAGAGGATTTAACCACCCTGTTAGAAGTGGGCCTGGTTAGAGGACTTTAGAAAATTCACTTGGAATGCCACCCTATTAAAGGATCTATAAATGGTTGTTAGGCCAACCTAAGTCCATAGGATTTTCAGATCTAATACAATTGCTAGAGATTATTAGAAATCTTGACTTGACTACAACATACAACTTATCTTGCAAATATCATATCACTTCTCAGCTCATACCTTTTCCTAGCCTTCAATCTCTGCAACTCTTTGACAGCTTGCCCTACTTTCAAGATTTGTCTCCTTGAGTCTCCACACTCAATGTACCAGTGCAATCATCTCATCATGACCACTTGTAGAAGCAGAGCCTTTATGCTCTTCCTTCTCCTAGATGTCTCCTCCTTGACACCCTTCTAATCACTTCACAAATTTGGCTCTACAACAATAGTATTAGCATCTCATTGCTTCTTGGTCTATGACTTCTTAAATAGAAGTCTTGGAGTACCTTTTCTCGCTCGATTCTTCCATTTTTCAATTACAATTCACGTGGATTAGGTATGATTCATTGCATCTAACCCATATTCTATTTCCTCTAGAAACTTCTTGAATAATCCTTTAGAATTTGCTCAAAAATGGTTTACATAGGATTCTGTGCCACTAACTCATTATCCTTATCTTCCAACTCATTCACAAAATTTAATGTAACCACTATGTCGGCTTAGATTTGGTGAATCTTCATCTTTTGAAATAATGTAGCAACTCGGCACTATTGAAATACCGATGCTCGGCACATACTGTGTTACTCGGCATCAACTGTGTTTTTCCTAATGCTCAGCACCTAAAGATCACTCGACACCAACTAAAACATTTTTGATGCACCTGATCTTCACTTGGAACATGAAGATTACTCAGCACACGCTAGAAATTTATGTTATTCAGCTTCTACTAAGAATTTTCTCGGCCTCAACTAACTTGCTCGACACCCACTAATGATCTTAGTTTAAGCTTTGCAGTCAACCTTGTTACAACTTGTTCCTCCAATAATTCTAAGTGTGACCAACCTATGTATCTTTGAGTATGTCATTAATACATTACTTAACCATTGTCTTAATTGATCCTTGCACTTCATTACAACATCATAACTTAACCTTTTCCTTTAGGTGCTCCTATTACATCTTGTTGATCAAATCCTCTTCATCAATCAACTAAGTGATAGTACTTGGATCTTATAAGAAAATATCATCCCTACAAATAGCAGGTTTGACATCAATGACAAAACAATGATTGAAAACATTCTTTTACAACAATCTTCCTTCTTTGCAACAATCTCCCTCTTTGATCTTCAACAATGAGCTTTTTCAATCAGATTTCCAGCAATCTCCCTCTTTGGCATTGATGGAAAACCAAACTGATCAACCATCAGACTAAATTATTCAACCACAAGCTTTCTAGGTTAGAACAGTAAGTCAAATGCCAAAAAGTAAATTGTAACGTCGCATCTCCTTCTACTATTCTAATTGCTTCATTTCAGCTTCTCCCTCTTTATTATTGTATCGTTTTTCTTTGTCTTTCTCCCTCTGTATTGCTCATCTTCTGTTGTTCTGATCAACCTCAAAAATCTCCCTTTATGTTTATTTGATCAATTTTCTGCTATCTCTCCTTCTTTTCTGATCTCTCCTTCTTTTTTGGTTATTTATCTTCAACAGTTGTTGATCATTTGTCTACTTCTCCCTCTTTGACAACAATGTCAAAGACATTAGCATCTTTAATATGCAAGTGTAGCTTTTACAGGTTTATTCAATGTCTCCCTCTGTCACCTTGCTTATGACTAATTTGAATTTTTAGCACTTCTACTACTTTATGCATGGATCCCAAAGTAAACATCCTCTGCATAAATGTATAAAATCTTCAACATTCAACTTATTTGATGCAGGGTATACTTACTTTTGCTTCAAGTAGCCTTAGCTAGGGGTATCACACCTAACTTACCTCCAAGATACTCAAATGCATCTTTTGGTAGTGCTTTTGTGAAGGTATCAGCAATCTATTCTTTTGAGCTAACATATTCCATCTTCACTTGTTTGTCTTCCACCAACTCTCTTACATAGTGATACTTGATGGCAATATGCTTAGTTTTAGCATGCATTACTGGATTCTTTGATATGTTAATAGCACTTGTATTATCACAATAAAGTATCACAGGATCAATTACCTCTTCTTTCATACCTTGCAGCAAATGTTTGATCCATACAATATTGGTGCAGTTTATAGCAACTACCACATATTTAGTTTTAGCAATAGACTGTGAGGTGCAGCTTTTCTTTTTGTTGGTCCAAGTAATCAACATTTTTCCTAAGAAAAGTGTTCCTCCACTTGTGCTTTTTCTATCATCAATGTTACCTCCCCAATCCGCATCAATGTAAGCTTTCAGTTCAAACTTCTCATTTCTCTTGTAGTATAAACCAAAGTCACCAGTTCCTTTCAGGTATCTTAGTATTCTCTTCACTACCATTAAGTGATTTTCTCTTGGATTTGTAGAAAATCTTGCTACTATTCCAACAGCTAATGCAATGTCTAGTCTATTATGTACAACATATTGCATCTTTCCAATCATAGACCTTTACAATGTCTGATTTACTTCAACAGACTCATCATTCTTAGATTGTTTATGACCTATTGCAATTGGTGTGCTGATTGGTTTTGAGTCTTCTAGCCCAAATGTTTTTAGTACTTCCTTGACGTATTTGGATTGGATTACAATTATGCCATGCTTTAACTGATGTACTTGTAATCCAACAAAGAATTTGATTTCTCCAAACATTGACATCTCAAATTCATGCTTCATTTGATTAGCAAAATCTTTACATAAAACATCTTTTCCTCCAAATATTATATCATCAACAAAGATTTCTGATATCAAAATGTCTTTACCTTCTTAAGCTTTGATGTAGAAGTTTTTTTTGTCATCTATTCTCTCAAATCCTATCTTCACAAGATATTTTTGCAACCTCTGATACCATGCTCTAGGTGCTTGTTTCAATCCATAAAGTGCTTTGTGTATCTTATAGACCATGTCCTTGTTTTTCTCATCAACAAATCCCTCTGGTTGTTCTATGTAAACTTCCTCTTCCAGTATACCATTCAGAAAAGCAGACTTCACATCCATTTGGTAGACTTTCAAACCTTTATATGTAGCATATGCAAGTAATGTTCTTACTCCTTCCATTCTTGCAACAGGGGCAAAAGTCTCTCCATAATCTAGTCCTTCTTCTTATGCATAACCTTTACAAACTAGTCTGGCTTTGTTTCTTGTTATCCCACCATTCTCATCAAGTTTGTTTCTAAACACCTATTTTGTACCAATCACATTCTTATCAATTGGTCTAGGAACTAGAGACCATGTTTTTTTCTTCTCAATCTGATCTATCTCTTCTTTCATGGCTTTATACTAGTCATCATCTTGTAGTGCATCTTTTACTATTTTAGGTTCAACCTTGCTTAGCAGACATGATTCATTCCTAAGCCTATTCCTTGTCATTGGTCTTGCATCCTTGTCACCAATGATTTGATCTACAGGGTGATGTTTTCTCACATACTTGGCTAATCTGGGTTTAGTCCTTCTTTCCATGTTTGATCCTTTAGCTTCAGAGTCATTTCGTTCTTCTTCATCTGGTATTTCATCATTCCTTTCTTGCATACTATTTTTAGAATTAGAATGTGCATTTTCTACTTTATGTAGGTCAACTTCTGAATGTAACTCGACATTCATAGGCTGAGACTCGCCAGATACCGAAATTTTTTGCTAATTCCCAACTTTATTTACAGCATTGTCTTCAACCATCATTCCTTTATAGAAGTATACAAAGGATCTATAATCCTCTATTTTCTTTGACTCATCAACCTAAACTTCTGCATGCTCATCAAAATTTATGTTTGCACTCTCCACAAATTTGTTAGTGTTAACATTCAAACACTTATATGCCTTACTTCTAGTGGAGTATCCAAGAAATATGCCTTCATCGCATCAAACTTGCCATTTCTTGTATCTTTTATATTATAGCATTTACAACCAAATACTTTGAAATGTTTAACATTAAGTGAATGACCATACCATAATTTAAAAGGTGTTGCATTTGTACCTTTCTTGACTTGAACTCTATTCAGTGTGTAGACTACAGTACTTACAGCTTCTCTCCAATACTTTAGTGCAACATTTTTCTCCATCATCAAGGTTCTAGCATAGTCAATCACTGACCTATTCCTCCTTTCAGAAATACCATTCTCTGGTGGAGTTCTTGGTGCTGATGTTTGCCTTTTGATACCTTTGTCATTGTTCAAACTCTCTTGATGTGAACTCACCTCCTCTATCTGACCTTAGGCATTTCAGATTCTTTCATGTTTTCTTCTCAACACTGACCAAATACCACTTGAATATTTCAAATGCATTAGATTTTTTCTTTAAGAACATAGCAGTCATCATCCTGGAGTAGTCATCTACAAATAGCATTATGTATCTGTCTCCTAGGTAGCTTTGCACTTCTATTGGCCTACATAAGTCTATATGGACTAACTCTAGTACTTCATTAGAAGTATATGTTTTTCTTTTGAAACTAGACTTAGTCATCTTTCCTAGTTGACATTGTTTGCACATTGTGTTTTCAAGTTTCTTCAACTTGGGCAATCCTCTAACTTTCTTTTTCTTGCTGATGCTAATCGGATTATCAAAGTTAACATGACATAGCCTTTTATGCCATAACCACACATCATCAGGTCTAACAACAAGACATGTTGCATCTTCCATATCTAGGTAAAACATATTACTCCCAGTTTGTTCATCTTTTCCTATTAGCTTTTCATTAGTGTCATAGATATTGGCAGTTTTGTTTCCAAATTCAACTTTACAACCTACATTGCCTAACTGTGATATGCTCAACAAGTTGTCATTCAATCCTTCAACATAATATGCATTATCACATGAAATTTTCTGTGTAATTTTTATAGAGGCTTTTCCTTTGATTTGACATGGGGCATCATTACCAAATCTAACACTATTTCCATCATATTGAGTAAAGGTAATGAACTTACTTTTATCTCCTGTCATGTGATGTGAGCATCCACTATCTATGATCCACTTATCATTCTTGTTGAAACAGGTAACCAATGTTGTTGCTTCATCTTCATCTTTGTCTCATTCATCCTTTATGGCTACATAGACTACTTCATCATCATTCTCATCAGAGTCTTCTTCAACAATGTAGCATCTCTTGCCTTTCTCTTTGTAATCTTTGTTTTCATCTTCTCTTTTGTTCATGTACATGTTTCCTTCCTTATAGTTCTTCTTCTATGGACATCTTGTAGCTATATGACCTACTTGATTGCAATTGAAACATATGATAGGGAACTTACCTTTGAATTTTCCTTTACCTCTATGGAATCTCCTAGCTAGTAGTGCTTCTAACTGTTCCACATCTTCCTCATCTCTGCTTCTATCACTGGATGCATTTTTTCCTTTTCTTCTTTTCTTGCTTGATGTGTCCTCCTCAGTCTCTTTTATTTTCATCTTGGCCTTGAAAGTAGATTCAAGGTTCTCAGGTTTGTAGTTGTCAAAATTGGATAGCTCAAATGCAGTAAGTCTTCCAACCATTCCTTCAAAGGTTAGTGTGTTCCCTTGTACACACCTTAGCTCTCGGATGGCTGAAACTCTAATAGCATAGATAGGAAGTAGATTTATTAAGTATTTGTTAATAGTTGTTTCTTCTTCCAATTGTCCACCTAGACTTCTTATTGCACTCACCACTTCTTTCATTCTTGCAGTGTACTAAGCAGCATTTTCACCTTCTTCCATCTTCATTTCATCAAACTTTCCTCTTAGACTTTCTCTCTTTGCTCTCTGAACATTCTGATCTCCTCCATATATTTCTGATAAGGTTTTCCACATTTTGAATATAGTATCACAGTCTTTGATGTCATCATATTCTGCATAGTTAAGTGCAGAGGCAATCTCCAACATTGCTTTGTTATGCTCCTTTTTATTCAAATCATCTGCAGTAAGAGGTCCTGTTGGAGTTACATGTTCTGTTCCAATTGAGGTTTGTACATAGTCACCTATTGATCCAAGGCACAATTTCATCAAACTCTTCCATGTAGCAAAGTTTTCTTTGTTGAGCTTGGGAACTTCTCTCTTAGACATCTTGATCTTTCTACTTCTAGTACTTTGAAACTAAATCAGCAGATGGCTCTAATACCAATTGTTAGAAATGCTTTAGCATAACTAGGGGGGGGTGAATCAGCTATTCAAGGTCTAGATGTCCTATTCAAAATTTTCACTAAGTATAGTGAACTCATTCAACCATTCATTCATCCATGCTTTAACTTATCTAATCAGCAAGTTACTATAAATCAACATGCAAGCATAACACATAAGAAATCAACACATGACACAATGATTTACGTGGAAACCAAATTTGGGAAAAACCACCAGTAACATGCTACTCAATTCTCACTCTTCTGAAGTGATGCCCTATGAAAGGCCTAACATGTTAAAGGCTTACAACACACTATTAAATGTGATCTTGTAAGAGGATTTAACCACCCTATTAGAAGTGGGCCTAGTTAGTGGACTTTAGAACATTCACTTGGAATGCACCCTGTTAAAGGATTTACAAATGGCTATTAGGCCAACCTAAGTCCATAGGATTTTTAGATCTAATACAATTTCTAGAGAGTATTAGAAAATCTTGACTTGACCACAACATAGAACTTATATTACAGATCTTAGATCACTTCTCAGCTCATACCCTTGCCTAGCCTTCAATCTTTGCAACTCTTTGATAGCTTGCCCTTCTTTCAAGATTTGTCTCCTTAAGTCTCCATACTCAATGTACCAATGCAATCATCTCTTCATGACCACTTGTAGAAGTAGAGCCTTTGTGCTCTTCCTTCTCCTAGATGTCTCCTCCTTGACACCCTTCTAATCACTTCACAGATTTGGCTCTTCTGCAACAACAGTATCAGCAGCTCTTTGTTTCTTGGTCTATGACTTCTTAAATAGAAGTCTTGGAGTACCTTTTCCCACTCGATTCTTCCATTTTTCAATTATAATTCACATGGATTAGGTACAATTCATTGCATCTAACCCATATTCTATTTCCTTTAGAAACTTCTTGAATAATCCTTTAGAATTTTCCCAAAAATGGTTTACATAGGATTCTATGCCACCAACTCATCATCCTTATCTTTCAACTCATTCACAAAATTTAATGTAACCACTATGTCAGCTTAGATTTGGTGAATCTTCATCTTTTGAAATAATGTAGCAACTCGGCACTATTGAAATACTAGTGCTCAGCACATATTGTGTTACTCGGTATCAATTGTGTTTTTCTTGATGCTCGGCATTTGAAGATCACTCGGCACCAACTAAAAATTTTCTTATGCTCAGCACCTAATCTTCACTCAGCAAATGAAGATCACTTGGCACACACTAGAAATTTTTGTTACTCAACTTCTACTAATAATTTTCTTGACCTCAACTAACTTGCTTGACACCCACTAATGATCTTAGTTTAAGCTTTGCATTCAACCTTGTTACAACTTCTTCCTCCAATAATTCTAAGTGTGACCAACCTCTATATCTTTGAGTATGTCATCAATACATTACTTAACCATTGTCTTAACTAATCCTTGCACTTCATTACAACATCATAACTCAACCTTTTCTTTTAGGTGCTCTTGTTACATTTTGTTGATCAAATCCTCTTCATCAATCAACTAAGTGATAGTACTTGGATCTTATAAGCAAATATCATCCCTAAAAATAGTAGGTTTGACATAACTAACAAAACAATGATTGAAAACATTCTTTTACAACAATCTTCCTTCTTTGCAACAATCTCCCTCTTTGATCTTCAACAATGAGCTTTTTCAATCAGATTTCCAACATCCTCAAGTCTTCAAAGTCTAAGGCAATTGTGGATAATAATGAGGGTTCTCAAAATTTAGTTTGTCAAAGTTCAAACAAAGGAAAGGGAAAAAAGAAGAAGTGGAAGAATAACAAACAAGAGGATACAAAAAAGACAACACCAATATCAAATCAACAAGGCAAGTCTTCCTCAAATACAAACAAAAAGGAGGACACTAATCAGGAGAAGAAAAAGTGCGCCTATTGTAAGAAGATGATTCATGATGAACATCAGTGTTATCATAAAAAATTTGATGAGTTGAAGAACATCATGAAGAAATGCAATGTTCCACTAGCTAATGCTTATAAGGAGAAAGGATCATCTTTAGATTCTAAGGGAAAAGGGCATGTTTTACTCACAAACATTGTTACTTAGGGAGAATGAATCAATGATTCAGGTGCCACACATCATATGGGTGCGTCAAAGCAAGATTTTTCTTCCATGACACATTTAGAGGTGCCACACATCTTTGTAGGTGATGATACTAAGGTGGAAGTTGAAGCTAAAGGATAAGTTGAGATGAATAATGGAGCGTTCATGGATGTTCTATATGTTCCTAATCTTACCTCCAACCTTCTTTCAGTCTACCAAATGACTCACTATGGAGGTGGAAATAAAGTTAAATTTCTTCCAGATTCAGTGGTAGTGAAAAGCATTAAGGATGACTGTATGATTGCAATTGGTGAAACCAATCATGATTCAAGGCTTTACAATTTCTCCTCCTTTGTGCCAAAATCAAATGCACAAGCCTTGTTATTACATTCAAATGTAGAAAGCAAAGTGTGGCATGAGAGATTTGGACATCTCAACTACAAATATCTTTAGCAGCTTAGCAGCAAGAAAATGGTTAATGGTCTACCTTAAGTCCAGTTTTCAAAAGGTGTTTGTTCAAGTTGTTCTCTTGGAAAACATTCTAAAAAATTATATGAAAAGGGGAAGTCTTGGAGAGCACAATGTGTTCTTCAATTATTTCATAGTAATGTGGCTGGATCATTTCCAGTGCCATCATTTGGCAAGTCTTGCTATGGCCTCACCTTCATAGATGACTACTCTCTCTTTACTTGGGTTTTCTTCATGGCTCAGAAGAGTGAAGTGTTTGAAAAATTTCTCAGCTTCAAGGCTCAAGTGGAAAAGTAGTCAATGAAAGACATTAAAGTTCTTCGAATAGATAATGGTGGGGAGTATGTGAACACAAGACTAATAGACTTTTGCACTCAAGAGGGCATTCACCTTCAACATTCACTACCATATACACCATAGCAAAATGGTGTTGCTAAAAGGAAAAATAGAACTCTCAAAGAGATGACCACTTGCATGCTACTAAAAAAGTCTCTTGATCAAATCTTTTGGGCTAAAGCAATGAATTGTGCTAACTATATACATAATAGGAGTCCTCACAAAACTTTGGATGGTATAACTCCTTTTGAAGCATGGACTAGCAAGAAACCTACGATTAAGCACTTCAGAGTCTTTGGTTGTCCAACATGGGCACGAATACCTCCACAAAAATGCAAGGCATTGGAAGCTCAAAGAAAACCTTGCATATTTGTTGGATATGTGGACTCACACAAAGCCTACAAGTTAATGGATCCAAAGACACATGATATATTCTATGAGAGGAGTGTACATTTTGAAGAAAGTTGTCGAAGCTTTACTTCTTCAACTCCTCCTTCTTCCTCCTTCATTGAAGAGAGTGATAGTGAAACTAGTGACTTGGAAGATGTTTGTCCCTGACCAACATAGAAGCATTAGCTAGTTGAGATTGAGGATACTCCTACTACATCTTCTTCCAATATACCTAGATGGGCTAAGCAGACATTGGATGTGGTAGGACCATTAGTAGGGAATCTTTCTGATGATAGGAGGACAAGATCACAACACAATTCATTCCCACATGCTTATATCACAATTGCTTTAGATACACAATCATGTAAAGAAGCATCAGGTATTCCAAAATGGGATAGAGCAATGGAGGAATAATATAACTCTCTTATGAGAAATGATACATGGGACTTAGTCTCTCTTCCTAACAAAAGAAAATTGGTTTGGTGTAAGTGGATCTATTAGACCAAATTTGTAATGGATGGAAGTGTTGATAAACATAAGGCTCAACTTTTTGCAAAAGGGTTTACTCAAGTACCTAGCATTGATTACATTGAGGCCTTTGCACCAGTGGCAAAGATGAATTCCATTCATTTGACACTAGCTATTGTGGTAGCTTAGAGATGAGTTGTTCATCAAATGGATGTGAAAAGTGCATTTTTGAATGGGGATCTTCATGAGGAGATATATATTGAGTAGCCATAAGGGTTCATCCAAGATTCTACCATGGTTTGCAAATTGAAGAAGTCTATCTATGGACTTAAACAAGCTCCAAGAGCTTGGTATGCCAAGATGGATTCTTTTCTTCTCTTAGCAGGGTTCACCAGATGTCATTCTGATATGAATGTCTACATTCTTTAGAGGGATGATTCACATTTGCTTCTTGTGATTTATGTTGATGACTTGATCATTATAGGGAACACAACATCCATTATTGATAGTGTCAAGGCTACATTGTAGGACAAGTTTTCGATGACAAACTTGAGTCTACTACATTATTTCCTTGGTATCGAGATACATTAGTCTTCATTAGGGATCACCTTATCACAACCCAAGTATGCTCTTGCTCTTTTTTTCTCAATTTTGAATGAGTGATTATAAGGTTGCACCTACTCCCTTTCTTTCAGGTGTTAAGTTAGAAACAAAGTGTTCCACTCCACTTGTTGATGTGATTTTGTATAGACAGTTAGTTGGAAGCCTCATCTACTTGACACATACACACCCTGACATCTCATTTGCAATTGGCATGGTTTCTCGCTTCATGCAAGAGCCACATGAACTTCATTTAAAGGCAGCCAAATGAATCTTACACTATATTTAGGGTACACATACACATGGGATACACTATGTAGCTAGAATTGAACTTCAGTTAGTGGGTTATACAAACTTAGACTATGTAGGGGACTTTTATTCTCACAAGTCTACTTTAAGATATATTTTTCATCTTGGTTTTGACCCCATTTGTTGGCAAAGTAAAAATTAGAACTCCATTGCTCTTTTATCTACTAAGGTTGAGTATTAAGGAGTTTTTAATGCAATGACAGAAGCTATTTGGTTGTAGCAGATTCTGAAAGAGTTTGGTTTTGATCTACCCAGACCCACAGTCATCCATTGTGATAACCAAAGTTCTATTGAGATCTCAAAACATCCAATGCAACATCAGTGCACCAAACATATTGAGGTTCATATACACTACATCAAAGAGAAAATTATCACATTGCAGTATTGTCCTATTGAGCAGCAGGTAGCCGACATCTTCACCAAGCCCTTCACGAAGGTCAAGTATATTCATTTGTGATATCTCTTGGGGGTGAGGGACTTTTCACTAGGGGGGTCACGTGATCCTTCTCTTCTCTAATGTACATATCTCTCTTTTTGGGGAAGGGTTTTTCCCATGAGGTTTTCCCTCTTTCTCTATTTGCAGAAAGATTTCATTGCATTTTTACTTGGGTACCTAACATGGCCTAGTAGCCAGGACCCATTATGCATTTCATCATAACTTTTGTGAGCTTAAGTGCATTCCCCTAAGCTCCACTTAAGGGGAGGTGTTAGTGTAAATAATTATTATTTACACTTTACTTAAGTTTACTTAGGATAAATACATTGTTTTATTATTTCTTAGGTTAGACACCTAGGAGTTTGCATACTCATCTGAGTTGTCATGTTGACAACACAAGAGTAAGTAACTCTAATTTAGCACATGGTGTCTACAACACTAGAGTTTGCATAATCAATTGAGTTGTCATGTCGACAACACAGTTGTTCGCACTCTTAATTAAGCACATGGTGTCTACAACATAATTTTATGTGACACACCTTTGTAAGCTTATCCTCTCATCATCACACTAACTCCTGTGCTTAATGGAGGATAATCCACTCTTGGTCGACATGGGCTTAGTTGTGAGGCTTATCATATTGCTAACTCCTAGATTTTCTAGAAGCATTCTAAAGGCCTTTATATACGGACACTCCTAGTGTACTATTACATCAATTGAATATCATATTGTTATTTTGATCATACTATATTGGTCTATTTTGTGCTAGTTATTGTGCTTATTGGTCTTGGGTAATTTTTCCCTAAGGAAAATTCTTACAAATTATGCTTAGGATTATTCTTGTCCATTCCTCATTGGAAAATTCATAGTAAAATAGAAACTTGATTATATCATAATGGAAATATAGGCTAGGCTAGGTTACCAAGAGGGGAGGGGTGAATTAGGAACCAATAAAACTTAATCTTATTTCACCAAGTAATCCTTTATATATATTCTAATCTAATTGCATGCATGAAATACTGAAAGCAATAAAACATTCATAACACTTTGACACAACATATGGTGACCTAGAAACCTTCCAAATGGAAAGTAAAACTAGGGTGGGGATGATACCTGCAAGCTTTAGTACTGTAGTATAAAGTTGGCTGGTTAAGGCTTACAATTGATCACTTCTGATGATCTACTCTTTTAGGAGCAATATGGACTGCTAGGTCCACCTTGTTAAAGGATTTATGAAACATACAATGAAGTATACACTCAGTAAAGAGATTTACAAAAGACTTTAAAGTCTACCTTGTTAAAGGATTTAACTAATACACCTATTAGGATGAACCAATGGCTGATCTTTGATCTGCAACTCTGATTTTCTAGTTGAGATTCCTTTGAAATGTAATGATCACCTTGTTGTGACAGATATATGTTTTCTGCTCCTTATACTTCTTGTAGCCTTTTCACTTCGCACTTCTACTCTCTATATTCGCATCATTACTTATTATATTGTATTTGGATATGATAAAATACATTACATCTATACCAATCCAAAACATAATTCATCAAAGTCGGCTACAACATAAGTTTCCATCAAAGATCACAAAGTCAACCCAAGTACTGGCACTCGGGTTCTGAAGACAAACTTGGTGAGGTCTTGATACTCAGAAACCATTGTCAACACTCGGTATCATCATGCTCTTGGTAGACATAGAATCTTGGTCATACTAATCACTTCAAAGTAGTCTAAACTCAATCAGCACTAGTGACTCGATGAATACTGTGAAACTTGACATATAAACTGATTGACTTGGTTGACACTGCATAGTTCGGCCAACATTAACACTGTGACCTCAGTATAAACTAAATCACTTGGTTGACCCTCCTTGGCTCAGTCAACACTATATTCACATCACTAACACTACAATCTCAATAGACATTGGAGACCATGGTTGACACTGTGCATCTCAGTTAATACTATGAAGCTCGGTTAGCATTTTGACTAATGAACTCAATAAATACTACTTTGAATGAATTGAATACTTATTTTGGAACTCAGTAGAAACTATAGAACTCAATAACAATTGTATTGCTTGGTAGTAATTGTAGCACTTGGTTAACACTACTAGCTTAACCAATTGACTAAGTGTGAGTCACTAATAAACAAACTTGACCCTAATGTCAACAATCTCCCCCTTTGGCATTAGTGAAAAAAAACATTTATCAATCCAAAACTGAATGCTCAAAGTTTCAAGTCCAAAATATTATTTTATCTTTATCTTGTGTCTTCAACTTGATAACATACTCTGTTTTTGAGATTTTTCAAAATTGCTTTTGTAAAAGATGTTTTCTGATTATCTGTACATGTATTTATATAATATTATGCTGCTCCCCCATACATATATCACATATTATACTTCTCCTCAATATATATACATATATCTCCTCCTTCTATATACATATATAATCTTATATTTTTCTTCTCCCCTTTTTTGACATAAATGCCAAAGATTTATGCTACATGGTAATGCCAAAATGTGACAGGAAGTTAGAATGTACCTTCAAAATCAATGCCATAGTCTTGTCCCAATTTTCCTATAACACCTTGCTTGCATGACATGCAATTTTTACTTTTGTTGATAACTTCATCATGTGATCAACTATGGAGAAGTTATTATCATGGATGAGAGTTTTGGCATGTGCAATGTGTTTCTGCAATGCATCCACATTCAAAAGAATCATGCCTTCTATATCTACAAGAGTGGTCATGATCTTGGCTTCTTCCCTTAATAATTATGCTTACAAATTAGTTAGTAATCTGATCTTTGAGTAGTGAGCAGAACTATAACTCAGGTTAAGTGATAACCGGTGTGCACTCACCTTCAAGTCTTCATCTATCTTAGATATTTTATCTTTGATGCCCTGGGTGAAGATAGATGTATCATATAACTTTCCAAATAATTAAGTTACATTATTTGCATGGGTTTCCAATGAGCTGAGAATAGTAGACAATTCTCCTTGATTTATTGCAATTTTTTGTGCTACCTGCTCCAATACTTTGTTCTCAAAATTCCTCTCTACCCTTTGTAACAACTTTTCTTGTCCATTCAGATCTTCATTGAATTTTTGGACAACTTCTACTAATTGAACCAAAATAGGTTGTGTACTATCAACCTCAATACTTAGTGCATCTAAAAATATTTTCTTTGCATCTTCAAGCACTTGGTTTTCTTTACTCTTTTCTTCTCTAAGCTTTTTTTTCTTGGCTCTCTTTTAAAAAAGTTCACCCATTACGTTCATTTGATCAGGATTTAGAGTAGAGATATCCCAATTTAGGATAACTATATCCTCATCAAGATCAATGTCTTCTTCTTTACCTTTATCCTTACTAGAAACTTTTTTACTCGGTTGAGCCTTGTTCTCAACTATCCTTGTCTTGTTACTAACACATTTGGAATTGTAACAACAGTAGAAATAGAAGGGTTGGCAACAAAAGTAGATATTGCAATGACAATAGAAATACCTTGTTGTTGTATGAGAAAATGTGATAATGGTGGCACTTGTTCCTCAGTAGATGAAGTGTTGATCACTTCAGTTAATATGGTACTCAACTGAATGGGTGCAAAGTTTGGTTGGGTGTATGGTGTTGTAGTGGTTGCCACAACCAACTTGGAAAAAGCTTTCTCTAAGCTTGATGACATTAAATCTTTTCTCAGAGAGTGAGGAAATGAGACCATTATTGCTAATGCAATCTTTTCTAGGTCAATTTCCTCAATACTCTAAATCTCAGGGAGATTCTCCTCTGAAGCTTCCTATTCTTTCTCCTCATCATCTAGATTTACATCATCTTCATCATCTTTGTCATCATCTTCCTTATCACTAATATGAATAATGAAGTCACTCGGTTGATGAAGATTGTAAATGTTCTTCCATGTGGTAGTAGTTGTCTTCACTATGTATTTTATGTCTTTCATTAGCACAAGACAAGTATTGAACTTTAGAGTGAGCTTCTCCACATTTTTCTTGATGGAATCTTTCACTTCTTTTTTACTGAGATTCGGCATGAGCTACCTCAAAGTTTGTTCATAGATGTCTTTTGCAGTCTTCTTAGAATTTTCCCATCTTGGCTTGATTTCTTGCATTAGCTCATTGGGAATTTTTTGTACAAGTTGATCAGGAGAGTATTTCCATTTACCTAATTTTGATATCAACGTGTCCTCAATTTGCTTCTTCTCATTTGCACTCCTGGTTTCATATCTGAGAGATTTGAAGTTTTCCATTCCAGCTCCTCCTTCAATTTCCTTTAATTTTTCTTGAAATATAGGTGCAGGCCTTTTGAAAATTACTTCCTCGGCATCCTCCTCACCTAATTTCAATTTCTTCCTTGGTCTTGATGCTCTTCTTATGAATACTATAGTAGATGACTTAGTGGTTCGGGTAATGATAACCTTACCCTTCTTCCTTATAGGCTTTTCTTCTTTAGACTTTGTTTCTTCTACTTCATCCTTTGCTTCATCTTCTTCCATGTCATCTCATTTTCCTTTAGTCAATGGGAGAGTAGAACTTGCTTGCCTTAGTTTTACTATCCTCTTCTTTCCTTTATTAACTTCTTGAGGAAGCTTAATTTCAAGTTCTATTCTTGCTTTGGCTTCTTCATAAGTACCAAAATATGTGGCATTAGGATCCACAGGTTCATTCAACAGTTCCTCAATGATATCCTTGGTGTCATCAATTTTAACCTTGTATCTTAGAGGCTTAAGCTACATCACTCTAGGTTTGACTACTTGAATGTACACTTTGTCACAGTCTACCATAAAAAAAATATCATCCTTGTAGTCTTCTACAAGTTTCTTTGGAATTCTATATCTATTATTCATCTTTTCCTTGAATTAATCAAAATAGTTGTCCATGATAATAACAAAGTTCTCACCCATTTCTACTATATATTCATTAATCTAATATAACACTAGTACATCTTTTCTCCATACAACAAAACCTTTAGAAGGGAAGAATTTTTGCATATAGAAGAATAAACAAGTTAAGAGAGAACCAAACTTACATGTATTGTTCTTTGAAGTGTTGATGCTCTCCATGTTCATGTTTAATTGATTTAGCATTAACTCAGCAAGGTCAACGGATAGGTTGTTCTTCACTACCTTGAGAGCCATATCAACTGCCCCACATGACACACTATTGAGATGACTAGAGCTATAGATCTTATGGGTGATCACATGAATTCCAAATTTTAGCACCATGTCAGTCACATTTTTGATCTTTATTCCTCTTCCATCTCATTCAGCAAGAGTCTTATTTTCCAGTTCTACCTGACTTAGGGTTTTGGTAATCTTTTCTTTATTCAACATTAGGAGCTCTGTGATTCAATGAATCATTTCCTTTGTGATTTGAATAGGCTGCTCCAACCATAATTTCCTATTGTGTACATGGCTAAGAATAAACCTTATCCATTTTATTTGAAAGTCCTTGGGCATATGTGGAATGTGTGTTAAACCCTTGGTCTCCAAATGTTGATGCTCAAGTTTCAACACACCATTACACATAACTTTGCTAGAGTCTCATCCATCTCTAAGGTTCCAATTTCTTGACATGAACTACAAAAAAATTGAATGATGTAATACCTTGGATGGTTTCTATGATTGAGCTCCAGTTGGGTCAAGTACTTCTACAATTTTTGGACTCAACTTGAAGTCTAGTGCTTTACATTCAATTCCACAAACCAACATCTCAGATCCTTTCCTGGTTTTGTTGCTAGAAGATGTCATGCTTGGTAGGTTTTAAGAAAACACAAAAATATTCAACAACAAATTGTACAGGTCACTTGGAAGCACAAAAATCTCCTTTGTAAATAGCTCTTTGAAAATTCATGGTGAAAAATGAATTTGATTTCCTTCCTTTTAACAAATTTTCACTTTTCAATCACCATAAATGCTTGGTATGATTGTTCATTCAGTGATAGATTGTCTTTCACTTAGTTCAACCTTAATGCTTGGTAGATTCATTCATAGCTTGATGTCCACACAATGTTTCAGTGTGAGCTGACCTTGTTCAGTAGGGTCTTGCAACTCGACCTTGCTCGATAAGGTCTTGATTTTTCTGCAATTACTCAGTGATCCCCTTTGCATCTTGAATGCTGATATGGATATTTCCTTCTAGCTAGTTGAAACTAATGTGAGATATTTTCTTTAGAGTCTCAGTTCAAATTATCCTATGGGAGATCAAGTTGAAATTCTTGAGTTACCCAATTTTTGAGTGACATCTGCTTCATGACTTGGACTTGCATTCTCAAAAGATTTTGGAATCCATTGTTGCCTCATCTGCTTTCTAATATTGTTAGCTTTGGCTTTCTTTTCATCTTCAATCCTTCCAGTGTTCAGATAGTTCTTGTCAAGACATCCAAGTTCTGTACAAATAAAACATCTTCTAGTGGTGTCTCTTGTCCTCATGTGATGTTTCACACAATTTTGCTCCAATATGCCCAAATTCTCCACAATAGTGGCATCTACACCATGTGTTGTAGTCCCAACTAAATATAGCTTTCACAATCTATTTTGTTGGGTTTAATATCTTGGTTTTACATTCAAAAGATTTGTGTCCATGCTTCTTGCACTTGTGACATTTACCTTCAAACTTAGGTTTCTCTTTGCATTCACTTGCTCTATGACCATGCTTATTGCAATTGTAACACTTTCTATTTAATTTTTCTTTGCCATTACTCTAAAATTTGTTTGATGTATGACCTAGCTTACCACAGTGGTTGCAAGTAGGCCTTTGATTCTTTTGAGCTCCTTGTTTCGATGATTCACCTTCTTTTGTGTATCCTATTCTTTCTTTTCCTTTCTTTCTATATTGTCTTAGCTCATTCAACTAATTCATGTTTCCTTGAGATTTCAACATTCTTTCTTTGGTTTTCTTTTCAGTGTTTAGATTATTCTGCAATATTTCATTCTCTGATCTTAGATTAATGATTTCTTTGTTTTTATTAGTAAGTTGATTAATAAAGTATGTTTGTTAAAGGGATAGATGTTGAATTTTATTTTTCTTTCATTCTATCTCTTATTTGGCTTTGTCTTTTTCTTCCATGACTTCACATAATCTTACTGATTGAATTTTTTGTTCTCTTTTCAGCTTTATGATTTCTTATTGAAGATTAGAATTCTTTTTTAATAGATCTTTGATTGCATTATTAGCTTCATCTAAATTTTGTGCTAGATAGTTGTATTTAATTCTTTCTTCAGTATAAAGATTGTCATTTGTTTGTACTACAAGATCTTTTCTTCTTTTCAATGATTGAGAGAGTTGCTCCTTTGCTTTCTTTAGTTGCCCAATAGGAAATTCCAAATCCATATTTTCATTGTCTATAGCCTTATCTAGCCTATATACCTCCATTGCATTTAATCTTTGCTCAAGCTATTAAACTTCTTCTCTGAGAACCACAATAGTTATTATACCAATTTTTGGAAATATAGGATAGGCTAGGTTACTAAGAGGGGAGGGGTGAATCAAGAACCAATAAAACTTAATCTTATTTCACCAATTAATCCTTCATATATATTATGATATAACAATTTGACACAACATATGGTGACCCAGAAACCTTCCAAATAGAAAGTAAAATTGGGGTGTGGATGATACCCACAAGCTTTAGTGCTACAGTATAAAGTTGGTCGGTTAAGGTTTACAATTGATCACTTCTAATGATATGTTATGTTAGGAGAAATAAGGACTACTAGGTTGACCTTGTTAAGGGATTTACAAAACATAAAATGAAGTATGCACTTGGTAAGAGATTTGCAAAATACTATAAAGTCTACCTTGTTAAAGGATTTAACTGATACACTTGTTAGGATGAACCAGTGGTTGATCTCTAATCTACAACTCTAATTTTCTGGTTGAGATTCCTTTGAAATGTAATGATCACCTTGTTGTGACAGATAAATATTTTTTACTCCTTATACTACTTGTATCCTTTTCACTTTGCACTTCTTCTCTCTATATGTGCATCATTACTTATTACATTGTATTTAGATATGATATAATGTATTATATATATATATATACCAATCCAAAACATAATTACTCAAAGTTGGCTACAACATAAGTTTCCATCAAAGATCACAAAGTTATCCCAACTATTGGCACTCAGGTTCCAAAGACAAACTTGGTGAGGTTCTAATACTTGTAAACCATTGTCAACACTTAGCATCATCATGCTCTTAGTAGATGTAGAATCTCGGTTCATACTAATCACTTCAAAGTAGCCTAAAATTGGTCAGCACTAATGACTCAGTGAACACTACAAAACTCGGCATATAAACTGAATTAGTTGGTTGAAACTGCATGGCTCGGTCAACATTAACACTGTGATCTTGGTATAAACTAAATCACATGGTTGACCCTCCTTGTCTTGGTCAATACTAGATTCACATCACTGACACTACAAGCTCAGTAGACACTAGAGACCACAGTTGACACTGTGCAACTCAGTTAATACTATGAAGCTCAGTTAGCACTGTCACTATTGAACTCAGTAAATACTACTCAGCATGAACTAAATACTAATTCTAGAACCCGATAGAACTGTAGAACTTGGTAACAACTATATTTCTTGGTAGTAACTATAGCACTCAGTTAACACTACAAACTGAAAGATAAGCTCAATAGTAGTTTAACCAATTGATTAAGTGTGAGTGACGAATAAAAAAACTTGACCTTAATGTCAACATATCATTATCTTTCAAATACTTAAATTCTTGTTTATAACTCATGTCCTGGTTATAAATGTTGTCAAATTCCTTAGATATGTGTTCTTCTCCAACATTTTAAAACTTACTTCTTAGTTAATTGCTAACATTTTCCAAATTCTGAATTAATGATCTATCCATGCTTGCAATATAATTATGTTCAAAAATCTGAAGTTTAGATACAAAATATCTCGTTAAAATGTGTAACTAGGGTTTTCTAAACTTCACACTTTCTATGTGTCCAAATTTATTGCATAACTGACATATTGGTGTACTCTTTTTTTTATTAGGTCCATTCTGATTGACTGGTGCTCTATGATTCCCTGTAATGTGTCAAAATTTATTGCACTTATAACACACAATGTTCCATTTTGTTCCATTAGATCTTCCTCCATCATTGGATCTTCTTGAGGATCTCTTTTCATTACATGTAGGGTTAGTATCCCTAAACATTCTACTATTTCCATTATTATCATCAAACTTAGGTTTTCTACAATCTACTACTTTATGTCCAAAGCTATGACAATTATAACAATAGAAATTAGTTATAGGTTTAAAAGACTTACCTATGCAATCTCTCTTCATATGACCAATTTCATTGTATATAAAACATCTACCACTAAATTCATTTCTGACTTATTTAGGTGGTTAAACTTGTTCTATTTATTTAGGTTCATCACATTTCTTAGGTTGATTTACTTGCTCAACTTCTTTAGGTACTTCTATATACTTGCTTGGTTCAATCATATTCTGATTATTTTCTTTAGGTTCAAGGGTTTCAACCACTTGATTTGGTTCCTTCCTAAATTCAGTTTTCTTTGTTGATTTTTCTCCAATAAGATATCTAAGACCTGTATTATCATAATAATATTTGTAATAGAATAATTGTTCATTAATATTCTCACTACTAGAATATAACTTCTCTAACTATCTCTTAGCCTATGTTAACTCTCCTTTCACAATGATATTGAATTTTTCTAATTCTACATGTTCTATCTTGATAGAATCTAGTTCATATGTCACTTTTGTCAGATGAGATCTTAAATCTGCATTTCAAACTTCAGATATGTTTCAATCTTGCTATCCTCTTTCTTCAGACTCATCTTCAGTTTAACAATCTTCAATTCATGTCAAGTTGTCTCTTTCTTTTGTTAGTATATCAATTTTCTCAAGGGACTCTTCAAGATTCCTCTTTGACTATTCCATATCCATAGGGGTCTTACTCAAATTGTTAAGCCTCTTCTGAGTAATTTGGCTCTTCTACTAATTATTAGAAATAGATAATATTGAGAGGGGGGTGAATCAATATTCTACAAACTTTTTCCCACAACTGGATATTATTAATTACTTTATAACATGTATATGAAATTAAACCAATAATGTTGAACGGTAAATAAATTCATACACAAAGAGAACTCATAACACCATATTTTGTTAACTAGAGAAACCCTAGCCAAGGGAAAACCTTGGTGGGGCCAGTGGGGATGGTACCCACAAAATTATCCACTAAAAAAAAGAATCTTGTTAAGGATATTGACCCTATTAGGAATCTATGAATTACATATAGTGTCTCAGTCCTTGTTAGAGGACTAGGATCTATTCAAAGCCTCAACCTTGTTAGGAGTTGCTTCAACCCTATTAGGAGTTGGTAATACAATTACAAATGTATGCAAGAAGAGCCAACTTCCCTAACATGAAATTATACAATATAGCTCCTTTACACAAAATAGATATAGATACAAAAACTTCTTATTGTTGTACTTCGCATTCCTTCTAATCATATGTCAAACTTTGCATCATATAAGGATTGCATATCATACATATAGTCCTTGCATAAGCTTGCATATCACTTTCATGTCATTAAAATAGAATCACAACTTTGCAAGTTATGATTCCTTACTTATGCCTTTACTTTTACAAAATTATTGTCTAGTCGGCCTTGATGCTTCCACATGTTTGGCTATATACGAAACTGACACTTTCTTTCTTAGGGTTAACATATAGGATGTTGTCCCTAATTAGTTAAGTAATTATTTTTTAAATAAAATAATCATTAACCCTTTATTCATATGATTCTATTGTGCTCTATTATGTTCTATTCATTTCCCTTACTAGTGTTTGACCTGTAACTTGTTTTGTATTTCTCGTATTGATTTGCGCACTTAGGTACATCATCATGACACTCTGTTCTACATTTCCTTAACTATGTATGTGCCAATTATTTTTGTCGACTTCACAGTATCAAAATTACATCTATTATAGAGCTTTAAATAGAATGCCTAGTAATCCATGCAATGTGCTTAGTATGTTTTACTTCATTTTTATTTTTTTTGAGCTTTTTTGTGCAAGCAAGCCATGAACTCTCCAACAAGCAAGACAAGCAAACAAGCAAACAAGATATGCAATGTTTACTCAAGTTATGCAAACCTTGAGGTTAGATTTTTTTTTTAAAAATTAGGAGCAATAATAACCTGCAAATAATCCAAATGACAACTCATATCATGCATTGAACCGTGTGAAAAATAAGTGCAAGCTAATCATTATGTGCCTTTTTTTTAATTTTGATTTTTGACCTGGTCAACAAGATTGGACCTATATGACATGAATTCAGATCCCAAACCCTAAATGTAGAAAAGAGACCCCTATTAAAAAATAGAGAACTTTCCAACAATGTTAGAATTTTAAAAAGATCTTTTCATTTGTCCCCTAGGGAGTCATTTTTCCAAAATAGACTAGTTCTCATAAATCAACCAAATGAGTTGTAATATTGTATCCAAATTTAAAACATAAAGAACTGACCCCCTATAGAATTTAAAGAAATTTATAAAAATGTAATTTTTTGTGAAAAAATGCTGATTTTCATTGAAAAATAATCTTTTATGAAAAAAAAATTTTAAAATTAATAATAACTCAAAAAATTATGAATTTTTTATTGAAGTTTCTCTAATATGTCGCCAACATCCAAACAAAAATTTAGATTGAACCTCCAAGCCATTTGGTAGATATGATCAAATCTTTGAAAATCTAGGGTTTTCATCTCCAAACAAATCTACATAAGGGGATTAGGTCCAAAAATAACCAAAACTGGTATGTAAAGGTGGGTTGCCCCATGGTGGGTGCCAAAAATGTGTGCTAAATGTTAACACACTTCTATAAATCATTATATCCAAGATTTCTCAAGAATGAGGTCTAAACTAAGGGCATCCATTATAAACCCTTGCATTCCATGAATAGAGAGCTATGAGTCATCATTTGAGACCTCATTTTTTATCAATCTTGGATATAATGATTCATAGAAGTGTGTCAACATTTTATCACACGCATATGTCCAAGCAAAATTGATTTTCTTTTCTTTAAAGAACTAAGTGAACTATTCTTTCTCTTCAGCTGATAGGGATTGAGCCAAATGTATGATTTTAGGAGATTCTTTAGTACTAAGATAAATTTTTTGCATAGGATCAATCAATACTGATGACCTGTCTTGGAAATATTTCAGCAGCCGACTAAGTACTTCATCTTTGGATGCTTCGAAGAGGTTTTCACCCTCAGATACCTTTTTTTTTACTATTTTTGGCTAAGACACTGCCACAAAGTGGTTTTCACCATCTAAGATTCCCTTTTCTATTTTTCTCTTGAATTTATTGCTAAGGTACTTGATGTCTGACTCAGTCATATTTACAGTTGGTTCACTGGTGGAAGAGACTATTGGTTCAATAACATTTAGGTAGCAAGCAATCTCATAGTCACTTTGGAAAGATGGAAGCTTGGGTCTTTGATTTTGTATAGATTGATCAATGAGATCAGGGTGTACAAGTGACAACGATGAGGAAGCTTCAAGGTTATTGGCACAGAAGGATTTTTCTCCAATGACAAGAGAGTCTGAGTCTATAAGAAAATCTCCAAAGGAATCAAATTAGGATTAATCCTAGAAGCACCAACATTAATGACTAAAGCAAGTTGGGAGCCTAACTCATCGGGCCCTACAAAAGACTTATTAACTAGGTTGGTTTGGTTAGTATAAGTCTATACCACATCAACTCCCACTTCATAAGAAGTGTTAGAAAGAGAATCTCATTCATATTTATTTGAATTAGTGCTTTGATTACATACCATAAGATCAGTAATGTTTCTTCTAACTCTTTCGCTATTAGGATTTTTGATATCTGACTCATCAAATTCATGTTTTCTAGAAGTGGAAGCTTCATCACTGTTATCAATAGGTGATAGTTCTTCTCCCTAAAGAATAGAAGTCGATGGAACAAAATCTTCCCTTAGGATAGTAGTAGTCATGGGTTGCATCATCTGAAACACTAGCTATGGGAGATTCTTCATCATAGATAGGGAGGTTGTTTTCAACGTCGTAGCCTAGATCTGTTGTGTCTTTTCTTTTGTGACCTTTTATATAACTCATAGGTTCAATAAGAGCATGCTTATTGTCACTCAAAGGTCTATATCCAGGGTAACCCATTTTCTTAATAAAATGATAACATTTTCATATCTCTTGGGGGAAATAGATGTAGCAGGTATGACTTCATCAACTGGATGTTCTTCCCTATATATCCAATATCTCACAGCTTGGTCTTCTTTTTTATCTTCCAAGGGAACTAAATATTGAATGAATGTGTTATAAATAGTCATAGCCAAAGATGTGGGCTTCATGTAAGCAGATGGTTTCCCATAAGAGCAAGGAGAGATTGGCAATGCAATAATAGAGTCCAAGGTGTAATCCCCAACACTAATACTTATCATTTTCAACTTCTTCTCACATTCAACAAATGAGGGTCTAATATCACTAGCAGATCAGTTGTGTGGCACTAATGACTTAGTAGTAGTGAGCATGTTAATAGACATAGAGTTATCCCCTGGAATCGTGATCTTGACACCATTCAAGCGAAATTGTATGCATTGGTGATAAGTTGATGATAGAGCCTTCATATCATGAATCTATGGTCTTCCTAACAAAAAGATTATATGCAAGTGGAATATCAAGGACTTGAAATATCACATCCTTCTCCATAAGACCAAATCAAATGGGAAACATAATAAGACCTTTCAAAGATCGTTCAACTTCATCATAAGCCTTTATGGTAATTTTGCACCTAGAGTCAATAGAAAATTCAGATAACCCCAACTATTCAACCACACTAAAGAAACAAAAGACTCATTAACTATGTTGGTTTGGTTAGCATAAGTGTGTACCACATTAACTCCCACTTCACAATATGTGTCAAAAAGTGAATCCCATTCATATTTGTTTGAATCAGTGCTTTGATTAAATGCCACAAGATGAGAAATGGTTCTGCTAACCCTTTCTCTATTATGATCTTTGATATCTGAATCATCAAATTCAGGTTGTCTACAAGTGGAAGCTTCACCACTATTATCATTATATGGTTGTTCTTCTCCCCAAAGAATAGAATTCGGTGGAACAAAATCTTCCCCTAGGATAGTAGCAGTCATGGGTTGAACCTCATCATTTGAATCACCAATTGTGGGAGATCCTTCATCATAGATAGGGAGGTTGCTTTCAACATCATAGCCTAGACCCATTATGTCTTTTCTTTTGTGACCTTTTGTATGACTCATAGGTTCAATAAGGGCATGCTTATTGTCACTCAAAGGTCTATGTCTAGGGTAACCCATGTTCTTAAGAAATTGATAACATTTTCTATATCTCTTGGGGGAAATAGGTGTAGCAAGTATGACTTCATCAATTGGATTTATTTCCTATATATCCAATATCTCACAACTTGATCTTATTTTCTATCTTCTAAGGGACCTAAATATTGAATGAATGTGCCATAAATAGTCAAAAATAAAGAGGTGGGCTTCAATGTAAGTAGATGGTTTTCCATAAGAGTAGGGAGAGATTGGCAATGCAGCAATAGAGTCCAAGGTATATTCCTAGCCAACACCAATAATCATAATTTTCAACTTCTTCTCACATTCAACAAGTGAGGCTCTAATATTGCTAGCAAGTCTATTGTGTGACACTAAAGATTCAACAATAGTGAGCATATTAATAGACATAGATTTATCCCCTCAAATCATGATCTCAGCAATATTGAAGGGAAATTTTATGCATCGGTGATAAGTTGATGGTACAGCTTCCATATCATGAATTCATGGTCTTCCTTACAAAAGGTTATATGCAAGTGGAATAACAAGGACTTGAAATGCCACATCCTTCTACACAAGACAACTTGAATGGGTAGTATAATAAGACCTTTAGAAGATAATTCAACCTCATTATAATCCTTTATGGTAATTTTGTGCCTAGGGTCAATAGAAAATTTAGATAACCTCAACTATTCAACCACACTAAAAGAAACAATGTTTAACCTCACACCATTGTCTATCAATACTCATCTGACTTGGGTACAATAAATTTGGACCTCAATGTGTAGAGAAATATTATGAGGACAACTCAATGTTTTGTCATCTTCTTCAGAGAATGTAAGGTAGTGTGAATGAGGAAATATGGTTCACCATAGCTTGGAACTTATCTGCATCAATATCTGTGGGAAGACTAGTTGTGCACAAGGCTTTTTCTAGCACCTCAGGGAGATAACTCTAGCAACTAAAATAGATATATATATATATATATATAAAAGTAGGGGTTCATTGCAACTAACTCACAAGATCATGATTGAACATAGTAGAAGCAGCATGTTGGTTAAAAGAGGAAGCTTGTTTAGGGTCATTAGACACTTTAAGGACAACCTTAGACTGTCCCTTGGTAATAGTGTTTAGTGTCTCACCATGAGGAGAAGAAAGATTTGACACCCTAAGTGAAACCCTAGGTCTAGTGTCATAAAATTATTTAGAGTGAAGCAAGTGTTCTCAAGAATAGTTTAGGCCTTTCATCATCTATGTCATAATTAGGCTCCCCATCAAATTTGAGACCCATCATGTAGATATTCTCCTCAATAGGCTCAAATACATTCATGACATTGCTGGTATTGGCATATGTATAATTAATCTTTGCATCAGTGCCTTTCTTTTTAGCATTGGATGTCTCTCCTTGTTCATACATGGGAAAAGTTTGTTTAAAAGCCTTGTGATCTAAATTCTTAACCGATCTATCAGTGAACCTTTCCCTCATCAATGAGGTCTTGTATTACATCCCTAAGCTTAAAACAATTATCAATATTGTGACCCTTATTTCTATGACAATTGAAAAAATTATCATTCCTCCACCAAGTAGTTTTAACTGGTGAGTCGTAAGGTCATGAATTTTTTGGAAATGTAACAAGTTTGTTGGCAAGCAAAGTCTTTAAGACTGCATCATATAATTCAACCATCAAAGTATAGGTGTGCCTATTTCTAGAAGGTTTTTTATATTTTTCATGAGATTGTGATTTGTTGGAATCATTATATCTTGTGGCTTCTTGTTGCTTAGCAGTGTATATAACATTGGTCAGGTGAAAAGTGAGCTCTTTCGTATTAGGAACATCCACAACATCATCATTGGCAACATACTTATTCTTGTTCCAAGACTTACTCTTATCCTTTTCATTACCATTGTAATTTTTATCTTTATTCAACAATATGTCACCCTTCTTAATAACAACATCCTCAATGCGGTAAGCACTTTTAAGCATATCATTGAAGGTAGTGAATACTTGTTTTCTAAGAACATAATATATTTTTGGGACAAGAGTGTTAACAAAGATATCAATCTTTTTGTTCTCAAGAATTTATTGTGGGTATCTAGCATGTAGTTTTCTCCATCTTTGTACGTAGGAAATAAAATATTCCCCTTGCTTTTGATTAATGTTGCAAAGATCTAGCATGGTGATGAGGTGTTGTATGTTGTAAGAATTATGTTGAAATAAATATTGTGAAAGTTCATCAAAATATTTGAGAGGCAGAGAGAACTTGGTCAACCATTCCATAGCTTGTCTACTTAAACTTCTTGGAAATGTCCTCATAATGTATGTGTCTTCTTGTACAAAATCCATACTAAGTGCATAAATTTGTCTAAAATAATCATTCGGGTCACCATTTCCATCATATTTTTCATATTAGGGAACCTCTATATCCCTAGCAAATAGTATCATGTAGAGAATTGTGTTGAAGGGAAGAAAACATATAGTTTCAACAAAGGAGGTCTTAGGTAATTCTTTCTCCATTTGTATTTTCATAAATAGATTCATTATATCTTGGACTTGCTTCTCTAAGATCTCCTCCCTAGTTGATTCTCCTTTTTAAATAATTCATTGAACATAAAATTCATGGGGTATCTTCCAACCTCTACTCTCCATGTATGCAAAGTATGGATCACCATTCTATTCTAATGTCTTGAGCATGAGCTTTTGAGGTTACTCATCTTGTTGGAATTTCATGAGATCTTCACTAGTAACTTCATTTTCTAATTCACTTTCATGATGTGAAAGTTTTAGGCATCTAGGTGGTGATGTTTATTCCTCAATACATGATCTTGGAGTTCTCAGAGGGGCATTATGCCTATTATTGCCAAAGTGTGCCTAGTTTACAAAAGGATTACTAAAAATGGCATTGGCATTTTTATTCTCATGGACAAAGCCTTGAGTGTTGTTTTTGTGAGCATTATTTTGTACATATAGGTGAGAAGTCACCCTAAAAGATACACACCTAGCTTGTTCAAGTCTTTCTTTCTCTAATCTAGCTTGTTCATCTTGAGCAGTCATTTCCTCCCTTTCAATGTCTTCTCTCCTAATATGAAACAATACATCTAAGCGATAGAGTTTCTCCTCTTGATTCATGGTAAGAGATACACTATTTTAAGCTCTAGGAGTGTCTAGAGGGGTATCAAAAGAGCTACCAAAGCTGCTATCTAGGAGAAGCCAATTGTTTAAAGAAAAATGAAGGAGGTTTCCTTGACCCAATTGTAACTTATGTGTCATGACATGTAATAGCGAGTCTTTTCTTAGTAGGATGACACAAAGCACTTGGATTTTAAACTTGGAAGTCAAGATGTTCACCCGTCAAAAATTTAGCAAAGATGAAAGCTTGTCAAAAGTTTCCAAGCAACTTACAACACTAGTGACTCAAGCCAAGAGTGGAGAAAGAAGCCCAATAGAAAAAAGATAAGAGAAGTAGGATAACCGAGTTTGACAAGTGAACAATATGTGACGTTAATTTTACACCCAAGAAGCCAAGCTTATCTCTTCAACCTAGGACACAACCAAACATGCAGATTACAGAGCAGAGACACAATAAGACTAGGCAGGAATGCTCCTAATCAACTATAACACAATTAAGGATCAAGTCTTGCAAGAAATAGGTTTAGGCGATGGTTTTCAGAAGCTCATATGATATAAGTTCAGCAAGAAGTATCATAAAATGGTTCCTAGGATATTCAGGTCATAGTTTTTTCAGAACTTTGTGCAATAGAATGTAGAATAACCAACTGACAAAGTTTGTAAGGCACTGCGATACTTCTGAAAATCTAGAAGTATCGCATGATATTCTAACAGTAGTTGTGCGATACAAGTTCAACAGAGATAATATTTCATGACTTTGTACCTAAAACACTTAAGTCTTGACTCAATTTTTTGTGTGTTCAAGAAAAATAATAATTAGAGCTTAGATTTTTTCCAATTTGTAATAGCAAGTGTGATTTTTTGAAAATAAATAGTAGCACAAAAACACATCTTCAAGAAATTGAGCAAGTGACAAAGCAACCTTGCCAATACAAACATCTGTGAGGTTTTCAACATAAAAAAAATATGAATGCTACTATCATGTGTGTGTTTAATAGATTTCCATGGGTCTACCACAAAACAAGAACATGCCAAGAAATATCTACCTAAAGGTCATAGTTCATTACTCAACACCTTGGCCCACACTTGGTGCCCCCTTGCCTCACACAAAGGGTTGTCCATAATAGGTATTAGCTTTTTTGTGGAAGTTCTATTAACACAACCAAAGGGATACATATAGTGAGTGTAACATCCTAGGGTGATCTTGGTAGTCCACTAGGATCAATCCTTGTACCAAGATATTCAGTGGCTAATAAGGGTGGCCTCTAAATCCTAGAGTGTTTATAAGGGTCATGTTTACAATACCCCTATTGCACCTAATAATAGGACACCTTATCATTAAATAAGTAATAGACCTCATGACCACAAAAGTACCTTAAGCACTCTCACCTAGTGATTTCCTCATGGTCCTAATCCCACAAGTACTCTCCCTAGATGAGGATAGGTTTTATGCCCCCAAGGCTTTGGCCTTTGTCAAGGGGTTCATAATTATAGTGGGTTTGGTTAGTTGGTTTTTTCTCATTCCACTTTAGATCATTCCTATTGATATCTTTCCACCAATAGTAGGCCCTCTAAAGGTATGAATCTTACTAAGTGATTAGAACAAAATGGATCCACACCAAAGAGGTCAATATTTTTTATTCACCTTAGAAGGTGAAGAGAAAACTCTCGTATTCCTTGATGCTTCCCCAAACACACCAAAAAGAGTTAATTAAAACCACTAAGAAGTGGAGTATACCACTCATTTTTGTGACTTAATGAAGGGTTGAGATTTCTGATTCACCTAGAAGCTGAAGAGAAAACTCTCCTACCAAAAATGAGCCCCTACTTGCAAGTCGTATGTTCCTAATGAAAAGAAACAACTAGTATAATGTCACACTTGAAAATGAAAGAAGACTCGTAGAAAAACTTTTTGGTTTGTTTGTTTTCTTTCCTTAGGCAGCCCTGCAACAAATGTTAGTAGCCCTTTTGTAATTTTTTTCTTTGACAATCATTTTTAGCAAGCAAGTGAGCAACCCCTACAAAACAACAAGGTTAGGACATCAAATAGTTAGCAAATCTAAAATATACACTATAACACCACTAGTTAGACTATTAGAAAACTAGAAACCCAAAATGGAAAACTTCAAGAAACAAAAATGCCAACTATGAATTGAAATAGCTAGCTAAACCAAGCCAGATGATACTTCTAACTGCACAAGTATCATACAACACTTCCCAGTACAACTGGGTAATAAAATCTCCTGGTGTGATATTGTATGTCACTGTGTACGATACTTCATAGAACATACATATGATAGAAATTATAGAAGTTGTGTGATAGAATACTTGGTAAAGTATCGCACCACTATATGATAAAGTATCATATGATACTATAAAACTATCACACTCCTATAGGATAAAGTTTCATATGATACTAGAAAAGTATCACATAATAATTTTGTTTGCAAAAATAAAATAGTTGAAACAACAAGCAAAAAAATGACAAAAATACAGGAACAAGAGCTAGACAAGGTTGTCCAGCCCACGGTGGGCGCCAAAAATGTATACTCAAAAAGGGTACACTTCTCTAAGACATTATATCCAAGACATCCCATAGACTAGGAACCTTGAATAGTAACTTAGATCTCCCTATATATGACGTGCAAGAGGTGCAAATGAAAGTGTTGTGGCTCTCAAATGGGCCTAGTTATGCAGCCCTTACAATGTGCACCATAGAATGGGAGATTGGAAGACAAGAGAAACAATGCTAGTGTCCAAGAATCAATATGCAATGTAATGCAAATGCAAACTAGACTAAGTGAAATGCAAAGATGCAAGCTATACTAACCAGTATGAGAGTGTTACAAGTCCTATTTAAGCTACATGAACTAGTCTAAAGCATACAAGAAACTAAACTATTGTGAGTATGACATAATGCTACTATGAAATGCAAGTATGGATGAAATAATATAACAAGCTCTCCAAAGCTCCAAAGTGTACCTAAAAATCTTGTAGCATAATGTTAGTACAAAAATATAAGATATGAGATGAGGAGAGAGCTCTCCCTTTTAAAGGTAGACAAATGATAGAGATCAAAGGACAAGAGTGATCTAATCAAGGGTGGAGGATGAATGTTGAATTATCCATGTGGACAAGCACTTCAACCAATCTCAATCAAGAGTTGACTTTTGTGTCCCTCGCATGAGATAAAAATCCTTTTCTCTTATTTTTTTAATGGTGAAAATGCTTTATGTGTGCATACTTTAGGGTAAGTGGGAAGTAGGGACTTATATTTAATTAAAGGGGGTAAAGATCCTTTTAATAAAATAAAAACTTAGGATAAACTTGTAAAACCATAGGTCATAATCAAATAAATGGATTTTTGATCATTTGTTTGAGAATAAGCGATAGATAAATTATGTAAAATGGCTAGAAAGGGGGCTAATAGTCTAGATGACCATTTTTTGGGTGATTATAGTGGGTAGCAAGACAAGGGAAAATAGATAAAGAGGAAAGTAATTTGGTGCAAGAAGAAGAATAAAAAGAGATGGAGTTGGCTAGTGAATCAGGTGAAGCAGTCATGGTTTCAAGAGGACCATCATACCAAGTGTCTAGTCTGAATGTTTCCATTTTCAAATTTAGTTGTAAAATCAAGGAAAGGTTTGCAAACTTATCTTTTATTATAGTGCACATAATAACTTAGTTTCATATGAAGTTGTTAATAAGTTGCATTTGAAAACATTTTCTCATCCTAAACCATATTATGCAACATGGGTGAAAAAATATACTAATATGTTGGCTCATGAGCAAGTTGTCATTGAGTTTTCCATAGGTGCATATAAAGATAGTGTTTTATGTGATATTATTGACACATCTTGTGGAAATTTAATCTGGGGTAGGTTTTGGCAACAAATTAGAAAGACCATACATGATGGATTTATAAACTCCTACTTGGTTCACGAGGTAAATATGAAGTATAGGATGAAGTCACAACGTAGTGATGAAAAGGAGAACATAATTATGTGTTTTGAGGAGAAGTTCCAATTGAAAGAGAGGACTAGTGAAGTGAAATATATAGATTAGACAAAGAATCAAAAAACTAAATTTCAGGACAATCCTAAACAAGGAATTATTAGGGAATTCAACAACATTATAGTAGGGAAAATTCAATGCTCTACTGTAATGCAAGGGTCTACACATCAAAAAAAGGTGGTGCACCAACAAGTAAGATCATTCAATGTTAGGGGTAGTGTGGAAAATAAGTTGCATTAGGGTGTGAAAATAAATCCTAGGAGAAGACACAAATACAAGGGTTTTCTCTTAGACTTTGTGGTGAATGTAGCTACATTGTTGGGAAGAAGACAACGTTATCAACCCTTTAGAAGGAAACATGAAAGTTAGAATAGGATCATTGACTCTCAGGACAAGAGTTTTTTCACTAGTGGGCAATATGGTATAGGAGCACCTAGGAACATACATGGTTACATGAAGGTTCAAGAGGCCAAGTAAGGCATAAGGGCATCAATAATGATCAATTGGGATGTATTGATCCCTATCATGGCATTTTTAATGACAAAAATAATATAATTCTTAAAAGTATAAGGGAACTTGTAACCAAAAATATTATCATTTCCTCATAACCCATAATAGATCTAAAATAAATAAGCACTTAAAATCCAAATGCAATAGAATATACAACATACCCACAAAACTGTGACACAAGATATACCTTCGGAAACCCTCATTAAGGGGGGGGGGGAAAAACCAACCTCTGAAAGCATCCATCACTGTGTATTATTTAACAAAACACCATTGTAATACAACCATGAAAGTATTAAAATCCATAGCCACAAATAAGCAATCTGTGTGAACAAGTATAAATCCACACATTCCATGCCATGCTTCCAACCTTCATAAATGCTCCACATCAACAACTACCCTTGTAGTTTCCTTTATAGTAGCAAGCTCCCACAAAAACACCAAGTGGTATTACATAAACCAAGTGATAAAACCATGTCCTACCTAACCCCTATTGACCCACATCTAATATTGGTCATTTTATTTATTTTCCCTAGATATTAAATAATTACATCAAAAATTATCACTATAACTCATCAAGAATATTTCATTTAAAAGCATCTGTCACCATGTATGATTCAACAAAACACCATTGTAATACAACCATGAAAGTCTTCAAAGTCATAGCCACAACTAAGCAATCCATGTGAAAAAGCATAAATCCCCACATCCCATGTCATGCTTCCAACCTTCATAAATGTGTCATTTAGCTATCATGTCCCTCCTTTCTCACATCAACAACTACCCCTATGGTTTTCTTTATAGTAGCAAGCTCCCGCAAACCACCAAGTGATATCATATAAACCATGTGATAAAACTATGTGCTACCTAACCCTTGTTGACCCAAATTTAATATTGGTCATTTAATTATTTTCCCTAGGGATTAATAATTATATCGAATATTGTCACTATAACTCATCAATAATATTTCATGGGAATCTCTACATGTTGTACATCCATCTAGGTGCAACATATACATAATAATATAATATAAACAATATTATACAATGTGTGCAACACACATAATCTCAGTAATCTCCCACTTGTTATATACATTGCATAAGGTCAATTTGTAGCCACATAAATGAACAATGAAATAATCCATCCTAGCACATACACCATCATGAATCAATGTACACCTTATGCTCTATCCTATTACCTACAACAAAATCAAAGTATCTAGCATCTCAAACATAATTGATCCTACCACCTACTATGCCACTTCCACCAGACATACATAAAAGTCATTCAAAGAGAAATCCACCCAATGTGTCACATAAGAATCATAAAATATTGTACCAAATGAAATTCCAAGTACAAAAACATGATATGAAGGTAATCACATGTATATATAGCTATTAAAATCCATAGTTGAAATAGCATCCACAGCAAGTGCTAACACATCCAAACGTCTATAACTCCAAAAGGTATACCAAGTTAATCTCACATCATGAACACGTCCAATATGTAACCTATAATCACAAGCCTCAAGAGAAATACCTACCACATACATACCAAGAATATCCTACTAGAAAAGATAATGTGAAATATGTAACCAGCCCACTCACAACATCTCATAGAAATGAATCCATCTCATATCAAGGACATCTACAACAATGTGTAACACATAAACCAATAACCTTAAAGAGCAACTCTCTAACACTCCCAGGTTCTCCACAACCAACAAAGGAAATATATAAAGAAATAATTATTTCATCTCTCACATGATATACATAAACACAAACCAGTGATCACAAGCTGCAACCAATCCAAATCCAATGTAAGTGAAACTAAACATCCAAGAAGATAACCAAACAAAAGATAAACCATGCAAATAATAACTTGTACCATGTACTTCTACACACACCTCTAGATGTAGATTGTGCCAAGTATGATCTCCTCCATGAAACCCCAATCGAGAAGCCTCAAAAACACCCACACCATACGATACAATAAATCATGGATGTGATCTTCTCACAAGAAGGTCAAACTAGTTACCCATTCCTAACCCAAGAAATAGCCATTCCTAGTCTAATGAATATGCCCAATAAACCATCTCCCAAACTCAACCAACATAACAAAATATGAACAAGGAGATAACCAATGTCAAACCATCTCTCAAATGAACCCTCCAAAACTAACTCATGTACCATAAATAAAGATCCATATCAATGAAAGACAAGCATAGGCATAATGCACCTATGAAAAATAATAAGCTATACCTCTCAAGATGTAAACTACTTAGTAGACCAATAGTGGGGGATGAAAATGATCACAAGATATCCAAGTCTCCAACCAAGAATAATCTAAGAACAATCTCCTCTCAACTCCATATCAAGTGAATGCCCCTCAGACTCCTTGCTAAAACTATCAATTGTCCCCACAAATACATCTTTAATCCAAGAGAAATTAGCATTACCACAACCTCTATGTATCCATGAGAACCTGTAACTAATCAATGTACTCAATATAGAGAAAATAAACCAAGATCAGTTTCAAAGTTCTAACCATGGCCTCGAGAATATAAATGTGACAACATGATCTAAACCATCTCAACCAAAGAGACAATATGCTCCATATGAACATACCATAACATGTCAAAACCCTAAACATGTATCAAGAGTATACCATGACATAATACTGAAACCATCCTAATACCAAGGATAACATGTCAAATAAAAGAATAAACCACATATTTACAAAGAACCCTATGAGTCCTCAAGATGAAACCATATCCATACACCATGAAGATAACCAATATCGATAAGTACACCATGCAAATGTTAAAGATTCTTTTACTTCAATAGCTTTTAAGACATCCTCCAAAATCTACAAACACTCAATAAATATATCAATGCCAACAACTTACACTCAACTATGGTACCGAGTCACTAGTGGCATCATGGTATCCATATCCTAAATGAAGATCCTCTAGGTCTATGCATGCAACCAAAGTGTCAGTACCAAGGAAAAACCCAAGATCTTCAAACCAAACTAGGAACCAATCCTGCACCACCACATCATTACTATCACAAACTCCCACTAAATTGTGTATCCAAGTTATCCACGACATTATGATTGAAAAACCATCCCCTAACCAAGAGAATCAACCAATGCATCAAACCATCAAAGAACTCAAAGTGCACATCATGAGATCCTCAAAAGAAACCAAATAACCATGATCCTCAACCAAGAAAATATACCAACATAACCAAATTAGGAATCTAAACCAAAAAACATCAATAAAGTACCTCTATGTCCAATCATGTCATGTCAAAATCTATGACACTATAATCAAGGCCATGAATCGAGCAACTAACTCTCAAAGTGTTCAACTTGTCAGCATAAAATAGTCAACCATAATCTTCCACCATGACTATACCTAGTAACAACATCTCATCCACTCTACATGAAGATAAATCATCAAATCATGTGAATAAGGGCATAAGAAGCCCAAATCCAAGCCAATAATATGAATATGCATTAATAATGAAAGATCAATGGGAAAAGATAACCCATATCCATGTCATAAATACAACTTGTAAGTATAGACTGGTTACATAACTACACAACTTGTAGACCCAAAAGTTCATCATACATATCCAAATCAAATATTGATAACCATATAATCATGAGACCAATCTAAAATATAAGATAAGTATATAATTACATCAAACTCCAAATCTCCAAAACATACACGTTATAAACTCACAATGTTACCATAGTCAATATAAATCATAAATCATTCATATCAATATATAACCAAATAAACCATACCAAACCTACACTAAATAGAAACCAATGTGTAGAGCTTTTTGTTGACTATTCAAAGTCTAACTTCTAACTCAATATGCCAAAGCCATGCCCAAATTTGTACTAAAAATAAGAAACACCTAACTTTTAGGCTCATAAAACATGACAAATTTTCAAAATCAAAGAATTAAACCTATACAAAACAATATTGCTCTGAATTATCTTTCCAACAACTATAAGAATTAAAAAATCTGACATCTGAAGTAATAGTTATGGACATTCTAACAAGACAAACTACTTGCTCATACAAACCACTTTTTTTTAGTTTTAATGACAAAATTTTGACATGATTAAATTTGACAGTCACCACTACCTGCAACTAAAAAAAGCTTTCCATTTTCTGTTGATATGGCCAAACCGAGGCAAATTATATATCAAAATTTATGGAAAGGCCAACCCGGATCCAATGGTGAGGTTTGTTTTTTCTCATGAATTATTTTTGCAAGCTCCCCCATAAATATCTCATTTAAATTAAACATCCAAAAAACTCTTTTGACCAAAAATTTCAAATGCCAAAAATCTACCAACAAGCCATCATAACAACAAATCCAAAACCCTCATATATGCAATGAATGACCTAAAAAAACCTATATGTATTGCCCTTTCTTTTATCCTTTCATGCATTCCCATGGATACAATCAAGGGTTACAACAACAAAACTAGGCTCTAATACCACTTATAAGAAAACTTGTAACTAGAAATATTATCATTTCCACATAACCCATAATATATCCAAAATAAATAAGCATTTAAACTCCTTATGCAAGAGAATAAAAAACATACCCTAAAAATGTGACATGAGATATACCTAAGATTAGAACCCTCCAAAGACAAATGAAACTATTGTAAGAACAAATTCATAGAGGAATGAATCTTGTCATAAGAGATGAAAATAAGGATGAAAGAGAAGAAGAAGGAAATTTTAACTAGGAAGAAGAAGGCAGAGTTCTTATCTAAGAGGAAGAAAGGATTTTCAAGGCCATTTCCAAGCTTGGGAAAAGACCCAAGATTAAGGTTCCCACATTTTTTGGGAAATCTTAACCCAGAGGAATTGATCGACTAGATCAATGAAGTAGAAGAATATTTTGAGTGTGAAGATATTGAGGATCTTAATAGGTTTAGGTTTGAGAAGGAAATATTTAAGGGCCATGGAAAGATTTGTTAGAAGGAGAACCAATTGGAACGAAGTAGAAAGAAAAAAATGAGAAAATTAGAGATGGGATCAGATGGTAGATAAATTGAAGCGATAATTCATTCTCGTTGATTATGATCTTGATCTATTAAAAAAAATATAAGGGTTTAAGCAAGCAAGAAGATCTATTCAAGAGTATATAGAAGAGTTTTACCAAATCCTCTTCAGGACAAGCTATGCAGAATCTAACAAGGAGAAAGTTACCCATTAACTTAATGGGTTGATGTTAAAAATTTAGGAGGGGCTGAGTCTAGTTTGAATGAATAGTATTGATGAGGCATACTAGTTTTCCCTAAGAGTAGAGAAAAATTTGAAGAAGAAGTTATAGAGTAGGCAAAGTAAAAGAGGTTATGGTAGAAGATGTAATTGACAGTCTTATGAAGGTCAAAGTAAAGATCAAAAAGAGAAGGATAAGGCCAATAGAAGTCAAAATCATAGGGGAAATAATCATTTCCATGATCAGAGTGATAGAGATTAGAGAGGAAGAGGAAGAGGACAAGGATCAAGGATCAAGAAGAGGAGGCTTCTGTCAAACATGTTTTCACTATGGAAAAAAGGTTATAGAGCATATGAATGTCCTCAATGCCAAGGAAGGATAGATTGGAGGGTTGAAGGCCAAGCTATAGTTGCACATATGGATGAAGATACCAAATCATTACATTTTAAATATGCCAAAAAAGGAGAAACCTTAGTTAATAGAAGAGTCCTTCTTAGTGGTGAGAATGAACCTGAGCAAATAAGGAGTTTGTTTCACACTAGGTGCAAGTATAAGGATGAGTTTTGTGATGTGATTATTGATGGTTGAAGAGTTAAAAATATGGTGTAATAGGAGATGGTCAAAAATTAAAATCTCAAGAGATAGAAATACCCACATCTATATTGGATTGCCTGTGTGTAGAATGACCACAAGGTCATGGTCAATGAATAGTGCCTAGTGAAGTTCAAGGTTGGGGGCTACCATGATGAGGTACTATGTGATATTATACCTATGGATGAATTTCATATATTTTTAGATAGGTCATGACAATTTGATGGACATGATATAGATTATGGTTGTGTGAATACCTATTCTCTGACAAAGAATGGAGTGAGACATAAGCTAAAGTCATTGAAAGACATGGAAGAAAAAGTGTGTTGTATTGCTAGAATAAGTGTTGTTTATGGGAGAAAGTTCCTAGGGAGTATGAGAGTGAACATATGTATTTTTCTATAATTCCAAAAGATGGTAAAAAATAAATAAAAGATGTACCTATGGAAGTTGCAAATTTGTTCGATGAGTTTCAAGATATTGTATCTAATAATGTGCTTAGTGGATTACCACCAACAAGGAAGATCATTCAATAGATGCACTTGATTCTAGGAGCTAGTTTTCCAAATAAGGAAGCACACATAATAACTTAAGCAGAAAGTGAAGAGTTGAACATATAAGTACAAAAATTGTTACACAAAGGGTTGATTTGAGAGAGTATGAATCCATGTGTTGTAACAACAATATTAGCAACAAAGAAGAATGGAAAAAGAAGGATGTGCACAAATTCTAGGGCTATCAACAAGATCACAATCAATACAAATTTTGATTTTTGTGAATGGGTGATATTATGGAATGTTCAAATGGAGAATTGTATTTTCATAAAGATAGATTTGAAGAGTGGATATCATCATATTTGGATTAGAAAAGGAGATGAATGGAAGACTACTTTCAAGAGAAAGGAAGGATTGTATGACTGATTAGTCATGCCTTTTGCGCTAACCAATGCACCAAGCACTTTCATGTGGCTCATGAATGAGCTACTAAAAGAATTTATGGGTAAGTTCATCATTGTTTAGCTAGATGATATTGTGATCTTTATTAAGACATTAGAGGAGCATACAATGCATATTCATGGGGTGTTTGAGAAGTTGAAGGAAGAAAAATTATTGATTAATTTGAAGAAGTGTAGTTTTTTGAAGGAGTTAATGTAATGGACCTAGAGAAAGTGAAGGTTGTCCTTGAATGACCTACTCCAAGGAGTATTTCTAAGGTAAAATCTTTTCATGGTTTTGCTAGCTTTTACCAAGACCCGTAACTAAAATAGTGAGAGGGGGTAGGAAAGAATTTCAGTGGACTACAAGAGAATAATATTTTTAATTTGTTAAGACATGAAGTTATAGAACATACTATTTTGTCACTTCTAAATTTTGATAAGGTGTTTCAAGTAGACTATGATAGTAGTGGTACTGCAATAAGAGCTATTTTGAGCCAAGAAGGTAGACCTATTGCTTATTTTAGTGAGAAGTTAAATGATCCAAAGAGGAAATATTATGTTTATGATCAATA
Organism: Cupressus sempervirens; assembly: GCA_028749045.1. Classification (NCBI taxonomy): domain Eukaryota; kingdom Viridiplantae; phylum Streptophyta; class Pinopsida; order Cupressales; family Cupressaceae; genus Cupressus; species Cupressus sempervirens. The sequence continues at coordinate 378,472,487 of CM053785.1, forward strand.
ATTTTATTCTATAGTTGAGGCATTAAAGAAGTGGAGACACTATCTTCTTCCTAAGGAGCATTTTTTTAATATTAATCATCAAGCTTTATAATATTTGAATAGCCAATGAAAGTTGAATTAGAGGCATTTGAAATGGGCTGAGTTAGTGCAAAGTTACATGTTTTTTTGAAACACAGGAGCGAGAAGTCTAATAGGGTTGAAAATGCTCTTAGCAAGAGACAAATTTTGCTAGTAGAGATGCATATTGAGGTTGTTGGGTTCAAGGAACTCAAGAGTTTGTATCTAGAGGATCCTAATATTGATGAAGCTTAGAAAGATTGTACAAAACCTATCACTCTAGACAAGACCAAGTGGTTAAATTTCATCATCTAGGATGGTATTCTATTTAAAGGGAGTCAATCATGCATTCCAAGGTGTTCTATGAGAAAGAATCTCATCAAAAAGAAGCATTGTGGAGGATTGGCTAGACATTTTGGTTGAGATAAAATAATCTCTCTCGTAAGTGAGAATTGGTACTAGATATAGTTGCAGCAAGATGTTAAGGAAGTTTGTACAAAGTTCCAGAGTATGTTAGATGGAAAAAAGAGCAAAGTAAATGCATGGTTGTATCAACCATTACCTGTACCAGAGAAGCCATGGGAGGATGTATGCATGGATTTTGTTTTTGGTTTACCAAGGACCCAGTGAGGGTATGGTTCAATTTTTTGGTGGTTGATAGGTTTTCAAAGATGACACGTTTCATTCCATACAATAAGACTAGTGATATTATTTATGTGACATAAAAAAAATTCAATGAAGTTGTGTGACTACATGGTCTACCAAAGAGCATATTTTCATATCAAGTTACCAATTTCGTTAGGTATTACTAGTCACATTGTGGAAGAAGTTGAAAACATATTTCAAGTTCATCTCATCACATCATCCATAGACTAATGAATAGACAGAGGTTATGAATAATATTTTGGGAAATTCGCTGAGATGTTTGGTTGGAGATAAGACAATAGGATGGGACATGATTTTACAATAAGAGAAATTTGCATATAATAATATTTTCAATAGGAGCACTGGTAAATCACCATTCTAGATTGTAAATGGTAGTAGTCCAAAATATGATTTAGAATTTCTAAAGTTGGACAAAGGAGAGATAAGTAGTGTTGAAGCTAAGCATTTTGAAGAACACTTCAAGAACATCCATGAGGAGGTAAGGAAGCATATTATAAAGATGAATATAAAGTACAAGGATAAGGCATATTAGAAAAAGAGGCATAAGGACTTTTAGGTTTGAGATGAAGTCATGGTACATTTGAGGAAGGAGTGATATCTAGTAGGTACATATAACAAGTTGAAAATGAAGAAATTTGGACAATGTAAGGTATTGAAGAAGCATGATTCAGAAAATGCCTATGAAGTAGAGATGTCCAATAAACTAAATATTTCACCAATATTTAACATTTCAAACATGACAAAGTATCATAAAGAAGGTGTTGAAAATGAGGTTATAGAAGTGCAATGGAGTATTCGCGTAACTACTTCAACCAAAAGGGAGATTGTGGATATATATTGGATGTTCAAGTTGGCAGAAGCACACAGAACATGACATATGAAGAAAATCTAGTCATATGTAAAGGAAGACTTGTAGAAGGTTCATCATGGCTAACAAGGGAGGAGGTTAACCATCTTGGTTTTCCTCTGAACACCTGATACATGACATGATCACTTCTCAAATTACCTCGGGTGTCTCATGTAAGAGCATCTTGGGTGTAAGGACAATTTTGCATCACCCAAAAATATTTATGTTTTTGTCATTTTAAATAAGGCTTGTTTCATTGCAAAGTTATTATTCTTGGAAACTTACTATTTTTAGTAATTTGGTCATACAAGCTTAGAATGTTCTGGTTTTCCAGGTGGATGTTCTCCTTAGTCATTTCAGCTTGCTAGTTGAGGTTCATTGTCATACCATAAGTATTGTAGAAGTTACTACGATTTGTGGGTAAAAAATCTTTGAGCTCAATTTTGAATGCTTAAATGACTCCAAAACAAGGTCAAACCCCCAGCCAATGGCACTTATGCCATAAAGATGATGTAGATTAGTAGTTGTTGTTTCCAAAAAGTGTTTATAATAGCCAATCAGAGCTACAATTTGAAAGTTATGGCCTTCAGAAGTTGGGTTACCTGAAATTAAATTTTGTAATTTTTTTGAGCCGACTCTATGTAATAAATATGAAAATAATAACAATTTGGGGGTCTATCACTTCAAGAGTTAAGGATAAATGTCTAGCACCTTCTTGGGTGGTAGAAAATTGCCTATATAAGGAAGGCCTGTGGGATTGTCTATGATAGTTTTGGGCAATAATTTATAGCTCTGTCTTGCATAATATTGTAAAGAAAGTGCCTGTATGGCTTTGTATACTATATTTCTAAAATTTATAATTCCATACTTTTGGAGATAGTAATAAGTCCATATTTTGTTCTTGTAACTTGTTGTTGTGTTTCTATTTCTATTATGCATTTTTGATAGTAAGAGGAGCATCCTTCATCGAGTTGGAATACATCTACTAAAGCCCATTGAAGGCTTGTGTAAGGTGTGTTGAAGTTGAGGAAGAAGATCATTGTATGGATTGTGGAAATTTTACAATAAAAAAGTCTTTATTTCTACAGCTTCCTTGTCCATTTGCATGATTCATTAGAATTTATAATCAAGTTGAAATCTTGGATGACAAAAATATGATATTAATACATTTTTGAAATCTTATGCATGAATTAGACAACCTTTATTACACATTTTCCATTAGTTGTTGATGACTAGTTATAAGGGTTTTGTATTTCTTAGTAACAATTTGAACTACCATGATAAATATGATCAATCCATAAATGTTCTTCATCTAAGTCTCATGGAATGATCCAAGTTTAACATGTATTATATGAGATTAACTTTTAACATTCAAAAAGAAGATATATTTGAGGGTGATCAGTGTGAATAACTAGTAATTGGAACACTAATTTGGAGGCTCGGTTATAGTTGTAAGCATTTTGCATTATCAAGGACATTTGTTTATTATTGATTCTATTTTATTATTTTTTGGAGAAGGTGTAGATACTTGGTTGAGTCTCAGAGGTATTGGGAAGGCTGCCATTGATCAAGCCCTATTTTTGTGAGGGTTTCTTGGAGCAATTTGGGCCTTTTATATTTGGAGAGCTTATATGACCAAATTGACTACATATTACATTGATTAAGGACATATAACTCTATAGAAAAATCCAAGGTAGGGAGTCAAGTATTTAGCATATTTAATTTGTAAAACTGGGGTAATTTAGACCTAAAATAGTGATAGTTGGTCAAACTAATGAAATGGTCCAAACTAATTAACACTAAGCTTTTGATATGTTAAAGTATGTTCAAATGGATATTAGAATATACAAAAAAAATTGAGGGTCTTTTCTAAAGTTTGGGAGAAAAACACTAAAAATATTTACTAAAGACCTAGTAGAAAATTAGGCCTAGTAGGACAACAGATTAGGTTTACTAATAAGATAAGCACTTGGAACTTTGAAAGTTGATTATTTTGGTTTGGTTAGACAATTGAAAACTATTTGAATCATTTGTGGTCATTGGGGAGGTTGAGTTCACAAATTGGGTCATTTGAGTCGTTAGGTGCATAAAGGACAATATGAAATAACAAAAAAAATTGAAGCATTTTGCACATTCTTGTCCTAGAAGTCTTAGAGCCCTAATTTATCATTATAATTGGACAAGTCACAAGAGCATCAACATCCAACACAATAGGAACTAGAGCTAAGTCTAAACAAGGATCCCTTTGAGAGTCACTATGTTCAAGACTAGATGCAAGTGAAAGTTATTTTGAAAGCATGTTAGGCAAATCATTATCAAGATCAATAGTATCATATTCACTATCATTAGACTATGTAGGATCATCTTATTTATCTTCTTAATTAATATTGATAGTAATAGAATCCAAGATATGAATATCATATTTATCTATTTCATCATTATTATTAACTTCCTCCATAGACATATGTTGGTCAAAGGGACACTTCTTTTGATAATGACAGGCACGTTGATTACATTTAGTCTTGCTAGAAATTGGTTGAGAAGAAGGATCAACAAACATAGGTTCATTTCCATCATCAAACATAAGAGTAGAAGGAATCATATCAGGTTGAGATGTAGGATGAGGAACCACATTAGGTAGTGCATCAGATACAAGAGGTGGTTTCTCATTAAAAATTAAAGAATTTGAATGAATAGGTAAAGAGGAGCATCAGAAGCATTAATAGTTTTCGAATCATTAAATTTAATAGTACAGTCTCTACCATGCTTAAGAAAAGGTTTAGACTTAGGGTGAACATAAGGTTTAGATTAAACCTAAGGAGTAGGTTGAGGTGGAGGTTGAGGTACATGTTCCATTATGTTAATGGTAGGGTAAGCAATGTCTATAACAAAGGAAGAAGGAGGATGAGCAATTGAATTAGTAGTGTGTTAAGGTAAATTATTGGTGTATATTTGAATATTTTATTTAGGAGGTGCTAAAAATGTATTCCCACTATCATGATTATCAACAAACAAATCATTATAATCAATCAAATCTTGAAATTTATATTTCAACACATAAGACTTCTCAATATCATGGCCAAGTTGACAATGATATTGACAAAAAGCTTTCAAATCAAAGTTTGTACTTGATATTGCAAAGGGAAGAAGAATTCTAATAGGAGGGAGTTAATAATATTAGCACTTACTAACCTTCCCATAATTGAATGCAAAGACCTCAATAAGAGGAGTAAACTTGTGGCTCATCCAAAAATAGAGGAAGAAGTAGCGACACCTTTGGATGTTGCAACTACCTTTTCATATGTTGCATTTGTGGCGTTGTTTATCTTGACATATGTATTAGGTTTCTAAAAAAAAATTTACTAGGTGTGGCATAACTCTCATCAATGGATACAAAATTCATTGGAGTGGTACTCTCAAACTGGCTCACTCGTAATTGATAATCATGAAAGTGGTGTACAAAGTTGTAAAAAATAGGTAAATTCAATAAGGAAATATTTTCCCTAATGTTTTTTTTGTAAATTATCAATAAAGATATGTTGAATATAAATATCAAGCATAGGATAAGAAATATGATCATGCAAATTCTTATAACTACCAATAAAAATAGTCACTTTTTCCTTAGGACCTTGTTCACAATGTATTAAATCAATCAAGGACACTCGAGGACCTATGTTGTTCTAAAATTATTGGATGAAAGCATTAGCAAGTTTATGAATAGAATCAATAGAATAAAGTAGCAAGGAGCAATACCATTGCAAGATCTTCTCATGAAGATACATGCAAACAACTTGACTAAAATCCTATGGTCATGGCCATAATCACTACACAGGACTTGAAAAGTTTTAAGATGAGTCACAGGATCACCCTTACAATCATAACTATCAAGAAAAGGAATATCAAATTTTCAAGGGGCAACAACATAGATAAAGTCTAAGGAAAAAGGTTTTCCCATGTCATATGGAGGAACATTGAATTTGGATTGAGTTAAGGAAGCAAGTTGTGTTGCAAAGAAGAAACGGTTTAAGCAAGACTAATGATAGCGGAATATGTTAGATAACTAAGGGGGTGGGGGGATGAATCCACTATGTTCAATTATCATATGGTCCCTCCAAACAATTTCAGTACCGATAAAACTTCATAAACTTTAACAACAATCACTCAATGTAAACATTCAACTTGTTATTTAGCTCTTTCAATCACTTTATTCCAAATTGTTAACTTATGTTTTTTTCATTACCGAGTGTTAGTAAAATAACTTAGTCATTACCTTGCAATTACTTAGTTGTTACTATTAGAAATATGGAATACTAAGAGGGGGGTTGAATCAGTATTCTACAAACTTTAGCCCAAAACTTAATATTATTAATTGCCTTATAACTTGCATATGAAAGCAAACTAATTATGTTGAACAATAAATATAACCACACAATAAGAGAACTTGTAAAACCATATTTTGTTAACTAGGGAAACCCTTTCCAAGGTAAAACCCACAAAATGATCCACTAATCAAAAGTATCTGGTTAAAGATAGTGACCCTATTAGGAGTCTATTACATGCATATAGTGTCTCGATCCTTGTTAGAAGCCTCAAACTTGTTAGGATTTTCTTCAACTGTATTAGGAGTTGGTACATATACATAAACACAATATATGCAAGAAGAGACCACTACCCTAACATGCAATATACAATAAAGATCTTTAATATAAGAGATAATTACAAAACCTCTTCACAATGTTGATATCTTCAATATCTGATCTTTGTCTTTTCTTCTTATCACATAACTCGCAATCCTCTAATCATACATAAAAATTTACATCACATAAAGTTCACATAGCCTTTTTTAGAAGAACACTTAACTTCACACATTGTAATCTTCTTTTATATCTTTGTAATTAACAAAACATTATCTAGTCGAACTTCAAGCTTTCACATGCTTGGAAAAATACAAAGATAACTCTTGCCCTCTTAGGGTTAAAATCTAGGATGTTGTCCCTAATTAGTCAAATAATTATTTCTTAAATAAAATAATTCCTTAACTCATAATTACCCATTTTTTGTTATGCTTTATTCCTATCTATATACTCTCGTAACTGGTAAAATTGTCATATCTTCTACTGTATTGATCGTACTAACTTGCACACTTGAACATATCATCATGAAACTCTGTACTATTCATACTTAATTGTACATGTGCCCATAATACCTTAGTCAACTATACATATTAAAATTGTATCTGCTCTGCCAGATAACTTAGTTGATACTTAGACAGTTTTCTAAGTCTAACTGTTGAATCTTTATCTTCAAGATTTGCCTTCTTAATATAGATATATATATTTGTAAATGAAAACTCCAACTATTTACTTAGCCAAATTTCCAACAATCTCATCCATTGGCATTGATGGCAACATATGGGAAAATTGGCTAAGTCCAAAAATGTTGAACAAAAACTTGGCCTTAACAAAATTTACAAAACTTCAAAATTTGTGGATCATCACATTTCCATAATAATCTTTCCTTATATATCCTATTACATTATAGATCCTCCTTTGCCTATAATACTTTAAATTATCACTACTCCTCCATCATACAATTTTCCTACATTACTTCCCCTTTAACATCAATGACAAAGGTGTCAAAATTTATATACAAGTCAAAATTGTGGATCTATATCTTTGTGCTCATGTGGATAGGCATGAAATGCAGTCATCAAAACTTGTCTTTGGGATCTTAAATTTCTTCTCCCATGAATCTTTTAATCCCTCTGATATATTGAGAAGACTGCATAGCCTATACGATGCAATTTCTACTATAATCAAATCTAAATAGCCAAATTTCTCAAAAGATGTCTTTGCCTACAAACATTCCTCTACTTTTTGCTCAAAGGTTGTTATCTTCAGAGGTGATCTATGAGAAGTGTGAATCTCTTTGCAATTCTCTTTGTTCATCTCAATAAGACTTATTTCATCATAAGTTTTCCCAATCTTTGCCTCAATATCTTCTACCCTTTTATTAGGTTGTTGAAGCTAATTTACCAGTTCTTGGTTTTCTTCATGTTTCTTCCTTAGCTTGTTATCACTATTCTTAGTAAACTTGAATGATAATGCACACTTTGCATACAATTCCTTTCCTTCATGTTCACATTTCCTTATCTCTTTTATACATGTATCAAGAGCTTTTAAGTCATTTTTCATAGTTTGACAAACAATGTCAAACATTTGTGCATCATGCTTGGCCTATGCTTGAACTATTGCAATATCAAAAAGGTTAGTGAACTCTACATCAAAGGATTTCACTAATTCCTTGGCTATTTGCTACAAATCATGTTTTATCACTTGTGATGGAAGTGTATTCTACATTCTTTCCAACATATCTGTCAGAGTCTTTTCCAAACTGCACACTTTCTTGTTCTTCTCTAGTAGCTTACTCAAAGATGGCATGAGTCCTTTCTGATCATCATCATCATCACCCAATGCTATTGTTACTTCTTTGTCCTTCTTTCCTTGACTTTTCTTTTCCTCTTCTTCTTCCTTTTTCTTCTTTTCTTCTTCCTCTTTCCTCTTTTTCTCTTCTTCTTTATTTATTTTCTCATCCTCTTCTTTCTTTTTCTTTTCCTCCTTTAATTTCTTCCTTTCCTCTTCAAGTTTCTTCTTTTCTCTCTCCATTATCTTTATTTCTATCTCCTTTCTCTTTATATCTTCTTCAACCTTTTTATTTTCTTCTTCGTCTTCTTCATTCTAGAGCTAGTGTAACTAGTCAAATTGCCAACATTTTTACTATAATCCTTAAAAGGATCTTTTGATGTATCTACTGTTACCTTGGTGTTGTTAATATGCTTAATATCTCAATAAATTTTTATCTGTGGAGTAAGAAATACCTCTGCCATGATTGTATCCTTTGTTGTAGGTGTCTTTGTATCCTTCTCCTTTTCTTGCCGACTGTATTTCTCTTGACCTGTCATCATTTTTATAATTGCTACCTGATGAGGCATATTAATGTCTCAAATTTGATATAGTTTTTATATAGTTTGAACTTACTCTTTGAGCCTTATGAAAAACATTCCCAACATATTTGTTTTAAATATCTTGTGAACTTATGCCAGGTATGGTTGGAACCTATGAAACTTATGGATAGTGGATATGATATACCTTGCTTAATATTATACATAATGTGCAGTATTTCATATAAATATTTTAAGCTATGTTCTAATATTTGAATAAAAGTAGAAATTTTGTTGTGCATATGTTTCGAATGTTTCTATTTTTTAGGGAAGTGACGCTAAGAGTGGTGATTACCATATTAAAGGAGGAAGTAATAAAGATCATTCATGGAAAAAGAAGCATAGGTCAGTTTTGAATGATAAGCCACATCTGTAAGGAGAGTAATTATTCAAAAAAACCAGGAAGACCTGACTTGCTATATTTCCTACTAGCTACTATTTTGTTGCTTAATCAATGTTTTGTGTCATGGTTGACATTTTGCCTTCTTTTCTAGCGATGTTTGTTCGCAGCTTTTATTTTATGTTTGTAATAAGTATCTAATCCTCTATATATAAGGAAGAGAGATCATCTTGAGAGGGGGAGATGAAAACTTAATAGAACATTACTAGTTTAAGATTCGAAAGTTGCTCTTTTCTGTTCTTCATGAATTATCCAGTCATGTAATCAAAGAAGAATTCTAATGAGAGAGTGATTTTGGAATACCTATTGTGTTCTTAGTTGAAGCCAACCCAGGGGGGACACTTGGGAGGTGGAATAGATTTAAGTAGAGTAAATTCATTTCTTGCAATCTCCTATTTTAAGATAGATTTATTGTATTGGTCCTGCAGCATAGTTACTATAAAAGTTCCTACAACACTTGTGGAAAATGATCATAGTGGATGTTTGAATTGTTAACCAGTTTAGAATTCCTTTTCCAAAGTTTTTACAGTTATTTGTTGTTAGTCTAAGCATGTTTATTTTTTTGTATTAGTAGTATAGATTCCTTTCATTCATTTTACTTTCCTACAACATAGGTGTTGAGACTCTTGAAAGGAACTTAGTGCATATATCGTGCTAACCCATTTCAAGTCCTACATCCCTAGGTTGACAATTCAAATGTATTTTTCATGATGGAATAAATAGTTCTAAAAAATGGACATAGTGAGAGAGGAATAATGGTGTGATTATCTTGATCTATTAGGGAATTATGCATTTTTGGCACCATTGTCAGGGATGGTGTCAAACTAGGAACCTTTATGAGTCCTTTATTTTCAAATTAGTTTGCTAGTTCAAAACCACAAAATTGTGGCTTGATTAACAATTCACCAATTCAATTGCATGCATCGAAGAGGGTGATAAAGAGATGAATATGGGAGATTCCTTCCATGGGAGCTTGTTAATCTGAATGAAGAAATTGAAGAAGAAGATGAGTTTCCTTTTTCAGATGCAAGCCCTATTTTTCCTATAAAATCATCCTCAAGATTAGAACCCCTAGATACAAGTGGTCTTCAACCTTTTCCTGAAGTTTTGGCTAGTTTCCTTGATAGTATTGTTCCAAATCCACTAATTATTAACCATCCAGTACCTAATGTTCCTTTTCAGCAGCTACCCCATAATCCAATACTTCTAGTAATGGCATAACCTACTTTTCCATTTCCTCTTCCGAGCCTCATAACTAATGCTAATCTCAAAAATATACCCATAGCTGCTCTTCCAAAGTTTTATGGCCTTGCAATTGAAGAACCTAATACTTTCTTATTTGAGTTTGACATACTCTGTCATAGCTTTGACTACAACACTGATGCTCATAAGCTTATCACGTTGTTTCTAGCAACACTGAAAGAATTAGCTTTACGATGGTTCATGGGCTTAGGAGCCAATGCAGCAAGTACTTGGGATGAAATGAAAACTCTCTTTCTAGACAAATACAAAGAGTATTGCAAAGTAAATGATTCAAGAGGAGATGATATCTTTAGAATATCACAAAAGGAGGATGAAACATTGGAAGACTATGTTTCACATTTCGTGTATACACTACAAAAGAACCCTCAACGTGTACTGTCAAAGGATTCACAAAAGCTAGTATTCTTGAGAGGGGTGAATGATAATTGTCTAGAGGCACTAGACCTAATGGCTAGTAGTGATGTATATCAATCTTCTTGGGATGACCTTAAGAAAATCTGTCTTAACTACTCAAGGTCAACAATGAAGAAAGGAAGGGGGCACCAGACTATAGCTACTAAAGGAATCAGTCAAGGTATTTCAAAGCTTGAGATATATAATCTACTTTTAGATTTTAAGCAAGATATCATAAATGATGCCACTACACATCTTGATGCAATGGCTACGAAGATGAAGCATGCAGAAGTTGAGGTGCAATTAGCTAAGTACTGCCCACATTGTCGGAAGTAGAAAAAAGATTGCCAATGCAATTTGGTCGCTAACGTGGAAAACCAACATCTACCAACTGAATACATGAAGATAGATGGAGAGGATGAGCAAGTATTCTTCATTGCTCAACATCGGCCATGGGTCTAATGTCGAGGTATGCCTTAGGACCCTTTACAAAATTCAAATATATTTGGTAATAAATGGAAAAATTGTAGTACCCAAGGACCTCCACAATATACTCGGCCTAATTGGAATAATGCTTGGAAAAATAATCCACAATAGCCTCAATGGTCTCAAAATTCCTAACCTTCTTGGCCAAACTAGGAAAATAATAAATGGTCTAACCAACAAAACAACTAATGGTAACCAACCCAACGGAATTGGCAATCTACAAACCAATGGAGAGGACCTCAACAATAGCCTAACCAAAATATTGATAATCCATAATTACCACAACTACCACCTCCAGTCCAAAAACCTGCACTAATGCCTCTACCTACAAGTTTTGGACCTCAAAAGAAAACTTAGTTACCTGCACAACCTCAGCCAAATCCAAATAGCTAATAGCCACAACAACCTATATATTTTGTTGATGCTCAGTAATATCCTACTTATACTCTAAATGTTGTAGATATACATTTGAGATCTAGTACAACCCTACCAGCACCTAAACCACCTCTCATAATTGAAATAAAAAATACTCCTATAGCATCAAAACCCATAACTTCTAAGCCACAAGTGGTTGACCCAACCAATGTAACTAGCTCAGTTCAAACTCAAACACCTATTGAACCTCCTTTTCTAGAAAATCTCATACAAAGTAAACTTGCACAAATAGAGGAACAATCCTTTGACATCATTGATCAGTTAAAGAACATGCATGTCCAAATACCCTTATTCCAAGCTATTAAAGATGTTCCTATTTATGGGAAAGCCATTAGAGAAGCTTGTCTAAACAAGCCTAGGAGGACGAAAAAGGATCCAACTATAATCCATGTTGTACGATAATTGGCTGACATCATGTTAGGAAAATTGATCATTCCTAAATATTCTGATCTAGGAAGTCTAGTTGTGAATGTGATTATAAATGGTTAGTCTGTTAAAAATGCTTTAATTGATCTTGGTGTTGATATAAATATCATGACTAAGGATACTATGAAAAAGTTGAATATAGAAGGGTTAAAAACTACACCAACAATTATGCAACTTGTAGATAGTTCTACTGTCACTCCTAATGGGATGATAGAAGGCATAATAGTAACCCTAGATGAGTACCCTACAGATTTCACGATCTTGTCTTCAAAAGTCAATTTATCTTGTTATCCTGTCATTTTAGGTGACCGTGGTTAGTTACAAATGATGTGAATATAAGTTGTAGGTCAAGGAGTATGACCATATCTAATGGACAGGAAACAAAGAAATTTGATCTATATCCTCCAGCACAACCACAACCAAATTTAAGTACATCCATATGGCTAGATTTAGGGGATGGAGAAGAAGAATTAAACTCTATAGCATAGCTTATGATGTTACATAGATAGTCTTTTCTAAAGCTACAGGAAGAGGATTCAGTAATTCAGAGTATTATTAACAATACTTGTGTGGTAGAAAAAAATGTATCTGACAGTTCTGTCTTAGAATTAACTATATATGAGGAGTGTAATGAGAGTTGTATTCTACTCAAGGAGCCAAACATTATCCATTAGCTCTTACCATGTGAACTAGATACAAGTCCAATCTCTATAGCTGCTATAGTTGATCTTACAACTACTATTGAGTTGTCAAAAGGTCATAATCTCCATGTCAATCCCAAATTATCTTCTACACAAATGAAATAGTTAACAAAGCTTCTTCAAAAACATGAAAAGGCTTTTGCATGGGACTTTGGTGATATGAAAGGGTTGAGTCCTACATTATGCACTCATAGAATATACATCAATGAAGGGTGTCTACCATTCCATCAACCCCAAAGAAGGATTAATCCAACCCTTAGAGAAATAGTTAAAACTAAATTGTAGAAATTGCTTAATGCTAGGTTTATATATCCTATATCTAATAGTAGATGGGTCTCATCTATGGTCATAGTACCTAAAAAGGGAGGAAAATGGTGGATTTTTTAGATTATAGAGAATTGAATAAAGAAAATAAAAAGGATCACTTTCCTTTACCATTCATTGATCAAGTTCTAGACACTCTGGCTGGTAAGAAATATTTTTCTTTTCTAGATGGGTATGTGGTTATAATTAGATAAGTATAACTCCTAAAGATCAAGATAAAACCACATTTACATGCCCATGGGGTACTCTTACATATTCTATCTTTACATTTGGCCTGTGTAATGCCCCTACAACATTTCAATGAGTCGTGATCATCATTTTTACTGATATATCACGTGATTGCATGGATATATACATGGATGATTTCACAACATTTGGAGTCACTTTTGAAGAAGCTTTGTTGAATCTTGAAAAGGTTCTTGTCTGATGCAAAGAACATAATCTATCACTCAACTATGAGAAATGTTTCATGCTCATGCAGGAAGGAGTGGTGATAGAGGTAATTCTAACACTGCCTATACCTACAAAACCAAAAGATGTAAGATCTTTTTTAGCTCGTGCTAGATATTATAGGTGTTTCATAAAAGATTTCAGTAAAATAGCTAGTCCTTCATATGCATTGTTGACTAAGGAAGTTGAATTCATTTGGACACCCGAATGTAATGAAGCCTTCCTATAGCTTAAGAAACTCCTCACTACAACACCAGTTTTAAAGGGACCTGATTGGTCAATTCCATTTCATATCCATACTGATGCATCAAATTATGTTGTAGGAGTTGTATTAGGACAAAAGCTTGCTAATCTTGAGAATGACATCTACTATATTAGTAAAAGATTTCATGGACCTGAACTAAATTACATAGTAATTGAAAAAGAACTTCTAGTTGTAGTCTATGCATTGAACAAATTCAAACATTATGTAACTAGATATCCTATTTTTGTTCATACTGATCACTCAGCTATAAGGTACTTAATGAACAAACTAGCTATAATTGGTAGATTGGCAAGATGGCTTTTGTTGTTACAGGAGTTTGATATTACCATTATTAATAACTCAAGAAAATCCAACATAGTTGCTGATTATTTGTCTAGACTGACCATTACTGATGAAGATGTAATTCTAATTGAAGATACCTTTCCAAATGAGCACTTGTTCTATATAGCAATTCATATGCCATGGTATGCAGACATAGTGAATTTTTTTGCTGCATATAGAATGCCCCAATATTTCTCTCACAAAGGAAGGAAGAAGCTAGCAGAGAAAAAATTTCATTATTCTTGGATAGATAACAATCTCTTCTATGTTGGACTAGATTAGGTTATGAGGAGATGTGTTAGGGAAGATGAGATATATGATATATTGCATGCTTGTCATGATGAACCATGTGGAGGCCATTTTGCAAGAAAAAGAATAGCATTGAAAGTACTTACAACTAGATATTATTGGCCAACCTTACATAAGTATGCAGTGACTTATACAACCAGCTGTGACAAATGCTAGAGGATGGACCGACCAACCAAAATTGATGAAATGTCACTCAATCCATAGATTTTAGTAACACCTTTTGACAAGTGGGGTATGGACTTCATAGGTCCCATTGACCCACCATCAAATGGCAAATCCTACATTTTAGTATGTATAGATTATGTAACCAAATGGGTGGAAGTTAGAGCAAAAATGCAAGAGATGAGAAAGTAGCCAAATTCCTATATGAAGAAATATTCACCCATTATGGTGTCCCCAGAGAACTTGTCATAGATCAAGGAGCCCAATTAACATCAAATCTGATCACTGAGGTTATGAAAGAATATAGCATAAGGCACCATAAATCTAGTCCCTATCACCCCCAAGAAAATGGGCAAGCAGAGGTGACTTATAGAGAAATTGAAGCCATTCTGACTAAGACAGTGCACATACACAAGAAGGATTGGACCAGCAGATTAACTAAAGTTGTTTGAGCATACAAGACAACATGGATGACAACAATTGGATTCACTCCCTTTGAGCTTTTATATGGTAAAGAATCCATGTTACCTATTGAATTTGAGCATAAAAAATTGTGCATTACTTTAGAGTTGAACATCAATCTTCCTACAACACAAGAAGAGAGACTTCTCCACTTGAACTCACTAGATGAAATAAGAAAGACAGCTTTGGAAAGAACAAAACTTATTCAATGATAGCGAAAGAAATGGAATGATGCACATATCCATAATAAAAAATTCAAAGTAGGAGATTGGACTCTCTTATATGATTCTCACTTCAAAGAAAATCTAGGGAAGTTGCAGACTTGATGGTTAGGGCCTTATGAAATTCAATATGTATTCAACAATGGAGCAGTGCAACTAACAACAATTGATCTTATCCAGTTCAAGTTACTTGTAAATGGCCACAGGTTGTGCCTCTGTCATAAACCACAGACCAAAGATGAGTTCTTGCAACAATTCTAACCAACCAATTTACTAGCTCCTATGAACATAGTTCCTGCAGCAAAGGCTAAAAACCTTCTTCCTACAGCCATGCCCTGATAAATGCTCATGAAACCCTCATAATAAAAACTCATTTAATATGAGGCCCATTCTTTCATTTATTTTTCTCTTTCTTCATATCAATTCATCTCATTTCTCTATCTACCATCCACTCACACTCCACGTCACCTACAAATTCTAGTTTGCTTGTTTTCAATAAACTATACCATCAGCACCTTTCTTGTGGTCATCAGACTTCACCACCTCACCAATCTACATGTGAACATACACTCTCAAATTTTTAGGTATAACAATCTCTTTACTCTTTATTCATTTTTAGTGTATAGGTTTCAATATTTATATCTAATACTACATTATATGCATTATATAAGTCTTAAGCCAGTTTCTCATTCCTATACCAAATTTTTTGAAGTGTGGACACTTATCAAATTTTAATGGGAGGGCAAGAAAGTGTATTAATTTCCAAATATCATCTCCACATTATCCTAAGTCATGTCCATGTTATAGGTTGTACTTTGGTAGTAGTCTGATATTTTTCATTAATTTTTAAAATCTTTCTGTATCTATCGTACCTTTTCATTGCGATTTTGGGAAAAGATCACTTGTGTGTGACATGATTGAAAGGACTAAGAGCTAATACGAGAACACCCTTAAATAAAACCTTGATGTCCTTCATAATTAATGCATCATTATTTTACATTTTGAATGTAACGAAATCTTGTTAAGGGAAGTGGTAATGGCATTGCTTAGAAAGATTAATTCAAAATTTAGAGAAGAAGGAATTTGCAGAGGTGAAAAGTGGAAAAAAACTTCTTAGAGTGGTGAGAGTAGAGGAAATCAAAGCGAGACATTTTGAGATGGGGGAACAGTTAAAGAGGTATGAGCCAGTCATTCATAATATTTACATTGAAGCAATCTGGCAATTTCATGCTTGTGGATGGCTTGGCTATTTCTTACAAGTAACTGAGTACAATGAAGAAGTGGCAATGGAATTTATGACTACATTTGATGAAGGAGAAGCCATGGTATGGGGACTAAGAGTGGTTGCTACTGAGGAGAGGATAGTGGAAGTCATAGGACTACTAGCAATTGGGGAGCATTATCCAAATAAGCATGATGCCAAGTCCTCACAAGCACAGTTAACTCAGCTAGGTGACCCTCAACTAGACATTACAAAACAAGGGTGCAAAAGACTTTCTCTTCTAGCTCCATATCCAGAATTGGCAACCCACATTATCATGTATTTAACCTGTGAAGGCAGGTTCTCAAACTTGCATGCCCATCATTTTAAATTGCTCAGTTGTATAAGACATAACATGCAAGTTAATGTCCCTAATTTCCTTTATAACATGTTGTGCATTAGTGTTGAAGAAACTCAAAAAGAAAAGGCAAATTCTATTTCCCATCATGTCCTTATTAAAATTCTAGTTGAAAGATCTCTTACAGATTCTTCCCCTACATCATGGTCAAAATTTGTTGAATTCAAGACCTTACAGCAGCTAACCCTGTTCCTCAAAATTTAGGAAATGAGAAAGAAATCATAGAGCCGAGTCAAAATCTAGCTGAAATGGAAACAGAACCCTCTCCTGATAAGCCTATTGAACCTATTTTAGAGGATGTTATAGCAAGTTCTTCTATAGATAAGGGCAAGCGTAAGGTTAGTAAAGAAAGCCCTAACCTTGGAAAGGAAGCCCAAAACCCTTCTGTTAAAGTAACAAAAAAGAAAAAAGTTTGTTCCTGTAGCAACCATTCCTGCAGCATCTACTCCAATCGCACCTAAACCAAAGCAAACCCATAAAATGGTTGAAGCTAAAGAGATTCTTGTGCGTAGAAGTCCTTGCATGCAAGGCTGAGCATCCCTAATTTTTATTAAAAATCCAAATGCCCCAATTTCAAAGTCTCACATAGAATCAGTAGTTGAAAATATCCCAAATGATTCTCCTATGCAATTAGAACCCCAAAATGTGGAAACACATGAAAATGAGCCTGTTAATGAGATACGCAAGAGAATCAGGAAATGTGTAAATCAAACCCTACTGTTGTTCCAGAAAAAATCCCCTAGCAATGATCAACCTACCATGCTACCATTCCTTAAATATTCCAATGTTTCTCTTATACCTTATAAATCTTCTTGGTACACTCAATATTTCCAACAAGTTACCAAAGAACAAAAGATGAAATCTAAGGCTCAAGAATTTCCATCATCTACAATTTAGTCATTATTGTTTTCTCTATACAATCATTTTATTTTTGAAAAGGTCTTGTGGAGGCAATAAAGAAACCAAATGTAGAAGGCAATATTTGATAGAGATGAGGAAATTGAATCATTGAAGAAACAACTTGAAAAATAGAAATGACAGATGAATAAAGCCTTAAAGCTAGCTAATCAGGTAATGGCCTATAGACCACCCCCAAGGGTGTATGCTATTTGTTTGAAGGAACAATTTCTATTATTTTAGTTGATGATGCCAATGAGAGATATTGACTGTGAATTTCAAAGTGCTGAAGATTTTTATAAAATGTATCAGACTTTGCCTTCATGGTAAAAGAATTTGTTAAGTGAGCTCTATTTGCATAATTTTATATTCCACATGAGACAGAGTGGAATCCTCTGCTTTATATAGGGGATGTTCACCTAAGAGCTCTAATGTCATGGATGCACAATGAAACAAATTATGATAGGCAATTGGATACTTATAGAGATCTTGAAAAGTCAGAACCATTACCACTTCGGGATGAATCCCATATGACTTATGACCTTTTTGAGAGATTAGTTCAAATTAACTTGTGGGAGACCAAAACTAGAAATCAAAGAGCAAGTGTTTGAAGAAAGGGAAAAAGTTTACAGAGAATACCAAACACTTCCAAATTTCACACAACAGAGAGCAATTGCAGGGCTTAGAAATTGATGGAGTCGACTGCCAAAACCTTTCAACAAGGTTGAACCTCACAACCCTATCAATTTTGAGGTAGCAATTAATAAAGTGCCTAAATATATGCAATTGGGAAGGCAAATCAGAAAAAAGCTATGGATACCACTAACGTTTCAGCCTCCTAACCTTCTCTAGCCTTTGTATAAACATAATGCTACCAGGTTAGACCCATTGGTTGAAGAACACTTGGGTGAGCATTGGAGATGAACCAGAGGATATTTCTACACCTTCAGAAGTGGGAAATAGGGAAAGACTACAGTGGGAGATTTCAGAGCCAGTTAAAGAAGCACAATGCTTAAGGACAAGCATTTTCATAGTGGGGGGCAGATCATGAGGCATATTAATATCTCAAATTTGATATAGTTTTTATTAGCTTGAACTTACTCTTTTAGCCTTGTGAAAAACTTTCCCAACATATTTTTTTGAAATATCTTGTGAACTTATGCTAGGTATGGCTATAACCTATTAAACTTATAGATAGTGGATATGATATACCTTGCTTAATATTATACATAACGTGCAGTATTTCATATAAATATTTTAAGCTATATTCTAATATTTGAATAAAAGTAGAAATGTTGTTGTGCATATGTTCCAAATGTTTCTAATTTTTAGGGAAGTGGCGTAAAGAGTGGTGATTACCGTATTAAAGAAGGAAGTAATGAAGACCATCCATGGAAAAAGAAGTGTGGGTCAATTTTGAATGATAAGTCACATCTGCAAGGAGAGTAATTGTTCAAAAAAATAGGAAGACCCGACTTTCTATATTTCCCAAGAGATACTATTATGTCGCTTGATCAATGTTTTGTGTTATGGTTGACATTTTGCCTTCTTTTTTGGCGATGTTTGTTCGCAACTTTTACGTTATGTTTGTAATAAGTATCCAATCCTCTATATATAAGGAAGAGGGGTCATCTTGAGAGGGGGAGATGAAAACTTAATAGAACATTACTAGTTTAAGATTTGAAAGTTGCTCTTTTCTGTTCTTCATGAATTATCCAGTCATGTAATCAAAGAAGAATTCTAATGAGAGAGTGATTTTGGAATACCTATTGTGTTCTTAGTTGAAACCAACCAAGGGGGTCCACTTGGGAGGTGGAATAGATTTAGGTAGAGTAAATTTATTTCTTGCAATCTCCTATTTTAAGATAGATTTAATATATTGGTCCTACAACATACTTACTGTGAAATTTATTGCAGCACTTGTGGAAAATGATCATAGTGGATGATTGAATTATTAACCAGTTTAGAATTCCTTTTCTAAAATTTTTATAGTTATTTGTTGTTAGTCTAAGCATGTTTACTATTTTGTATTAGTAGTATAGATTCCTTTCATGCATTTTACTTTCCTACAGCATAGGTGTTGAGACTCTTTAATGAACTTAGTGCACATATCATGCTAACCCATTTCAAGTCCTATGTCCCAAGGTTGACAATTCAAGTGTATTTTTCATAATGGAATAGATAGTACTCAAAAATGGACATAGTACCCTTGAAAGAGGAATAATGGTGTGATTATCTTGATCTATTATGGAACTATGCACTACCTTTTTTTCCTTGTTCACTTCTTCATAATTTCCTTACATGATGAGTAAAAGCCTTGTCTTATTTCTCAAGTAAGGTGCAAGGTTACTCAAAAAAACTTGCAAGTGATTTTCATCTTTAACTTTGCAAAGTTTTGTAAGGTGATTCCTTCTTATATTAATGGCTTCCTCTGCAACTCTTGATTTTCTATTTACAAGCCTTTTATTCAAGTTTGTTTGAATAAAACCTTGTATATCTGCAAATTTATTATCATTAAGAATCAAATGTCTTATTACATCATTTTCTAACTCAAATCTTTCAAAACTGCTATACAAATCATAAAAATTGTTAAGTTGTGCAAAATTTCCTTTGTTGATGATGACATCATTTAGGGTCTTGATTCTTGGCTTCCATTCCTTTCTACCTATAGATGTCTTGGTTTCTACCTTTTTCTCTTCAACTTCCTTCTCCTCTAATTCCTCGTCTGATATCTCTGATTCAGACTCAATTATCAGTGTTTTTCTTTTGGGAGAAAGAGTTTTTTTCTCTTTCCAGGTTCTATAGCCATTTGTTTAACTCTCTTTTGTTGTTTTTGAAACTCTATTTGCTCATTATTAACAATCTCTATTAGTCTTATGGACTTTCTCATGCTAGGAGGAGTGGTTTTTTGTAGCTTTACAATGCTCACATCCTCTTCATCATTCTTCTTTTGTGTTGTATGTACAATAGTAGGTTGTACCCATGAGACTTTAGCACATGACGCACTAGAAATTTTTGATCAGGGACCTGCCACTACCACTCCTACTACTCCAATTACTACCAATGGTGTTGCAACCAAAATGTCTAATTGACCACTTTCCTTTAGTTCTTTAGCAATTTCCATAGCTCCTCTGAGTTCCTCTTTTGTCATAGCTATTTCTTTTAGTATGGTTTCAATTTTCTTATCAACTCTCTTCTTGATATCTTTACTATATAGCTCAATTTGCACTTCTTTCAACTTTTCTTCATATGTCCCCCATCTAGGATACTCTTTATCTCTTTCAAATTCAAGGATTATCTTTGCATATCCTTCTATCATATCTTCTATTATCTCATAGCTCATAGGGTCAATGAATTTGACTCTAGGCTCTACTACCTCCATGCATGTTACATTTGTTTCTACCATAAAATAAATATCATCTTTGTACTTTTCTACTAAAGAGAGTGGAATTTTGCATCTATGTTTCATCTCAGACTAGAAAATTTTCAACATTCTTATAATATCCTTAGTTATTCTTTCTTCAGAATGTCTTCTGTAATGATTTGCGATTAGGTTAATTGTGCACTTGTTTCCATTTCATTCATAATCAGGCATTCCTAGAAATTTTCTCAAAACTTTGAAAAATAAATGTATGATAAAGGATTCAAATCTAAATACTACATTTTTTTCTTGTTAATCCTCTCAATGTTATCCAAAATATATTGCTTTAGAATATCATACATGTTTACTTTCTCTTTCTTTACAGACATAAGATATGTTGCATAAATAAATCCAACAAGCACATAGTTTATCCTAGAACTATAATTCATTTTTTACCCAATGATTTTACTTAACAATTTGATATATGTTTCCTTAATTAGATCTAATCCCGTGTTCCTATTATCTGATTTGGTTTTTAGAGTGGTCTCTACTATCTTATTGACATTTTTCTCATTAATAGGGTTGCATCCTTCATTACTCAGACCTATCAGCTTATGAATCATATCATTGTCTATCATCACAGGGATATCTCCTACCCAAAACATGTCCTTGTGGATTTTACTCATAATTATCCTATTCCATTCTTGATTGTCAAATTCAATATAAAACACATATTTGATGATGTTTAGTTTATCTAGGTGCTCAAAGCCTTGTTTTAAGGATAGGTCATTTTTGCATACTAAGTTTGTCTCCTTATGAATGACATTATCGCCAATAATTTCAAACTTACAATGAATGTAGGCTCTAATATCTTCCATGTGCAATACATCTGAGGGAACTTGTGAAAATGCTCCTAATGGGTCATCTTCATAAAACACATAAGGGTGATTCTTAATTTTGTTTCTAGAGTGTTCCTTCACATTACAAATTGTTGGTGTAGCCATTGATTCATATTAAAACCTTGGAATTTTAATTGTCTGGATGATAAATACCTCGATTACATCTAGCTAGGGCTTTATGCACTCCGCTCTTGAAAACTCTTTCAAATTGCCTTCAATTCACTCTTTACTACTCTTTAACTCTTCACATGATCAAATGGTACACAATCTCATTTGCATCCCTTAAATCTCACCAAATCAATCTTTGCATTAATTACAAAAATACTTAATTCATAAAAAGTTATTACTAATTACTAGTAAACTTGTTTCTTTTGTACATACACATACAATCTCCAAATGGCATGCACTCTTAACCATAGCTTTGACTCATCATGCACTACCTCATACTAACTGTGCAAACCTTAACTCTTTGTATGTTATCTTCGTTTCCTTTCTAATGCTAATTTAGTTATAAAATATGTTGAATTCAAATAGGTTGAATCACAAACAATTATTTACTTCCATCTTCCCTCAGGTACATCAAATAAATGTTCTTCCAATACTACATGTGAGCTTGAGGGATCTTTTTCTTTGACAAATAGTTCTTTGAATTCTTCCACATGCTCTCTCTACTCATCTTTCTGACTATTATTGTTGCTATCATTCGTTCTAAAAATTATGTTCTTGTTCCTTCTAAAATTCAGATTCCTATTGATGTTCCTCATATCCATTTTGAAAAATCTTGAAATATGACCAAAGTTATTGCATAGTTGACATACTGGTGCATTATTTCTTTGATTAGGTCTAGACTAGTTAACAGGTGCTCTGTAATTTTTGGCAATATGTCCAAATTTTTTGCATTTGTAACACGCAATGTTGCTTCTTGCTCCATTAGTTCCTTCATTTGATCTCCTTCTTTCTCCTATAGGGTTAGTACCTCTAAATATTCTATTATTGATACTATTACTACCAAATTTAGGTTTCTTACAATCAACTACTTTATGACCAAAACCATGACAATTGTAACAATAAAAATTAGAAATGGGTTTGCATGACTTACCTGTAAGGTCTCTTTTCATATGACCAATTTCATTACATGCAAAGCATCTACCTTCAAATTCATACCTCACTTCCTTGGGTGATTCAGTTTGTTAAGTTGCTTCTAGTTCATTAATTTTCTTAGCTTGACTTGTTTTCTCAACTTCCTTTAATGAATCTTTAGATTGATTGGATTCAATCTTTCTCTAGTCATCTTCTTATGATCAAGATGCTTAATAACTGGATTTGGTTCCTTTCTTGCTTCATATTTCTTGGTTGAATTTTCTCCAATAAAGTATTTAAGACAAGTCTTATCATAGGAAGGTCCATGAAAATATAGTTGCTCATCAATTTTGTCACTACTGGAATATAGCTTCTCTAATTGTTTCTTAGACTAGATTAACTCTCCTTTCATAATGGTGTTTTACTTTTCAAGTTTTGCATGTTCTAACTTGATGGATTCAAGTTCAAATGTCACTTTTGTAAGATGTGATCTTAGATTTGCATTTTCAGATTTCAAATCTAACTCAAGTTTTCTATCATCTTTCTTCAAACTTAACTTCAGTTAAGTGATCTTCAACTCATGTTTCAGAATCTCATTTTCTTTAATTAATCTTGAAACTTCATCACTATTTTTTGTCTAATACTTTCTAGATTCAAGATAATCAATATTATCTTTCAATTTCCCAATGTAGTCTTTTGCATCTTCATATCTCTCTTTCAGATTATCTCTTTCTTCAGTGAGAATATCAATCGGCTCAAGAGCTTCTCTGAGGTTCTTCTATAATTATTCCATATCCATAGGGATCTTACTCAAGCAAAACATCCTTGGGTAATGGCTTGGTAAATATATCAGTAATATGTTCCTTAGACTTCACATATTCAAGCCTTACTTGTTTATTTTGTAGTTTCT
Organism: Cupressus sempervirens; assembly: GCA_028749045.1. NCBI lineage: Eukaryota > Viridiplantae > Streptophyta > Pinopsida > Cupressales > Cupressaceae > Cupressus > Cupressus sempervirens. The sequence continues at coordinate 378,496,441 of CM053785.1, forward strand.
CTCTCAAATAATGATATTTGATGGATATGTGCTTTGTTTTTGCATGCATCACTAGATTTTTGAAATATTTATGGCACTAGTATTATCACATTAAATAGTAATAGGTTTGGTTACATCTTCTCACATGTCTTCCAACAGATGCTTAATCCATACAATATTTGAACAATATATTGTAGCAACAACGTATTCAACTTTAGCAGTAGATTGTGAAATTAAACTATGTTTCTTGCTTATCCATGTTATCGATGTTTTTCCTTAAAAAAGCTCCACCACTTGTTCTTTTTCAATCATCGACATTACCATCCCAATCAACATTTATGTAGACTTTAAGATTAAATTCATCCTCTTGTTTGTACTATAGGCCATATTCTTTAGTTCCTTTCTTCAATTGAACTCAGTTGAGTGTATAAACAATAGTACCGATTGCTTGTCTCCATAATATTTGAGAAACCTCCTTCTCAATCATCAAAGTCCTTGCACAATCCATAATTGACCTATTTATGCTTTCAACAATCCCATTTCTTTATGGTGTCCTTGGTGTAGATAATTATCTTTTAATACCATTCTCAACACAAAAGTTAGTGAATTCAATAGACATAAACTCACCACCTCTATCAGATCTTAAACATTTCAAAGATTTACCAATTTCCTTTTCAACTCTAGCTTCATAACATTTGAACATATCAAAAGCATGTGATTTCACCTTCATGAACTTTACAGTCATCATCCTTGAATAGTCATCAACAAATAATATGAAATATTTATCACTATAGTAACTATCAACACCAATTGGACCACATAGATATGTATGCACCAATTCCAAGATATCATTTGATGTGTGTGTCTTGCTAGAAAAACTAGACTTTTTCATCTTACCAAGTTAACATTCTTTACACATGGCATTCTCTAGTTTTTGCATTTTGGTAAGCCTCTTACTCTTTCCTTTCTACTAATTTCCACCATGTTCTCAAAGTTTACATGACACAACCTTTTGTGCCATAACCACGCATCCTCAACTCTAGAAAATAATCATATCTCAACTATAGGATCAAGATAGAATAACTTACCTTTTGTTTGCATTCTTGTTCCAATTAGATTGCCTTCATCATTAAATATCTTGACCTTTCTTTTCTCAATTTCTAGCTCGTAACTTGAGTTATTTAATTGTGAAACGTCAAAAGATTATATTTAAGTCCTTAAAATTGATATGCATCATCACATCTTATTTTATCATTTCAAATTAGTGATCATTTACCTTTCACCAAGCACAGAACATCATTACCTAGGTTAATTGTTCCACCATCATCAATTTCTTCAAATTTATCAAACTTTCTTAGATCACGAATCATGTGATGTGAGCATCAACTATCAATAATCCATGAATCACTCTTGTTAACATGTGAAATAATGGGAGTTTCCTTTACATACCTTTCACCATTTGGATCTTCCTTGATTGCAACATAAACCATTTCAACTACTTCCTTGTCATCATTAGAACTAGACTCAGTATGATCTTCCTCAGCTATGTACCATGAGCTCTTTCCTTTCCTTTCATAGTCCTTTTTCTTTCTATACTTGAAATCTTTCTTATCATTTATGTCACTCTTACTTTTGTTAGGACATTTAGCAGCAAAATGACCAACCTCATTACATTTGAAATAGATTAAGGACATCTTACCTTTACCTCTTGATAACCTCCTTGCAAGAAATGCTTTAAGGTCATCCATGTCATATTTATATTTATAGTCACTTTCTTCTATACTTTTTTTCCTCTTTCTTTGAATTGTTAATGGTTAGTGAAGACTTAAATGCATTGTTATCTTAATTTCTCAACTTAAATACAACCAATTGGCCAATTAGACTATCAAGTGTCATATTATTACCATGCATATCTCTTAGTTCTTGAATTGCAAAAATAATAATAGCATAAACAAGCTGAAGAGTCCTAAGAACTTTAATTACAATTTTAGAATCAAGGATTGTTCCTCCAGAAGCTCTAATTGCGCTTACAACTTCTTTGATTTGATTCACATATTATGCAACATTATCACCTTCTTTCACTCTCATATCATCATACTTGCCTCTCAAGATTTTAGACTTAGCTCTTAGCACATTTGAATCTCCACCATGTACAAGTTTTAGTTTATCCCACATCTGTTTAGCATTAGCATAGTTCTTGATATCATTAAACTTGACATCATTGAGAGAAGATATAATCTTAATCATAAGGATATTATGGTTCCTTTTCTCATTCATTTGTTCTACATTCAGGGGACCAATAGGGGTAGCATATTCATGTTCCAACCACTGTGTGACATTATCTCTAATGCCAGAAAGATGGAACTTCATTTTTTCTTGCCATGAGAAAAGTTTTCCTTGTTTAGATTTGGTACCTCTCTCTTATACATCTTTGATCTTTAGCTTAAGTTCCTTTGAACTTTTCACTCCAAGCATTGAGCTCCTGGGAGGGGGGGGGGGGGGGTGTGAGAGGTGAACAAGTTAGGTTTAGTTATCATACAATCCCTTCAAACAAAATAGTATCTATAAAACTTCATAAACTTCAACAACAATCACTCGGTATAAGCGTTCAACTTGTCATTTAGCTATTTCAATCACTTTATTCATAAATGTTAACTTATTTTTCTTTGCATATCGAGTTTTAGTAAAATAACTTTGTTATTACCTTGCAATTACTTAGTTGTTACTGAGTTGTGTTGGGCAATCGTTATGCATGAGGTCAACGAGAGGAATCCATTGTGCAATTCCTCTCTTGAAAAGCTAATATTTTGGGATCAACTCCAAGGTTCAGTATTTGTCTTGCGACGTACCAAAATCTGTTCAGTTGAAGATAAATATGATTGTTCATGAGGAGGCCTTTGTTGGTTCTATTATGATCTCAGAATGAAGTAAAAAAAATTCATTGTCTCAAAATGACACACTAAAGAACAATGTTTTTTGTAATTTTTTTTTTCAATGAATGCAATTCTAACAATGCAACTAAAATGAGTTCCTATTCTAACAAGGGGTTAGCAAAGCAAATAACAAAATTGAAAGAAAATAACTTGAAATTGAAATCCTAACGAACATAAGCTATAGAAGATAACATGTTGCAAGTTAAACTTTCAAATAAATCGGTAGGAAACCAATGAAAATAGGAGCAGCACTTCCTAGAATCCACTGATGCAATTGTCGACAAGAATCTTTAACAATCGTATGATATTTCACCTTTCATCAAATCGCAAGGCCATGGAAAGTGCACTCATGAGAGACAAAAAGTTATGTAGACACAATTCAATAATCTCTTCTCAAGCTCAATATGTCAATAGAATTCGTAAACCTATAGCAAACACCAAAACTAAAAGATCGCACAACCAGAAACAACGCAATAAACCTTTGGCTCAATCACAATCTCATGAACAAAATTCACAAAAATATAACACATTCAGGCAAGAATGACTACACTCCAAATGTGAACACCAAAAGCATTATTTTATTACATGATAATGGCAGCCATTGTTACATATTACAATGGGGTATTTATAATAAATCATCTCCTCAATTTGTGTTGAGAGTGAGAGATATCTTCATGCAATAAAATGATTTTAAAACATTAAAACAAACTAAATATATACAATCTAACAATTAATTTGGTGCTTAGAGGGACTCCATCCATATTTTATTCATTAATTGGATGTATGAGCCCTTTACATGTCAAAACAAAGAAAATATGAGAGAGAAAAGAGGAGGAAGCTTTTAGTCGAAGTAGGAGCATTTGGAGGTGCCAAAAATAGAAGTTAGTCCTTTACTAGGCGTGTGTCGAAGTTAAACTACCATCAGAATGCATTCCTGATGCATGGAAAGTACTATTTTTGGAACAAGTAGTTAACTATCGGTGCACCTCTGAATTGTGGAGTTGTGGAGCTACGGACCTCGACAGGGTCAAAATCTCAAAATTTTACCGAGTGTCAAAATTGAAATTTTGGCATCTGGGTTTTGTTCTTCTTCATCCCAAGGCTATGTTTGGATGTTTGCCCTTGAATTTCTCTATCATCTCAACAATCTTAGCAGCATCTAGTAAATATAAAGCCTCATACTTGTCTTTGACATTCTATCAGTAATTGTCTACCTCAATCTGGGTATCAACAAAATCCCCGAGTTTGGTATCCAATTCTAACAATGCTTCTTCAGTCCTAAAGGCTTGTCAAATGTCCTCATCATCAACAACCTCCACAAAAATGTTCTTATCTACAAGTAATAACTTTTCATGTTCCTCATCTTCAAAAATATCCAAGCATGCATCACTGTAGTGTTTCTCTACTTCCAAAATTCACTCTCGGGCTTGGTCCTTGATCCGATGAATCTCCTCATATAATGTTTCAATTATTTAATTTCTATCCACTATTTTCTCTATCCAGTCATCAATCATATCTAATTCTTCTTTTGTATATACATCAATCAAAACCTAGTATCTTTGGCCCTTTATGGCTTGTAGAGTTTACAAATCCTTGTTCCAGGCTTGTACCTCATCCATAATACTAAAGTCTTGCTTCAAAATTGCTATGATCTTATTCACACTCTCCTACATAGCATGTAGTAACTTCAAATTCTATGTGATGATTGTAACACCTTTCTCCTTAAAACATTCTCACCACTCCTAACAAGCCTTCAAAAATGGATCAAGTTGTACACCTTCCCCTTCTCTAAGTATGGTATTCAAATTTTGCTCAGGGTGTTGAGGATCCAGAGGACCAACTACTTCGGCTAGATATTCCTTTAGGATCTCAACTTGCCTCTAAAGTGTTTGGAGTTCAGCCTCCTCTTGTTCCATGTACTTGATGACCTCTTTGACTCCCATAGTCATCATTTGTCAGGTTGAATCCCATGTGGGCCTCCCCAACATAACATCCTTTAATTCATTATCTTCGAGGCTAAGGCCTTTCGCATCTGTGCCTTCGGGAGGGAGAGCCACTTGTGCAAATAATTCCTAGCTCTGTGTGCTAGTAACAAATGCCAATGGCACTACCTCGTGTGATGGAGACTCAGGTTTGTTCAAGATCTCTACAATGTCACAAATGTCATCCTTTGAAGCATAGAATTAAGGCTTAGTACTCCTCATTATTTCCTTTTAGATCCATCTAGGGATGCATCCCGCTAAGGACCTGGAACTTGATAATGAAGGAGCATGTTCCGCTATCTCCTTCCCCTTTATCACTCTTGTTTGGAGTTGTCTCCTATTGTGAGGGCTCCCGTTATGTAGCCTCAATCTTAGTAGACCCTGTAGCTTGAACCTCGATGTCTTGGGAAGGTGGTTGAGAATATTCCACCATTTGTCCCTCTAACACTTTACCAGTCACACTTCTCTCCTCTGATGATAACTCCTTCTGAACTTGCTCTTCCTCTAAACTCTGAGGTGGAGGGGTCACCAAGCCCTATTCTACCACTGTAACTCATGGTGGAGATGGAGGAGTAAGATCAAGACCTTGTGTATCTGGTGGCATTTGTGTCTAGTCTTCCTGTTGAGGTTCACCTATAGGGGTGTCCCTAATCTTATCCCCAATCAATTCTATACCTATAGGCATAAAATAAAAATCTGACATTGAGAAAACATCATCACCCTCTTCACTTTGCTCATCCACCCATTGTTGTACTTCATCTTCCAAAGAAGAGAGTTCTAATGGTTCTACTTGAATGGATGGTGAGGTACCCGTGGCACTCTTTCTCCTTTGCAACTCTATGGCTCTAGCTAGCTAAGTTCTTCCCTATGGGGGCACTTGTTCCTCTTCCTCTTCTGATTCTTCTTCTTCCTCCTCTTTATCTCCTTCCAAAATTCTTTCAGGAATAGATGGATTAGGCACTAATCTTCTACTAATCCTTTGCCTTTTCTTCATCTAAATCTTAATCCTTTTCTTATGTTTCTTGGAAGTAGAAGGAGAGGTTGTCTCATCTTGCATAGGAGGAATGGAGACTTGTGGAATCTCTCCCTCTTTTGGTTGGTTAGACAAAATGGGAAGCAATTGTGGTTCATCCTAGACTTGGGTAGCTCCAATATCTTGGGACCCTTGTGGACTCTATTTCTGCTACTGGGGAGGCACCTGTTCTGTCTAAATCCTCTAAGGGTAGGTCCTCTTTCTTTTTTTCCTTCCTTTCCTTTCAGGAGGGTGATAATATCCAGCTAAGCAATCAAGCTAGTACATTGTTTCTGGCCTAATAGGAGACTAAGTTGTGAAGGTAGGAATTGTTACTTTCTTTCCTCTACCTCTTTATGGGTGAGCATGTGCATGGAAGATCATTGTGTCAGGAATTGGATCAACTAGAAAAGATTTCTTGATCCAATCCTTCATCATTCTAATGACATGCCTCGCTTGATGACATGCCTCGCTGGATCACCTCAGCATTCATAATGGATCTTTCACCAATTTTGTCAGCGTTGAATAGGGGATCCAGTAACTCCTTAGAATCCTATTGCTTTATCTCCTCTAGGATATTTAACTGGAGAGCCTTTTCTACCAAATACAAAGTCATCCTACAATAGTCCCTAATGCGGACATCATAGTCATTTGTGGCATTCATCCAGTGATCTTCAACAGCATCCTCATGGTGAAAGTCCTTTCCTACCAGACTCTCCACTCTCCCAACATTATTGAAATTGGGTCCGGGAGAGTTGTATTCTTCTAGGGGATAATTCTCCCACTCTCATTTGAAGGATGGAATATCCTATTTCCTCTTCACTTGATATGATCCAATGACCAATGGCCATGCCTAGCAAGGTCTTCATTGCCTATTTATCTTCTCATAGGCTGACTCAATTTGTTGGGATATCTCCAATAGCACCAATTTTTCACTTGGGTATCTCAGGAGTTTCTTAGGATTGATAGAGGCACCAGCTACCCACAAATATGTGAACATCTTAAACTGGATGAAGTAGGCTCTAAGAGCTATGATTTGTGCTTTGGCTTCATCAAATAACCTCTTCCCATAGTCTCCCTTAATGAATCAAATGATAGCAAAGATGAATGCATCATTCATGATTCTATATTCTTTGCTCTGTGCTAAGAGTTTCTTCTTCACTAGCTGAGGGTAGACTATGTATGGCTAGGCATTGGGGTCCTACATACTACCTCTCCTGTACAAACCAAGATATTTTGTTGCCCTCGCTACAAGCAAGTATACCATGTAAGAAGTCATGTAAAACTTCTTCTCATCCTTCACCATCCTCAATTTTTCACACAAGTTTTCACTTAGTGCGGTGGCCCAATCCGATGGTATCTTCACTTGTCTGATGGTCTCAATGAAGTTGACCATAAAGGTGCTGAGGTGGCCTGTTGCAGGTAAGCCCATGACTCTGCTTAGGAGAATGATAGAGTATCCAATTCCTTCCTTCATATATCCTCGGGTCATATCCACTTTGCCTGTTATTCTTCCATGAGGAGGCTTCTCGATGAGGTACGAGGACTGTATGATGTCAATTACTTCCTGTTGATGCTCCCTGTACCATCTCTCAGCTGCTTCGTATGAGAGCCTAATGAACTGATCTGCTCTTGGGAGATGAAAGACCCTTTTAATGTTATTGAGTCATAGATCCAAAACCACCTCTCATGTGATGCTCTTGACTACTCTTTCATTACGAACAAAATTTTGGGAGTAGGCCATGATTAGTTCAGTTGATTGTACTCACATGGGATGTCAAGCTGCATTCACCAACCCGGAATGGATGAGTGAAGATACTAGTGCAAATCTCTCTATTGGCTTATTGCAAATTTTGAGGAATTCTCCTAGATCTTTGTGCCCCAAAATAGTATCTCAGATATCTGTGTAATCATCATGGAATCTTGACTTAAAGGGTACACCTTGGAATTTGAAGACTACAAGTTTGGGTGCTACTCCAAATGTGGATGTCATTTAATCACCTGCACATAGTGAGAAAAACATTTATTAGTCCAAAGATAAAATGTAAAAGCTATGAATTGAAATAAGCATAAAAAATGCCCAATTTGGGCATTTTTTTTAATTTTTTTTTATCCCTTTGTATTTCTTTTTTTTATATATAGATTGTTTTAATTTTTAATTTTTAATTTTTTTCAAATATATATATATATATATAGTTTTGGCTTTTGGGTTTATAAAAATAATAATAATAATAATAATAAAGTGCAACTAGGCACGTGAGCGTGTGAAGCATTGCGTGTGGTTAGGGTTTAGAATGAGGCGCAGTTTGGTTGCGCACGATCGAGCGTGCGCAAAGCACCACCGTGGCGTGGAGTTTATTTTTGGGCACCGCAAGCACTCCCATTTTAGCGTTGCGAGCACTTGTTTTTGTGGTACCATGGGCGTGTATATGGCACCGTAAGTGTTGCCTTCTATGGCACCACGGGCATGTGGCATAGTGGGGCGAAGACGGTGCGAGCTGCACCACGCAGGCATCACGCAAGGCACTCTGCATGGGTGTCATGCAGGTGTGCCACGATGGCACCATGCGGGGTGCACCAGTTAAGTGTCACGAGTACCTCGATTATTGGCACTACTAGCACAGAGTTAATGGTGATGTCATGGGTTCATAGCGTTGCACCAGCGCAAAGTGCTAGGTGGCACCCCGCAAGGTTCAGTGTCGTCGAGGGCGAGCATTTTTGTGCCACTGTCATGAAGGGGCATAGGGCTTAGTGCTAGAGTGGAGGGTTTCATGATGCCACCATGCAAAGGGGCACAGGGTTTGATGGCGTCGACATGTGAGTTTACCTTTGTATGTTTGCGAAGCCTCAATGAAAATAAACCAAAAAATGCTAAGTGTTGAAAAAGGGGGGTGGTGGGGGTTTTATAACCCCCCACCATGCTTGCACGGTGCACCTTGGTGTGCTCACCAATGCGAGGCATGCACTTCACCCGCGCGTGCTTACGCTTATGTGTGTGTTTTTTTTTTCAAATTTTTTACTTTTTTGTGTTTTTCTAATTTTCTATTTTTTTTGTGTTTTTCCAATTTTGATAACTCTAATACTTTAGCTTCTGATATTTTCTCCCAAATCTCAAATTTTGATTCTGGGAGTTGGAAAAAAAGGTAGGGGGTCCCCATTCCTAGCGAGGAATGGGACATGTGTTGTGGAAACTATAAAAAAATATAAAATAACTTGTACCACAATAACCTTCACACATTTGACACCATGAATTTAATGTCGAAACCCTATAAAGGGAAAAACCACCTGGGACTAACAACCCAAAAATATTCACTCCTCTAAAGTGATCTATGCTAGGATCCAATCTTGTTAAAGATTACATATATATTATTAATCTGACCTTGTTAGAGTATTTCACCAAAAGATCATCTAGTTCCTATCACTCCTTGATCATGTCTAAAGAGTGGCCTACTCTAAAGAACTTACAAACACCACTAATCAATGTTACCATATAGGATTTCAAAGACTTGTTAGGTCCACTCAAATTTCTGAGATTTTATGCTACAATGGCTAAAGAGTAATTGTGGAAATGATCTATTAAGAATAGCAACTACCTTTGCTTGTTCAAATCTTTTTTGTTTGTTCTTGTCTCTATCCTATCCCTCACTTTGATCCCCTTTCACTTTGTACTTTTGACTGGCTGATTTACTCCTTACTTCCATCTTTTCTCGGTTCACCTAGATCAACTCCCATCTTTCATCATCTTCAACTTTGCACTTTGATCTCCTCTCTTGCATTCGATTATCAACATCAACAACATAACAAACCAAAAACCACATCAGCAACCAACAACCAAACACTATCTTGATCTCCTCCTTAATAATTATCTCTAAGCTTCCATATTCTTCTATCTTTTGTCGCTTAATCACAACCATTGATCTTAGGTTCATACCAAATTTCCAAATTCAAAACTCCATATAATGAATCTAGACACTCATAAGATATAACTTTCATAGAAATCTGTGTTCATCCTTATCTTTCTCCGCTATCCATCATCAGATCCTTATTTAAGCTTCCTAGTCATTGATCTTGTAACAAAATTTTATTCAAGCCTTAGAACGTCTTCAACTTTCCAAATTTCCATCAAAAGTTGGCCTCAAATTCCAATTCTTCAAACTTGTTCATCTAGTTGTTACTCAGTAAACATAAGATTTACTTGGGTAATATAGAACTCGGTTATTACTAGACTCGCTAGACTAATATTGTGTTTCTCTTCTTCTTTTCCAATTGCTTAGGCAACACTACAGTCACTCAGTGAATATAGTCTCCCTTTATTAAACTTTTCACTTGGTTAAGCTTTTGTTCTTTAATACATTGCAACAGTATATTATTGTAAAACAATCAAACAAATATTACATAATCACTATCCAACTCACTCAAGTACCCATTGAATACCATAATCATCAATTATGTCTTCATCATACTTTCTTCAAATTCATCGTCATCAATCAAATAATATGGCACTCTATTGGGTTAGCATAATGTCTAGCCAACTAAGACTTTTACATCAATGACAATATAACATCTAATATGATTCTTTCACATACATTCATAGCATTACCTATTACATTATTAGTTGGGGATAACAAAATAATTAGAGGAAATATTTTGTAATGACACATTCGACAGACAAGGAAGAGTGTATGAATTAGCTAGAATATAAGGTGCTATGGGTAGGCCACTAGGAACCACAATAGTAGGAGGATTAGGATAAGTATAAGAAACACTAGTGTATGAAGGTTGTGAGGTAGGAAATGAAGTAGTTAAAACACTCATGTGAGGAGAATGAATAGGAAGACTCCTAATAGGAGGATTGTATGGTTGAATATATGTAGCCAAAATAGGTGGAACATAAGTAGGATTGCTAGAGATAGGAGTGTAAATAGGCAAGGAGGGACCAACACTAGTGGTAGGTGGAACCATTCCTATTTCAGATATATCTTGAGCCAAAGTGTAGTGCCTGCCCCTAGTTCGCATTTTGATATCATTGTTGAACTCTTTTAGAGCTAGTTTCATGTTGATGGTTAGCAGCATTGTTTTGAGATTATCAAATATTGTGCTATGGATTTAGTTTGTTATATGATGAGATCATTTAGACTTTATATTTCATGTATGTATGATGATCATTATATTGTTTTCAGTTATTAATGATGATTAGTTAGATGGTTTATTATCATATGGGTTTTATTATGGATACTTACCCCATACTTGCATGTGTATGGTGTGCGTGTTTTCTTTGCGTGTTTGCTTTTGTATGGCGTGTCTGATGTGGTTAAGGAAGGGAGTCGTAGTCACCTGCTAGTCAGGATCTACACAATGCACCACTTCCTGCCATTGCCTGTTCAGCTTAGTATATATTGTGCTTGTACATGCATGGTTTTTATGCAGGTTGCAGGTACCGAGTATCGACTTCCCTGAATTATCAGGATGAGCGTACCCTATCACATTATCTCAATGATAAGAGAGGGGAGATAAATTCTCAAGTCCAAATCCCAACCTTTTAAGCCATTTGTTCTAATTGGAAAATTAGGAGAAGTATCTGAGTTGTGTACCCTCTGAATACGTTGGATAACGTAATTCATGATTTAAACCTTTGGTTTGATTTTGTATGTATTTTGGCTATGATGGGTTTTCATATTTTTAACCTTGTGAGTCTTTGATGTATTTTCTATTAATTAAGCCTAATTAAAAGATTTAATTAATGGTTTAATTCAAATAGAAAATTAATATGATATTTTAATATTTATTTTATTTAATTAATTGGGAAATTAATTAAATAAAATAATTAAATTTGAAAATAAAAAGTTAAAAAGTTTAAATTTGGAATGTGACAATATTTATTTTAATAATAATATATTTGGAGTTCATTTTTAAATAAATGACTAAATAATATTATTATTAAAGCTAATAAATATTTTAGCAAATTAAGTTTTGGAAAATGAAATTTAAAAATGAAGATATTAAAGTTAGTGCATGAGATTTAATAAATAAATAAAGTAAATTGGGAAGAGTAAATTAAATATTATATTAATTAATGTGTATTATTTTAATATTTTTCTCACATAGGAGTTGGCAAATTCTCGGGAGTTGTCATGTAGACAACATTGGAGTTTGCACTCTAAGAATGCACTAGTTGTCTACACTTAGAAGTTAGCATTTTATTTGAGCACATGGTGTCTACAACCTTAAGACTTATCTAGAAAGTTGGAGAAGACTCATGCTTGGTTGTCATGCTTATCTTCTAGTTGTCTCTAGAGACACTCTAGATGCATCTTAGAGGCCTTTAAATAGAGGCTCTCTTAGTGTGTTTGGACAAGCTGAAGGTGAAGCTGAATGGAAGTTACAAGCTACAAACTCATATTCTTCTTCATACTCATATATTTTCTATATGCTTATATGCTTCTTCTAGCACTTCTAGTCACTTGGGGAATTCTCAGTTAGCTTGGATCTTGGAAGGAATGTGAATGATGGAGAAGGAAAGGATTTTCTATGGACTTCTGAGGCATGGCAAAATTAGCATCAGTGTCCAGGTGCACTCGTGATAATCACATATTATCTTTGCACTATTTCTCTTTCCATCTTCATCATGTTTGTTATATGTGTCTGATTATATTCCATGAATGAATTTGCAATTTGAATCAGAATCTAGATATGTATTTATTTGGTTGAGAAGGAAACATTAGAAAACCCTACATCCAATTAAAGAGACATTAGATCTATACGGGTTTGGGTTCAAATTAGAATTAAATTGAGAATGATGATTAATAATCATGTTTAGAGAACAATCATTTTAAAAAAAATTCTTGTTTAGGAAAGCCCTTTTTGTTTTGATCTAAATATATGCTCTCTTTTGTAATATATATATATATATATATATATATATATATATATATATTTATATGCAGTGAGAATTGATAGTAGATTTTGTATATATATATATATGCTCTCTTTTGTAAAATATATATATATATATATATATATATATATATATATATATATATATATATATATATATATATATATATACATACATACATGTACGTATATATACATATATATATACATACATACATGTACGTATATATACATATATATATATACATACATACATGTACGTATATATACATATATACATATGTGTATATATATTCGTGTAAGTCGAAATGAGAAAACTTTATTTACAAATCCGAAATTCGCATATAGCAAAATGCTTAAAGAAAACGTTGTTTGAAAACATTTTTAAAAATATATATATATTTATCTATTGGGGTGGGCGGGCTTGATCCCGACCGCACCCCCATCCTCCTTACTGTCAGCGGCGGTACGACTCTGCGTATTGCAAGGTACCTGCGATCCGCAGGTCGCATGGCTTGCACGTTTAGGCAGCAATTAAATCGCTAGCCTTGGGTGTGCTTTTCCCCACCTTTAACTTTAATATGATTCATTTTGAATGATTAGTTTTGTTAAAACAAAACTCATATATTATGAATTCGATATTTATATATATATGGAGTTATTAATATTATTATATATAACCATATATAATATTGTATTCAATTTTGGTTAGCATAATGAAGTATTAATTATTATACATATATATATATATGTGTGTGTGTGTGTGTGTGTGTGTGTGTGTGTGTGTGTGTGTGTGTGTGTGTGTGTGTGTGTGTATATATATATATACATATATGTATACATATATACATATATACATGTATACATATATGTATACATATATACATATATACATATATGTATACATATATGTATACATGTATACATATATACATGTATACATATATGTATATATGTACATGTATACATATATGTATACATATATGTATATATGTACATGTATACATATATGTATACATGTATATATGTATACATGTATATATACATATATGTATACATGTACATATATACATATATGTATACATGTATACATGTATACATATATGTATACATATATGTATACATGTATATATGTATATATGTATACATATATATATGTATACATATATACATATATACATGTATACATATATGTATACATATATACATATATGTATACATATATGTATACATGTATATATGTATATATGTATACATATATGTATATATGTATACATATACATATATATATATATATATATATATATATATATATATATATATATATATATATGTAATGGAATTGTATTTAAGTTATTAATCAAGTCATTGAAATCTCAATAAAGCAATATAGTTAGAATTTAATAATTACTTAATTAGTCTAATGACTAATAAGAATGTTTTAAATGAATTAATGGAGATTTTAATGGGAACGATAGAATTGATGGAAAGAGATATATTTATTAAATAATATTTAAAAACATAAAATAATTTAGAGATGGTAATTTTATACTACAAAGATGATTTTAAATTAAGAGACTCAATTTTTAATGATATTGGACAATGTGCCATTTCTACAATATAACATTGTTATAACATTGTTATGATAATGTTAATACGTTCAAATTATTAGGTATCTTATTGTTACACCTTAATCATACTAAGAGTTAGTTAAATATTGACTAATGAAGTTTATGTAAAGATTCTCTAGATCGACTATTTATGGTTGTGATGAGTTTATTTATTAATGTTTGTTGGGGTCCTTAATCGACTCGTTGAAAATGATAAATGATAATCGATTAATAATAATTCGTGAGTTATTATTAAGAGATACTGAATTATTGATTTGAATATTGAGTGATTAGAGTATTGAGTCTAAAGGTTGACTTTTTAATATTAAATATTTAATCTGTATTAATATATACATTAAGTAAATAAGAAATGGTAATTTTATATTACGTTTTTTTAAACGATGAGATTCTAATGATAATGGATTAAGGTTTAATTGACATGGAGTCATATTATTAGTTGCGATGAGTTTATTATTTATTAATGTTGTTCAGTCTAATAAACTATTAATAAATAATAAATAGATTATATAGCTATCAACAAATCTGATAGAATTAATCTAGTGGAGATTATTTAACGATTGAAGTCTTGTAAAGACATTAGTTTTGGATTTGGATTACAAATTAATTAATGAGTTGTCAATATAATTAAATGCAATAGAGATTTAACTAGGAAATGATTATCATAAATACGAAATCGTTAAGAAAGATGAATGTAGTCATTATGGATAAGATTTCCAAAATAACTTGTTATTATTAGTATTATTAAAATATTAATATTTGTGTTGACTTGGATGTAAAAACTAATGTTAGTCAACTAATACTCATTGAGTTGATGGTTTGGTTGTGAAATTATTAATTAAATCAATTAATTAGAGTTAATTGGATTTAATACTTAAGTTATGTAATGGAGATTTAATTAATATAAATCTTTTGACGAGATTGTAAATTATCTATATTGAGGTTGACGAGTCTTATGACTTGAATTATGATTTTAGATATTATATGATTGTCAACAATGATAACGATTAAATTAAAAGACTCATACTTTAGTAACACTCAATTAAGTTTCTAATTGAAGACTATTAGAATGTTGATAAGTCATGGATGGTATATCTATGTTAATTGATTGATTTAACTGACCATTTTAATTAAGTCATAATTCTTCTTATTCGAGGATTGATAATTGGTTCTTTTATAAATGAATAATGATCATTTGATTATCTCGAAAGCTGTAGTAACATTAAAGGAGAGTTAATTAATTAGAATATGGATCTTAGTTAAATATAGAGAACAATTTAATTAAGGTCAATGATGATCAGTTTAGTATCCTTAAGTTATTCTTAGAATGTAATTCTTAATAATAGAAGGATAATGCTATCGGGGAATCAAATGGGTTGACTTGTAGGTCAAATGATGAAACTTAGACACTTGAAGTATACTTGAAAATGGAAACTGAAACCCTACACTTGAAAATGGAAAATGAAACTCTACACATTATTCAACTATGTGAATTTAGTAAACCAAAACATGTGTCTGCATCGTGTATTTTATATGCTTCTTGTTTTGGGTTTTTTTGGGTTGACTAGTGATGACCAGTCCTAGGTTGTTACCAGAGGCTTGAGGGTTATGAGATGTGTTGGCATGTTGATCTTATTTGGTCTCGATCTTTATAAGCCCAACCATGGTTATGTGATCGTATGCTCTATGAAATGTTTGTATTTGTTCATCAATCTTCATGTGTGAAGCTGAGATGTATGTGTATGAGACACCTGAGCTAATCATTTTTGAGTCATCGATTAGTTATCCTTGGATTATTTTCTAGTCGCCATGATGGGACTATGATGTGAATTTATTCTTGATGATGTCATTATGTGACATGTTTGACTCAACCATTTTGGAGTCTTCGATCAGTATGATTTTGAGATATTTGATTAGTATGATTTTGAGATATTCTTGGTTGCTTGTTGAAGAACCAATGGATATGGTGATTTATTTTGAGATATATTTTGGTTATTGAGAACCAATTGATACTCATGATTATCAGTGATGCCTTCAGTTGCCAATAGAGAACTGTTGTGGTCATGATTTTCTATGGATGCTTTTTGGATGCTCATGGAGATTTTGATGATTCTTATCTTGGAGATTTGATAATTCTTATTATGGATATTTTGCGGATATTTGATGATTCATTTTATGGATTATCTTTTGGATTTTCTTTACGGTCGCTTGTACAGGACTGTGGTGATTTTATGATTCCATGAGCATTAGGGTAGGTAATCTACTTGTAGTGTCGGGAAGTGGCTTGCAATGGAGGCCGAGGCCCTAAGTGGCTGCCAGGGTAACTCATTGTAAGTTTGGTTAATAAGTGATAACATTTACACACTAAATGGGGATTAAATGAACCTAAAAAGATAAGAGTTTTGATGTTCTCGCCCATGCCTTGAGCGCTTGTACAGGCTAGGATGGGAGTAGTGAGACACATGGTTGCGACCATTGCATTCCATAGTATGCCTCGTCAGTATGAGAGGATACTAGTGGCCGCATGAGATCTGTATGGACCCGTGGAGTTTAGCTAACTGCCAAGGTAACTTGTACGAGATAAATGCGATGACACTTTCCCACTTGCAGAGTAGGTTTCCTACATGTCATTGTTGTGCCTCTGGGAATTAGATGTCAAATTTTGTGTGTGATGGAACCTTTGAGTTAGTATACTTTTTAGGATTCCTGGACTTTAAGAGATTTATGCTTTGTGGTTTTGATATCCTATTTGGGACTTGAGATTATCTCCTCAGCACGGTGGGAGTGGACCATTTAGGTTCCACGCAGTCGGGTGGTAGTGTTTTATCACTCTTATCATTTGAGATCCGTCCGAGACACCGTGGCTAATACTTTCTTGGTTGGTATTTATCTTCATTCTGTTCTTGGAGCATTATGATAGACGATATACCTTATGATGGATGTATTTATTGGTATGTTTCTTATATTGATGATTTGCATATGTTAGATGATGATATCTTATGATTTGCTTTGCATGTTAGTAGGATGTTTTAGGAGTGACATTCCTACTATGTTTATAGCCGATGATCTCTTCGGTGCTTTGGAATGTTATGCACGGAGGGATGGCTAGGATCCATGATGGTCTAATGATGCTATTTACGGTTGGGAGGAACCGTGCACTTAGTTATTTATGTTTGTGATCTCTTATGATGGATGTTTATATCTATATGATGATGATGTATCATGTATGGTTATGGTTTCATTATGTTATTACATCATGGATTAATATTGGATGATGATGTACTTTATTTACATGGATGTTTATTGTTTTAAGCTTTTCATACCTTGTAACATGTACAGTGGATGATTGAGCAATCTAAAATGAACACTTGTATATTGTTTAAGAACATTAGATGTATCATTGTTATTTCAATGCTAAGGATGTGATGTTAGATGGATAGTTATGATTAGAAGTAATTCAACGTTAAGGGATCTTTAAAGAATGTAATCTGTTATGTTATTTTCAGTTGGATGTTACTATTGCTTCCGCAAGTGTTATGAATGGTTTATCTTTCATGTTTAGAAAAAAAAAATTGTTTGGTAAACTTAGTGAAATTCTTTGGATCTCTTGGCGGGGCATTACACAAAGGCTTAACATGTGAATAGAAAAGGTGTCTAAGACCATGCAAAACATTAACACCATGCTCATCATAATATATCAATTTCTTAAGAGCATAAAAAAGAAGTGATAGTATCAGTGTTATGATTCACTTGAATCAGCCAATCATGCATACTAAGGTTTTCAAAGAGGGAGGAGGAAGATTTTGGATGAAAGGAAGACACAAGCCTATGATGTCACCTAATGGGAATGTTTTAGGTAGGACTTAGGTAATAAAACTCATGCACAAGGCAAAAGAAAGATCACACAAAGGAAATCTAACCTTAATGAATGAACTAGATCTAGAAGAAGGCAAATCATACACAAGGCATATAATGTAATCTAATGAAAAGTAAATACATACAACATGAAAAGAGAGATCATAATAGATATATTTAACAAGATAACATAATCTCAAAATCAAAAGAGAAAATGTTGAGAGTCGGGTTCACAAAAATGTATAAGGTGAAATGTGAAACAATCGAAAAATGTCTCAATTACTTCACATTTAAGGGGTTTGACAACCTTATACCTCAAAGGGAATTTAAGGAGACCAACTATTTTGATTATGACTCTAAGTTAATTAAATCTAACGATATTAATACAATCTAAATGATGAAGAAGCACTATTGAAAACAAATATCTAATGATTATAGAATTAGAGAAAGAATGCAAGATGCTTAAATCCCTAATGTAGAAAGAGCTATGAAACACAATTAAGACTATAGATATAGAAAGTAGAAGTGTTTCACTAAAGAAAGAAATTGAATGACTTACCTTGAAAAGTGAGGTTGAATATTGGATCTAGTTTTTTGATATATTTTCAACTCCAAACAATAAGAAAATATGGAACCAAACCTGGTACAATGAGATCTTAGAAACTGAGAAATCTTTAGGCTTTCTTTCAAGATCAATCTAGACTACCAGGGTTGATCTATAGTGGAATCAAGGTCACATTACATCCCTTATCAATAGTGTCTAATCATGAAATAAGTTTTTGAATCCTTGAAGTTTTGCAAAAAGGGTATCCAAATTTTTGCTTTTTTTTTTCCTTCTAAAATTTGCAACTTGCAAGAAAAATGGTTTTATTTTTTTGATGAGGGGTTTGCCTTGGTCAATCTCTAGTTCAAGAATTAGCCTTGAAACCTAAATAATTAAAATGTGGGTAATGTAAAATAAATTCATAAAATAGTAGGATTTCTCAAATTTAATGTAGTGAGCTCAATTTATCAATTGAATAGATCAAGAGGATGTGAATGTAGAAGAAGGATGAATGTAGAAGCCCTTCCTTGATGAAAAACTCTATTATCACCAACGAAGGAAGTTAGATCTTTAAAGGATATAGCATGAATATGGAAGATATAATGAAGCCCATAAATTAACTCCTTGAAGTTCCTTGAAAGCACCTAAATACAAGAGATCTCCTCTCCAATGGTTTTGAAAAGGATCTCCTTGAATGTACTTCAATCTAGAATGATTGAATGATTAAGTGCTTGTGCATATGTGGATTGATTTTATGGATATCTCATGAATATAAAATAAAGCACATGGATCGGCTTATAAAGGACTCGAAATAAACTTTCTCCTATTGGTTGACTAGACACCAAATTAATGCCTCCAATCAACTGTGACTTAGGGTCCAAGAAGGGGTCCAAAAATAGGTCCTTTGTAGGGATGTAATGAATCATCAAATATGTATTGCATCATTAGGGATACATTGTGTCCATGTTTCCCAAGTCTAAAAACCATTGAGATACCCTCAAGGTCCCAGAATAGGTCTTTATTTTGGCAAATTAGGTAGAAATCTCAAGATAAACATGTTACAATGTGAAAAAAAGATTTTGAGTGATTGGAAGAAAGAAAGGGAGTACCTAAGTGGATAGGTCCTATCTCGAGCTTTATGCCATTAAATAGGAATACCAAGGAGGATTTATTAGGATCTATAAAGAGAGATGACAAGGAAGTGAAGCATGTGAATTAAATGAAAATATAACATTAAATCTCATTAAATAGATGCTAAACTATCATTAAATTGAAGTGCTTCCAATATAAAATGATACACTAGTTAAGGCAGGAAATGGTAAGTTGGACCATTTGTCAACAATTTTCTCTTCTACTTCAAAACTATTGTAATATGGGAACACTATCAATATATTGCCATCTTTTTGTAACAACTTTTTCATTGTTGTCAAAGGGGGAGTAGTGTGTTAAAAAGTTATTTTTTTATAATTCTCTTACATTACGAATGTAATGGTTAAGGGAGTGATACCCTAGGGGGTGTTATGCATCTTTATGCTATCTTGCATGATATCATGCATTACACTTGCCATTTATTCTTTTTTAATATAATTTACAAATTTTTATCTTAGTGTTTCCATTAATGATGAAGGGGAGATTATTGGCATTTGATGAAGATGATGAGACATTAGCTTGGCATAGTGTTGCCATTTCTAGCAACAAGATGACAACAAGATTCTGCAACAAAGTTATGCAACATGTGTGGTGTACAACAAGACTAGATGGAAGGATGTTGCTCAAGCTAACATGTATTCTTAATTGACTAAGTTTTTAAGACACCAAGTCATGATTGATGTAGGAGTATCTTGGGTGTAAGAGCAATCTTGCATCAACCAAAAAATATTTCATTTTAGTTGTTTGAATAAGGGATGTCTTAATGTAGAGTTGTTTTTTGTGGAGGCTTGCTACTTAGTAAGTCATTCATATGAGCTCAGAATATCCTAATTTGAGGTGGATGCTCATCTTGGCTATTTTAGCCTACTAGTTGAGGCTTAATGTCATATCATGCATATTCATAGTTTTTTGTAGATTTTTTGTGTGCAATTTTGTTATAAAACTTTAGGCTCACTATTGAAGATCTAAATGTGCCTAGATAAGGCCCAAAAACTCAATGGATGGGTGCTTGCACCAAAATGGGTGCTTGCGTTGATCTGTGCTTGTAGATCGAAAGCTGAGGATTTTGAAAAGTGGCTATAATAGCCAATTAGAGTAACGGTTCAAGAGTTATGGCCTTTTGAAGTTGGGCCAACCAAAACTTCCAAAATAAATTTCAAAAATGTATTTGGTCCACTATACATGTATTGTTAGGGTCTGTCGACCCTATGTATTAAGTTTGAGTGTCTAGAACCTTCTCAGGTGGCATAAAATTTCCTATTTAAGAAATGCTCGAACATTGTCTAGGATAGCTCTAGGTGATAGTTCACATCTTTTTCTTGTAGATTACTATAATGAAGGTGCCCATGTGGAATAGCATATTATAATTTTGGATTCTATAATTCTGCATTTGCAACAATAATAAGAAGCACATATTTTGTTCTCGCAAATTATTGTCACTTCTTTGATCATGTTATGTGTTTAAGATATTAAGGGAAGCACCCTTCATCAAGTGGTATCGGAGTTGGAGTTCCCGAGTATGTGGATAGATCATCGACTATAAGGGAGCTTGCACCGAGACTATGGTTTGGGTTGAGTGTGTAGACAGATCACCGATTGTGAGGTAGTCTACACTAGGGTTTTAGAGTAAGCACGAAGATGCCTCCACGAAGAGAGTGTGGTGGGAGAGTCGTAGGTGTTACACCTAAGGTTTTTAGAGCCCTCCAAAGGTAAATGAAAGCATTGCAAGAACAAATGCACAAAGGAATAAATCTTTTTGTAGGTGATGATGAAAGTGAGGATGAAAGGGAAGAAGAAGGAAACATTGATCAAGCAATAAAAGATGAAGTTTTGAACCCAGAGGAGGAAAATCTTTGTAAGGCCATTTCTAAGATTGGAAAAAGACCTAAGTTTGATGTTCCAACATTTTTGGGAAATCTTAACCTAGAGAAATTGATCAATTGGGTGAATGAATTTGAAGAGTACTTTGAATATGAATATATTGAAGATCCAAATAGGGTCAAGTTTGCAAAAGCCAAACTGAAGGGTCATCCAAAGATTTGGTAACAGGAAATCCAATTGGAGAAAAATAGAAGAGGGAAAGAAAAAATCACCAGATGGGATTGAATGATAGCTAAAATGAAGCAACAGTTCATTCCTCTAGATTATGAGCTTGATTTGTTGAAGAAGATGCAAAGGTTGAAGCAAGTGAGAAGATATGTTCAAGAGTATACCAAGGAGTTATACCGAGTTCTCATAAGAATTGACCATGCGAAAGCTAATAAGGAGAAAGTCGTTCATTATCTTAATGGGTTAAGGCCAAGAATTTAGAAGGAGTTGAGCTTGGTTCAAATAACTAGTATTGAGGAGGTGTAATAATTTGCCCTAGGAGTAGAGGAGAAGCTGAGCAAAAAAATTGATAACAAAAATAGTGGTAGAGGTCGTGGTTGAAGATCGGGCAAAATATCTTATGGAGGCCAAAATGATGATAAGAAGAGCAAGGATGAGATTGGAAGTAGTAGTCAAAACTAGAAGGGAAACAATTCCAATCATTTCCAAGATCATAACAATAGAGATCAGAGAGGAAGAGGAAGAGGGCAAGGATCTAGAAGAGGGGGTTTTCATGGAAAATGTTTTCACTATGGAGAAGAAGGGCATAGAGCATTTGAATGGTCCCAACACTAAGGAATGACAGATCAAAGAATAGAAGGCCAAGCCAGAGTTGTGCATGTTGATAAAGATGCAAATCGTCCCATTATGAAGATGTTGAAAGAGGAGAAGTCCTAGTTAATAGGATTGTCTTGTTGAGTGGTGAGAATGACCCTAGCCAAAGGAGCAGTTTGTTTTGCACCAAGTGCAAATGTGAAGATAAGTTTTGTGATGTGATCATCGATGGTGGAAGCACTAACAATCTAATGTCAGAAAATATGGTCACAAAGTTGAAGCTGAAAAGGTGGAAACACCCATGTCCATACTATATTGCCTGAGTGCAAGATGACTACAAGGTCATGGTCAATGAGAAATTCTTAATGAATTTCAAGATTGGAAGCTGCCAAGATGAGGTGATGTGTGATATCATACATATGAACATATGCAATATGTTGTTGGGTAGGTCATGTCAGTTTGACAAGCATGTTGTACACGATGGGTGAGCAAATACCTACACTTTGACAAAGAATGGAGTGAAACATAAGTTGAAAACATTGAAGAAGAGAGAAGAAAAGTATGTAGTGCTACCAGAATATGCTTTATTGATGGAAAGTAGTTTCTCCAAGGTATGAAGCATGATCATATGTGTTTTGTTGTAATCCCAAAAGATGGTAAAGAAGAAGCAGATGAGGTACACACAAAAGTTGCAAATTTGTTGGGAGAGTTTCCTGATATTGTGTCAAATAATGTACCTAATGGATTGCCTATAGTGAGGAAGATCAGTCACTAGATGCATTTGATTCTAGGAGCTAGTTTTCCAAACAAGGTAGTACATAAAATGACACCAGCAGAAAGTGAAGAGTTGAATAGACAAGTTTATAAGTTATTATAGAAGGGGTTGATTCAAGAGAGTCAGAGTCCATGTGTTGTACCAGTAGTATTACCACCAAAGAAGAATGGAGAATGGAGGGGATGCATGGATTTGTGGGATATCAACAAGATCACAATCAAATACAGATTTTCATTGCCAAGGATAGATGATATTATGGACTATTTGAGTGGAGTTGTTGATTTTAATAAAAATAGATTTGAAGAGTGGGTACCATCAAATTCGCATTAGAGAAAGAGATGAGTGGAAGACTACCTTCAAGACAAGGGAAGGATTGTATGAGTGGTTAGTCATGCCTTTTGGGCTAACCAATGCACTAAACACTTTCATGAGGCTCATGAATGAGGCATTGAAGGAGTTTCTAGGTAAGTTTGTCATTGTTTACCTAGATGATATATTGATCTTTAGTAAGACATTGGAGGAGCATTTGATGCATATTCAAAAGGTTTTTAACAAGTTAAGGGAAGAAAATTTGATAATAAGCTTGAAGAAGTGCAGTTTTGTGGAGTTGGTGTACCTAGGATTTGTAGTCTCAGTAGAAGGTCTGAAAATGGACCTAGAGAAAGTGAAGGCTATCCTTGAATGGCCTACTCTAAAGAGTGCTATAGAGGTAAGATCTTTTTATGGTCTAGCTATTTTTTATAGAAATTTCATAAGAGGTTTTAGTAGTATTTATGGATCCTTGAGTGAAACAATGAGAGGGGATAAGAAAGAATTTAAGTGGACTCTAAGAGCAGATATGAGTTTTAATCTATTGAAATAGAAAGTTATAGAGCAATATATTTTAGCACTTCCAAATTTTAACAAGGTGTTTCAAGTAGATTGTGATGCTAGTGGTACTACAATAGAAGTTGTTTTAAGCCAAGAAGGTAGACCTTTTACTTATTTTAGTGAGAAGTTGAATGATTCCAAAAGAACATATTATATTTATGATCAGGAATTTTATGCTATGGTTCAAGCATTAAAGAAGTGAAGACACTATCTTCTTCATAAGGAGTTTAATGTGTATATTGATCATCAAACTTTTGAATATTTGAATAGTCAAGGAAAATTAAACCAAAGGCATTTGAATTGGGTTGTTGTTTTGTAGAGTTATACATGTTTTTGAAACACATGAGTGGGAAGTCTAATAGAGTAGCAGATGCTTTAGGTAGAAGATAAATTTTGTTAACAGAAATGCAGATTGAGGTGGTTGGGTTCAAGGAACTCAGTAATTTGTATCCAAAGGATCTTGATTTTGGTGAAGCATGAAAGGCTTGTACAGAACCTATTACACTTGACAGGATGAAGTGGTTAGATTTTATTATCCAAGATGGCATGTTGTTCAAAGGAAGTTAGTTGTGCATTCCCATTAGTTTTATAAGGGAGGATCTCATTGCAGAGAAGCATAGTGGAGGATTGACTGGACATTTTGGGAGAGATAAGACCATTGATTTGGTTGCTAAGAATTATTACTAGCCACAGTTACAAAAATATGTGAAGAAGTTTGTACAAAGTTGTAGAGTATGTCAGATGGCAAAAGAAGTGAAGCAAAATACAGGGTTGCATCAGCCATTACCTATACCAGAGAAGTTGTGGGAGGATGTCAACATGGATTTCATTCTTGGATTACCAAGGACTTAGCAAGGGCATGATTATATTTTTATAGTGGTTGATAAGTTTTCAAAGATGGCATATTTCATTCTCTACAAGAAGACTAGTGATGTTGTTCATTTGGTAGAGTTATTTTTTAGAGAAGTGGTGAGACTGCATGGTCTGCCAAAGAGTATAGTTTCAGATCAAGATACCAAATTAATTGGCTATTTATAGCATACATTATGGAAGAAATCAAAGATAGATTTGAAGTTCAATTCATCACATCATCCACCGACTGATGGACAGATAGAAGTTGTGAATCGCAGTTTAGGAAACTTGTTGAGATGTTTGGTTGGAGATAAACCAAAAGGATGGAATCTTGTTTTACCATGGGAAAAATTTTCATATAATAAATCTATCAATAGGAGTATTGGTAAATCACCATTCTAGATTGTATATGGGAGCACTTCTAGAAATGCTTCTGAAATGAGGCAATTGGATAAAGGAGAGATAACTAGTTTTGAAGCAGAAGGATTTGTTGAACATTTGAAGAATATCCATGAGGAGGTGAGGAAGCACATTATAAAGATGAATACATAGTACATGGCTAAGGTAGATTTGAAAAGGAGGTATAAAGAATTTCATATTGGAGATGAAGTCATGGTTCATTTGAGAAAGGAGCATTTTCTAGTAAGTATATATAATAATCTGAAAATGAAGAAGTTCAGACCATGCAAGACAGTGAAAATGCATGATTCTAGAAATGCCTATGAAGTGGAGTTCCTTGTTGAATTGAATATTTCACTAGTATTTAACATTTCAGATTTGATAGATTATTATGAAGGAGGTGATGGAGATGAAGTTGTAAAAGTGTAGTGGAGTATTCCAATAGCTAGTTTTGCTACAAAGGAGATTGAGGAGATACTGGACAGTCATGTTGGCAAAAGTACAAGGAACAAAACTTATGAAGAATACCTAGTCAAATGGAAAGGAAGGCCAATAAAAGATTCATCATGGCTAGCAAGGGAGGAGGTTAACCATCTTGGTTTTCCTCTAAATACTTGAGATGTGATGGGGTCACTTCTCAAATTACCCGGGGTGTCTGATGCAGTGGCATCTTGGGTGTAAGAGTAATCTTGCATCAACCAAAAAATATTTCATTTAAGTTATTTGAATAAGGGTTGTCTTAATGAAAAGTTGTTGTCTGTGGAGGATTTCTACTTACTAAGTCAATCATATGAGCTTGGAATGTCCTAATTTCAAAGGTGTATGCTCGTTTTGGATATAGCAGCCTACCAATTGAGGCTCAATGCCATATCATGCATATTCATGGATTTATTATTGATTTTTGGTGTATAATTTTGGTATAAAAATTTCAAGATCATTGTTGAAGGCCTAAATGTGCTCGGATGAGGCCTAAAAACTCGATGGATGGGCACTTGTGCTAATCCAAGCCTATAGATCATAAGCTAAGATTTTGAAAAGTGGCTATAATAGCCAATTAGAGAAACGGTTCAAGAGTTATGGCCTTCCATAGTTGGGCCAACTAGAACTTCCAAAATAAATATCAAAAATGTATTTGCTTGAGTGTACATGTATTGTTAGGGTCTGTTGGCCCTAGGTATTAAGTTTGAGTGTCTAGAACCTTCTTGGGTGGCATGAAATTGCCTATTTAAGAAATGTCTAAACATTGTCTAGGACAGAGCTAGGTGATAGTTCCCAGCTTTGTCTTGTAGATTACTATAATGAAGGTGCCCATGTGGGTTAGCATATTCAAATTCTAGATTATGTAATTTCGCATTTGCGACAATAATAAGAAGCCCATTTTTTTCTCACAAATTGTTGTTACTTCTTTGTTCCGGTTATGTGTTTAAGGTATTAAGGGGAGTTGTTGTGATATGGAGCCTAATCAAACTTAGAGGTTTATTTGGCATGGTTTTCTCCCCATATTATTTCTATGGTGGTTTCCCCAAAAATGCCCTTATATTGTGAAAGGTGTCAGCTACTAGTTTTCTATTATTCTAGCCCTAATTTTGTAAGTGGAAAAAGCTTGTATAAAAAGGCTTAGGGTTAGGGATTTCATAATGTAATGGTGATATTGTAGTTTCTTGCAACGGTATTGAGTTGTAAGGGATTGTGGATTATAATCACTAGATAATAATAATATTGGACTTGTTGTTGGTGGACGTAGCCCAAGGATTGGGTGAACCACATTAAATCTTGGTGTCTTGTGTTCTCTTTTATGTGATCTACTATTTTCTGGTATTGGTTATATTTGCATGTAACTATTATTTATGTCTGAGGTTAATCCTAACAAGTGGTATTAGAGCCAAACAGTCATTGTTGTTTTTTTTAGCCAAACTATCGTCATTTTTTTCCTTTTTAGCGATCCTCTACAAGAAGGTCTCACGGTTGAGTGGAAGTAATGACAAACGGGGGTAAGCTAAGGGTTGAAAAGTTTAATGGGCAGAACTTTCAATTATGGAAGATGCAAATGGAGGACTATCTCTATTAGAAGGATTTATAGAAGTCGTTGGAAGGAAAAACCAAGAATTAGGGATCTATGACAAATGACGACTGGGATCTTTTAGAAAGAAAGCCACTTGGAAGCATTCAATTATGCTTGGAACCATCAATGGCATTTAATATTACAAAGGTGAAGATAACAGAAGAGTTGATGGAAACCCTAACGAAACTATATGAAAAGGCCTCTGCTTCAAACAAGGTATTTCTCATGAAGCATTTATTTAATATGAAGATGAAATATGGTGGATCTATTGCAGATCATTTAAATGGGTTTAATACTTTTACTAGTCAGTTATCTTTTGTGGGTATTAATTTTGATGAAGAAATTAAGGCTCTCTTGATTTTGTGTTCGTTGCCTAAAAGTTGGAATAACTTGGCAATGGCTATGAGTAATTTTGTTTTTGGATCTACTACCCTAAAATATGATGATGTGATCAGTGTTATTTTGAGTGAGGAAACTTGTAGGAAATCCTCAAGTGGATCTACATCAGGAAGTGTTTTGAATGTACAAAGCAAAGGTAGAATGACTGAGAGAGGAAATAATTCTGGAAATTGTAGAAAATCAAGAGAAAAGTCAAAGAGGAAGAGTTCTCGATCTAGAGGACCGAGAGATTGTTGGTACTATGGTAAAATAGGGAATAAGAAGAAAGATTGCTAGACTCAAAAGAACAATGAAGGAGATAAACCATAAGGGAACAAGGAGGCAAATATGCTAAGTAACAAATTTGAAGAGGATGCTTTGCTTTTGTCTTTAGAAAGTGTTGATGATTCATGGGTTTTAGATTCTGGTGCTTCATTTCATGCTACATCTCATAGAGGTTATTTCATTGATTATGTCCAAAGGGATTTTGGGCTTGTTTATTTAGGGGATAATGAACCCTGTTAGATTGCTGGAAAGGGAAAGTTAAGATTAAGTTGTAGAATGGGAATCATTGGCTATTTCATGAGGTAAGACATGTTCCAAGGATGATTATGAATTTAATTTTAGTAGGAAACTCGTTGATGAGGGTTGTGTAGTTACTTTTAATGATAAAAATTGGAAGGTTTCAAAAGGTTCCCTTGTAGTAGCAACAGGTGTGAAAGTAGGCACCTTATATCTTTGTACAGGTCATATTGTTCCTACTACTTTGATTGTTTTAAAAAAAGATGAATGTTTAGGAACAATTATTGTAGTTGAGCAGGTAGAACAAATGATTTTGTGGATTCTAATACAGTGCTATGGCACAACAAATTTGGGCACATGAGTGAGAAAGGTATGAAAGTACTTCATTAAGGAAAGTTTTACCAGGTCTGAAATGTGTTAATATGGATCTCTATGAAAGTTCTATATATGGAAAACAAAAGAGAATGAGTTTTGTGAAGACTGAGAACGAAAATAAAAGTGTGAAATTAGAGCTTGTGCATACAAATGTATGGGGACTAGCTTAGGTATCTTCTCTTGGTGGCTCTCATTATTATGTTGTATTTATTGATGATGCAATTAGAAAAGTATGGGTTTATTTCCTTAGACAAAAAATTGATGTATTTCAAATTTTTAAGAAATGGAAATGCTTGCTTGAAAATGAGACTGTTAAGAAATTAAAATGTCTCAGATCTAATAATGGTGGTGAGTATTGCAGTCATGAATTTCAAGATTATTGCTCCACTAATGGTATTCGTAGACAAAAAACTATTCCAAGGAATCCACAGGAAAATGGAGTGGTTGAAAGCATGAACATGACTATAATGGAGTGTGCAAGGAGCATAAGGTTGCATGCTAGGTTGCCCTTAAACATGTGGGCAGAGGTTGTTAATACTATTGTATATTTGATTAATAGAGGTCCCTCTACTCATTTGGGCTGTGGTATTCCAGAGGAAGCATTAACTGGTAAGAAGGTGAGTTATTCTTTTCTCAGAGCCTTCGGTTGTGAAGCATTTGCTCATATAGATTCTAAAAATAGAACCAAGCTAGAAGCTAAGTCAAAGAAATGTGTATTTGTTAGATATGGCATTAATGAATTTGGTTATAGGCTTTGGAATTTTTAAAATAATAAAATTGTAAGAAGCACGGATGTCATTTTCAATGAGAAAGTGTTGTGCAAAGATCTATTGCAGCAACATGAGAAGAAATAAGATGATTATATAGTGTTGGATGATACTCCAAAAGCTAATGTTCTAGCAATTCCTCATGATCTACAAAAACTGCAACAAAAAATACCACACACCCCAATGAATGTTAGATGGTCAACAAGGCTAAGTAGACCTCCAGAAAGATTTTCTCCTTCCTTGTATTCTATTCTACTTACTAATGCTAGTGAACCTGAATGTTATGATGAAGTTGTGCAGGTGGATACAAAGATTTAGTGGGAGTCTGCAATGAAAGACAAAATGGACTCTTTGCTAAAAAATAAGACATAGGATTTATGCAAGTTGCCTACAGGTAAAAGGGCTTTACAAAATAAGTGGGTTTACAGGTTGAAAGAAGAGGATGGAGGTAAGAAATGATTTAAAGTCAAGTTAGTTGTAAAAGGATTTCCACATAAAAAGGACATTGATTTTGATGAGATATTCTCTCCTATTGTTAAAATGACTTCTATTTGCACTATTTAAGTATTATGGGTATTGAAGATTTGCATTTGGAGCAGCTTGATGTTAAAACAACCTTCCTTCTCAGCCACAGGGATTGGGTGAACCACATTAAATCTTGGTGTCTTGTGTTCTCTTTTATGTGATCTACTACTTTCTAGTATTGGTTATATTTGCATGTAACTATTGTCTAACAAGTGGTATCTGAAATTTGACAAATTTATATTGCGGATTGAAGAAAATTTTATATGGCTTGAATCAAGCATCTCGGTAATGGTATCTGAAATTTGAAAATTTTATGCATGAGCATGGATGTAGTAGGTGTCATTCAGATTATTGTGTTTATTTTAAGAGGTTTGATGATGACAGCTACATTATTTTATGTTTATATGTTGATGCTATGCTTGTACAAGAACAAATTTCCACAATCAGTCATAGTAGAGAGATGCAATTTCTAGATTAGATTGTGTGCCATATTTTTGCATCAACATTTCGAATCACACTATGTGATCCATCATCAAGATTAGAAGAGCTAAAGGAGAAAAATGATTAAGTTGCAGACTTGTCTGAACATATAAATACTCCAATCAAGATGTGGGGAGAAAAGGGATCACTGAGATTGAAGCAACCCAAGGTTAGCCAAGAGAGAGAAGCAAGGTCAAAACAAGAACAAAAGTTGGTGGGACCACAACAAAATAAAGAAAAAGGGGTTAAGGAAAAGATAAAAAACAAAAGAAAAAAGAAAAAAGATAATGATAAAATTGAAATGTTAATAATGAAGATAAAGATAATAATATTAATAATATTAATATTAAAAGCAATAATAAAAATAGTAAAGGAGAACCAAGAAGCAAAGAAAAAAAAGAATAATGGAAGAAAAAAAGGAACGAAAATAATAAAGAAAATATTATAAATAATAATAATAATAAAGGAGAACCCAAAAGCAAAGAAAAACAAGAATAAAGGAAGAAAAAAGAACGAGAATAAAAGTGATAATAATAATAAATTAAAAAAGAAAACTAAAATTGAAGTCTAAGTTGAAAATGAAAGAAAGAGAGAATCCAAAAAGGAAGGAGAGAAGGATTAAGCAATAATAAATATAAAGAAATAAATATAGATAAAATAAAATAAATTAGAAAAATAATAAAAATAAAAAGTAAAACTAAAACTAAAAACAATAAAAAAATAACAAAAATAATAATAATAATAATAATAATAATAATAGCAATAAAAAAATGAAAAAGAAAATAAACCAAAATAAGTAATCAAAGAGAAGGTGAGAAAATAACCAAGAAGGCCCACAAATGAACTAAAAAGAAAATGTGCAAAAAAGACAAAGCGGAAAGAGATATATAAGAGAATTTAAAAATAAAAAATAATAATAAGAGAAAGAAAAGAAAAAAGAATAAGAATATGAATAATAAAAAGAATTAAATAAAAGTAAAAAAAATAGAAGCATAAGCTATCATATATATGAAAAAAGATAAATATGAAGAAACATAATTAGGTTAAAAATGTAAACTAATAAATGAGTGGGAGAGCAAAAAAATTGAAAGAAATGAAAACAGAAATAAATAGATGAATAAATAAATGACGAAAAGCAAGTAAAACAATCAAGAGAAAGAGGAAACACAAAGGAAATTGGTCAATAAGAAAGAAAGGTGGGGAAGATAGAGGCGAAGGGAAGAGGGTGAAAAAAGTGGGGGTTAGGAGGGGGGAAGGAAGGAAGAGGGAGGAATGGGAAAAATCGAGTTATCTTGGCTGAGCAAGAAGAGGATGTCACGAGGCACTAATACTCCAATCGTCATCCCTATTCAGGTTGGATGGGTGTTTGTGAATTTCTATAGCTTCCCTAAGCTTCCTTTTTTTTAGATTGTCTTCCCTAGCAAGCACTTGAGTGTTTTCAAGACAAATATGATGCTTTGTAGTGAGGGAGTGTTCAGCTAGGGCAAATTTTAGAGTTTTCTCATGGTTAATTTCCGCACCATGTTCTTTAATGCTAGTATTGAATGACTGACCTATTTCTCCTATGTAGGGAGCACCACAAGAGCAAGAAATCTTATAGACCCCCAAGTCTAACAAGATGTCCCTTCGGTCCTTGAGAGGGGGGAAGCACTTTTTCAGGACATGAAAAGGCTTAAACGAGCATCAAATACCTTTTTTGAGAAGAATCTTGGAAGTTTTGTGGGAGATGCCTTCAATGTAAGGGATGGAAGCCCCCAATAAATAATGAAGGGTGGGTTTACAGTGGGAGAGAAAGCGGGATCTGGCTAGGTTGAAAGATTTAGAAATTTTCTTGTTGGTGTAACCATTCCAAATGAAGACTCAACGAAGATGGGCCAACTCTTGGTTAAGGTTATCCTCGTCACAGATGCAATAAGCTCTCATGGCAAGGGTGTTAAGGATGTCGAGCTTTTGGGTAGGGTGGTGATGAGAGAAGGCATGAAGATAAAAATCTGTATGGGTCACTAAACTTTGTGACCTAGGGACCCATCTAACTTCTTAACCAGAAGAATGTCAAGGAAAGAGGGTTGATTACTAGATTCAAGATCCTTGGTGAAAGAGATGCATTTGACAAGGTTATTAAGGTGGGCGTAGAATTCTTCTAACTTGTCTAAGCCATGAGGCCAACAAATGTCAGTGTCATCAACATAACATTTCCACCACTTAGGTGAGGAAAGGAGGAAAGAGTGACTTCTTCAAAATGCTCCATATAAAGGTTGGCAATAACAAGTGAAACAGGAGATTAAATGTTCAGTACGTTCTCTCCCTCCTAATATTGTTGAAGAATTCTACCAAGACTGTGTAGTTTCTCTCAGGCATGCCAAACCTCCTAGGAGAAACATTCATAGTTTTGAACTTGAGGCCTTTAAGAATCTTGTGAGAAACAATGAGATTATTATCACCAAAGAAAACAAAGGGAATGTGATAGTTATTCTTAACAAATAGGATTATGTGGCTACAATGTTAGATCTTTTAGTAGACACTAGTAGCTATAGAATCTTGTCACTTAACCCATGCTCCAAGATTCTTAAAAAAGTCAAGTTGGCAGTGTCCTCTTCTTCCTTTGACGAGGTGACCAAGAAACACCTATGTCCCTCGAAGGAGGTAACTCCTTATATCTATGGTGTCCCTAAAAATCACAAGGATGGCATTCCTTTAAGACCTATAGTGGATACCATAGGTTTCCTGACTTATAAACTTGCCTCTCACCTTGCCAAATTAATCTCGCAACTCATAGGTAAACTAGTTTGTTCATCAAAAACTCTAGCCATTTTGTTGACTTTATTAGGGACAAAAGACTAGACCATGATGACATCTTAGTGAGCATTGATGTTGTCTCTCTCTTCACCAAGGTTTCCATCATTTAAGCCATTAAGATTGTTAGGAGAAAAACTAATGATGAGATGGCCTCCCTCATTGAGCTTTGCTTAAGATCCACATTCTTTTCATTCCAAGATGTCATCTACAAGCAAGTGGATGGAGTAGCGATGGGCTCCCTTCTTTCACCTGTTATTGCCAACCTTTATATGGAGCACTTTGAAGAAGTCACTCTTTCCTCCTTTTCTCTTAAACCTAAGTGATGGAAACACTATGTTTATGACACTAACATTTATTCACTTCATGGCTTAGACAAGTTAGAAGAATTCCACACCCACCTTAATAACCTTGTCAAATGCATCTCTTTCACCAAGGAGCTTGAATCTAGTAATCAACTCTCTTTCCTTGACATTCTTCTGGTTAAGAAGTTAGATAGGTCCCTATATTGCAAAGTTTATTGCAAGGCAACCCATACAGATCGTTATCGCCATGCCTTCTCTCATCACCACCCTACCCAAAAGTTGGGCATCCTTAACACCCTTGCCATGCAAGCTTATCACATCTGTGACAAGGATAACCTTAACCAAGAGTTGGTCCATCTTCGTCAAGTCTTCATTTGCAATGGTTACACCAACAAGAAAATCTCTAAATCTTTCAACCTAGCCAGATCTTGCTTTCTCTCCCAATCTAAACCCACCCTTCATTATGTCCCAAGGGCTTCCATCCCTTTCATTGAAGGCATCTCTCACAAAATTTCCAAGATTCTTCTCAAAAAAGGTATTCGATGCTCAGTAAAGCCTTTTCATGTCTTGAAAAAGTGCTTCCTTGCTCTCAAGGACCGAAGAGACATCTTGTTAGACTCGGGGGTCTATAGATTTCTTGTTCTTGTGGTGCTCCCCACATAGGAGAAACAGGTTGATCATTCAGCACTAGAATTAAAGAACATGATGCAGACATTAATCATGAGCAGACTCTCAAATCTACCCTAACTGAACACTCCCTC
This sequence comes from Cupressus sempervirens, assembly GCA_028749045.1. Classification (NCBI taxonomy): domain Eukaryota; kingdom Viridiplantae; phylum Streptophyta; class Pinopsida; order Cupressales; family Cupressaceae; genus Cupressus; species Cupressus sempervirens. The sequence goes on from CM053785.1 coordinate 378,530,924, forward strand.
ACTACAAAGCATCATATTTGTCTTGAAAACACTCAAGTGCTCTCTAAGGAAGACATTTTTTTCAAAAGGAATCTTAGGGAAGCTATAGAAATTCACAACCACCCATCCAACCTAAATAGGGATGACAGTTGGAGTATTAGTGCCTCGTGGCATCCTCTTCTTGCTCAACTAAGATGGCCCGCTTTTTCATATTCCTCCCTCTTCCTTCCTTCCCCCCTCCTGACCCCCCCTCCACTTTTGTCACCCTCTTCCCTTTGCCTCTATCTTCCCCACCTTTCTTTCTTATTGGCTCATTTCCTTTGTGTTTCCTCTTTCTCTCGATTGTTTTACTTGCTTTTCGTAATTTATTTATTCATCTATTTATTTTTGTTTTCATTTCTTTCAATTTTTCACTCTCCCACTCATTTATTAGTTTACATTTTTAACCTTATTATATTTCTTAATATTTATCTTTTTCATATATATGATAGCTTATGCTTCTATTTTTTTACTTTTATATAATTCTTTTTATTATTCTTATTTTTATTCTTTTTTCTTTTCTTTCTCTTATTTTTTTTATTATTATTAATTTTTTAATTCTCTTATATATATATATATATATATATATATATATATATATATATATATATATAGCTCATTTGTGGGCCTTCTTGGTTATTTTCTCACCTTCTCTTTGATTACTCATTTTGGTTTATTTTCTTTTTCATTTTTATTTTTTATTGCTATTTTATTATTATTATTATTATTATTTTTATTTTTATTTTTGTTATTATTTTATTGTTTTAGTTTTACTTTTTATTTTTATTTTTATTATTTTTCTATTTTATTTTATTTTATCTATATTTATTTCTTTATATTTATTATTGCTTAATCCTTCTCTCCTTCCTCTTTCTTTCATTTTCATCTTAAACTCTTCGATTTTAGTTTTATTTTTTAATTTTTTATTATTATTACCTTTATTCTCGTTCTTTTTTCTTCCTTTTTTCTTGGTTTTCTTTGCTTTTGGGTTCTCCTTTATTATTATTATTTATATTATTTTCTTCATTATTCTCGTTCTTTTTTTTCTTCCATTATTCTTCTTTTTCTTTGCTTCTTGGTTCTCCTTTATTATTTTTATTATTGCTTTTAATATTAGTATTATTAATAGTACTATCTTTATCTTAATTATTAACATTTCAATTTTATCATTTTCTTTTTTCTTTTTTCTTTTGTTTTTTTATCTTTTTGTTTACCCTTTGTCTTTATTTTGGTCTGGTCTTGCCAACTTTTGTTCTTGTTTTGACCTTGCTTCTTTCTCTTAGCTGACTTTGGGTTGCCTTGATCTTTATGACCCCTTTTCTCCCCACATCTTGACTGGAGTATTTATATGTTCTGATAGGTCTGCAACTTATCATTTTTCTCCTTTAGTTGTTCTAATCCTGATGATGGATCACAGAGTGTGATTCGAAACGTTGATGCAAAAATATGGCACACAATCTAATCCAAAATTGCATTTCTCTGATATGCTTGTAGCTGGGTCTAACATGGATCACATTAAGGGGCTGAAACGTCAATTAGCACATGCATTTTCTATGAAGGATCTGGGGCAGCAAAAAAAATCCTTGGTATGAAGATTTGCAAAGATAGGAAGAATAGGAAATTGACATTATCTCAAGTTGATTATATTCCAAAGGTGTTGCAACGTTTCTCTATGGAGACTGCTAAAGCTATCAGCACACCGTTACCTGGTCATTTGAAGTTGACTAAGGAGATGTTTCCCAAAACACAAGAAGAGGAGGATAAGATGTCTAAGGTACCTTATGCTTCAGCTATAGGAAGCTTGATGTATGTTATGGTATGTACTAGGCCAGATATTGCACATGTAGTGGGAGTCATTAGCAGGTATATGAGTCATCCAGGAATTAAGCATTGGAATGTAGTTAAATGGATTCTCAAATATTTGAGAGGTACATACAGTAAGTGTTTACACTTTCGAGGCTCTACTACTGATTTACAGGTCTATGTTGACTCAGATTTGGCAGGGGATATTGATACCAAGCAGAGTACTGCAAGTTATGTATTAGTATTGGTGGGGTAGTCGTGGGTTGGGTTTCTAGGTTATATAAGGTTAATGCTTTATCCACTACAGAGGAAGAGTTGCTACAGAGGCAACAAAGGAGATGATATGGCTTTAGTTCTTCATGGAAGAATTGGGACACCCATAGAGGAATAATTATTTGTTCATAGATAGCCAGAGTGCCATTCATCTTGCAAAGAATTCAACTCTGCATTCAAAGACAAAACACATATAGTTGTGGTACCATTTCATTTGGTCAGTTTTGGATGATGGATAGTTAAAGTTAGAGAAGACATACAAATGATAATCCAGCAGATATGTTTACAAAGGTAGTGACAAGGGAGAAGTTGAATTCTCTTCAGCTTTGGTTGGTCTTCTTGACTGAACAGAATAAAAGAATAGTAGAGTCTAACGTGGTTTGATATATTCCAGTGGGAGTAATAGGTTTAGCAGTGCTATGATCAGTCTCCATGTGGGAGGTTATTGTTGTGGAGTATGATCAGTGTCCAAGCATGAGATTATTGTGATATGGATCCTAATTAGACTTGGAAGTTTATTCGGTGTGGTTTTCTCCCCATATTATTTCTACAAGGATTTGGGGGAAGCACCCCCAAGATGAGGTCAAGGGTTAGTGCCCCAGGTGAGCTCTATGTCGCAATACATGGTGGGGTCAAGGGGCAATACCCTCGCAGGGGTTTTTGAGGGGTAGTGCCCCCAAAGCCAAAAATGCCCTTATATTGTAAAAGATGTCAGCTACTATTTTTCTATTATTCTAGCCCTAATTTTGTAAGCGGCAAAAGATTGTATAAAAAGGCTTAGGGTTAGGGATTTCATAATGTAATGGTGATATTGTAGCTTCTTATGGCAGTATTGAGCTGTAAGGGATTGCATATTGTAATCACTGGATAATAATAATATTGGACTTGTTGTTGGTGGACATAGTCCAGGGATTGGGTGAACCATGTTAAATCTTGGTGTCTTGTGTTCTCTTTTATGTGATTTACTATTTTTTGGTATTGGTTATATTTGCATGTAATTGTTATTTCTGTCTGAGGTTAATCCTAATAGGAGCATCCTTCATCAATGATAGAACAAGATCAATACATGCTCTAATGTTTATTTTGGTGTGTATCCAAACATGTCTTGTATGCCAACTCTACAATCACACATCCTATAATATAAGAATAGTGTAGGTTATGGATAATTTGGTGAACATGGATAAAAGATTCATAGTGCAGGAACATGAGCATAAATAAAGAAGATAATATGATTGGTGTACTCTTCTTGGATATGATCAAGTTATGTGATTTAAGATGTAGAATCTAGAGGATGTTTATGAGTATTTTCTATAACTACACATTGATTAGAAATAGATAAAGTAAGTTATTAGATTATGATGATTGATAGATGAAGCAATGAAGAACAATTGATTAGATTGTTGATTGGTGATGTCAAGTTTGTTTTTGGAATTGATAGGTATTGGAATGATGCATGATGATGTGTTAGTGATGACATGGAAATATATGTAAAACTTGTTTTGGTCAAGATAACCTAATATTCTTAAAGATGTGCATGAAACTAGGGAAATGTAAATTTTTTTGACTTTCTTGTCAAATTGATGCATTATTGGATTACATTGTTGGTGCAATATAGAGTTTGTTTCCAACTTGTTTGAAGGACTTATAAAGAAGGAAATTTGAAATTATTATGAAGTGTTATGGTTGTGTAAAACCCTAATTAAGGGAATATATTAACAATAGTTTAATCTAGTGTGTGCAAAAAGTAAGTGTAGAAGAAGAAAAGAAGGATAAATCATGTGTGTGGTAGTGAAAAATTAAGAATCAAGGAGTGTGATATGTGGAGAGAGTGTGTGATTCTAGTAGTATTTGTTTAAGAAAAGAATTGGTGCTATTTATTTGATCACTCTACTTGTTATTTTGTAACAGTTGTAGCAAGATAAATCCCTTAGTAGGTTCATACTTAACAATGTGAGTAAGATCTTTAACTAGAACTATAGGTCAAATCCTTTAACAAGGTGGCACATTTGCTTCTATTTTTAATCTCTTAGCAAAGTGGTCTTTAATAGAACTTTTTAGCTCCTACCAAGGGTAAGATACTCCTAATAGGGTATGCCTCTAACAAGGTAGTTGTAATTGGTCATAAAATACCATATTTCATAGAGCTCAAGGAAATATTGTGGGTTCCAACCCCATCCTAGTTGTTCCCTCTAACAAGGGTTTCAATGATATCAAAAATCTTGGTGTCTTGTGTCAAATAATGTGAATGTTGGATGTTGTAGTGCTCTATATATTATTTTTAGTTTTGCATTTTGGTTATTTTGGAAGTTCTTAAGTTTAGTTATAAGAATTGTTGCACTAATTCACAACACCCCCCCCGCCACCCTCTCTCAATTCCTATTCAACATAACACATCATTAGCCTACACCTAAAACATATTTTGTATCCACATAATTATCACAATTATTGGGACGTAAGTGCAAGTTATATTTTTATTTTTGTAGTTGACATAATATTGATATTTGACCTCAAAAATAAAATAAAATTCAAGCATTCATTCCCTCTCTCATGATTTTTTTTGATAGATTAATAGAAGGATTTCAAAAAAGGGTCCACACCCTATAAAAATACAAAATATATTTAAGAAATATTTAGGCCCATAGATGGGGAACACCAAGAAACTGAACTATGATAGAACCTAAGAAATACCTCAAAATTCATATGAATCCATAGACCATAATACTTCAAACACTTGTAACGTAGAAGAAAAACTAGTTGATCAAACACATCCTCCACAACCAAATTTTTCATATCCCCTTCCCTTTTCTCCTAATAAGGAGGACATCCATCGTACATCATTCATTATATCATAAGTTTTAATATGAGGCTTCCCACATTTAGATTTATGACCCTTATTTTTCATGGTGGAAATGTTCGGTTTAGAGATAACACTAGCAGTTTGAGAGATAGTGCATTATTTCAAAGGGATTGTGTGATCATTAAAATCATAATAATTAACAAATTTTTCCTACATATCTTCCAAAAATATACAAGAGCCCTTACAATTGATCCCATCACCAACTACCTTATCAAAATGGCTACCATAAAGAGGAACATCAATCATGGAGGGAGCAAGAGGTATTTGGGATAATGGGAGGGGTCGACTCAATAAAAGAGGCAACCCCATAAGTATCATGATTAAGACACCCACTATTATCAAATTATTTTCCTTGATTCCTCCAAATGAAATTTAGATTAGGTCAATGATATTCTTGAACCACTTATAGAAACTAAATCTCATGGGAGCATTAGATCTAGAAGATGAGCACCCTGCCACCTTATGACCAAGCATGCTATGACAAAAAAAAATATAAGTAATACTCTCGTAATTTAGAAATTAGGTCCATGTTCTATAAGAGGAATGTATTTGGACAAAGTGGAAGATAAAAAAAGAGATGCATGTTATGGAATAAACTCTAGTGCAACAACATTATGGAGCCAAAGAGATAGTATCCAACTTAACAAAGGATCTTATTTGTTCAAACATTTTTTAATGAATCATGGATGCCACATTATCAAAGGAAAGTTTTATAATATTATCCATATGGGAAAAGAATAACAACAATAACATGACCCAAAAAGGCACCTTGAGGTAATAAAGATGCCTTACTCCTCAAAAAACCAAGGACCATTCTTTTTTACAAAATCAAAAATTTTAACAGAGATAAAATATAGCATAAAGAAGCCAAAGTCCAAGATCTCAATGTTAGGAGTAAATAAATTACTCTAGGTAACCCTTAATCCACTCAACAAAATGGTCAATTGGAGGTCCAAAATTCATGTAATATATAAGAAGGGACCAACTCCCAACCTTATTAGCAAGAGATTCAATCATGAATCATAAATATGGAAAGAGGAGGGATCAATAGCCATCCACTTGAAATAATCCCTCATTAACTATGTTTGTATTTCTATCTAGGTTGCACTAACATTAGAGCTAGAGAAAAAGGTGAATAATTAGAGCATGCTTGGGAAACCTACAAATGACAAAAATCATTCTATTTATGAAACATGCTACTTAAACTCCTATATCCCTTTACCATGGGAGCTGAAACATGGGAAACATGAGGTTCAAAATGAGTAGCCAATGTAGAGGGTTCCAAAAAAACCCTACGTGAAAATGCACATTAGTCTCTTTTTTCTGCTTAGATGCATTATTCTTGTCCAGAAGAGAAGTATTTCTAACCTTGAAAAGCAACTTAGCCCCAACATTTGACCTTTTGGTAATATCCTCTCACCTAGGTCATTGGCCACACACTACTTTAGTTCTTCATCTTTCCATACTACTCCTATGCATGTAGCTCCTCCATACCCCTTCTTATAATATTTGATTGTAAATAATTTTAAGTGTGTGTGTGTGTGTGTGTGTGTGTGTGTGTGTGTGTGTGTGTGTGTGTGTGTGTGTGTGTGTGTGTGTGCGCGTGCGTGTGTGTGTGTGTGTTTAATTTTAACATATAATTTTCAATGAATACAACCATACACATAACTAATGTACATCCTTAAAAATATACTTGATAGTAACATAATACTTTGAAGTGTTTTAGGCAAGAACCTATAGCACAATGATAGCTTATGAGCCTCTCACGTGGCAAGTCTTGGGTTCAAGTCTACTCGAGCTTAACACCTAACAATAATTAATTAAAATAAATAATAATAATTAATCTAGGCTTTAGCCCATTACGTGCCAACTTTGAAGTGATTTTCTCTACAACATTTACATATTCAATATTTGTATATGGTAAAAAATTAATAATTATTTATTAATTTAAATTAATTAGACTTATGTGTATCCATTTTATTGGATTAGACTAATAAAATATTTTAATAACATTTGTGAGGTCGAAACAACCTATGGGACCCCATAAAATAGCACACACCCAAAAATAGGGTGCCAAAACCTTAAACAATTTGTAACTTCTTTAAAAAAATATTCAACAATTAATTTTGATCACTAGGTTGTATGTCCCATCTAGTTGTGTTTCTTCAAATAAGGTATTGTTGATCCATAAGAAGCTCACACATAATTAAGGATAGTCCTTAAGCTTTGTAGGCAGTGGGCCAAGGTGTGCCCTTCAAAGAAACCTTTAGGATTTTATATATGTTGACTCTTCTTATTGGAGTTTGGATGAAAAGGACGAGGAAACTCTTTTTCAAACAAACTAAGGTAAGGGGATGTAAAACACCAAATTGAGCTTTTAGGTGGGCCAACAATTTGAAAGAGAATATTTACAAGAACTCAACCATTCCTATTCAAATATCTATGTCTCCATCTACATGGGCACAATGTACCACCAACCCTTAATTGCTAGATGAGAGAGCACAATGCCAAAGTCAAGGTGACATAAGACAAAAATATTCATATCCCAAATATTGGAAGCACATACAAGGGTCCAAATAAAGAGACAAAAATCCTAAGGAGAGCATATAGCTTTGTACTTATATATTGGAAATCTAATAGGGGAAAGTAAGATGTTGAAGGGAGGTTGGGGGGCGGGGGGGGGGGATGTGGGGGGTGAATCAAGATCTATAAAACTTCTACTACTTCAAACATGAATCACTTTCATACGTAATTCACCATCCACACTTATGCCTTAACTTTAACATGCATCTTCATATAACAACATGTAATATCATATCTAATATCTAATAAGATAAACATAACATATAAGAAATAATCAACACATGACACCAAACATGGTAACACAAAACCCCTCTAAGGTGAAGGTAAAACTGCGGTGGGGATGAAACCCACAAAATCTTCACTACTATAGCAATAAAGTGTACCTATTAGGGCTACAAAGTCTAATCACTTTTGATGATCTACCTTGTGAGGGATCTACCCTACTAAGAGCTTATAAGATTGTTAATTCTACCTTGATTAAAAGATTTTACATCACAATAAAGTGAGTACTATGTTGGGAGATTTACAAAAGGTGTTTTACAACCACTATGTTAAGAGGTTCACCTAATACACTGGTTAGAATGTAATTAGTACCATGATCCTTCAGTTTGCACTTTGAATGTTGATGACATATCTTCTCTTTTTAATATACAATCACCTCAATGTGACAAATCTACTTTATCTCCTCTCTGCACTACTCATTCCCCTTAGGTCTTCAACCTCTTATTTATCTTCAACTCTACAATCCTCTCTCTTACAACTTCAACAACACAAAATTAGGGCTCGAACCCTCCTTAAATAGTCATCTAATAAATCTTCTAGATCTTGATCAGTGATTAGGATTCATTCTTTTTGCCACTTGACCTTCTTTTTTTTAATTGTCTAATTCCATGACATAGGGATTAATGATCCATAAATATAAGTGAAATTACCTCTATAATTGACTCCTCGGTCATATAAACATGCTTCCAACTCAGAAAAATCATTTACCTATGAGTTTGTGCCATTTCAAACTCAAATACAACAAATTGTGTTACTCGGGTCATATAACTTCTGGCACTTAGCTTTGCTTGTTCTAACATGTTATCCCTTGGCATTAACTTGACTCTATTATAACTAAATATTCCTTCTAGATCACTCGACACATGTTGCCTCCTTAATCACTCAACAACCACTGACACTTGTGCACTCAACAACCATATTTGCCTTGATACCAACTAAACTTCTTTACTTCCTTACTTAATAGCTCAACCTATATGATGATTTGGTCGCAGTGATGACCAGCCAACATTGCCTAATAAATGACAAAGTGATTTCATACTAGTAGACAAGTTTGTGTTTAGGGTAAACACTTAGACATAGTGTAAGAACCCTATTTATTTATGAACATAGAAGAACTAAGTGTTGGCATTATGTACGATGGAAGATTGGTAATAGTAATAAGGAGAATGTGTTTGGATGTCATTAATGGCAACATGGAGACTATACAGATGGAAACTAAATCAAAACAACTAAGGAGCATGATCAATGAAGATAGGACATGATCGATAAGCATAAGCCTGTGATTGATGACTATAACAAAGAAGTTGACAACATATAAAGCACCTTCATAGTAGTCAAGCTAGAAGTGGAATAATAAGATGCAATCACGTGTGCAAAATCTACATGATTATCCTATTGTATAGTCACAACTAGAACATGATTGGTTGACTAGCAAAAAGAGTTTGGATTATCACAATTGCCAAGAAAATAAAGAACGCTCAAAGATAGTTAGAAGATTTAAGATTAGCGAGGCTTATAGTTTGAAGTGATCATATTGGGTATTGTGATGATGAATATTGGATTTTATAATCGTAAAAAGTTGGCATTATTTGATCAATGAAAAAGTATAAGGCAAATTTGAAGCAGTGCATTGGAGAAGTCAAAATGTGTTCGACTACCTTGATTAATGAATAAAAAAGATCTTGTTGAAGGTTGATGCACTAAGGATGAAACATATTGAAACATCGAGATATGTGAAATGCTTAAGGTGTTTGAGTAAAAATCTTAAGGTTTAAATGAATGACCAAGATTAAGAGATAAAAAGTTATGTCTAACATAAATATTCTCAAGAAGGTTTACAATGAAGAAAAGTGTGTAAGACTACGATCAAGTTATAGAGACAAGTAGAATAGAAAATAATTGTAAAAGAGGAGGGATTGAATTGGATCTAACAAGCAAGAAGTTCCATAACCAAATCAAAGATGTTGTTATTTCCTAAAACTTGTAGTAGGAAAATATTTGAATCAAGTGAACTTTAACATGTTCTTGTTGTAAATCCCTTAACTGGGTAGTCTCTTAAAAGAGTATTAGAAATCCTCCAACAAGGTACATATCACTTTTAATAGGGTGAAACCTTAGAAAGGGTATTTGTAAGCTTATAACATGGTAACTCATTTACTACAGTAGCAAGCTTGTAGGTATCATCCCCATCGTGGCTTTCACCCTCTAACAAGGGTTTCCACGATACTAAAATCAATGTGTTATTTTTGATGGTTGTGTGGTTATTTCACATTATCGTCTTTTATTTACTTTCATTGGTTATATACTTTATTATTTGGAAGTTATTATTTCAATATAGCAGATCACAGGTTGATTGTTTACATTACTTGTTTGCATTGATTCAAAACCTCCTTCCCTCTCCCCCCCTGCCAATACCTAAGAATCCTAAGACCAAGTGATACTATAAATATGTTCTTTCTCTATGACATAAATTTATCTTATAAGGGTCCAATGAAAGAACCACAACACCCACAACAAATCTTCCAGAGAGGTAGGTTGTAAATGTTACAAGTCATCTTCTATCCTAGATGCATTGCAAGGAAAGGGAAACTTACATGATCACCAAAACACCTAGACAAATGAAAGATGAATACACCAAATGAATTTGAACAAATTAATAAATAACTAACACAAGACACATTGAATGACAAAAAGAAAAATATAAAATAGGCGATGTCCCCATTATTTATTAACAGAAAACATGCCAAGGTTGGAGAGTATGCCCTAGATTACAAATGCTACAATATATGTCTCTAGTAGACAAGCCATATGGTCCTTTTCTCAAAAGTATTGAAACTCTTCAAATCTAACATTATTTCTTAGTCGATTGAAAAGATTTCAATTACCCACCTATGTCTAAAATGATCAAATATCAACTAATAAACCATCTGACCATCCTTTTTATAATATATGCTATGGGGTTTTATAGAACAACGCTATGGAATTTTTTATCATACAATTATCACTTTTTGTGTTACAATTAGACATGGTGAAGAATTCTTCATTGGTTACTTGATCATCAAAGATGTGAACAAGTGTTTTTTTACAATTTGTTAAGCACAACATGTATGCTAGTTGCAACTAAAAGTGGTAGTCATAGTGGCTTTTCTAACGATGCTCATGATTATTTAGGCTAAATAAATGATGCACACATGGAAAATTGTTGAACTTTACCATTAGCCATGTAGGTTGATTATTGACAATATATTCCCTAAATATTCATGGTGGTGGGAGCTTGGTTAATGAGAAAGGACTACATGACACATATCATATTGATAGACCTTAGAGTAAGAAGGCCTCACGTAAAGGTGTTTGAAACCCTATTTGAGTGACATAGTTCATCTATGGTGGAAGATTTAATAAGAGGAAAGGTATTTTATATCTCTATTATCTTTGTTAACTAAGGTCAAAGAGAAGGGGTTGAAAGGTAGACTTGCATAAATAAAGTTTATAGGTACTTAAGTTGTTCACTTCTAAAAATACTAACATAACAAGAACATGTCATTGAATGTTGGACACTCCATGATATAATGTCACTACATCTATATCACTCTCATGTTGTAAAATATACAATTTTTTATTTTCATTCTTTCCTTTAGTATTATCCCTCAACCCATTTCACTCCTCAAATGGTGAGAACTAGTCCTAAGTCACACTGTAATTTTTTTGCTCTCCATTTAATATTTTCTCCCATGTATGTTGTTTGCTAATAATCTCTGGAAGAGTAAATTCTTTGACATATGAGAATTTTTTACATCTATTTTATTTTGACTCCAATTGTTTTCCTTCATAACGTATTTATTTATATATTATTATACATACATTCTTATATAATAACATTTTATTTTTTCATCTACTCATCTTTTACGCATCCACACATTCTTTGTTGTATAGGATATTTTCCTCCATCATCAATCTAAACCAACCATATTTTCCCATACTCTAGATTTTCTTTAATAATCAGACCATTGCCAAAGCTGTCTCATATTATATTTTTAAGCCAATAGGCTATTTCTCTAGAGGGAGGCCATGTTAGTACATGCATTTTATTGTCTCGTACTTGAGAAGTCTCACACTATCCCTATTTTCTAGAGCAATTTTGGTGAAATTGAAAATTTGTAACATCCAACACTCAACTCGTACATACCCATTATGCTAGATACAATCACAAATTTGTCATGCCATTCTTGGGTTTTTTTTTGAATTGTAGTTCACAATATGATTGTTCTGCTTACATGTTGCTAGCGTTAACATGTCTCAATTAATTTAGTTTTCATTATTTTTCGTCTACCATTTTGTAACCTCCTTTTTTAAAGCATTTTCAGGATGGCCACGATCTTTTCTCTTTTCTATTAGTAAGTCTTTAAAATTTAGTAAACGTGATTAACTACCATATACTTATCAAATTATAAACAATCAATCTTTGTAACATTATAAACCTTTTTACATCATTTTATTAGATCAGATCCAAAATTGTCCTTCAGGAGCATAAAATAAATACCACAACTTTAGAATGAGTTTTCTTATAAACTAATTTTTTTGCCTTGTATAATTCGATTGGTAGTATGTTTCTTTTTTGCATGAGTCGCTAAGGGAGAAGTGAAAAGCATTAGGTTTTACTAAAAAACTATGAATATATCAATGTTTTTCCTTTGAGAATAGCTCATTGCAATCTTCTTTAGCAAAAAAAAAAATTATGACCAGCACCAATAACACTATTATGAGATTCTCATAATCTACTGTGAATTTTCAATAATAGTTTTGGTCCTACAGAACTAATCTCATTGATGAGAATGTATTATATAGACAATATTTATTCAAGATTCTCCATTTCTAATATAACTATATGACCTTGACCATCTCATTAAGCACCTAGACATTTGATTTGATAAGATGTGCAAATAGGATAATTTTACTAGTCCTTTACATGTGTAGGGGTATTCTTGGATTCACCCTTTGCATTATTTAGTTTGAAATTTTATAAATTAAACAAATTATCCAATTTTTTAAAGTTTGTTATTTTTTAATATTAACTTTTTTTCAAATTCTAATTGGACAAGTTATGACTACTTTAAAAAAATATACAGAGAACCAATTATATTTTATGTAGCACAAAATTAAACTATTTTCTAAATTTATATGTATAATATTATACATATTACACACAATTTTTATAGAAGCCAACTCATCGAATCTTTAATAGTATTAAGGTTAATTTCCATCATATTATATATAACACCCATAGACCACTTTGTTTTCAACATTTTCAGGTTGGAATCTCCTAAACCATTTCTTTCCTAATAATGCCCCATGTCCTCTTCAACAACCAACTCTCAATGCAAGCTATTTGTTACACTTCTAACATAATTATCATGGACAAGAACACACCAAAGGGAACTTCACAAAATAGGTGATACTGATTTGTTTTAAATCTGAAAATTCTACTAAGAAGTTGAATTAATTGATAGAAAAATATAGTATGCACTCTAAGCTCTTGAGAGATTTCAATGACGAATCTAGGCCTTACTATACACTAACTATCATAATGAAAACACAATGGATATCATGCGTACTAACAAGTGTAATGAATTTTATAAATAAATACAAAATAGTATCAATTTTTAGCATTTTGTTCTACATTTGCATTTCCATCTGTGAAGTCCCAAGTAACTGTACGCAATTGTTTATAAGTGATTAGGTTGCTTGCTTTTGTTCACTTGCACATATTTATTTTTCACCTCCACTTATCCCTTTTCAAAATGCTTAAATTTTAATAATCAATCCATCTAGTTTTTAGTTTTACTTAGAGGTTTCTATCTTGTACCATGTTTTCTTTTCTATTTATTATTTTCCTAATATTTTGTTTCTTCACTTGTTCTACTTCTTATAGTAGGAAATCAAAATAGGGTTTAATTTTCCTTCTCATGGACTTGGATAACTTAATTTTTACTTTGTATTCTTGATTCTAATGTTTGTGATATAATAGGTGCAGAATTTGAGGATATCAACAGAACTTAGAAGAAGACACTAGACGAAGGGAAATAGAAGCACAACATATTTCCAAGTGGGTTTCATTGTTTGAAAAAAATTGTTATGGAATTTAGTCATGCCATAGATAGTAATTGAACAATTTTTATTTTGTATAAATTTTGTTTAGAAACTATTTAAAACTTCCTGAGAAAACTAGGCAGCAATACCATTTTAGGTGTGACACACAAAAAATGATAGTAGCTTAATGAGAAATGATGAAATGTTTAGAGGAAGTATGGACAATTTTTTTTGTTTTTTTTTTAGAGGTGATGTAAGGTTGTGAGGAAATAAGAGGCAAATCTTTTGTTTTTGCCCCATGGTGACTTTCACATTTTATAAATATTGATATAGCTTTCTCAGTTTAAGATATCAATTTTTTCATATTTTAACTATTTTCAAAACAAAATTTATACTCCCCTATTTTTTAGGAGCGAACCCTAGTTTTCTTTGAATATGGAGTATCATGCCCATACTTGGGGCAAATTGGGGCCTTGCACACATATTAGTGCACTGGTAAGGATGAAGATATGACATAATTTGACATCTACACAAAGTCTTCACGTCAATATTTGTCACATACAAAGTTATTCCTCTCTTAGAAACTTTTATAGTTTTATGCAAATCTACTATGTCAATATCCTACAAATATTCAAGCCATAACTGACTTATATGAGGTATTTCACTAAATATTTGACATTCATTTTCTGTTAACTCCATGATATAGGTTGCGGTTCATTTGTTTTGTGACTTATCTTCCAACTCTTACTTGCATGATACTTCTTTCTTTGGGAATTTCTATAGCTTTTTCTTTTTGATAGATTCACTTCTGTGTAAAATCTACTATCATTGTAGCATAAAATGACATCTTCCTAAGATATTTTGTCCAATAGTTAGAGTGTTGAGCTTGCCTTTATCTTAACACCTTGTATTCTTATTGTAACAGTGCATTCAACTCAATGATTTATGATTTGAGTCATGCTCATATTGCATTTCAAGACAATGACAATTCATGCACATATTAATCTTTGAAGCATGTAGTTAAGCAATGCAAACGCATGACATGACTCCATATTTTGACAAGTTGTAATAATAATGCCCTTCCTTTGCATTAATTTAAGAGTCTCAAACATGGAGAGGGATTTCTAACTCTTGATTGCAACAAGTGCAACCCATTTGTTTGTTCTTGCAATTTGGTGAACTAGACCTCATTAAATTGCTCCCCACTTAATACATTTTTCTTTTGATAAGATGAAGTGCAATGCAATCCTTTGTCATGCAATGAAAATAGTAAAAGAGAATCATGACTATGGTAGACTAGGATAAGATTTAAAATATTTCATATAGGGTAAAATGGAAAGTATAGCCAAAAAGCTCACTTTAATGAAGTTTTGAAACTATTCATCGCAATTTGCCACATCTATCTTTATTTCAACAAATTTTTAAACAATTATGTAAGCTTACAGTTATACTTTCAAATTAAATACCTTATCAGCACATCCCGTACACCTCCTATTGGCGCAAGTGATAGTCATTTACACAAATGACATTATCATATAACCAAAACCCAATCAATCGCTTCCATTATATATATATATATATATATATATATATATATATATATATATATATATATATATATATATATATATATATATATATATATATATATATATATATATATATATATATATATATTTATTTATTTATTTATTTATTTATTTATTTATTTATTTATTTATTTGACATGTGGCTTAATATTGCACTTGTATTCAGCTACTCATATGTGGGCTTCTATACATTGCCTATGCTCAACATATAGATAGTTTGTGTTGAGAAAATATGTAATTCTTGTTGTTCTTTCATAAATGAAAGTCGTTTATATGATCCTTACATGTTCTATTATAAACCCTAATCCAAGAATTTAGAATATAAATTCTCTAGCCTATGCCTAGCTTAAAATTATGTCACTATATTCTGTTGTTCTTGTCATATGTACTTGTATGGACATAAGCCACATGCAGTGCCTACCCATAGTTTGCTTTTATGTTCTATTGTTGAATTCTTTTAGGCCAATTTCATGGTTACGTGATTTGATTTAGTGGTACTTGGTTACCTAATTTGGTTGATACTATTTACATTTGATGAGATACTTTATACTCAGATATTTGATGTCTTCATGGCTATTCTTGTGATAATGATGTTGTGCATACTTCATATAGTGATTTCGATTACTTCCATGATGACAATTAAATGGATGATTTATATGTGGTTTTATGGTTACTTACCCAATAATGTGGTGTACATGAATGTTTGACTTTATGTTTGACGTATCTGATGTTGTTGAGGGAGGGAGTCATAGTCACTGCTAGTCAGGATCTACATGATGTACCACTCCCCACCATTTCCTTTTTAGTTTAGATATATATGGATATGTACATTTTTTACTTTAATGTAGATTGCAAGTACCAAACGTCAACTTAGCTAAATTGCCAGGATGAATGTCCCTTATTGCAAGATCTCAATGGTGAAAGAGGGGAGATATTTCTCAAGTCCAAATTCTAAACCTGAGCTAATTGTCCTAAGATAAAGGAAAAGTATTTGATTTATTTACCTTTATAAATTCATCAAAGTGACATGAATTCAAGAATCTAAACCTTTAAGTTTGATTTGTACTTTCTTTTTAGTCGAGTTTGTTGAAAATACAATAGGGAAAGTAAACTCTACAAGGGGGGTGAATCAGTCTTCAAAACTTTAACCATAAATGCATTCACCACACATCCATCTCATAATTGTGCACGTAAACTAAAAGAGCTAGCTAAACATATTCATCCATAGTATGAAAGCAAATAACATTCAACACATGTATGACACAAGATATTTGGTTACCCAAAAACCCTCCAATGAGAAGGTAAAATTGGGGTGGGAATGACACCCACAAATCTCCACTGTTGTAGTAATAAAGTGTATCCAATGAAGGTTACAATGTTTGATCATGAAACATGATCTGCCCTATAAAAGGTCAGCCATATTAAAGGCTTACAAGATTGTTAGATCTTACCCTATTAAAGGATTTCAGTACCCTATTAGAAGTGTGTCTGGTAAAAGGACTTTAACTTATAATGAAGTAAGTACATGTTGAAGGATTTACAATAGCCTATTAAGACTACTCTATTAAGAGATTTAGCTGATTCACCTGTTAAAATGTCTCAACAATGATCTTGCAGTTAGCACTCTATTGCTAGATAAAAGATCACCTCTTTCCTGATGTGTACTTGATCCTCACTGATAAGATGTATCTCTTTTGTCCTCTAATTCATTTCCTCTTGTTCTCCTCTAACTGATTCTATAATGTATCTCAGTTCACAATACCTTAGTCACCATGAATGCTATGTTTTTGTAAACAAACTTCTCTCTTTTCTCCTTCCAAACTCATAAAAAGTATAGGGTTTGTCCTCCTTAAGAAGACCTAGGTGACTTAAGGTTAGGTATGAATCAATGATTGTGATTCACCCATATTGCCACTTAATCCTTCCCTTTTTCTAATTGGTTGCATGTACTACATAGGGATCCTCAATAAAGATTTGTCCTTATCATTTAGAATCGTAAAATAATCCTCAAGTCGACTCCAAAATAGTTTACATAGTAGTTTGTGTCATTACAAAGAACTATGTCAAAATCGTATTACTCAGCACTTGAAGTGTCTAATGCTCAGCATCTAGTGTCTCTTCAATATTATAACTCGACCTCTGAATGACTCAGCATCCACTGATCACTCACCATCTAAATGACTCGACACTTACTATCTACTTGACACTTGGGTGACTCAGCACTTACTAGTTACTTGGCATATACTGTATATCTCTTGCTCGACATTTACTATTTGACAACTTATGCTTGACATACATTACTTGTTTGGCATGAACTAAGTAAATGACTTAAGTATATTGTCACTCATATGTCAAAACCAATATGATATTAACAATCTCCCCCTTTGACATGAGTGGCAAAATACTTGTTCATGCATGAATAACTTTAGCCTTTCAAGAAAAACTTAGATAATATCCATTTGGTATTTGTCTTACATACAAAATTTCAAAAGTTCAAAATTTTACAAAACTTATGACTCATCAGTCATACCTCAAAATTCAATGACTCCCCTTGAGTTGATTATTTTATTTTGAACTAAAATTGAATACTCCTGCTGAGTAGATTTGCTAGATTTGCTATGTTGACTCTATCTCTGTTTGGTCTCCCCCAAAACTTATCTCTCCTTTCATGCATTCTCCCCCTTTCTTCATTCTCTCCCTTCATTTATTCTCCCCCTTTTGACACTTATGTCATGGGTTGTACACAAATGGTGTGTTTTTCCAAGAAAGTTTTATGGACCTCAAGTGTTATCTTCAGAGTTGCATCCTAGTTATCACATGCTACTTCCAATGATTTGATTTGGATAGATAACTTAGAAACAAGGTGAACTAAGGCTTCATGTGTAGAAAAATGAGGATATTTCTTCATCACTATTTCTACAAAGGCTAGTTTTGGGTGTAGCATCTTCATATGTGGGGTCAACATGGATTGGATACTAATTAGTGTAGCCCGAATGTTTGCATCTTGAGCATACAGGGTTGCCAACTAACCTTGGGAGGTCATCAAAGACCTGAAGTGCTTTTGACTCTATGTTTCATATCTCCTTGTAGAGTGTCAATATATCACAACACTTCTTGTGTGAACCGAGTTGTATCACACAGCTTGGTGTAAAGAGAAAAAATATTCTCTAATACTTTCTTCACACCCTCAATCTTGGTTGCTAACTCAACATAGTGTAGTGCAATGACACTAGATATATGTTCATCCACCTTGGTTTGAAATTTCTTCTCAGACCATTCCAATAATTTGACATTGGTATCTAGGTCTTCATCATTGATTTTCTCTACAATATTTGCCAACTGCTCAATAATGGGCTTGGCTTCATCAGGTGCAGGGAGGCTAAATGCATCAAGAAATATGTCCTTGATGTCATGAAGTGCTTGTTTCTACCTGTGCTCCCTTCTGAGTAGTTCTTGGTGTTTCTTCCTTGCTAGAGCATCCTGCAATATGCTCATCTATACTATTGTGATTGTAATAAGATCATACTTTGGTAACTCAATCACCTCATCTAATTTGATGTCACCATAGGATGTAACCTCATCAACCTTAGATGTGTTAGGACTTGGCCTTGAGGTTTACAAAGGTGTAGCTTTAGTACTTGGCTTATGAAGTGCTTGACTAGGAGTAGGAGTAGCAATGTCTAGTAAGGTAACCAGTGTCTGTATTGCTATGACTTCATCTACCTTTGTATTCAAGATTGAATCTTCAGTCCTATCCTTCTCCTTCTCTTTGATCTCTTCTCCATTTTGTGTTTGTGGTGTAGGTGCAGGACTGGCTTCCTAACCTATTTGAAATGGTGTCCTTTCTTTTTCAATTATTGCAATTGCAGGTACCTTGGTGCTGATATGTGAAGGCATGATGTCCTTCTTGTGGTATACTACCATATGCATGGTAGGTTTCACCTCTATAGATTGAGAGGGGGCACTTGATAATGCTTGATTTTTCTCCCCTGCAGATGCCAATTTTTCCTTCTCAATCTCATCTGCACTCACCAACACAGGATGACTACATAATTGTGCCTTGGTAGTGGAATCAATTAGTATCTTTTGCATATTCTCCTCTATTAGGGGATTGATGTTCTAAATGGTGGTGTTAGACTCATCCTTAACGTTTGCTATATCTACTTGAGGATTGACACTCGACACTAGTACATTTTGGTCTAGTTATTGCTCTTCTTCAATTGTTGCTTCTGTAGTGCCTTCCCCATGTACTTCCATCACATATTCATCATTTGTTGCTTTAACTAACTTTACCTCTATTTTGTCTTCATCCACTTCTTAAGGTTCTTGCTCAATAGCCTTTTGTGTTGTTAGCCCATAAATTACCTTCCATGTTTGTGTGCTTTGTTGGACAACAATTTCAATCGTGTTCTATAAAATGTTAAAAGCTCGATACTTTGGAGAAAATCTTCCCTTGTACTTTTAATAGCTTTTTTCATCTCATATTTGTCCAAATCTAGCATCACTCTTGCAAGTGTAGTCGCTTTGATATTTCTCTCTGTCGTGAGACTATATTTCCACCTTTACTCAACTCTATCATATAGACTCTTTGGTAGAGAGTTGGAAAACTCAATTGGAGTCATCTTAAAAGTTGCCATCATGGCATATATAGACTGTTCTACTTTATCCATATCTAACTTCCCGAGTTTATCAAACTCAACATGTGTGAATCCACTTAAATCAACATTATTCTTAATATTTTCACACAAGTTGTCCAAATCAGAAGAGGGACAATGACTCACCATTTTGAATTGGCTATTATTATTTGACTCTATCCTTTCCCCATCTAATTCAGATGGAGCAATATACTTCCTTCTTTACTTCTACTTAGGTTCATCTCCTTTTGTAGTTTTACTAGCTCTCTTGCCTTTAGGCTTCTAAACCTCCTAAGTCTTTTTGGCAGTAGCTCTAGTGCTAGCCCTGGTAATAGGAACTATAGACTTTTTTTGTGAAGATTTCACAACTTTTTTACATTTGCTTACTACAGGATTCTTTGGTTTCCTCTTCTTTTCTTCTATGGCAACAGGTGCTTCATTGGCTTGTTCTCCCTCGACACTTTCATCAATTTGTGCTTCTTCTTTGCCTTGGTCCTCACCTTGACCCTATGTGATAGCAAGTGGTGCTTGGGTAGGTGTATCTTCATCATCATCTTCTTCTTCATCTCCTTCTACCCCTTCACCAAATTTTTCTATGAGTTTCTTCACTAGTTTATTCTTTTTCCTCATCATAGAAGTTGTCTTTAAATCCATTGTAATCTTTGACTTTGCTACATCATAGTTTCTAAAAATCAATAGCATCCTTATCTACTTCTTCTACTAGTAAAGCAGTGATGGTTGTAGATGCCTCGTCAACACTAATCTCATAAGGCAGTGGTCTGAGCCATCTCACCCTTGGAACATCAGCTTGAACATATGTGAGATCAACATCAACTAGAAAACAAACATCATTGAAATGATTCTCTACTAGTGATACTAGAATCCTCTGTCTTTGTTTTATTGACTTCTTAAAGTCTTCAAAATAGCTAGTCATCACACTCTCAAAATTATCTCCAATTTGCTCTATAAATTCACCAATCTGCATTACAATTGATCTGTTAGTCTTCCAAGCTACTTTCCCTAGTGTGGGAAAAGTGTTCTGCTTGTGTGACCAATCTTTAAACAGCTAAAACATGTAGTTTGACTCAACCATCTTTTGTAGTCACTTCTGAAATGTGTTCTAATGCAATTTTCAGCAACATGTCCATACTCTTGACAATAGTAACAACTATACCTTGTATTATAATCCCAATTATAAGAGTTGTCATTGTGCTTTACCTTTGTCTGCTTGTTCGATGACCACTTGGGCTTGGATCTACACTCACATGCTCTATGACCATACTTCTAACAGTTATAGTAGTATCCTTCAAATCTTTGTGTGCTTATGGTCTTGATTCTACATTCATGTGCTTGATGTCCTTACTTGTTCCACTTGTGGCAGTGGCCCACAAACTTCTACTTAGGATTCTAATTTGCAGTCTTGCTTCTACAAACATTAGTAGTATGTCCTAATTTTCCACAAATATGACAAGTGGGTTTGGAGTTCTTACCATTGTCATTCCTTTGTTCACCACTTTTAGATGATTCTCCTTCTTTAATACTAGTGTAACCCAACCTAGTAGTATCACTATTGGATCTAGGAGATCTCATCAATGTTGGAATAGTTTACAATAACTTGGGGGGGGAGGGTGTGAATCAGTTATCCAAGGTCTAGATGTATAAATAAAACTTTTCATAGCTTAGTGAACTCATAAAATATTTATACTCAAGCATGCATCCATAAGATTATGCAATTGCTTAAAACTTGTAGGCTACTGTCAAATCAACTTGCAGAAATGTAAAGCATGAAACATAAAAGATTCACCCATACACTTAACACAATGATTTATGTGGAAACCCAATTTGGAAAAAAACACCAGTAACACGCTACTCTTTTCACTCTTCTAAAGCGATGCCCTATGAAAGGCCAACCCTGTCAAAGGTTACAATATACACTATTAAATGTGACCCTATTAAAGGATTTCAATCACCCTATTAGGAGTGAGCCTTGTTAGAGGACTTTAGACCATTCACTCATAACATTGCCCAGTTAAAGGATTTACAAATGACTATTAGGCCAACCTTAATGCAAAGGATTTACCCTAGACTGATATAATTGTTAGAGAGTAACAGTAAGGCTTTGATCTGATACAACTTACAACTTCATTTACTTCATTTGCAGATTATAGATCTCTGTTTAGTCCTCAAATTTGCTTGGCCTTCATACTTTGTAGCTTTTGTTCACCCTTCAAGCATTCATCTCCTTAAGCCTTCTTGCTTAACATGCCATTGCAGACTCTTCTCTTAGGTCACTTGATGAAGAAAAACCCTTAACTCCTTGTTTCCCTTAGGTTCTCACACATGGCAACCTTGCTTCATGACCAATCATTCCTATAAATAGGAAATTAAGATATTTTTCCACTCATTCTCCATTGTCCAATTTAGGGTTAGGATGGATTGGGTAGGATACAATGTATCTACCCCATATTCCATATTTGTTCTAGAAACTTCTCATAGAATCCTCTTTGAATTCACCTAAAAATGGTTTAACTTGAAGTCTATGCCACCAGCTCATCAACCTTATCTTCCACCTGGTTCACAAAATCCAAGAAAATAAACTTGTCAGCTTAGATTCATTGAATCCGTGCTTTTAAATAATGCAATAGCTCGACATTATCAACCTTATGATGCTCGACACATACTACATTGCTCAGCATCCACTGTGAAATTACTCGACATGAACTAAAGCTTATTGGTGCTCGACATCAACTACACTTTACTCAACAACTACTATTCTGCTTGGCATACACTAGAAATTTGCTTTTCCTCGGCTCCAACTAATTTTTTGCTCAGCTTGCACTGAATTTTCTCAGTCCCTACTATCCACTCGGTCAACCTTGGTAGACAAACTTTGTGTAACTTGTTCTTCTAAACTTTCTTAGTGTAACCAACCTTTGTAACCTTAAGTAGATTATCAATACATCATGTTATCACTATCTTAACTGATTCTTGTATTTCATTACATAATCATAACTCAACCTTTCCTCCAGGTGTTATTGTTACATCTTTTGATCAAATCCTCTTCATCAATCAAATAAGCGAGTACTTAAATCTAATAAGCAATTGTCTTACCAGCAAATAGCAGGTTTGACATCACTGGCAAAACAATGATTGAAACACATAGTCTTCTTCAACAATCTCCCTCAACAATGATCTTTTCAATCAGATCTCAAGAATCTCCCTCTCTGGCATTGATGGCAAACCAAATCGATCAACCAAATCAATCAAATGGAAAACATTTTGTTCAACCAAACTAACTAGGTTAAAATAGTAAAACAATACCAAAAAGAAAACTTGTATTGAAAATTCTCCCTATATTAGCAACTTCCATCTTCTGATTAGGTTACGAAAATTCTTCTTATATCTCCCTCTTACTAGGTAGATTAGGATTTCTCCCTCTTTCTTATATTCTTCTTTATCTCTTTCATCATACTTGTGATCTCCTTTGATCAGCAATTATCATCTCCCCCTGATGATGATCGGCTTAATACTCTTTCTCCCTTAGTAATTATACATACTAGCTTGATCAACAAAATATATCTCTCTCTTTGCCAACAATGCCAAAGACATATGCCAAAAACTTGTCATCTTAGACATGTAGATATAGGCTTTCTAGTTTCTTCTGTTTCTCCCTCTGTCACCTTACTTGTGACTGATTTGTAGTTCCAACACTTTGATTACTTTAGGTAGCTCCTAAAGTAAGACTCTTTGCATCAATTTGTAATATATAAAAATCAACTTGTTTGATGCAGGGCACTCCTCCTGTTACTTGGATAGCCTTTGATAGGGGTATCACCCCTAATTTACCTCTTAGATACTCATGAGCATCCTTAGGTAATGCTTTTGTGAAGATATTAGCAATTTGCTCTTTTGTGTTAACATATTCCATCTTCACCTCTTTATCTTGAACTAACTCTCTTAAGTAATGATACTTGATTGCAATGTGCTTAGTCTTTGTGTGCATTACTAGATTTTTTGATATATTGATAGCACTTGTATTATCACTAGTTTTGTGATCTCTTCATTCATTTGAGTAGTTGTTTGATCCATACAATGTTTGTACAATTTACAACAACATCAACATATTCAACTTGAGCAGTAGATTATGAGGTGCAATTTTGTTTCTTGCTAGTCCATGTAACTAGCCTCTTGCCTAAGAAAAATGCCCCTCCATTGGTGCTCTTCCTATCATCAATATTTATAGTCTAATCAGCATCAGTGTAGGTTCTCAATTCAATTTTTTCATTCTTCTTGTAGTATAGATCGAACTCTTTCGTTCCTTTCAGATATCTCATTATTCTCTTTGCAGCCATTAAGTGATTCTCCCTAGGATTAGCAGAGAACCTTGCAACTACCCCTACAGATTATGTAATATCAAGTCTGTTATGTACTACATATTGCAATTTTCCAATCATAGACCTGTATAATGTTTGATTCACCTCAGTTGAATCATCATTCTTTGATAACTTGTGTCCTGTCACCATAGGTGTACTTACTGGTTTGGAATCCTCCAATCCAAAAGTTTTCAATGTTTCCTTGACATACTTTAACAGAGTGATGTAAATACCATATTTCATCTTATATACTTGTAAACCCACAAAAAAATTGATCTCTCCAAACATAGACATCTCAAATTCTTGCCTCATCTAATTTACAAAATCTTTACACAAAGCATCTTGACCTCCAAATATGATATCATCAACAAATATTTCAGATAACAAAATACCTTTGCCTTTCTTTGTCTTCATGTACGGATTGTTGTTACCATCCGGCCTTTCAAATCCAATATTCACAAGATAATTATAAAGTCTCTCATACCATGCTCTTGGTGCTTGCTTCAAACCCTATAGAGTTTTGTGTAGTCTGCATACCATGTTCTCATTGTTAACATCGAAAAATATTTCTAGCTATTCTATGTAAACTTCTTCCTCTGATATACCATTCGGAAACGTAGATTTAACATCCATTTGATGAACTTTGAAACTTTTGTATGCAGAATAAGTAAGTAGAGTTCTTACTCCTTTCAATCTAGCAACAAGGGCAAATGTCTCTCCATAATAAATTCCTTCTTCTTGTGTATATCCCTTGTAAACTAATCTTGCTTTGTTCCTTGTGACTTCACCGTTTTCATCTAACTTGTTTCTGAATACCTACTTGGTGCCAATCACATTTTTGTCTTTTGGTCTATGAACTAGACTCCATATTTTGTTCTTCTCAATTTGTTCAATCTCTTTTTCCATGGCTTTACTCCAATCCACATCTTCTAATGCATCTCTCACTGATTTGGGTTCCTTCATGCTCAACAAACATGTATCATTTCTCAATTTGTTTCTTGTCATTGGTCTAGCATCTTTATCTCCAATGATTTGAGCAGCAAGATGATGTCTCTTCACATATTTGGACAATCTTGGTTCAGCTCTAGTTTCTTCATTTTGTCTTTCCGCTTCTGAATCACTAAGTGCATCTCTGTCAGATAGTTCAGCTTCTCTTTCATGTACACTGATCTCAAAATTAGAATGTGCATTTTCTTCATTTTGTAACTCAACATCTGAATATAGCTTAGTTCTTGAATGCAACTCGGTATTCATAGGATGTGACTCGATAGTCACCGAAACTTGTCGTTGGTTTGTAGCTTGACTTGTAGCATCTTCTTTAGCAGACATACCTTCATAAAAGTATACAAATGATTTGTATTCTTCTAGATTTTTCATAGGTTCAACCTCATACACATATATATTCATCAAAGTTCACATTTGCACTTTTCACAATTTTGTCAGTGTTAGTATTCAAACACTTATAAGCTTTACTTCTAGTGGAATAGCCAAGAAATATACCTTCTTCACTTTTTGCATCAAGTTTGTCATTCCTAAAATCTTTAAGAATGTAACATTTTCTTCCAAATACCTTAAAATATTTTACATTGGGTGAGTATCCATACCATAATTCAAAAGATGTTGAATGAGTACCTTTCTTGATTTGTACACAGTTTAAGGTATAGACAGTTGTACTTATAGTTTCTCTCCAGTATTTCAAAGCAACATTCTTCTCCATCATGAGTGTTCTTGCACAATCCATTATAGACCTATTTCTTCTTTTAGCAATCCCATTTTGTGGAGGGGTTCTAGGGGCAGATGTTTATCTTTTGATTCCTCTATCATTACAGAACATCTCAAACTCTTTTGATGTGAATTCTTCTCCTCTATTTGATCTCAAACATTTTAGACTCTTACCTATCTCCTTCTCAACTCTTGCTAAGTACCACTTAAACATTTGAAAAGCATTAGACTTCTATTTTAGAAACATGACTGTCATCATTCTAGAATAATCATCAACAAATAACATTATGTACTTATCTCCTTTATAGCTTTGCACATCAATTGGTCCACACAAGTCAATATGAACAATCTCTAGTATTTCTTTAGAGGTATAAGTCTTACTCTTAAAACTTGACTTTGTCATTTTTCCTAACTAACATTGTTTGCACATTACATTATTAGGCTTCTTCAATTTAGGCAAACATCTAACTTTCTTCATGTTATTGATACTAACCAAGTTATCAAAATTAACATGACATAACCTCTTGTGCCATAGCCACACATCATAAAATCTTACAATTAGACACGTATCATCCTTTATATCAAGATAAAATAGATTGCTCCTAGTTTGATCACCCTTTTCAATCAATTTTCCATCAGTGTCATATATCTTAGAAATCTTGTTTTCAAACTCAACCTTACATCCTAAATTATTCAATTGTGACACAATCAAAAGATTATAATTTAGTCCTTCAACATAGTAAGCATTGTCACATATAATATTATCTATGAGCTTGATAGAACCTTTTCCTTTTATCAAACATGGTGCATCATCACCAAATCTTACACTATTTCCATCATAACATTTCAGGGTAATGAACTTACGTTTGTCTCTAGTCATGTGATGTGAACACCCACAGTCAATGATCCATTTATCATTCTTGTTCACACAAGTCACAAGTGCAGTTGTCTCATCTTCATTAGATTCATCCTTCATTGCAACATACACCACTTCATCATTATGTTCATCAAAATCATCCCTTGTTTCCTCTTCAGCAATGTAGCATGACTTCTTGCCTTTGTCTTTGTATTCCTTGTTGTCTTCATCTCTTCTACTCTTGTCTTTGTCACCACCTTTGTAATTCTTCTTGTCTAGACATCTAGCAGCAATATGACCAACCTCATTGTAATTGAAACAAATGATAGGTAACTTACCTTTGAACCTGCTTTTTCCTTTGTAGAATCTTCTTGCTAATAGTGCTTCAAGTTGTTCAACATCCTCCTCATTCATTGTCACTGGACACATGCTTCTTCTTTTTCTTTTCTTTGGGTTCCTTTAAGGATACCTTAGCTTTGAAAGCATATTTAATCTTTTCTGGTTTGTAATTATCAAAGTTAGATAGCTCAAAAGTAGTGAGCCTACCTACTAGACCTTCAAGAGATAGATCATTCCCTTGAATACATCTCAGTTCTTGAATTGCAGAAACTCTAATAGCATAAATAGATAGTAATGTTCTTAAAACTTTACTCAACATAGTGTCATCATCTAATTTACCAGTAGCTCCTCTTATTGCATTGACAACTTCTTTTATCCAAGCAACATATTGAGCAATATTCTCACCTTCTTTTATTCTCATATCATCAAACTTACCTTTGAGACTCTCAACTCTAGCTCTTAAAACATTTGCATCTCCTTCGTAGATAGTGGTCAGGGCATACCACATTTTCTTTGCACTATCAAGACATTTGATATTATCAAATTTGACATAACTTAGGGCAGAGGCAATCTCCAGTATTGCCTGGTTGTGTTCTTTCTTTTTCTAAATATCTTCAGCAGTTAGGGCTCCAGCTAGATCAACATGCTTAGTAGTAATGGTGGATTGTGCATGATCTCCAAGTTCTCTAGGATGTAGCTTCATCAAAAATTTCCATTCTAGAAATTTATCTCTATTGAGCTTGGGTACTTCTCTTTTAGACATTTTGATCTTTGTGCTTCTAGTACCTTCAAACTAGTCCTCTTACGTAGAGGGCTCTGATACCAATTGTAGGAATACTTTAGAAAAACTGGGTGGGTGAATCGATTATCCAAGATCTAGATGTATAAATAAAACTTTTCACAGCTTAGTGAATCCATAAAACATTTATACTCATGCATGCATCCATAAGATTATGCAATCACTTAAAACTTGTAGGCTACTGTCAAATCAATTTGCAGAAATGTAAAGCATGAAACATAAAAGATTCACCAAAACACTTGACACAATGATTTACGTGGAAACCCAATTTGGGAAAAACCACCAGTAACATGCTACTCTTTTCACTCTTCTGAAGTAATGCCCTATGAAAGGCCAACTCTATTAAATGTTACAATACACACTGTTAAATGTGATCCTGTTAAAGGATTTCAATCACCCTGTTAGGAGTGAGCCTTGTTAGAGGACTTTAGACCATTCACTTGGAATGTCATCCAGTTAAAGGATTTACAAATGATTGTTAGGTCAACCTTAATCCAAAGGATTTACCCTAGATTGATACAATATTTAGAGAGTAATAGCAAGGCTTTGATCTGATACAAATTACAACTTTATTTGCAGATTATAGATCTCTGTTCAGTCCTCAATTCCACTTGGCCTTCATACTTTGTAGCTTTGATAGTTTGTTCACTCTTCAAGCATTCATCTCCTTAAGCCTTCTTGCTTAACATCCCATTGCAGACTCTTCTCTTAGGTCACTTGATGAAGCAAAACCCTTGACTCCTTGTCTCCCTTAGGTTCTCACACATGAAAACCTTGCTTCATAACCAATCATTCCTATAAATAGGAAATTAAGATATTTTGTCACTCATTCTCCATCGTCCAATTTAGGGTTAGGATGGATTAGGTAGGATTCAATGTATCTACCCCATATTCCATATCTCTTCTAGAAACTTCTCCTAGAATCCTCTTTAAATTTGCCTAAAAATGGTTTACCTTGAAGTTTGTGCCACCAGCTCATTAACCTTATCTTCCACTTGGTTCACAAAATCCAAGAAAACAAACTTGTTGGCTTAGATTCATCGAATCCATGATCTTTTAAATAATGCAATAGCTCGACATTATCAACCTGCTGATGCTTGGCACATACTACATTGCTCAACATCCAATGTGAAATTACTTGCCACGAACTAAAGTTTACTGGTGCTCAGCATCAACTAAATTTTACTCAGCAACCACTGTTCTGCTTGGCAAACAAACTTTGTGTAACTTGTTCTTCTAAACTTTCTTAGTGTAACCAGCCTTTGTAACCTTAAGTATATTATCAATACATCATGTCATCACTGTCTTAACTGATTATTGTACTTCATTACACAATCATAACTCAACCTTTCCTCTAGGTGCTATTGTTATATCTTTTGATCAAATCCTCTTCATCAATCAAATAAGTGATAGTACTTAAATCTTATGAGCAATTGTTTTACTGACAAATAACAAGTTTGACATCACTGACAAAACAATGATTGAAACACATAGTCTTCTTCAACAATCTCCCTCAAAAATGATCTTTTCAATCAAATCTCAACAATCAATTACTAAAAAATACTTGATGGATTCACTAGGTCTGTTGAAACTTTCAACAAATTCTTTTTCTCTCTTCAGATCATTTGTCAGTTGCTCATTCTGTAACTCAATTCATGATTTTGCAATCAATATTTGATTCAATGTTTCGAGTTGCATGTGAGAAATCCTATTCACCTTTGATGTCTTCTCTTCTAGTCTGTTGGTTAGTATCCTTTTGTCATCTTCAATCATGACTTTATCTTCTTTAGCTTTCTTTTTTTGCTCAGCCACCTCACATAGCAATACTGATTGGACTTCTTGTTCTATTTTGAGATTTTTGACCTCTTTAGTGAGGGCTCCATTCTTTTCCATTAGATCTGCAACTACTACATCAAATTCACTTGTGTTTCCATCTGCAAATAATCTAGTACTGTCAATCTCTTGATAATGTGTGTCATTCTCTTCAATAGCCATACCTTTCCTTCTTTTTAATGATCGTTTAAACTCATCTCTTGCTTCATTCAACTAATTTAGGGTAAGTTGTATTTCAATCTTCTAGTTATCAATAATCTTTTCCAACTTGTAGACTTCCATCTTTAAGATCTCTCCTCAAAGCTGCAAAGCTTTCCTTTCCAGAGAACCTTCGCTCTGATACCAATTGTTGGAAATACAATAGAGAAAGTAAACTCCAAGAGGTGGGGAAGGGGTGTGAATCAGTCCTTCAAAAATTTAACCATAAATTCATTCACCAAACATCCATCTCATAATTGTGCATGTAAATCGAAATAGCTAGCTTAACATATTCATCCATAGTATGAAAGCAAATAACATTCAACACATGTATGACACAAGATATTTGGTTACCCAGAAACCCTAAAATGAGAAGGTAAAACTGGGGTCGGGATGACATTCACAAATCTCCACTACTGCAGTAATAAAGTGTATCTAATAAAGGTTACAATGTTTGATCACGAAACATGATCTACCCTGTGAAAGGTCTACCCTATTAAAGGATTACAAGATTGTTAGATCTTACCCTGTTAAAGGATTTCAACACCCTATTAGAAGTGTGTCTGGTAAAATGACTTTAAATTATAATGAAGTAAGCACCCTGTTAAAGGATTTACAACAGCCTAATAAGACTACTCTGTTAAGAGATTTAATTGATTCACCTGTTAGAATGTCTCAGCAATGATCTTACAGTTAGCACTCTACTGCTAGATAACATATCACCTTTTTCCTGATGTGTACTTGATTCTCACTGATTATATGTATCTCTTCTTTCCTCTAATTCCTTTCCTCTTGTTCTCCTCTAATTGGTTTTGCAATGTATCTCAGTTCACAATACTATAGTCACCATGAATGCTCTGCTTGCGCATGCAAACTTCTCTCTTTTCTCCTTCCACACTCATAAATTTTTTAGGGTTTGTCCTCCTTAAGAAGACCTAGGTGACTTGGGGTTAGGTATGAATCACCGATTGTGATTCACCCATATTACCGCTTAATCCTTCCTTTTTTTTGATTGGCTGCATGTACTGCATAGGGATCCTCAATAAAGATTTGTCCTTGTCATCTGTAATCACAAAACAATCCTCAAGTTGGCTCCAGAACGGTTTACATAGTAGTTTGTGCCATTACAAACAACTATGTCAAAACTATATTACTTGGCACTTGAAGTGTCTGATGCTTGGCATCTGTTGTCTTTTCAATGCTATAACTCGGCCTCTAGATGACTCGACATCCACTAATCACTCAACATTTGAATGATTCGACACTTACTATCTGTTGGACACTTGAGTGACTCGACATCTACTAGTTACTTGACATATACTGTATATCTCTTGCTCGGCATATACTATCTGACAACTTATGCTCGACATACATTACTTGTTCAGCATGAACTAAGTAAATGACTTAAGTATATTATCACTCGTATGTCAAAACCAATATGAGATTAACAAAGTTTTATCTTATTGAGTTTGTGGGTATGTTGTGATTTTCAAGTATAATTGAATCACCCAAAGAGATTATTAAATGATTTAATTAAATGAAAAATTTATAAAGAAAAATTAAATTTTAATATAGTTACTTAATTGAGAAATTAATTAAATAAAAGAGCTAAAATTAAAGATTAAATTTGGTGCAATTGCATTTATTTAATTTAACAATAATAAATTTAGAAATTGCATTTAAATAATGAGCTTTAAATATTATTTTTTAGTTTTATATATATATATATATATATATATATATATATATATATATATATATATATATATATATATATATATATATATATATATATATATAACATCTTTCTTATTATAAAAAAAAATGAAGTGAGAATAATTTAAATAAAGCTTATCCTAATTAAAGGCAAAAAGTGTGCATAAGGGAATTAAATAAATTAAAATAATTAAAGTTTATTTTAAGGAGAGGCCTTTGCATGTTGGTAAATTGTAAACCGTAGGTAGGGTTAAATTTTTTATTAAGAGATTTGAGCTCATTTCTACACACACAGATTTTGGAGGAGCAATTTCTAAGATTGAAAGATAGGAAAATTCTGAAGGATCTCGGAAACATAAATTTTACAATCGTTGAGCGATTGTCAAATTGTAGCATTAGATTGAGATAAGAATCTCATAGAATTCCTTGTAGGAAATCTCTTGAAAAATGTCTGTCTTCTTTGTGCCTGTTATATCAATTTGTGTTTATGAAAAATGTATCTTGAATTGGAACCCTTCTTTGAAAATTGATTGTTCTTCAATGATGAAACATCTATGAAAATGAAATTGAATACCCTTATTAGAAAACTTGAAGAAAATAATTTCATGGGTAGGGTTTCGAATCGAGAAATTTTATTGTTTAAATTCAAACGGTTAAAAGCAATTTCCCTGTTAGATCTATATTAAAAACTATATATATGGTAGTTACCATAGTAATTAATTTTTACTATGGTAACTTATTTTTCTTTGTTGGGTTTGATAATTGATTGGGGGAGATTTTTTATTTATTTATTTACACACACACACACACACACACACACACACACACACACACACACACACACACACACATGTTTTGGGGGGCGAGGCCACCACCTCCCCCACCCTCTCTCCCCTACCATGCGACCATTTATGGCATGGTTTCCATAGCTACCACGAGCAACAGAGACTGCCAAGGCAACCTAGTGGTTGTGATAGTTTTAAAGGCCCCACGCAGTGGCCTCCCCTTATTTAGGGGGTTTTAAATATAGTTTTTTTAATAAAGTTTTTTGTATTATTATTTTTAAATAAATAAATATATAATGGTTATTAAATGCAATTTAATTTTAATTTTAATTAGTATTTAATAATGTTAAATTTAGTTTAGTTAATTAAATCAAATTTGATTTTTTTAAATGTAATTAGTAGTTAATGTTCTTATGATATAGAGTTTTTTAATTAATGATTTTTAATTTGTTTAATTTTGTATATTTATACATATATAAAGAATAATAATGATTATTAATAGGAATGAAATAAAAATATAGTTTTATTATGGAGTTCTTTTAAAATATGGAAATTGGGAAGGGCTTTATGTTCAAACTAAACTTAGAACCTTATCTACTAGAATTTTTTAACAAACATTTCCAAAATGATTTTTATGAAATTATAACGAAAAACTACAATGGCTAATTTACCTCACTTCTTTTATGTTAGGATTAACCACAAACATAAATAACAGTTACATGTAAATATAACCAATATCAAAAAATAATAAAGCGCACAAATGAGAACACAAGACACAAGGATTTAATTTGGTTCACCCAATCCTTGGGCTACGTCCACCAACAACAAGCTCAATATTATTATTATCCAATGATTACAATTTGCAATCCCTTACAACTCAATATTGTCGTAAGAAGCTACAATATCACCATACATTATGAAATCCTAACCCTAAGCCATTTTATAGAAGCTTTTTCTACTTACAAAATTAGGGCCAGAATAAGTCGTCCAATAGAAAAATAGCAGGTGACACCTTTAACAATATAAGCTCATTTTTGGCTTTAGGGGCATTGCCCCCCAAAACCCCCACGGGGGTGCTACCCCTCAACCCCACCCTATACTACGACAGGGAGCGCACCTGAGATGCTGCCCTAGGATCCCGCAGGGGAGCTGCTGCCAAACCTCGTAGAAATAATCTGGGGAGAAACTGCGTCAAATAAAGCTCCGAGTCTAATTAAGCTCCACATCACAACATTTTATACCTGTTGAGGTTTTGTGTTTTTATCTTATGATGGGTTTTTGGGAAAACTTAGTAGTTTGACCAAATATGATTGTTTACTAGAGGCTTGGGAAGTGGTTGCTTTACGATGTTGTTTTGTCATGATTATTTCATTCCCAACCAATGTGCTACATTCATGTGTTTCTGTGATGAGATTGAGTTTTCCTTTGTAAGCTCATGTATTGTGATTTTCTTGGTGTAACTTACGAGGTTTTGATCAGTAACTATTGGTGCTTTCTAGTTGTTTGTATAGGATTGAGGTGAATATTATGATTTTATGAGATTTACTTTAATGAGCTTAGGGTTAATTATCTATATGTATGTTGGGAAGTGACTTGCAATGGAGGTCGAAGCCTTAAAGAGGCTGATTGGGTAAATAATAACATTTTATTAATGGGGTTAAAATAAATTAATAAGAGTCGGAGTATTACCTTGCCCATGCCTCGAGTGCTAGTACATGCTAGGATGAGAGTAAAGAGGATGCTTGGTTGCAACCTTGCCTTCTTAGTATGCCTTGTCTATAAGAAAGGATATCGAGGTCGCATAGAGTCACTAGGGGACTAGAGTCCAAAGAGACTGCCAGGGTAACCTTAGAGTTGACTCATGTGATGACA
The DNA here is from genome assembly GCA_028749045.1 of Cupressus sempervirens. Taxonomy (NCBI): domain Eukaryota; kingdom Viridiplantae; phylum Streptophyta; class Pinopsida; order Cupressales; family Cupressaceae; genus Cupressus; species Cupressus sempervirens. The sequence continues at coordinate 378,565,543 of CM053785.1, forward strand.
CTTGCCCACATGCACATTAGGTTTCCTACATGTCTTTGTTACCTCTGGGATTAGATGTTATTTGTGCACTTGGTACCTTTGAGATAGACTGCTATCAAGATCCCTTGGTCTAGATTCTCGTTATGACTTTTGGATTGTTATCCGTATGAGACTTGAGATTATCTTCTCAGTATGGTGGGAGTGGGCCATTTAGGTTCCACGAAGTCGGGTGGTAGTGTTTCTTATACCATTGAGATCTGACAGCTGGATGTACCTTGCGTAGTTATTCTATTCTTTCTTTCTTGAGATTATGTTCTATGGTCATACTATGGTATTTTGTACTTTGGTTATTTGAGATCCTACGAGATGTTGTATCTTATCATGATGCATATTCTTTTAACATTTCATACCCTGTGACGTGTGCAAAGGATAAGTATGCATTCTGGTTATGCCATGTGGCATCTCATGTACTTGTGTATTCTTTCATGTGATTTCATACCTACGGTTATTCTATGACATAGACTTTGTTTACGTATTAGTTTTAATCTTAATAAAACTTATGTGTGTTATTCAATGTTATGGAACCTTAGAGAGATGTAATTGTTATTGTATTTCTTATATATGTATACGAGTTACTGCTTCCACTATGTTATCTCTTGATTGTTTCAATCTTTAAAAAAAATGTTTAGCAAACTTAGTGACATTATAGGTTAATTTTTCTTGGATTCCCTGGCAAGGTGTTACACCACAAATGTTATACGACTTCGATAGCTTGTTCTACTAGAAAGAATTCAAATTGTTTGTCCTCAATGTGATAGTACCAATTCTTTTAAATGCAACATTAGGTGCAAGCCACCTGCTTCGTGACGTAGTAGTCACATATATCTTGCCTTTACACTTCATCCCATTGGCATGGTTTGACCTTTCTTCGTGTCAACCAATCATGCCAACTTGTCATCATCCTTCATGTCTATACGTACTTAGCATGGTTTTGTCAAAGTATGATTGTTCTTTTCACCGTCTCTTCATAGCTTGTCCATGTCACACCTATGAACTGGAGTCATACTTATGTGCTCACAAAGCTTCACTAGTCATGACTACATATTGATTGATGTTCCCCATGGAGGCCTCAACAATTGTTAGATTGTTGAGCTATCTAAAAAAAGTGAGTAAAATGGATGCACAACGCTGGCCTAGTAGGGTGGCTGACGGAGAACTGGCTTATCATAACAAGACATGGAAGAAACAAAATGATAAATGGTTCAACAAGTGGAACATTGACTGCCAAGAGTGCCCGGAAAACAATTATGAAATAAAAAAATGGGTGGCAGGAAAAATCAGATTTGTCATGTGGGCAAACCATATAGGTAGAAAAAAAGCCTATTATGTCAAAGAATTTAATCCCACATGCGAACATGACGACAAAGAAAAATTAGGAGCCAACATCAAAAGAAAGGCAAAAATCCTAATTGCTCAATTGAGATATGGTTCCCACTGTTTGAGATGTGAAACTGGTTGATGCAAGGTCCCTAAGGAAGAGTGGGATGATAGAATTTGTAGATTTTGCAACGAGGGTGTGGTGGAAACAGAGTGACATTATCTGAAGGATTGTACAACATACAAAGACATTGTAGACAATACAAAGAAACGTTAAAAGTGAACAACATAAAAGACCTTTTCGAAGGACCAAGACTCCTCAAAGGGGCCATTTTATTTATGCAGATTCACAACAAAAAAGACAGGCTGAAGAAATCACATAAGACTGACTAGGAGTTTTATGTGGCTCCCTTAAGCTTATGACCTCATAAACATGATTAAAAATCTTTCATTTCATTTCATTTCTTCACCAATCTAATCCCTAACATTTTTTTTTTCTTTTTTAAAATAATTATGCCAACACTTTCTTCTATATTTTCAACCAACCATTTTATTCCATACTCTTAATTTTCCTTTAACAACCAAAGCTGCCTTGAATATTATATTTCATTTACACAAATGACATTATTATTCCCAAAACCCGAAACGCCTCCGTTTTTTAATATTTTTTTCGACATGTAGCTTAATATTGCACTTGTATTCGGCTACGCATTTCCGAACTTCTATACATCGCATATGCTCGACAAATAGCCGATCCGTGCCGATCGACCTTAACTGAGTGTTTGATGTTTGGAGGTCTCGCGGGTTCGAAGTCGGTTAAATGACGATTCGTTGAAAGAAACTCTCTAAAACACACTTGTCTGAGAGAACGGCTAAATCTCGTATCTGTCCGACTCAGAGGTTCTGGATCGGGCTGATCCGTGGTGTAAATCCTGAGGCAAGCTCTTCAACCATCCACAATGAATATCTTTAGGCTTGCAGGTGACATGACGCACCTCATGAGTGTGCTGGTGCTCCTGCTCAAGATCCACACCATCAAATCGTGCGCAGGTATACAGATTCACCATTAAATCTTCAACCAAACTGCATGGAACTTTCACATCTAATTGATTCAGCTAAATCGTTTCTATTTGTTTTATTTGTTTTTAGGGGTTTCCTTGAAAACTCAAGAGCTTTACGCTCTGGTGTTTATTACCCGTTATCTGGATATATTTACGGATTACATCTCATTTTACAATACGTTGATGAAGCTCATCTTTGTGGCAAGTTCAATTTCAATTGTTTGGTATATGAGGAGTCATAAGATTGTGAGGAGGTCGTATGACAAAGAGCAGGATACATTCAGGCATTATATGCTGGTTATCCCCTGTCTTATTTTGGCGCTTCTTGTGCACGACAAGTTTACGTTCAAAGAGGTAATTTCCATGTTTAAGTTTCTCTTGTTGCCTCGGTGAATATCTTTTGTTGTAGAATTCATGAAAATAGATTTTAACGACATTGTATTTTAGGGGGGTTTTCAATAAGCACTGGTTTGTTTTTAACAGGAAAGTACATCGTGGCCAGGTTAGGATTATGGTTATTTCTCCTGTCATTAGTGGGAATCCTCAGGTTACCTTAAATGGCTTACATTGGATCACTTTGATCGCTTCAGATCGGTAGCCAACGGCATATGCCCCATTTTTAACAGCTCAGAATTTTAAATAATTAAAAACAAAAATAATATGACATGTGCATTTATTTACTTAGGGCTGGATTGGAGCAGGCCAAATAGGCAGGCGTTTGTACTGCGAGAGTATAAATAACCTGTATTTTGCCCTCCTTGTCGTGAAGTTCTTTGAGATCTGGTGGGTGATGGATAGCAGCGATTTGGACCCGCGATTGATCAGCGACTTGTAGAATCTCTGATATATATTAGTGCCGTTTCCTCGGAATATATATCATTGAAAGGCTGATGCACTGGGAGCGCTTGATTACAATATTGATCTCCTTCAATGCATGTACCCCGGAATTGAAATGAAGTTACGAAGATTAGTCCAATCTACAAGCTCTGTTTAGATTTGCGAGGACAGAGGTAGTATTTTCATCCTAACGTCGCACAGTTAAGTCAAAGGGTTTCATCCTCTCTTGCACAGCAGAAAAATATCGAAAATGATCAAGTGCAACGCACGAATTGGGATTACTCAAACGAGTGTCTATCACCTGAATTATACCTTGTTGATTTAAGGTTCACGGGGCCTAAAATGGGTGTCAAGCTTGAATGTATTTTTTTTCATTTTTTTGGTTTTTTTAGTAAAATGAAAAAAAAAACATTCAAGCTTGACATATATATATATATTACTTAAAAACCAAAAAAATGAAAAAAAAAACATTCAAGCTTGACACCCAGGTGATGTTATATATATATATATATATATATTTATTGTGTTTCACAATTTTTAAAATATTTTATTAATAATATTTATAAAACATCACCTGAAATATATATTATTTACTTGGAACTCTTGGGACCTAAAATGGGTGCCAAGTTTGAAAGTTTAATTTTTTTCTTGCATTCTGATTTGAAATTCAATCAATTTTTTTGGGTGGGTTTGTATATATATGTGTGTGTGCACGCATGCAACAAATAAGTTCATACATTGCTATGCTAACATTAAAGCAATAGAGCAAAATACACCACCATATATATTAACATTTTAGTCCAAATGACATAACAAAATGCCAAAATACACCACCATATCAATGTTTGACTTAAAAGTTAATAATGTCAATATTAACAATCAACAATCATGGATCAAATATCATTGTCATCTAGTTGTTGCAAGTTAGAAGCTCGAATAGTGCCACTAGCATCAATATTAGCAATCTTAGCCTCAAGGGCATCCTCAACATCACAAGGTAGCTTGTGATGATCTTCATCAATTGCAAGTGCATCAAGGCGGACAATCAAATCTTCGAAATCTGCACACACTAGTTCAATATCCCAGTATTTTGCCTCCCTTTTTGGTAGGCATTGTCTTTGTGTGTTGTGAGCCTCAAGTTTAAATGCACATAGACCAAGTCTTCCACCTTCTTGGGATGTAGTCTATTGCATTTTATTGAGTGTATGAAGGAGTTTGTGCTCCAATTCCTCTTGGATGATGACAAACCAACAACCTATCGAGATTTTCAATTTTGAAATTAAAGAGTTAAGAGTTTGAATAAAATTTAAAAAAATATAAATACAATAAATTCATCAACACGAATTTAGAAATTAGAATCTTAAGAGTTAAGAATGAACTTGTGATAAACATTTGATGGCAATGGGTTGTAGGTGTTGGCACATTTCTCCATGGAAGCATCACCATTAACGAGCACTGACATTGTCCTTGTCTTGAAGAGCCTTATGACCTCGATCATTGGTGCTTGTGAAACTCATGAATTCAAACCCTACCGTAGGCCGTATGTGATTGGGATAGAGTCTACAAAGGGTTGGCTTGTACCCATGAGCGACTTTAGGATATATGGGGCAACTCTAGTGGTACTCTCCTTGAGGACCAACTGATTATAGTACTCAAGGTTTAATGCAAAGGCAAGGAGATACCAAGTGGCAGTAATTTTGTTCCCCCGCTCCACCATGATTTTCTATAGTTCCTTGAGGAATGTTTCTTCGACATCTTGCTCTTTCTCTGTTATGAGCTTTTTAATATTGCAATAATGGAGTCTACGACATTATATATCCCCCCAAAGCAAGGCGTATCCATGTTAAGGTATTAGATCATGCTCAATATAGGCTTAGTGAATCTCAGGTTGTACTTAATGCAATTTCACCAAGAGTCATCTAGTATGATTACCATAGTGACAATTGTCCTTGTATTAGTACATTACCTCCATATGCTCCAATTTGCATTGATTATCATTTTAGAAGGATGCATCTTTAATCTTCACAAGGCATCTCAAAACAATAATATTGGAGGCAAAACGAGTCTTAGCTACCTATATCAAAATCAAAACAATAATAAATTATAATTAAATTTAAAATTAAAATTTGAAATCATAAACAATTTACTAAAGTATAAAACATATTTTAATTTTAAATAATTTGACTTACATTTAAGAGTTCCAATCTTGAGAATTGTCTAAATTTGACTTGTGTCATATGGTTAGTGACGATCATTTGTATCTCCTGGGCATCTTCATACATTTTTTGATCCACTCAATTCTATTGTCAATTTTTTTCAGCATTAGGTTGAGTGAGTGGACAAAACAATGTGTCCAAAAAATGTGTTTGAAGCGCTTCTCAACCAATAATTCAACAACCCTACAATTTTTAGCATTGTCAATTATTACTCTTGGACAACATTTGGAGAGCCAACTTGCTCAATGGCTTGGGTGAGAATTTTGCAATGAATGGAACATCCTTCACTTTCCCTTCACTATTCACAACTCTCAAAAACATTGCACCTCTTGTGGACATTGCTATAACATTGACGAAAATGTGATTTCTTGTATCTTTCCATCCATCGGATATTATGGACATTTATATCGATCTATGAATCCTTGATGGGCTGCATGGAAGATTCTACATGGTTCATCTCCCTATCTTAAAAAGTGTTGCACACCTCATAACTTGGGCCCTTGAACCCCCTTGGAGCCTCATTAATTGATCTCACCATTTTTGCTAATACATATGGTGAGTGAACAACATTGAATGTCAATCCATTTACTTAGATGCATCTCACTATTCCTTGCTCGACAATGTCTCTAGCCTCATTCTGAAATGTCATTTCCAAGGGTCCCTTCGCTCTCTTATTTGTCATTAGTTCTTGAGGAATACACTAGAATGGATGGACCTCTAGGGGTTGCTCATTGGAAGTGGAATTGAAGCCATAGATGTTCTTTTCGTTTTATTTCTAGACTTTTGCAAAGGATGAGCACACATATTCCTAGCTGCTTCATCTGCTTGTTTGCACTTGAATCTGTTTACAATATGGTTTGGAAGAAGGGTTTTAGTTAGTATCTCATCAATTCTTAGCTTTCTTGTACAAGAAACTTAAGACCTTTTTGAGGGATAAAGCACAATTGTGCTTTCACTCTACTATAAGAGCTACTATATTTCTCTTTGCAATGGTAGAAAATCCAAACATAACCTCTTTCAGCTGGGCATTTGCTGAACCATTTCCACATATTTCCATAGTGGAGAGCATGGGTCTGTTTTGAACAAAGAGTTTGTTAGGAATACTTGCCATTCTTTGAATTTACAAACAACATACAAAGCCACAAACTAAAATGAAAAAAGAAAATAAAACTAGAGAGCTCATTTCATTTTGTTTAAAAAATGCATAGAAAACTATAAAAAAATGTTAATGTTAGGAGACACTGAGAGGGGGGTGGGGTGAATCAGTGTAGCTGAAGATTTGAATATTTCCACCACCAACTTCCACAATATATAACATGTAATGGAAATAAGGTGAATCAGTGTAGCTGAAAATTTAAATACTTCCACCACCAACTTCCACAATATATAACATGTAATGGAAATAACAAAGTAATAGGAAAGTAAATCAAACGTCCACACATGCAACATTTTCGCACAAGTATTTTTCACATGGAAACCTTGGTTAGAGGGGAAAAAGCATGGTAGGAATTAGTACCTACATATTCTCACTGCTGCAGTAATAAGTTGCCTAGTTAGGAGCATTACATTCACCAAGTTAAGACTATTTAACCCTGTTAGTGTTGTGAGGTTTTCACACCATCGCCCCAAAATTTTTGGGGACCCCCTTTTTAGGTAAGCCTTGGCAATTTTTGCGGGTGTTGTAATTTTTTCATTTGCCTTAGCAAAATTTGGAGTTGTCCAGAGGTTTTTGAATTGACGATTTTACACCTTGGATGCGTTCGGGCCAGGAGGGGATTTGGTTTGTTTTCACCCGGTGCGAACCTTGATTTTTCGTAACATATAATTTTGTCCTTAGGCCAAACAGGTTTCAACAGTAACATTTTTTGATGGTTAAAATAATATCTGGCAGGACAAATTTGCAAATTTTGGACTTAGATGGATTTTTTGAAAATTTGATATAATTATATAAGCTTGGGTGTTTTCAAAATGAATTTTAGATTTAGTCGTTATGGAAAATCTTGAAATTTTTCGATGAAAAGAATTTTTTTTGACAGTGAAATTGTATTTAGAGTTTGAATTTCGAGTGCCAGGAAAAGGATTTATTTTGTTAAAAAATTGAAAGGGTATTGCAAAATTGAAATTGGATTAAATTGCAAAATCTCATTAATTTGGTCGAAATTTTGTTTAGAGGATTTTAGAAATGTTAAAGGAATTGGTGATTTGGAATTGAAAATTGATTTTGGCTTGCTAGATTCGATTTTAAAATGATTTTTTTATTGTCAAAATGTTGCTAAATGAAAATTTTGACATCTCCTAGGCTTACCTTATTTCTATTTTGCAATTCTGGATCAAACTGGCAATTAAATGAAGCAATTTCGCTATGGGGCTTAGTTATTTTCCTGTTTCATTTAAAATTGGGCCATCTTTGGGGGTTTAACAAAAAATTTGTTGCCCTTTAGGCATGTCGGCCCACTTTGGAGACCAACTGGAGGATATAAGAAGGGGCTTCCCCTCTCTTATTTCCTCATTCTTTCCACTTCCTTTGCTCGAACTTGAGTGGTTTTCTTCCAAAGGGGCAAATTTCTGCCCTAAGGCAATTTTTGGAGTTTGATTTTTTTCTCCTTGGCAACGATTTCTTCCTTGGTTCGATTTTTGGAGGAGAAGATCTGATTTTTTTTGCAAGATTGGCAGTGATTTTGGGGTCTGATTTTCCATTCTTTGGTAGGAATTTTTTCCTCCAGCCATGGCTATTTTATTTGGTGAAGAGGCAAGGCGATTTGAGATCTGATTTTTGGCAATTTTAGGCGAGTTTAGAGAAGTGGAGTTCTGATTCGGAGCAGATTTTTCTGACCTAAGGCAGCGATTTTCTTCAAATTTAGCGATTTTGGCAAGGAGTTCAAAATTCAGTGGAAAGGGCAGATTTTCGCAAGGCTGGTGAATTCTGATTTTCGCTAGGGCATCATATTTTGTTGAGGGACTGAATTTTTTGAGATCAGATCTGAACTTGAAGGGGCTTGATTATTGGTAAAAGCAGATTTAAGGTAAAATTCCCATCCATTTTTAGAGGTGAAGATTGGTTTTAAAGGCAGATTTTATTTCTTGTTCTTGTTTGGTTCGTTTGTGTTATCTTCTTCTTGCACTACTCATCCACCACTTCATCATTTCCATTGATAGGCTGAAGTTGGGAGATATAAGTGTAGATTTCATGATAGGACATTTGGAGAGGCAGAAATAAGTTAGACCACCCTAGGATTGAAGCTGGGAGATAAAACTGGAGTTCATCCTAAGGTAACGAAGATGCAGAAATAAGTGGTAGTCCCACCCCTAGGATTGAAGTTTGGAGATTGATAAGTGTAGAGATAGGATTTGGAGAGGCAAAAATAAGCTAGATTCCATCGATAGAAAGAAGTTTGGAGATTGATAAGTGTAGTCCATATCATTCAGAATGAAGGGGCAAAAATAAGTGTTTAGGATGGTAGATGTTAGTGCAAGCAAGAACCTAAAGGGAACGAATACCAAAAAAGACAAAGAAGACATTATGCCTAAGACCACCTTCTTCTCGAAAGTGAGGCGAATAAGTGACACCAATATCGACATGATGAACATGGTACAGTTGAAGGATAGATTGAAGGAAGGACAATCCCCCATGGCAAAGAAGATCCACAAGAACAAAATTGTACACGCGGCAGCTTTCCGTCCTACCTTGCCTTATCTGAAATTGGTAATGGAGTGTGCATTCCAGTTTGATATTGTGACCAAGTCCATTATTTTCGATGAAGGGAAGAGAGTGTTGGCTAACATTAGCGAACAAGTGGTCAAAGAAGTATTTAATATTCCCCAGTATAAAGGCATGACAATGGTAATGATGGATCAGGTGGCCAAGTTATTTCAGGATAATTAGGAGGCCTACTTGATTCATCTAAAGCAGAATTGGTTACACGAAGGCAAGAAGGGAGTTACCAAGTCATCAAGGCTCACCAAGTCAGATTTCAAATCAGAGTATGGCGACCTTATTGTGCTTCTCAGTCAAATCATGGGCGTGGCTCAAGGTATGCAATTCGAGAATTGGATGTACTATTTTATTGATGAAATTGAAAATGGAAAGAGAAAATTTGATTGGGCTAGAATTATAAGTGAAAATTTATAGTTGCAACTTAGGATAGTGCAAATTCAAAAGCAATCCTACATGGGGTCCTACCTTTTCTACTTGATTGTGAGACAATATGAAAATCTTGGACTTAAGGCCTTAGGAGTGATTGGCAATGGGCTGGTGCAATGTTTGGTGCATGAGTGCTATCCATAGCTTCATTTGCACAACACCAAAGATTATAAGATGTTTTATGACACCTTTGCCATGAAGACGGTAAGGGTATTACAAGGGACACCTACTAGGAGGCTCTCATTGGGAGCGTAAGCAAAAGTATGGGAGTTGGATCATTCAATTTCAGCAATTTACATACATTAGAGTGGTAGGAAGTACAGTTTGTCCCAAGAGACTTCCAAGGTACCCACTCGACAAGATAGTTTTGATGGAGTTAGATAGGCAACTTGAGCATTATGACAAGATGATGAAACTTAAAGGTGAGACAGGGATTACCTTCTCATTTGGAATAGGCAATGATACTTGCCCCAATCCTGTCGCTTTTGTAGCTGTGGAGAAGGAGTCAGAGCGATAGCATCTAGGATGGTATAGAGCAAGATAGGGATTCGATCCTAATGGTCTTATCAAGGCATCTCACGAAAACACATTCAAACATATTCCTACTATAGAAGGTTTTTGGGCCAATGCATAGGATGACTTTCATGTGAGGAAGCTGGCTTTCTCAAGATTGTCAGTGGGCATGATGAGGGCAATCGGATGGAGAGGCCTTGATATTCTCGATCAACTGGAAGATGATGAAAATATGCTAAGAGAAGATTATGACACAGTGGATGGAACAGAGTTGGGTCCTGTGGATTGGGATGATCATTAGGATCCTTCCTTAGAGGCAGTTACAAGAACAATTGATCTACACATTGAGAGTCATGGTACAATGGGAAGTTACGACAATTACAAAGTCAGAAGGTACGCCTTATGAGAAGATGAAACCGGAGGAAGATGGTCCAACGAAGCCAGTCAGACAGAAAGGTGGGGGCAGTAGCCAACAACAAAGAGCAGTTAAGAGCAAGACGAGAAATTTGGAGGTTGAGAAAAGTAAAGAACATCAAGAGCCTCCAACAAAGAGACAAAATGTAGCATCGCCAAGGGAGAGCATAATTGAGGCCAAGAGCCAAGAGGTTAATACAAGTGGGTAAAGGGTCTCGATAGAGGTGAGCTTTGATTCGGAATCAAAGTGGTTGCAGTGACAGTACCGAATACTCTCCTCTCTTGGAGAACCAACACGGAGATGGTGTGAAAGTCACTAGTGAAGAAGAGGATAGGCCAATTGATATTGAGGAAGTAAGCCATGCACTTGAGGTCGTTGGTGATGTTTTGCTAGTCGAACCAAATCCAGATTTGGGGAGATGCACTGCACCACTATGGTTAAGGCAAATGCTTATGCCGAGAGGCAAGGTGGTGATTGTCCGAATAGTTGAAAATATTCAAGGGTTAGTGTAAAAGGAAGATAGTGAAACATAAACAAATTGCTAATACGGTGGCAAAGGTAATCAGGAGCAATGATGATGATCACTGAAAAGTTCAGATCGCTATACCTAACGTTAGCAAGGCAGTCGATGAGATTGTAGCTTAGGAGTATGAGATAGTAGAGCATAACTTGGGAAGAATCACAGATGGCACAGAGTGTGAGGAGATCCAAGAAGGCATGGTTTTAATCAGAGAAAGGTTGAGGAAGGAAAACAAGAGGATTGTAAAGTTGGAGGCCGAAAACAAGTATTGTAGAGATTGCCAGCCTATCCGACAATTGCATCAAGCAGCCCTTCCGCAAGACAGGGGGAGCAACATAGAAGAGATATTGGCTCAGTTGCATGAAATCAAAGATTGGATCAATGATATAATTCAAGATGGGTGAAATTTCTTGCCTTTATCTTGACATTTGGGTCATTGGTGGCTATTAGAGACAAATTCAGAACATTTGAAGGGGAGTGGAAGGATTTCCTTCCAGTCAAAGGCTTAGCCATTCCTAGGCTACGAGCATTTATTGGGCTACCAGAGAGATATTTGAAAAGAACCAAGTCTGTGGATGAAGGAGAAATGAGTATGATGGAGTCTTGGTATGTTGCCTTGACCATCAAATTGAGGATTCTTGAAGAGATACGGAATGGGATTGCACAACATAGTCCAGGCGTTGACACTTCCATTTCAACTATGTGTGGCGATGTTGGGGTTGCACTTGATTTTGAAGATATCAAAGAGGACAGCGTCAATGAGACAGAGTTTGGGTCGAGATTGGATGAGTTGGGAAAGGTTGCCATCAAGAAGAAACATTTGGGCACCCTTGCCTCCCTCAATGCCTTTATTGGATACGCGAAAGAGTATGTGAAGGATCATGGGAAGACTCTGCAAGTAGCAACCAACATGATGAATTCAGTTGAGCTCAAGATGAAGCACATGCCCTGCCCTCCCATGAAGGAAGTCAACGACAGGCTAGCCAAGTGCATTGCCTTGGGTAAGAAGATGAAAGAAAAGGGTAGAGTTATATTAGAGGATCATTTGATGCAAGCCTAAGTGGCAAATTCTCATTTCTTCTTGGGTAGGATAGGTGTCTGATTTTGATTGGCTACCATTTTGGTGCCTTCTCATTGGTTGCCACTTTTCCTTTTTTTATTGGTCCATTGATGAGATGGCGTCTTCTCATTGGCCGATGGGGTGGCAACCCTAATTAGGGTTTCTGGGATTTGATCTAGATCGTTGATTTTGCCTCTTAATCTCTACCGTTGGTTGTATTTTTGGTCCCTATATAAGGCCATTTGCTCTCATTTGTAAAGGGTTGAAGAAAATTGTTGCTTAAGATAAATACCAAAATTGCTTCTCTATCATTGTTGTGTCTTGCATGGTGATTAAGAACACTTGGTGTTATTGCATGGTCTCTACTTCGAATAGTTAGAGTTAAATTTACATTGAAGTTAAAGTAGATTTTATTTCAAGAAAGTTGTTAAGCAAGAGTAAGAATAGATGGATAGTTGCACGGTGATATTAGTGGATGTTTGATAGGGATCTATAAACTAGGCCACTAGCGTCCTAGCGGCTTGTTAGGAAGCCTTGTGTGGTAATCTAGTCTTTTTCCCTTGAATCATTGCATCTATGGAGGTAGAGCTGTTGGTAAGCTTTCATCAGATTTGATCCTCGTCCATTTGCTAATCTTTCCATTCATAGGAGTAGAAGTAAAACAACAAGTAGTTCAGTAGTTGGAGTTCATTCAAGAAGAAAGTTAGAAAGTTAGGAGCGTTATTGGTACACGTACCCTCCATCATCACATTTGGCGCTAGTATACATTGCAATGCTAGATTTCATCACCATCACAATAGAAGTCCAATATCCTTGAAAGAACAACGTAAGCATGCCTACATGATTAACCAACAAATCACATTAATATAATTGAGTTAGTATCCACAGGTGTAAGGAACCTTGGAGTTTTCTCTTGTTCTTAATGTGTATTTACTTTTCAAGAGAGGGATTGAGCGTTTGATATTCCATATGAAGTATTCAATTGCTATATGTTATGTAGTGGTAGAAAATTGACATCAACAGTTAGGAGCTTACAAAGAAGATTTGTTGAGATCTACCTGATTAAAGGATTTAGAACTCCCTCTGAAAATTACCTTGGTAGAGGATTTGATCTTCAGATTTGTTGGGATATTGCCCGCTCTGTTAGGAGTGACCCTACAAGGGGATTTAACCTGTCAACTTGCTAAAAACAAGTAGTAGGTAATCAGAAAGTTGCACTCAATGCATGATAGATCCAATAAGTTTGCACTCAATGCATGACAGATCCAATAAATTCCTAATTAGTGCTCTGCTCTACGTTGTCTCTAAGTTCTAACACTCTACTTCTGCCACAATAACAAAAATCACACCAACCATTCATCACACATTGATCTTTCAATCCTTTTTATATTGTTCTTAAGGTGGTGGAAAAACCCTAAATGGGTTCTCCTTAGTTGGCTTTAGAAGTAATTTAAATTTCATTAGCGAGCGCTATAACTTCGAATTTGTGCCTTGATGTCAGCCCAATCTCAACTAACCACTTTGACTTTTCCACTAACATCAATATTTACTGGATTACCAGATCTAGAGAAGTGTACTCTGTTGGTTAACTGTTCTTCATACTGTGACTTGTAGACGTCATCAAATTTTCACCTCTATTGAGATTCTAGTAGATATTCTTTCATTAACAGGTGCATATGACTCTGATAAACATATCATATAAACCATACATCATAACTCAGCAACAATATAATTGTGCATCCAATTTACTTCATCTGACAATGTTTTACCTAACAAACTCTACACTTAACAATTCTTGCCCATTTGATCAATGTCCACCAATATAGCTGATCCATGACCTATAGATCATCTTGTTGCCATCAATGACAACACTAGAATGACGATCCAACTAATCTAACACTTATATCCTTGTTATACATCATCATCATGCCAACAAAAACAAACAATAAAAAAACACTACCTCTTTAGTTGAAATCTTCCTCTTCACTGTCTTTGAGGAGTTCTCCACACTTGCAACCATAGTTCAAAATCTTATTCTTTGCCACTAATCGGCAAGGCAAATTTTTTTTTCTTGGTAAATATCGGAGATAAATCAGTAACTAATTGGGAAAATATCTGGAATTTAAAAAATGACTTAAATTTATTTTAAAATGCATTTTTTTGCAAAATTCAATAAGGAGATGCATCTAATGAGTCCATAAATGAGTAAACAAACCAAACAAGCTGATCTAGATAGTATATAAATGCAATACATAACAAAATCTCATCCTCATGTGGAATGTCGATGGCTGACAACTATAGTTAAAGACTGAAATCTGAAGCAAACTAAAAATAGGAAATTGTCACTGTAAAAAGATAAATAAATACAAATGTCAAGTACAATATAAAATTAGCCTACATCTTTCTCTTCCCCTTCCCATTAGCTCTAGTAAAAACTATGGGAGTGGGAAGGGGTTTTGCCCTAGTATTCCACTCTGGCTATGGTTGTAGTTGTGTCTCAGTATCCACCCTAGATGTAGCTGTTGTTGGCACTAGCAATGACTCCTCATCTCCTATATCCTCACTCTCAGTGCCCTAAGTCTCCTCACTTTCATTGCCCTCCTCTTGAATGTCATCCAATCTCGGTGCAAAACCACCCTCTTTTGAATAGGTATTTTTTTAAAAAATCTCTTTGAATCCACTTCAAATGCACTTGCAATAAATCTACAAGGCTTCCAATGACTATTTCCCTCCACCAGACCCTTCTCCTCGCCTCCAAAGGCTGCAAATTTTAAAATGGGCCTCTAAATGGTATCTCATTGGGCTACTTGTGAGATTTTTTCAACTTCTCGGGAGAAGAATACCACTTCTCAGCAATATATTGCCAACTTCTTGGTGAGAAGTTTCAAACTTCACGGCTGAGATTTTGGCGTGAAAAACTTGTATTTTCTTGCCATTCCAAACTTGATTTATCAGCCACTTATTGGCGCTATTTTGAACTATGCTTGCAACCATGCAGGACTAACACACAAACAAGTTTAGAGCATGCAACAATCGCCTTTCAACACTCCTCCACCAATGGCAACCAAATAAGGAAGTTCAGAAATGGAGGCAAGAAGTCTTCTTTCTCATTCGTAAATGCACAAATGACATGTAAAACATCCTTTTTGGCCTTTTTGTGGTCTCTTTTAGGGTTGGACGGTTGAGTAAACCAAACTAGGGAAAATAAAAACTTAAAAAATGTCAAAAAATTTGTTTTTAGCCCAAAGCCAGCCCATGTTCTGCTGTTGGGCCAGCAACGGATTTGTTGCAAATTCACCCAAATTCTGCCCAGGTGCATCTGAGAGAGTTTAGAGCAAATTTGGAGTTTTGTGGCTGTATTTTACAAGGACTTGAATTACCAGCGAATCGAACCTCGACTTGCAGGTTGCAGGAACAAATTCGGTAACATAGTGTGTGTGTGTGTGTGTTGACAAGAACTTTTATCTTTTTTATAGTATTAATTATTGGCTATGTTTCACAGGGGTATGGGCGTACCAGGCATTGGTACACATACCTTAATACCGGTTACACGTACCTGAGTACTGGATACTCAGTGGGTTCTCAATGGCGAGCATCATAGCTAAAAACCTTGATTAAGATTTCTGATTTTTATTTCAGTTTTTTTGTTTGCATGGCGGCTTGCTGTTCATCAAGCTTAATTCAGCATGTAATTTGTTTGAAATTTTGATACAATACTGATTAACAGTAAACTTTATCACTGTTCAAGTCAGAAGTTTATCATTTGCAATATGTCATTGTTATATGATTTATGATCTTGTTCATCCTTAAAGTTTGTCTTCTCTGTTATGCATCTAAACATTTAGCATATATTATTATTACAAACACATTGCAAATCCGAAATTGAAAACATTACATTACATCAGCAAACTTTATTTTCTTGTTTTGAAAACTCATTGTCATGACTCATATTTTCTATAAACTAGCAGTTGCATGTTTATTTATGTTCTATGAAGAGCTGATAGGATTATATTATTTTGTGTAATGAGAATAATTGATATTAAAATTATCATAAACATGAGTAATAATGAAGAATACCAAAAAAATGAGTAATAATGGAAAATTAATTTAAAATATCACAAAGTTGTCTTCCATATGTAAATGTATTGTAGATAAAATTATAAATATGAATAATTTCTATGAAAAACATGTGTATGTGTAGATCACTTAAAGTTGAACAATGGCTTTCTTATTATTAAAAGCAATTATTATGATATTATTTTCACAATCAGTGTGTAGTTTTTTTTTTCAAAAATAAAATATAAATTATGATAGTGTTTTCATAATAAGTGTGTGATTTTAAATTCTTTTCATAAGTTTAAAGCAACCCATAACAGCTACTAAAGCTATTTTTTTTAAAGAAAAACCATAGTTAATTAAAAGTTAAATAAAAATATTATAATATTGTTTTCCACAATAAATGTGTAGTTATTTACTTTTCTGATAAGTTTAAAGCAATTCATAACAGCTACTAAAGCCAAACAAATAGGAAAAAATACAAAATTAGATTTAAAAAATAGGAAAAACCAGAGTTAAAAGGGAATTGACATAACAAGTGGCTGGAAAATAAAATCTGGCAAGGGCTGACAATTTTTCGGTCTAATTAATTTTACAGGAACAAAGTTCCCACACATAGCCTATCGGCTAAAAAATTAAATCATATTAAAACAAATTGATGTACCCAAGTACCCCTGTCCCTATTTTGAAAAAAAAGCCATACTAGTACCTGAAGTACCCAATTACACCCTTCTCTGTGCAACCTTGATTATTGGGAGTAGGGGGAACATGATAGGTTCTTAAATCCCAAATGGATTTATGAATTTTGTGACATTTTCTCCATTTCTTGACATAGCAACCCCTTAAATTTCATATGGTTTGATTCTTTTTATTCTGTATGGTTTTTCCAGAGCATTCTATGTTGCTTTTCTCTTGGCAGTCTCAATGCCCTTGAAAATTTTAATTCCTTGTGGCACCACTTGTTTGCTTTTGTGCTATTATCATTTTTGGTGTGGAGTGCATTCTCATAACTTTGCAGTTGTGTGGACATTATCTGAACTTACAACTGTAAGTGCAAAAATACCCTCTAATTGGCATGGTCTCTTTGTTCATAGATTGAACATATGTGAGGGTTTTAAATAGGTTGTATCACCATTATATAAGTCTTAATTGTGAGTTTGTGAAATTGGTTTTCTCTGTTCCTTGTGGATCACCATGAGCTCATTAATAAAATTACCAATTAAATAGTTCATCCTATTCTTGGAATTTTTTTGGGATCCACGACATCCTCCCTTTTAGTGGATGGATACAACCATAGATCAAATATTGCCGAAACATTGCTGATAAGACAACTTATCACAATGCGGTCCACTAATAGGGACCTACGGCCCAAAAATCATTCATTTGACATTTTCTAATTTGTAGAGTGGAGTTTGGGAGAGGAAAAAAGGGTTTGAACGAAAAAATATGTGGTTTGCAGCGTTTTACAGCAATTTGTTGTTGATTTTAAGTGGATTCGAAAAGTTTTTTTCAAGTGAAATTGGGGTGGAAATGCCCCAAATCTGCAAAGACTTACCTCTGAATCTTATGCTGACCTTATATTCATCTAGTTGTGACTGCAATTGGAGCTTGTTTGAGGCTATTCACACAAACAAAAGGAACAAGTTAGCACAAAAATGCCTCAAGGATGTCTTTGTGCAATATAACCTTCGGTTGTGTGTAAGAAAGATAGAGGGAACACCGACTGATCCACTTGATCTGGACGTAGATGCTTACTGTGATTGGACATCACGAGTAGCCTCCATTGTTCACAAAGGACGAGATCTACAGTTTGGAGAGGCAGACTATGGAGTAGGGTGGATTGGTAGTGTGATTGGATGCCATTGAGGAGGATGAAGACATTGAGGAGGATTCCAATGATGATGAGTCATTGCAAGTGTCACCACCACATACATTTAGAATGGAGGTCTAGTCACAAGTAGTTGCACAGAGGGAGGAAGCACAAACACAACCACAACCATAGTGGACTTCTAGGACTAGAGCCCCTACTATTCCAATAGTTTTTACTAGAGCTGCTGGGAAGGGGAAGAGGAAGATGTAGACTATTTTGATGTTGTACTTGTATTTACCTATAGTTTTACAAAGACAGTTTGCTCTTTTTAGTTTGCTTCAGAGTTTAGACTATTAGACTGTAGCTGCCAAACCATCAACATTCCACACGAGGGTGTAATTTTGCACCCTTTTTGCATTTATATATATCTACACTGACATTTTTTGGGTATGCTTACTGGTTTTTTGACTCATTAGATGCTTCTTATTTAATTTTGAAAAAAATGCATTTCTAATAAATGAAGCAATTCTTTAAGTTCCCAATATTTTCCCAATAACTTCTGATTTATCTTGGATGATTTTTTTAGCCCTTGGCAATATGTTTCCGATAATGATATTTTGAACTATGGATACAACATCAAGTTGCGCTATCTATATTTAGTTGCTTTGAATGATGACACTTTTTGCTTGATCATCATTTTGTTGGATTGATCGCCAATGTCTCTTTCAGATTTAGGACGTGGACTAACCGCCTCTTGCAGATCTGTTTATCTTTGGTGTTTGTATTGGGCATGAAGAAGTCAATCTTTTGGTGCACCGAAAAGCATGTTCCAACAATTGGTATTAGAGCCAGGTCGCAGGGTTGAATCCCCTCGGGTGATGCTGAGGAGTGATTATTGGACTAATCACCATCGTCTCCCTTCTGATTCTGGATGTGGATTAATTGCTTCCCATGGACCCATTTATTAGTATTTGTATTGCGCATTAAGAGGTTGATCTTTTGGTACAATGGAAAATGTGTTCTGACACATTTGTCATATTGGAATCCACCTATGCTACATTGTAGTGGCTGACTTCTGGCACACATCTTTAATAAATCTAGACTGGAAAAGTTAAATTTAAGCATCCACTTGAATAAGTGTTCAGAGCGAAGATCAAGTTTTTAAAAAATAAATAATGAATTTGATTGGTGGGTAATCAAGATTGTGTGTCAAACTAAAGATGACCACTGAAATTATCTGCTTCCAAGTTTGTTTGAGTCTACATACATTTTCACTTTGTGGTGCATGCAAAGGCCATTTTTTGTCACCTTTGGTTTTAAATTTCATATCTTCTTTTCTCTTATCACTAATTGGCTTTAAAAGCTGAGAATCAAGAAATGCAAATTATACGTACTGTTTGTTGCTCATATTTTATATCCATAGATAATTTACTTTTAGCTATTGTTTTAGATCTCACTGCACATCATAATGAATGGATTCATGCTCCCTAAAGATGGCATGTTATTTGCATAAACAATCTTGTAATTGGCACAGTCTTGTTATTTTCCAAGAAAATGAATTGTTGAAAATTTCTAATATAGGCAGTTTTGGTTTATCCTTGGAACAGGTTCTCTGGGCATTCTCTATTTACTTGGAAGCAGTTGCTATTCTTCCTCAATTGGTGTTATTACAAAGGTCAAAAAATATTGACAACTTGACAGGGCAATATATTTTCCTTCTTGGGTATGCTGCTTACTGAAGCCCTATCTTTATAGAATACTTATGATGTAGCTTTGTACTGGTTTGATGCCAAAAAGATCCATAAATCACATGGATTGATGGTATGCATTATTTTGGCTACCTGTTACTTGTTTGAGCAATTATGGAAATATATGAGCAGTTATGTGTGCACTTTCTTATCTTTAACTACAATCTACTCTTCGTAATGCATATCAATTGCAAATAGTTCATGAAACAAAGACAAATAGCATTCTGCTTGACAGTATAGGTTTTCAGGAGTATCTGACTATTCTTGCCTATGTTATGTTTACACTACAGTGGTTAACTGTGATCTAATGAAATCCCTCAGATGCAGGCTAAGACTCCTTTTCTTATGCTGAACACCTATGCATTTCTTCCACTTTAACATCAGATATTGCCATCTGCTTTCACTAAATGGCAATATGTTTTCCTTGCAATTGTATGGTAGAGTTTGATCAGACAGCGCTACACTGTCATTGCTTAACGACATTCGTATTGTTCTTTTTGAAAAGGAGGAAACTGCAACTTCTTGTATTGACAATGTTTGAGAAAATAGAATACATACATTGTTTCTATAAATCCCTCTGCGAGCACTTGATTTCCTCATGAAAATGTCAAAACTAGAAGTTGTAAAAACTATTCCAACCATTAAAAGTGACAAGGAATTTCAATCCCCCAAAGTTCAAACTGTTCAGCTTCTGTGGGAAATTTTTGGTCAAACTGGTAAGCCTCTGCGGGAATTTTTTGGAAGTGTGATATAGAATGCATATGAAGAAATGACAGATTAAAGGTAATCCTTTACACAAAGGCTTCATTAGGCAAAAGGCTTATGGAAGCTTTCAGGGCTGTGGGTAAGGACACCAATTTGGTGGAGGAGGAGACCCTACCTGTGGAAGCACACCAAGGGGTTGGGTCTACACGCCTTTTGCTGAACCTTTGTGTCCTCTGTGTTGCAGCTAGGCCTCAGTAATCAGGTTCATACGCTTTTAACACCATTAGTTTAACAACAAACAAAGAACTGTGCAAAAGTTCTTTGGATCTGTCCCCTGCTTAAGCTCGTCTGGAAAATTTTCAATCCACAGGATTTGGAATAATTAAGCTCCCAGATGCCAGGCATTGGTCACCTTGAGCAACTTCTCTTCCTCTATACACTTTTTTAATGAGTTCTTAATATTATATTTCTGTCTCTGTAATCTTACTAGCCATTGTACTCTTGGGATGGATGGTTTGCGATTTTCCCAGTATGCAGGATCTTTAATGCAGTACGCTCAATTGCTTGACCACCTTATAGCTGCTTAATAATCATCAGTAATCCCCTGTCAGTGATTCCTAATTTGAGACAACGAATACAGCCTTTTCTTTAGCTTGACAACCTATAAGATTTTCTATCTCTGGTCAGCTGAGAGTGTATACTGTTGAGTTACAAAATGAGACTGATCTCATATTCTGTGGGCAAGAAGATCTGC
The DNA here is from genome assembly GCA_028749045.1 of Cupressus sempervirens. Taxonomy (NCBI): domain Eukaryota; kingdom Viridiplantae; phylum Streptophyta; class Pinopsida; order Cupressales; family Cupressaceae; genus Cupressus; species Cupressus sempervirens. The sequence goes on from CM053785.1 coordinate 378,586,735, forward strand.
TGTCTGTACGTCCCTTTGGAAGTAGAGATCAATTCACGTTATTCCACTATCCTGGTAAAGGGTTTTCATTCCTTTTCTTTTAATCCTCATTTTTAGTTATATGTACCTACAAGTGGCCATTAGAGCTATTCATCTGATCACATTTGGATAGCAGCGATTCATACACTGATGGGGGCATTAAGGCATTCTATGGGGTTGATATTACTGTTCATACAGAGACTAGCATGGTTCTCAGATTACTTTCTTCCACTTTCTTGATAATGTGTTTTTTCTTTTTTTCTTGGAGAGATCTTATAGGAACTTGAGATGGCCCCTATAACTAGCTGGTCGCTTTCTAAAGTTTCAGCTTGTCACAAATTTTGAAGGCATTAAGTGCCCTTTTAATAGCATCAATTCATACACAGATGGGGGCAGGGCAGTGAAATGACATTTGTTTTTGTGTGGAGGGATTTACCCTTGTCCACAACCCAAAACATGGAAGTAAGTGCTCAATACTCCTCCATCAAATGACCATTGGTCTCAGGTATTAGGAGATTTTCTCGTTTGACCATTCCCAGATCTTGCATTAATTCTTTTGTGGTGACAGAAGATAATATTGTCCTTTCTTTTGGCCTGAACTTTTCTACAAATATGCACAACACTGGATTCTGGGCATGATCTTCCACCTTACCGCCATCTCCTTCAATGCTTCATTAACGAGAGCTTCCTCAAAAGGCTATTTGCACTCATTCTTGGTCATATTGTTGGGGTTCAACTGCTTTTGTTTACCTCCTTTTGTTTCAGTTATGTTTCTCTAATGTTCTGTTTCTTTAACATAGGGTGTTTTTAGCCTGGTAGGTTTTGTAATTTAATTAAATCGTACTTTTGAGGTGTTCCATTATCTACTTTGCTTATTTGCGGACATGACTATAATTGTTTTCTTTCATACCCTCAACACTCTGAGAATACCACTGGTGTCCATTTCACCTAGGATATTCTTGAGTACTCCATCTGATTCCAGTTTTAAAAAGCTTTGAGGTAGGTACCTCATTCCACTCCATTCTCATATAACTTTGGCTCCTGGAATTGGTGAGTTTTACTTTTTAAGAATATCCACATTCCTCCCTACATGATTCGTTCTTTCTGGAACAGCTTCAGAGGCCCTTTAGTATAATACCAAACTTCATGAGCTTGCAGTTAACAATCTTGACAAATATTTTAATTGAGGGCCCTTTGATATATTCCACAAAACATGCCCATGTTCTCTATACCCGAGTAGTTTTATTGCTTCAGAATTGAAGGGTCTATACCCTGAGCAGTTTTATTGCTTCAGAATTGAAGGGAGATAAACTACTCCTCTCTCTCACTACAGTTCTGGAGAAGACCTTTGCTTTAACATGTGCTACTCCTTAAGGCTTTAACATTTGGGCAATGTGTATCTTCCTGGCTTGCAGAGCTTTGTGTGAGGATGGAAGGTCTTGTTGACACAAAAGTCTGTACCCTTGCTTGAAGTATGACCCTCAAGCGACTTTGTGTAACATGGAAACAACCTTCAAGTGTGGGACTTGTGCTGTGAGGTTGAATCTTTGGAGAAGGCCGGCTTCATTACAATCAGGATGCACCTAAACTACTGCATTTGAGGAAAAGGGAGAAGGAGATGCTGAAACTAAAATGTTGAAAGGGAAAGGTGATGCACCGAATTGAAATTTGGTTACTCTCTCTGCCTAGGACTGCTCTACACATCAATGAAAAACCCAAAATACACCAATCTTAATTCTATTCTATTCCTCAAGGAATCACATGCAGGCTTGTAATTGATTGAAGTGCTGGAAGGAAAAGGAATTTCACTATGCAGCAACTGCTAGCAGATTTAACACAACATACGAATCAAGAAAAATAGAAAAGAAACATTCACTACAAGGCACATTCATGCACTAGATAGCAGAATGGTAAGAAAATGTAAGAACATGAGATTTCGTTAATGGTAGGCCAAAGAATACAGTTGCAGAGCATAAAGATACTGAATAAATACAACAGAGAAGAACCTCGAAAATATTTACGAAGTTGCCTTTTAAAGAGATCAGGGATAACTCAGATTACAACAGTACAGTTCAAACTCCAACTACATTGGAGCTAAGTTACAGAGTACAAAATCAAGAAATTTAGATAAATCTGATCTTGTGTGTACATTTGATCATGAAGTGACAGGAAACAGCCAGAAATGAAGAACTCTATAGAAAGAATAGACAGCCCAAGTAGAATAAATAAGAAAAACTATGATTTTCTTGTGTATCCGATCCATGAAATGATGGGAAATGAGCCAACAAATGCTCCTAAAGTTGATAAAATCATGCCCATACCCTCCACAAGTGGCAGTATAGGAAGAAAAAGCCTTTATGTTGTGTGAAAAAGCCCCAAAAACCAGTTTGGCAATAAATATTGAGCTCTCGGGTCATATCATAGTGACTAGGAAAAATTAATGCAGGCACAAAAAAAAAAAAACTTTTTCAGCTTACGCACCATCGCACTACATATTTCCTTCCTGCACAAAAGACTTGCGATGTCGCACAAAGCACAAAAACACACAGCAGTGCAAGATTGTAACTTGCGCAAGACCGCAATGTCGAATGAGCAAGAAAGTTTTCCTTTGATAAGCCAACTCATTTAATGGAGCTCCTACGATGCCTGGAAATGCACAACAGTTTCGGCATGTGCGACATCACAACAAAGAGTCCCTTCTCTTCAAACTGTCCTGTGATCCTATGTGGGCACGAAAATGCAATGCATTTTCGACCTGCGAAGGTCGAATGAGAAAAAATTGACTCATACGATAAGCAAACTCATTTGACCAGCTCTTTTGATGCCCAAAAATGACCAATGTTTTCGTGCACCTGAGAATGCCCAAAAATACACAACTTTTCCTGGTTGAAATTTACAAAACTTATCCCATGAAAGATGTCTTTGATTGGTTGTTTGTAATGGGATAAAGGTTAACACAAAATGTCAATAGGTCCCACAAGACCTTGTCCATTGAATTTACTCGAGCTAGGAACCTTTCATAGATAACTTCCCACCAAAAAAGCAGATTTTGGGTCATTGACATTTCTTCTCATATCTGTCAATTCCAACTGCAAAAAGAATAGCCACTTCTTGCAAGTGTATATGTCTATACCTTAGTCACTCCATATTTTACATCCTTGCCTAGAAGAAAATCCTAAATAAACAGGTTGAATGGTAATAATTGAATTAAGAGATGGGTGCTCTTTGCTAAAACTTCAGATAATGCCCTCGAGATGCCTCTTTTACGAAAGCATAACAAACTCAGGAGAGTTTCATTATTGATGATTACTTTAAATTGGACTGTCGGTGTTGTTGAGGTTGTGATTTTTACTCATCTAATGGTAAATGAGCAAGTGATTTGCACAGCTTTTCAAGAGTTTCATTATTGGTCATTACTTTAAATTGGACAGCCAGTATTGTCGAGATTGTGATTTTTACTTCTCTAGTCGTAAAGGAGCAAGTGATTTTGCATGAATATAATTTTTTCAAGCTTTTTGAGCAATTTTATTGTACATGTAACAGATCTTATGTTCAAAGATATATCAAGGTTAGCAATACTAATCTTTGAGAGGAAACAAAATGCCAGAGTCATACTCAGTCATCATCGATATGACTTTTATCTAACATTGCAAAGCAAGGAGCTACTCTTGCCCAGTGGAACATGATGCATTACAAATTTCATTATTTATTGGAAGGGAGTTGTAAACTTGGAAGAGTGTGAGAAGAATGGTGCTCAATGATGAATGGGAGAATTCCAAGCTTGTAAAGAAGAAAATTTGAATTATTCAGAAAATACTTTTGAGAGGGTCTGAGATCTCAAAAGTGATGATCCCCAACTGTGTAGACACTGAATTCTGAAATTTATTTGATTCTCTTTAAGTATTTTGATATTTTTGTGTTTTTGCATTTATTTTGTGTTTTCAAGGTTTTTCTGATTTTTGTTGTTTTATGATGAGAGAATGCAATGCTTGAAAACTTTGACAAAATATTGAAAGGAAACTAACAGGAAAGGGCTCACACACAGAATAATTTCAGACTCTTAAAAGTTAATTTTATTCAAATATCTGCTTACATGCTGTAGCAGGCTGTACGGATCTAGGAATGCAAGGACAGCAATAAATCTGAAATGAATTATACTGCAATCCTGAATATTTTCTCTGTTGTCCCCCAAATTTCTGATGCAGATCCAAGGAAGTCCTGATTTCTACTCTGACTTCTGCTGCCAACTGCTAACAGCAAGCTGCCAAGCTCAGAGACTGGATTTTGCCTGTAGCTGTACAGCCAGGCTATGCATGCTTGGAATATAATGAATTGGCTACCCAGACTCTGATCTGCAATCTGATCATTGAACTCTGCTGTCAACAAGTCTGATCCAAGAGATATTCCACTAAAATTGATGTCAATCTGATCCCAATACTGATCTGTGATGAATCGTGTCACTAGGAGAGCTAGGGCCTTGTTCAACTCCCTATTCTCCCGAGAGTTTGCATTCTTGGGAGCTCTAATCTGCTGTTTAAACTCATCTCAGAGTTCAAACCCCAAAATGCCATTATAAAAATGAAGACCTGAATTAATGAAAAGGCTGTCACAATCTACTTTTATTTATTTTCCTTTTCCCTCTTCTAAGAAGTTTGATCCATTTCAGGGCTTCCAGGGTTTATTTTAATAAATTTTATTTGACTTATTTCAACTCTAGAGATTTGAACCTGTTGAGGGTCTTATTTCAATTAATAAAATGGTCACTTTTAAAAAAACAACTTAGGACTCCCTAGGAATATGTGCCGTGGAGGGGCATTTTAGTTTATCTTATTACAATATCAAGTGACCTAATTAAATCACTTTATTTTTATTTAAATTAAAACATTAGGCAATAATTTAATTATTCCAAATCTATGTCCCACAAAGTTTCAAGGATGGGGACATGGATGTGTTTCTGGGATTAGGGCCAATTTTTTGGGGATGGTAGGGGACGGCTATTAAAAAATAGTGGAATTTTTATATACGTAGAGAAATTTTAAATATGCATATCATAACATTGATAAAACATTCATCATGGACATTTTAGAAGCTTACTACATAGCATTATACTCGAATTGAGATTTCACATGTGAATTGATAAGCAAATTAACAAAATTGAAATTCTTTCATTGTCAATATATGGCATACACAGCAAAAATGCTCAAAGGCTCCAAATTTAAACCTTGAAATGACTTAAAATATCAAAATGGAAATACTATAATTAAACTAGTAAACAATAAACATAAAAGTCCGCAATAATATATGACTCTACATAATCAGTAGATGGTAGGTCTAAGAGTCTAAGTCAAGTAGATTTGTTGCCCTAACCTCCTCTTTCAACTATTGTTCACTTCTTCGCCAGCTACTCCTCTCGCTGCTCTTCTTCATTGTGATCGTGAAAATGGATTTCTTTTTCTTCTTTTTGGTTATTTAATGCTTAGATTAGGTTTTGGTATTGTTAAATGTGGTTTGGGGGTCCTTTGGGGCCAGGCAACTTTTTTTTTTCTTTCAAATTTTAAAACACCTTATTTTTTTTCCAATTTTAAAACACATTTTTTAACACTGGGCTTGGGCCATAGGGCACAATTGTTAGGATTTATAGGTATTGAAAGGGGAGGGGGAGGGGGAGCGGGGGGGGGGGCGCGGAGGGGGTGAATCAGTACAATGAAATGATTCCAGACTTAAGCTGCTAATTTACAAAACTGAATTGCCAACTATGCAATGACTAAACATATAACTGGTATTAGCAAGTAAAGCAAAATAAGATCAAATCACCACACACAATGACTCATGACACAGTTTTCTGGTCTCATGGAAACCCTTGTTAGAAGGTAAAAGCTGCGGTGGGGATCGTCCTCACAAGCAGTAAATGAGTTTGCCCAGTTAAGTGCATACAACTACCCTTTCTGAGGGTTCACCCTGTTAGGAGTGACTTTGTACCTTGCTAGAAGTACAAAAAAACCTGCTAAGATCTACCTTTCTAAAGGATTTGCAGAACTCTTTGTAGGAGATTTGCAACTTAGCTCTTGTTATGGTCCACCAGATCTAGGGTTTACCGGTTGTAACTGCTAGGAAACAACTAAATCTCTGATTTGGATATGGCACTCTCTTGCCTGTTAGATCCCTTATGCTCTCTGATCTGATTCTGCTGCACTATGCACTTCTCCTCTTTGTATCTTGATCGTGATTGCTGGATCACTTTCTTCTGCTTAGCTTACAATGATTGTCCTCTTTCGCCGGTTTCTTTCTGTTCACTTCTCCTACTCCTCATCAACAACATCAATCTGTCCATCACAGATCCTAAATGCTTACCTGTAACCTTTTTGCCTCTTAGTCCTGACCCTTCATTTGAATATTTGTTTTCCCTCTCTTTCATCTCATGCATTTCACATATCTCAATGGTTAGATTCGACTGGGTCTGTCTGCATCACTGTTTTACCCTTCCACCGCTCTGACTGGTCAAAACATATTACATGTCCCAAGATAATCCTTTCATCTTTTCTTAGCCTTCTATATGTGGATTCACGCTTACCAAATGTACCTCTTCCTTCACCGATATTCATATACTCACCGATCATGACATAGTGATCACTGATCGTGACAGGTGTCCTTCCTTTGCTTGTTGATCTGTATTGTTACCAATGAACCTGTTGGTTGGCCAACTTAGTTCTCACCGATCAGTGGTAAGTATACTATGATTGCCATCAATGACAACCATCGAAGAATCCTATATCTCTCAAATTGGGAAATGATTAGATAATTCCAATTGTCTTGTTTTTATCTTCCAATGCCAATTATCTCAACAACAACCAGAATTCCCTGGGATGGGTAGGGGATCTCTAGCCATCCCAGGGGCTTCTAGCTGTACCCTCATACCTTGCTGCTCTCAAAGTGGCATTTAAGGGACTGTACCCAATTTACTCATTTTGAAATGCCATTGGAGATCAAAAAAATATGTCCCCGCGTCCCTGCACTGTATTGCGGACGGGAGCGGGTCTAATAGTCCAGAGGACACATCCTCATGGAGCATAGCTCCCAACTGAAAACTGTTGATGCCCACACCATCTTGGTGTTGTCTAAATATAGCAGGTGAACTAACAGCCCACCCCAAAATAGGGACCTTTCTTAAAAAATAGGAAAATTAGCCAAAACGTCAAGAATGATCCCTGAGGTCCTTGATATGTTTCAGTTAGCTCCCAGTCAATCCCTAAAACCTCCGCTGGCGGCTGTCCCAAACTGTCCAAAATGGCTTATAAAGCCCTTGCATAGCTCCACAAACCTTTGGATGGGTCCCCTATCCATTCTGGTGACCTGTGGGACCCCAGATAATAGGTCAACCTCTGCTGACACTGAGCTAAGGAAGGGACATTATAAAAAGTGCATATTTCTTAAATATAGAAAATAATTGATGGAGGTAGGCCTTGTGCAGGCTTTGTTATGAAAGCATAGATAGAGGAAAGGTAGAAATTTAAAAACTTCTTAGATATGATGGCGAAGAGCAGAAATCTGTTCGGCAAATCATGGATTTATTTATGAAGCATATGGTTCACCATCTAGTACATATTAAGATAATATCTTATACTTTCTATAATAGTCAACTACTTGTCTATAGTCCGTCTTTCAGTCTAGATAGGAATGTTTCCTATCCCGTCTCTTTTTTCTTCAGTCCAGATAGGAATGTTTCCTATCCTGTCTCTAGTTTTGTTTCTAATTCCGTCTTCATCCTACGTGTTGTTTCTTTGTAATTCTTTGTAAGGAACACATTTGTTCCTCTGTTTATCAATCAATCATCCGGAAATCCGTTAATCTGCCAATTCTTGAATCTTGTAACATGGTATCGGAGCCATGATAAGGAATTTTTCGAAAAATTTATAATTTCTTTTGAAATTATCTGCACACCACGATAGTCGTCTCTTTTTTGCAGCCTCCTGGTCTGCAAAATCCGTGCCTGTATCCTTGGGAAAGCTCGCAATTTTTTTCTGCAAATCGCGTCCAAATCACATGCGTTTGAAGCAACTCGCGTCCATATATTTTCCAGCTCATTTGACAGCAAAATCGCGATTGTAGGGTCAAGGATTAGTTTGTTTTGTTTGCATTCTTCATCATTTGCGCTCTCCCTGGAAAAAAATCTGCCATTTTTATCAAGAAATCTGAAGTTTTTTCAAGCCTTTTTCAGCCAGGCCCTTTTTTTTCGAAACCCTAATTTTTGGGGTCGAAAAAATATTTTGTTTGCAGATTCTTGGTGGGTTTTTTGAGAGCTCAACTGGGTTGTCGTCCGTTTTTTTGGGTGCCTCGATTTTCGAGCCAGCGGATCCAGAAAATGACAGCAGATTCCTTTTGGGTTTTTCGAGCTCTCTTCTGGGTCATTCTCTGATTCTTTTGGGTCTTTCGTATTTTTGCCTCGAAGAACATGCCTTCACAGATTTTCTCAGTTTTTCATTGAAAAACGTGCCATGGCATCTTTGACAAATATTTTGCTCGACCATAATTCCAAATTCAATGGTCGCAATTATGGAACTTGGAAGCAGCGCATCATCGCAATCTTCGAATATCGAAACACCGATCAACTTGTTCTGGGTGTTACGCAGCGTCCGACTTCTCCGGGTCCTGATCAAGGCGAAGCTGCATTTTTCGCCTTTTGAATTTGTTTCTGAGATTTTGAGTTTGTTGATTTTCTCCTCAAAAATCATTTCAAGTTGTCTGTAATACGCAAGGTTGTGTGAGATTCTGGGTTTGTTGATTTTCTCTTCAAAAATCATTTCAAGTTGTCTGTAATATGCAAGGTTGTGTGAGGTTCTGGGTTTTACCGTTTTTTCCACGAAAACGAAGTTTTGTAATTGCAACTTATTTTGAGTCATAGCACTCTTCTGGCAAAGCTTCTTGGTTTCAGCATTCTGTAGATCCAAGGAGGGTCTTAGTTATCACAGAATGTTCCAACATCCGTACGTTGACCATTAAGGGAGGGTATTAAGATAATATCTTATACTTTCTATAATAGTCAACTACTTGTCTATAGTCCGTCTTTCAGTCTAGATAGGAACGTTTCCTATCCCGTCTCTTTTTTCTTTAGTCCAGATAGGAATGTTTCCTATCCTGTCTCTAGTTTTGTTTCTAATTCCGTCTTCAGTCTACGTTGTTTCTTTTAGAAACAACTTCCTTGTAATTCTTTATAAGGAACACATTTGTTCCTCTGTTTATCAATCAATCATCCGGAAATCCGTTAATCTGCCAACTCTTCTTGAATCTTGTTGTGCCTGCTCGTTATTTTAATTCTGCATTAGTGTGATGAATCAAGATGGAGACAAGAAGATAGCAATGGGCTTACTTGAGACCATGGTTTAATATCCTATTACATGACAATTCTTAGCAAGCCCCAATTTGACTCACTCAGCAACCCAGCAAAAAATGTTCGTTTATGACTACAGTCTGCCTGTTTATGACTGGAAACATCTACTACCCTCATATGCACAGGCAAATAGCAGATGTTTAATCACCTACACATTCAAATGACAGTTTACATATTTGGCAAGTGCAATTCAAGAGTGTGATGGAAATGTATTTGAATGAATTGCAGTGACTATTGTGTTAGTGTAGTTTGTCACTATTACAACCAATCAAAAGTGGATCGTATAACAAGTATTGGTTCAGAAAATTTGAGCAACTAGGAGGAACTTGTACCACTTCAAATATTAAATCAATTGTAAATAAGCTATTGAAATTGAACAAATTCTTTATGGGACCTTAAATTCCGAGCAACTATTTTGTTGAGTTCAATGTTCTTTTTCCTCTGTAGCTTGTGCATCTAAGACACTCAATTTATATACAAGGAACATACTTAACATCATTTCAACTTGTGATATTGCTGTCAGGATTCAACTGTGTAGTTTTCCAGTCAAACTCATTGACCCATGTTTCATGATAGTGGTTAATAAGAACCCATCTCTTATGAGACTGAATGGAATAACACTTATTGCATCTAGGTGATGCTTATAGAGGTGAATCACATGGATTTCCTGAGAGGTCACCCATCCCAGTACTACTTGAGCTCAAATGTGCTTAACCATGAACCATCATTTCACCTTACCATCCATAGACCATCTTTGCTATAAGACTTCTTAGTGTGAATTTACAGTCTACAGGAATAAATGCACATGTTGTGAAATTTGGAATGTTGGTAACTAATCAATTATCCTCTTATTAACTAAACATTGTCAGTGCATAATTTCTTCTCCTCTAGCAATTTTCAGCCTGATGATGGATTGCAGATTGTGATCTGAAATATTGACATAAAAACACACACACACACACACAATAAAATCCAAAAACTTGAGAAAACGGCTGTCATGGATTGTGGAAACCTGATATCATTAAATCCATCACATATTGTATATCATATTGTCATTGTATTTGTGCTTTAGTGTTTATGATTTTCTTAGATTTGTAAAAAACTAAAATATTCCCATATGAAATTTCTTTCACCTGTTGCATTGGGAAGGTATCAACTATCAAGTGATGATATCGTCTTGTATAGACTGAGTATTTTACCCTTTTGAAAGTTAAGACTTCCCTGTTGCACTTACTTTATCTTGTTGGTATGTTTGAGTATAGGATTCAAAGCAAGCTTTGAACAAGTTTTGCTTGAAACCAGATCACAGTAAGCATGTGATACTGCATATCTGATCAAATTTTGACTTGTTCTAAAGATAGAACAAGATCTCTTGCTGATATTTTAAATATGTAAGCAATCGTTTTGTTTTGTATAGTTCTAAATATGTAAGCAACTTTTTGCATAGCAAAAGTTTGAAAACTCTATAAAATAGCATCGAGGAATTTAGGTTAATCATCTAAGAAAGGCAGCATCCTACATCACTGGCTTATGTAAAATTTAAGTGTGAGGTTGATCATCTCTCCAAATACTATAGTAATTAATAATCAAAGGGGTATGCTATCTCCCATAACTACCCGGCGTACCTCAATAAAATCTAGTTCAATGCCACTTTTAGGTCCTATAGGCTCTAAACAATCTACTTATGTTTAGTTGGACAGATGCTTGGTGTTTGTTTAGTTGCATGTCTGAAGCTTATTGCCAAATGCAGATTAAGCCTAGCATGAAACACGATATTATGGATGTGTGTATCCTGAACAACTTAATGGCTAATGAAGCTTTTGCTTTGAAGTTCCCATGTGACAAATTTTGGATATAAATACCTAAGGAAAGTAAAATAATATATAGAATCTTACATAATTCAAATTTATATATTTATGCATATGCTGATATGGAGATATAAAATTCTACAATAGTCAAATAAAAAGGATTTACATCATACAGCACAGCAGTTTGAAAATGTTTTACAACATTTAGTCTGTGACGGTTATATAGGCTGACCCTAGGTCTCTCTGGTGTAATTTTATTGAACCAGCAGTAACATGAAAGTTTATATTTCCTCACAAAGAAATTGTCAGTTCTGCTTGATTTTTCTCTTGGGATCTTTTCCATATTAATAAACAATGCAAAAGGTATAGATGATCAACTGTTTGGGGGTCTTACGGCACAGCTAATGATCAGCCAGGTTTTACATAGCTTAAGCGTATGTAGTAATATGGAAGAACTCCGCTGACTAGATTTTATCCCCTCTCTATGCTATATATGTTCATAGTTGGTAGTAGCAGTAAAATTATGTGGTGACTACTAATTGTTTGAATGCTATGGTTGAGTTATTATTTGCTTCAGAATTTCTTCATTTGGCTGATTTGACACAGCAAATAATGTTCAATTTTTGCAGGGCTTACAGGGCATTTTACATCATGAATTGGATATATCGTTATTTCACTGAGAAACATTACTTTCGATGGATACGTAAGAATGTTTTATCCATTATTAACTCATGTTAAGGAAATCAATATTTTTCAAGGTTGTCTGATATTCCCTTTCATGTTCACTTCTCAGCTTGGGTATCTGGGATCATTCAGACGGCTCTCTATGCAGATTTTTTCTATTATTATTTCAAAAGGTTGTGTTCTTTAATCTTCATTTCGGGCGAATACATCTCTTTGTTTAATTGTTTCTCTATTTTACCCTTTTATTCATATCTGCATCTAACTTGATCATGATTGAACTGTTGTCTTGTATTACAGCTGGAAAAACAATGAGAAGCTGCAGTTACCAGCTTGATTTTGTGTTTAGACAAATTATCTGTATTGGGAGTCTCAACATTGTCAAAGCTAATTCTTGTTCAAGAGCTATGTAAATCTTCCAGTTAAGGCTAATCTTTTTTGGAAGCAAACACCTGTTCCATTTTATTTACCTAGCTATTGCAATTTTATCTTCTCATCAGACTGCTAAATATTCCCAGGTATAAAAATCTTGTGAATTAAATAACAATGCAAGCCAATTCTTTTATCACTATCCTAGTACTCAGTCCTGATCCTCGGTGACGTACCCTTTTCAAGATAATAGGAATGGGTGTGATATTCTTTTCAGGAATCTAGTTTATGTAATCTGGTAATTTGTAAGGCCTCAACTGGTTGAAATCATAACAACTGATCAGGATGGATTCTTTTTTCTCACCCACTAGAGCAGTTCTGATTGAAAACTCTGGAGTTTTCAGGGGAAGCTATTTTGTAATTGTTGAAAACTTATAGTTGAGGACCCTTCTCCAGCTACTTTCAGGGTATTTCGGGTCATAAATGACTGATGTTTGAAAGGGAATTTATTGAATATAGCATCTCAGAATTGTAATTGTTTAAAACTTAAACTGACAGCGTGTGATGTTCTTTGTTGATTTTCAATAATATATGTATTCTGGAAATGGCGTTAGTGCTATGTCTTTGTGAATTTTACCATATCATTTGCTTACCAAGTCTGATAATAATATACTCTACAGGAAGCTGGGAAACTTTGTTTTAAAATTTGTTATTCTTCAAGCTGATAAAGTTGGGGGTAAAAGGATTTATTATTGATCTAAATGTGAAAAAAAAACATTCGTTAAGCAATTCAAGTTGATATCAGATTTTTGTTTACGGTTCCAACATTAGAACTATCAACAGTCACCTGCAGTTAAGCTTGCTTGCCCATTTTCGGTTCGTAGATCTATTTGAGCCTCAAAACTGAAGATATAATTGAATATACAGCCAGAATACATATCGTGAGGGCTTGGGTAGTTAGTACGAATTTATTAGGAGTTCTGCATCCTTTTGTTTTTAAAAAAAAAATTAAAATCTTATAGCACTCATACTTATCGTAAACTTCGATTTCTGACAATGGGTTTGAAGCATGTGCTTGACAAATGATGGCATATGGCGATTTCCACAGCACTGCCATCAAAGAAATTGACCTTTAAACTACCCTACTAACACTCATCAAATGCCTCACCACTACTATTCATGTTAATATATACATATTAGTAAATATGCATTGCTTGTTTTATGGATTAATCGAGTTGACGCAGGAGAAACAGTTCTCTCACTTTCTATGATTTCAATTTCTAACATTTTATGCAACTCATTTGTCACACAAGAAACTGGCTAAGAAAATGCTTTCATTAGGATCTAGTGTTTGTGAGATTAAGTACGACAATTATCACGCACGCTAAACAATATTGAATACTGATTTCATTAAGGGCGGTTGTCGGGTCGAGCACATCATATATATTGGGAACATGACGCACACGTTTAAGAATGTATGTTTTAGTTAGTATTGCTTTAAGAAATGCAAAAATATCTGTTAGGAAAGTGGTAGTAAGCTGCTGTAGAAGCAAAATTGGTATATATATAGTTTCTGTTTAAGTCTGAGTGTAATGTTGTCCCAACCTTGCGCTGGTAAGGCGCCTTCCTGAATTGGGACATTTCCTTTGTTTAAATACACTACAAAATTTTGCTAACCTGATTGATGTAATTGCACTTTGCTAAATGAACTGCAGAATACTGGCAACCATGTCAGAAATCGAATTTCACTCGTGTTTATATTTGAATTTGTAACCTACTTTTAAAACAACATGATTGATTTGCGATCCAACCTGTTCAAAATTATGTCAGATGTTTATTTGAAAGAAATTCTATCTTTTCTTCATTAAAAGTCCAAAGTCAACTTTGTTAATCAGTTGATCAACCTTTTGTTTGAAGTATAAAAGAAATGGATTGTTTAAGGGCGGATACGAGAAATCTGAATTTGTTGGGTTGCTTTCTTGCTCCTCATCAAAGACGAGCTTCTAAACACGGTGCAAAGAAACTAGAGGAAATAAAGGTATTGTAGTGTTTAGTCTGAGTAGGTTAAAGAAATCTTCAAATAACTTACTCGAAAGCCACTCGGCACGCTGTGGTAGCTGCCGACCTTCATTTATTATTCATAAAACATTATACCATCACTTTCACAACTAACATCATGTGATGGTGGATGAAAAGACTCCATGTGAATTTTACAGGATTGTGACGTAAAACCGTAATTTTGTAATAAATCCATTTCTGAATATATGGAAAAGGTCTTTCACCATACATTTATTATTATTGAAAAAAAAAAAAAACTCTATTTTTGTGATAGAAAGTTTTTGAGTTTACAATTATTATATTTTGTAAAATAAATTTAGTTAAATAGTCACAAATGACGGGGAAATTTCTTTGTTTAATTTAGTGTTCTTTTAGATGTTGATGTTAAGAAAAGATAGTGTCGGTCAGATTCAACAGAGATGTATATCAGATACACATTATACTACATATGAATAGAATTTACTCTCATTATATTGATCCTCGAATAAATCTGACAAACAAGTGTGAATATCCGATTATGTTTCTCAAATCAGGTTGCATATCCCTGATGATCTTGTATAAACCCCTATGGATTGTGTATAATTCAATATACTGATCGGAGATTATGAAATGATTACTATAAATATATAACACTAGCCCGATATCTTAAGGCACATTTACTAAGGTACTAATCATACCCAATCCTGACCGGGTCTCTCGGATTAATTAGATAAAGTGTTCATGCCTATTCAAATGTGACTTATCATCAACGGTCCAGACTATCCTTATTATGCATCTTGGTGTATATACTTACATCGACCAATCATGAGAGAGTGCAAATCAAAATCAATAAATGTTCTCCTGTCCTGATCGACAGTTGCAGAAGTATCCATTACAACTTTGGTATTCATATTCTATTTACAATATTGTAATATTGCTTCAAGGACTTGGGATAATTTGCAAAACAATTAAATATAAGTCAGTATTCTGTCCATCACATTTGTCATACACATATCAGTTATACAGTCTGATCATAAGTTTATTTGCATTAACATGGTATCAACATGGTATCACAGCTTGGTCAATAAGATCAAAGTTTAACTTGAGAAATCATACCAACTACTTTGATAAATACAGTCACTCTTCCATCCCTCAAAATGACAAATCCAATTAGATTTGAGGATCGCCTTGAGGGAGATCACAACTTCATAGCATGGAAATTGAGAATAATGATGATGTTAGAAATTGATAGTGGATTATGTGAGAGGCCACATAGTACCTATACTGGCAAAGCAAACAATTGCATACCTTATGTTTAAATCTCTAGAGAATACCCTTCAGATAAACAATATTGGCAAAACCCTTGCACTTAAACACAGTTGAATCTGTAAATGCCTTCTTCATGAGAATAATAGAAGTAAGGGATCAACTTTCAAACATGGGTATGAAATAGAAAGTAAAGAATTACCCCTAATAGCTATAAGCAACCTACCCCACGCATGGGAATCATTCAAACAAATCATGAGTGCAAGGTCAAAACTCCCTAAGTTAGACCATCTAAATCTAATTGCCTACACGAAGCTAGATAGTTAGCAATATGAAACAAACAAAAATCCATATATGAAGACATCGATGTTTTGAATAGCAACCATCATAAGAAAAGGAAGAAAAATTATAATGGAAAAGGTTCATATAGACTAAGAAGAGATGTTTCACAAGTTCAACGTTTCAGAGGTGATCAATATGTTCACTATCCTACCATGCCCTGATAGAACTAAGAAACAAACATCCTATGCTGAAGTTAGAGAAACAAATACAAAATGAAGACTTTGAGAAGTTCCTATTCAATTCAGCACTTCCAAATCATGTATCAAATGAAATCAATAATTGGGTAATTAATAGTGGGTCATCTAGACATATCACCGAATTTTGAGAACATCTAGACACTATGGTGGAAGAGACTGAGGAGGAGGTAACTATAAGAGATGATGTTGTACATCTTGTAAGAGGAGTGGAAACTCGCGACATCAAATTAGAATCAAGCATCACTATCCAACTTCATGATGTACTATTTGTACCTGAAATCAAAAGAAATCTAGTATCAAAATTTTCTCTAGAAGATAATGGATACCAATTCACATTCATGGATGGAAAAGTAATGGCATGGCCTAAGAATGCTACATTTAAGAAATCCAAAACTATAGGTGAAAGACAAGGATACCTATACAAACCTTGTATTGAGACTAAACAAGCACACACTCATGAAACTTATGTCTCCAACAAGATATGGCATAGAAGATAAGGGCATATACACTTTTGCATCCTAAACTCCATGGAAATACATCTTATCCTAAGATTCAAAGAGAGTATCTCGAAGAAGTTTCAAATGAAAACCAACTTGGCTCAAGAGGAAAATTAAAACATCAACAAAAGGGAACAACCACATTAGGCTAGAAATGTAACCAATCAGAAAAGTACCTCAGGTTGTTACTTCAGTTTGGGATCAACCATGAATTCTTGGATAAGCAGGAAACAGTCTTCAGTAGCACAGAGTTCTACAGAACCAGAATACATTGCAACCTCTATTGGGGCTAGAGAAGCATAATGGATCAGAAAGTTGACTGTGGGACTATTTGGTGAACCCTTGAAGCCTACCATTATCTACTCCACCAATTGAAGCTATATCAAACCTTTTGTGAATCCTATATTCCATGATTGGTCCAAGCATACATAGATTCCTTATCACTATGTGAGAGATATGGTTGAAAGGAATGCAATCCAATTGGAGTATATCAGTACAAGTGATCAAACAACATACACTCACCAAATCACTCTCCAAAGTTAAAGTGGAACACTTCAGAAAGAAACTTGGTATGGTTGAAATGTATTTATTGAGACTAAGTTTCACAATTGTTTTATTTGTACACACACACACACACACACACACATGTTTAATGTGTAAACTCTTTCGTCATAAGTGTAATGCTATGACTTTATGAGCCCCCCCCATGTATATTACTGAACAGTGACGATCTTATGATAATGTACACTCGTATTCAATGTTGTAAGGTGACGACTTTACGATGTTTACTATACTATCATGATGAATATCATGTTGACTTGAAATTCATGGTAAAATCTTGATAGTTAATATCTCTTGGACTTATTGATCAATATCATGCTGAGTTGAAAATTGTTGTAGATCAATATGGTCTTAATGAGATAATCATGGTGGACAT
This sequence comes from Cupressus sempervirens, assembly GCA_028749045.1. Lineage (NCBI taxonomy): Eukaryota > Viridiplantae > Streptophyta > Pinopsida > Cupressales > Cupressaceae > Cupressus > Cupressus sempervirens. The sequence goes on from CM053785.1 coordinate 378,604,272, forward strand.
TATGCTGTGTAATGTCTGTGGACATGTCATGACATGTTATTGTAGAAACCATGCATGTGGTGTCAGTGCACATACCATAACTAGGATATTCAAATATCATGTTGACTTGATATTTTGCATACTTCTTGATATCATGTGCTAGGTGATATCTAAACCTATTCATACTTGTTATCTTCCCTAGCTAAGAGGGAGTGTTAGGAAAAGAGAGCGTCGGTTAGATCAACAAAGATAATATATGTATGTGTGTCCATGTATACCATAGTGAACTGATAAAAATTCACATACATACACATGAAAATAATCTACTCTGTCATTATATAGACCCTCCTTGAATAAATCTGATCAAACTAGTGTGAATATCCGATTATGTTTCTCTGAAATTAGGTTGCATATCCTTGACATTCTTGTATAAACCTCTATGGATTGCGTGTATGATCCAATGTACTGATCAAAGGTTATGAAAATGATAACTCGAAATACATAATACTTGCTTGATAATCTTAGGGCACATTTACTTAGTTACTAATCATACCCAATCTTGATCGGGTCTCTTGGATTACTTAACAAAGTGTTCATGCCTTTTCAAACACGACTTATCGCCAACATCATGACCAGCCTTATTATGCCTCTTGGTGGATATACTTATATTGACCGATCATGAGAGAATACACATCGCAATCAATAAATGTTCTCTTCTCTCCCGATCAATTGTAAAAGAAATATCCATTACAACTTTGGTAATCATATTCTATTTACAATATTGTAATATTGCTTCAAGGACCTGCGAAAATTTGTAAAATAATTAAATATAAATCAATATTCTGTCCATCAAATTTGTCATATACATATCAGTTATACAGTCCGATCAAAAGTTTATTTACATTAAGAGTTGAAAGTACACTGTATTTTTTTAAATGTTATAACATTTCCACAATTCATACATATAACGTAGAAGTCTGTGGATCGGATTAAGCAAGTTTTAAGTTTTTACAGAAGAAGTAGATATTGAGTTCAAATAAAATAAAGAATATACATTCAAAAAAGAGGAAGGATCTAAAATTTAAAAACTAAATTAAGAAATAAATAAAGAAAACCAAGAACTAGAAAATAGGAGAGAACAAGAACTATAAATTAAAAAGAAAAATAACAAATATCATAAATAAATTAAAAATACAAAATATAAAAGAAATATTAAAAAATTGAAAAGCATGGCAATTAAGTATATACAAGGAAATATATAAAGGCACAATAATAAACATAAGATATACAAATATATTCAAAACAAAACAAGAAAATACGAACAAATAAATAAAAATCAAAAATAAAATTTAAAAAAAACTATGAGAAAAAAGTATGTATAAGGAAATATATTAAAACAAAACAAAATAAAAAGAAATTATGAACGAAAAATATGTATAAGTAAATATATAAAGACAAAATAATAAACGAAAGAAGCAAGAATATACTAAAAACAAAACAAGAAAATAAGAAAGAAAAATAAAATAAGAATGAAATAAAAAATAACTAAATTTAATAGAGTGGGAGGGGAAGAGAAGAAGATAGAAATAGACACAAAGATAGAGTGAGAGAGGAAGAGAGAAATAGATAGAAATGTAGAGATTGGAGGAAAAAATAAGAAAAAAAAGGAGTGAGGGAGATATGAGTAGAGATAAAGAGAGGGAGAGAAGGTAAATGAAATAGAATAGACAAGAGATAGAGAGAAAGAAGAGGAGGTAGATTGATTGGTAGTTGGTAGAAATATTTTTGAGTATGTCATATCATCTATAATTGTAGTTCCCTTATCAATAGTAGCCAATATTGTTACAAATAAATTTAAGATATAACTGAAAATACATATCAATAGCGTTAATTTTATGATAACTTTTTAGTCATCTAACAATCATGATAGATTGTAAATAATTTGTTTCAAAAAATCTCAAAAATCTTTATGATAACTTTTTAATTACACTCTATCCCATCCCCTCTTTTTAAACCCTTCTATTACTCCTGAAATTGAGCTATGATGATAGGTCACAAAGTATGATTGCAAAGGATGATGCAATAAAAGTATTACAAAATCTAATTAAAAAATAAAAGATATTTTAATTATAATTTTTAAAATATTATTCATGATAAATTATTAATAAAATTTAAAAATGACTACAATCAATCATATTACGATTTAGTAATTATTATGAACAAAGATTAATCAATATTTATTATATAAATTCTTATAACACTTTTTATATATTTATATTAATTATAACATAATTTGTAAATGTAAATTTTTTAAAACTAATTTTCTATTGAACTATTATAAATATAAGAATTAATTCTTCATTACAATTTTTTTTGAATGTAACAATTTCTATTGATATTTATTCTTATTATTAATATAGTTTTAGTAACTACACATAGGTATATACAAACCTTTTGGTCAATAATATTGATATTTTATTAATTAAAGAAAGATGATACATTCAGCTACACTAGACATCAAATATACGAACAAGCTACTACCAGACTTCCAACTTCAAGTAGTTAGCGCTAATGACTTCACTAAAATCTTCTGCCTTTGATAACCATGGTTCGCTTGAGGAACCAAACATAGGAAATGGAAACTACCCACATCATTCATAAAATGTCAATTTGCATCCTCTATCGCCAATGCTGCTAGAGCTTCTCCCCAGGTAGATCCAATAAAATGTCCACTTTTTTTGACTTGATCTTAATAAGCTCTAGCATCCTCTCCTTGATTGAGCCAATAAAAACCTTTTTGCTACTGAGTGACAGTCATTGATATATTAGCCTCCATTTGCAGCCAAATCCCTCTTCTATTTACTATAGATCATTCTGCTCTGACTTGAGTTTGTAATGAAGCTGCCTAATTGTGTATTTAATGCATTGAGTTGGTAAAAACATGACTACCCATCCATCCCCCAATTTGTCTCCTGTAGTGATAAGATTGTTCCTTTCCACATAACAAACTTAATTAATAATCAACTGTCACAACATTCCTTCTCACAGTTTTAAAGGCAATTGACTGGAATCCTCAAAATATTGTTGGGTTAGAAAGGAAGCCCTGCCAACCTAGATTACCTTGGACAATCTACCATACTTTCATAACAACTTCAAAATTCAAGAGAAGAAGGTCAACAAATTCCTCATCCTCTTCACATAGACAACACCTAGAAAAGCTACACATCCTGAACTTTTTGCTTCTATCATCAGATAAGATTTACCTTTTAGTTTGTATCCATACAAAGGATATTGCCTTTAGTGCCAGTCTTTTCCAAAAAACAAACTGGTAAGCCAATTTTCCTCCTACAATACTCTAGATAACATTTGAAATATAATTTTGATAGGCTATGAGCCACCCTTATTAATTCATTGAATGAGTTTATCATCCCTATTCGCTCTTAAAATTGATCTTTCTTTTAGTATGTTGTGCAACAACTATTTTTGTTGGTTTGAAATATTCATACAACTTACATCTTTCCAAACCTATTCTTCACCATAAGGAGTACTCCTCACTTCCAAATAATCACTAAATTCACCACCCCATTGTTTCAACATAACTTGCCTAACCTCCACCATCTCATTGAAGGATCCTATAACATTATGTCCATTCCAAGAATCATCCCAAAATCTTGGCACCATCCTCAATCTGACATGTCAAATGATGTGATCATAAGTATAGAGTCTAAAATAAAATTCCAAATTGTAGAGCTTTGAGGAGGATTTCTAATGGTTAAAATCTTGTTATCTTCCTGACTGTCCTAATGTCTGGCTCTCAACACCCTAACTCACAGCAATTCAAGATTTGTATACATCACCCACACTAGTTTAGCTCCTAGAGCCCTATTCGTTATATCCCAGCCACATTGTCCAACACCACCTTATTGCTTGTGCATGCATATCTCCTCCCAAGCTAGGAAAGGTCTCTTATCCTCGTCCCTTCTCCCATTCCAATATTCTTTTGCATCATTTGCTGAATCAATTTTAATATCTTTTTAGGAATCTTCATACACATCAATGAAAATACAAGAATGACAAATATAGTCATTTTGAGCAGCAAAATCCTACCAACAGATGTAAGCCATCTGCTTTCCAACCCTCCATTATTTTGACACATTTATCCATAATCTTTTTCCAAAGGTTAGCCTTTGATGCCCCTTCAAAGAGTGGATGCCTAAATACTTGTTTGGTAGTCGACCCACTTTCATTCCCAAAATTGCACTAATGTTTCTTTGAAGCTGAGCATTAGTGTTGAAAAAATAAATTTCTAACTTCTACCAATTAACACAATGCTTTGACATCGTATTGTTTTTGTCAAGAAGAGCTCTGATATGCCTTTCCTCCTAAATAAAAGCCTTCCTTGCAAGATATGTATCACTTGCAAACTACAAATGTGTAAGAGGGTGAATACCATTAACTATTTTAATGCCTTTCCAACACCCTTCTAGCCTTGAGTTTGTCACTAACCTTCTCAGTACTTCAACCATAATGATGAAGATGAAAGGAGATAAAGGGTCTCCTAGCCTCAGTCCCCTAGATGATTCAAAGAAGAACCCATGTGAGCTTTCATTAACCAAATTAAAGAACCTTAGAATGGAAATGCAACTCTCAATCCACCTCACTCATTCTTGAGAAAAAGTGAAGCACTCCAACATGTTAATGAAAATCCCTTGTTAAATTCATAAAAAATTTCCCAATGTCGAGATTAATCATCATCTCTTTCAGTTAGTTGAACTAATAGAATAGATGGCCTTGTGTGCTATAATGTGGGGGGAACTCACTCTACTCTTATGAAATGATGGATCCCAAGACCAACTTAAGTCTATTGGACGTAACCTTAGATATTATTTTATAGATTGTGTTGCACATAGATATAGGCAAAAATCATTTAATGTGGCTTTGCCATCATTTTTGGGGATGAGGGAAATAAAGGCATTGTTAAAATGATTTAGCACAAAACACCCAACCCTAGATTCTTTTATAACCTCCAAAATCTTACTCCAACATACCCTAGAATCTTTGATATAATATTGTAGGAAAGCCATCTGGCCCAAGAGCCTTTTCTCCCCCATGCTGAATGATACTTTTAACTTCAGTCTCAAAAACTGGGGCATAAAGCATTTTGTTCAGATCCTCTAAAATAAGAGTGGGGATGATAAATGCTAAAACATTTGAATCTTCTTCAGTAGAGTTAAGATCACCATCAAAAACATTATAGAAATGTGTTATCACTTCTTGCTTAATATCATTTGGGTTGCTTAGTCCAATCTCGTCCTCATAGAAAATTGAAAAAATATTATTATAGGATCGTCTCACTTTCACTGAATTATGGAAGAAGTTAGTATTCTTGTTCTCAGAAGCCAACCATGTCACACAAGACTTTTGTTACTAGTAAACCTCCTCCCTTGCTAATATCTCAACATATTTCATATTCAAAGTTAATTTTGTTTGATATTACACTTTCCCCATCCCAACATTAGTCACTAATAAATGTAGAGAAACCAATTCTTCTTTTAGTTTAAATTTCTCACTAAACATATTTTGAAAAGTCTCCCAATTCCAAATCTTTAGCTAATATTTGATATAGTATAAAATTTTCAAGAACGTGAAGGTCTTATTATCTAGTTTCACATGGGTTGTCCTCCACCATTCTTTGATTAAATCCTCCAAATCTTTGTGTCAGGGTCACATTGTCTCAAATTTAAATGGGGCTCTCCTCGAGGAAGAGTCCTCTTGAATGTTAAGACATATGGGATAGTGATCTAAACCCATGATGATAATTTTTTTTCATTACAAACCCATTTCAAAGCACCCAATTTCTAGCTAAAAGGAACCGATCAAGTTTCTCTACTATGTTACAAAATCTTGATCTTCTATTATGTCCAAGTAAACTAACAGACGAGTGCACCAAGTTGTGGTTCCAAAAAGATGACACACAACTAAAATTTCAAAATTTCCAAAAGTGCATGCACACTTTTAAAAAACTCTATAAATGGGCTGCAAACCGCGACCCATTCAATTTTCCCTTATTTCCTTGTGCTAGTCTCTTCTTTCCCCTCAATAGCATGCATGCGGTTTGTGGAAGTTGAAGAATTTTCTCTCTTCTCAAAATGCCCCCTCATCACCGAAGATCAAGATCAAGATTGTCAAGTATGTTTTCTACTCTTCTTTTTGCATTGTTTTTTATGTTTTTGCATTATTTTGTATTTTTTTTAATTTTTGCTTCAAATTTGTTTATTTATTTAAAATGAAATTGGTTTCTTATCAAAAAATGTGAATAATCAACCACCAAATCCCCAACCTAATCAAAAGAATCAAAATGAAAATCCTTCACAAGATCAAAATAAAAACCCTCCACAAGATCAAAATAAAAAACCTCCACAAGAAGAGCAAGAAATTTCGCAACCTCCACCAATTGAAAGACCTCCTTCTGACACCCAAGAAAATGTAATGAATGAAATAGAAAGAGGAAAAAATGAATTAGAAGTAATCATTGGTAGTTTGAAAGGTTATAGGAAAACTGATCCTATGAGAGCACAATTGGCATCCTCCATTGAGTCCATTATGAGCCATGTAGCTTCTATTAGTGGTCAGTTGGATATTTGGCATGTTAAGAGAGAAGAACAAAGAAGATATTATGCAAACAAATTATCCTATAAAGACATAAGGAAAAAGGACATAGCAAAAGGTAGCATATGTGCATTGTTTAAAAATCCCAGAGAACAAGATACTGTTAAACATACAACTAAAAGGTTCCCCATCCATTGGTGCATACATGATGATATTAAAAATAACTTTTGGGATAGATGGTGGATGGTCTTTGATGCCCCTTCCTACAATAATTGCGAGGTTCCAATGTATTTCTTAAAGAAATTCTATTGTGAATTTTTCCTTGGGGAGATCCTCAATTATTTTGATATGTTATATTCTCAGGGTAGAGGTGGGGGGTTGTCATTTGAGAGGTCAGAGGCACGTCATGACCCTAATGTAGTTAGGGTGCCTATTGTCAAGCCACAAGGTGAGCATGTGATTATTACTTTAGTTGTGAAAGAACATGTAGAGACCAATACTCTAGGGGCTATCAATGCTTTGAAATAGACCCTCATTCATTGTGCCAATCCATTTGTTGTAGAGGATCCTTCTTTGCCTTGCGATCACATGTGCACATCATGTGGATCCTTATGCACCTTTGGCAGTCATGTTGGAGATACTATGAACGATTGGCTAGTCACTGATGAGTTCCTAAGTGACACATTTTGCATTGACACACAAGTAAATTAGAATTATAATAAACTGATTTGATCACATATCGTATGTACAGTGATGACTAATTAATTAGCATGTCTTCAGATTGTTCAAAATTTAGGGTAAGAGTGTTGATGGCCCTATTACAGATTCCTCGACCCCATTTTATGTCTCATCAATGAGTTGAGAGGTATGTATCGATTTAATCATTTAAATTAATACATATTTTTATTAAGTAATCATAAGAAGGATTGAATTTTTTTTTAATCCATGTGCATTAGTTTTCTACTCGACTGTCGATATTCACAAGGGACTTTGAGCCTAGGCATGATACGAGCTTCTTAGAGGTATATTTGTTTCATGTTAATTTAATTCATTTGATTATATTTGTTTAGTGTTTCATGTTACACGTAAATTGTATTATATGATTTGCAGTTGTTGACGTCTGAGACTCCTCATCTTTGCCAGTCCATCGATCATGGAGTTGTTAGGATAAACCACAAACATAAATAAAAACTACATGCAAATATAACCAATAATAGAAAATAATAGATCACACATAAATGAACACAAGGCACCAAGATTTAACGTGGTTCACCCAATCCCTGGGCTACGTCCACCAAATAGAAAGTCCAATATTATTACAATCTAGTGATTACAACCTGATTATAATCCGTAATCCCTTACAACTCAATATCGTTGCAAGAAGCAATTTTGCATCACAACATCATGAAAAATACCTAACCCTAAACCCTTTTATACAAGTATTTTATGCTGTTTTAGGGTTACAACATGTCGGCTACAACGTCGGCCACGACCCAAATTATGAAGTATGTACAATACTTTCCTGATCAGTCACCATAATCTAACAATCTCCCACTTGGAGACTGATCCTTTAGCAATACCACTACCACATGGGGCTCCCACTGGATCAAACCACCCTGGACTCTGCTATTCTTTGATTCATGTTCAGTCTAAAAGACCAACTGAAGTTGAAGGGGAGTTCAGCTTCTCCCTTGTTACAACCTTTGTCAACATATATGCTGGATTATCATTTGTATGGATCTTCTCCAGCTTTAGCTGTCCATCCTCCAAAATTGACCAAATGAAATGGTACCACAACTGTATGTGTTTGGTCTTAGAATGCAGAGCTAAATTCTTTGCAAGATGAATGTCACTCTGACTATTTGTGAACAAATAATTATCCTTCTGAGGATGTCCCAATTCTTCCAAGAAGAACTAAAGCCATATCATCTCCTTAGCTGCCTCTGTAGCAGCAACATGCTCTGCCTCTGTAGTGGATAGAGCATTAATCTTCTGTAATCTAGAAACCCAGCTCATAGCTGCCCCACCAACAGTAAAGACATAACCTATAGTACTCCACCTAGTATCAATATCCCCTGCCAAATCTGAGTCAACATAGCCCTATAAATCAGTAGTAGAGCCCCCAAAGTGTAAACACTTATTGGATGTTCCTCTCAAATATCTGAGAATCCACTTGACAGCATTCCAATGCTCAAATCCTGGATGACTCATATACCTGCTAATGACTCCCACTACATGTGCAATATCTGGCCTAGTACATACCATAGCATACATCAAGCTTCCTACAACTGAAGCATAGGGTACCTTAAACATCTTATCCTCCTCTTCTTGTGTCTTAGGACACATCTCCTTAGTTAATTTCAAATGACCAGGTAAAGGTGTGCTGACAGCTTTAGCATTCTCCATAGAAAAATGTTACAACACCTTCTCAACATAATTAGCCTGAGATAGTGTTAATGTTCTATTCTTCCTATCTCTGCAAATATTCATACCAAGGATTTGTTTTGTTGCCCCCAAATCCTTCATAGCAAATGCATGTGCTAACTGGCGTTTTAGCCTTTTAATATGATCCATGTTAGACCTAGCTACAAGCATATCATCAACATATAAACATAAAATAATGTAGTTATCATCATCCAACCTCTTAAAATAAACACAGTAATTTGAATGACACCTATTATATCCATGCTCATGCATAAAACTATCAAATTTCAGATACCATTGCCGAGGTGCTTGCATCAAGCCATATAAACTTTTCTTTAATTTGCACACTAAGTTCTCCTTACCTTTTATCTCAAAACCCTGTGGCTGAGCCATATATATTTCTTCATCCAAATCACCATGAAGAAATGTTGTTTTAACATCCAACTACTCTAAATGCAAATCTTCAGTAGCCACAAGACTTAAAACAGTACGAATAGAAGTCATTTTAACAACAAGAGAAAATATCTCATCAAAATCAATTCCCTTTTTCTGTGCAAATCCTTTTACAACTAACCTGGCCTTAAATCTTTTTTGACCTCCTTCCTCTTCTTTCAACCTGTAAACCCACTTATTCTGTAAAGCCTTTTTACCTGCAGGCAACTTGCATAGATCCCATGTCTTATTCTTCAGCAAAGAGTCCATTTCATCTTTCATTGTAGACTCCCACTGAATCTTAGTATTCACCTACATAGCTTCATCATAACTTTTAGGCTCACCAGCATCAGTAAGTAAAATAGAATACAAAGAGGGAGAAAATCTTTGTGGAGGTCTAATTTGCCTCGTTGACCGTCTAACATTCATCAGTGTGTGCGGTATTTGTTGTTACAGTTGTTGCAAATCATGAGGAATAGCTGGAACATCAGCTTTTGGAGTATCATCCAATACTACATAATCATCTTCTTTCTTCTCATGCTGCTGCAACAGATCTTTGTACAAAACTTTCTCATTGAATATGACATCCCAACTTCTAACAATTTTAAGATTTTCAAAATCCCAAAGCCTATAACCAAATTCATTAATGCCATATCCAACAAAGACACATTTCTTTGATTTAGCTTCTAGCTTGGTTCTATTTTCAGAGTCTATATGAGCAAAAGCTTCACAACCGAAGTTCTTGAGAAAAGAATAACTCACCTTCTTACCAGTCCATGCCTCCTCTGGAATACCACAACCCAAAGGAGTAGAGGGACCTCTATTAATAAAATATACTACAGTATTGATAGCCTTCACCCACATGTGTAAGGGCAACCTAGCATGCAACCTCATGCTCCTTGCGCTCTCCATTATAGTCATGCTCATGCGGTCAACCACTCCATTTTCCTGTGGAGTCCTTGGAACAGTTTTTTGTCTATGAATACCATTAGTGGAGCAATAATCTTCAAATTCATGACTGCAATACTCACCACCATTATCAGATCTAAGACATTTCAATTTCTTACCAGTCTCATTTTCAACCAAGCATTTCCATTTCTTAAAAGTTTGAAATACATCAGATTTTTGTCTAAGGAAATAAACCATACTTTTCTAGTTGCATCATCAATAAATGTAACATAATAATGAGAGCCACCAAGGGAAGATACCTGAGGTGGTCCCCATACATCTGTATGCACAAGCTCTAATTTCTCCTTTTTGTTTTCCTTCCCAGTCTTTACAAAACTCATTCTCTTTTGTTTTCCATACACACAACTTTTACAGAAATCCATATTAACACATTTCAGACCTGGTAAAACTTTCTTTGAATGAAGTACTTTCATACCTTTCTCACTCATGTGCCCAAGTTTGTTGTGCCACAATGCTGTATCAGAATCTACAACAACTATTTGTTCTCGCTGCTCAACTGCAGCAATTGTTCCTGAACATTCATTTTTCTCTGAAACAATCAAAGTAGAAGGAATAATATGACCTGTACAAAGATATAAGGTGCCTACTTTCACGCCTTTTGCTACTACAAGGGAACCTTTTGAAACCTTCCAATTTTTATCATTAAAAGTAACTATACAACCCTCATCACCGAGTTGCCCCGCTGAAATTAAATTCCTACTCAGCCTTGGAACATGTCTTACCTCATGTAGTAGCCAATGATTCCCACTTTGCAACTTAATCTTAATTTTTCCCTTTCCAACAATTTGACGGAGTTCATTATCCCCCAAATAAACAAGCCCAAAATCCCCTTGGACATAATCAATGAAATAACCTCTATGAGATGTAGCATGAAATGAAACACCAAAATCTAAAACCCATGAATCATCAACATTTTCTAAAGATAGAAGCAAAGTATCCTCTTCAGATTTGTTACTTACCACATTTGCCTCCTTGTCTCCATCTGATTTATCTCCTTCATTTTTCTTTCGATTCTAGCAATCTTTCTTTTTATGCCTTGGTTTCCCACAGTACCAATAGTCATTTGGTCCTCTCGATTGAGACCTCTTCCCCTTTGACTTTCCTCTTGATTTCCCACGATTTCCAGAGTTACTTCCTCTCTCAGTCGTTCTACCCCTGCTTTGTGCATTCAAAGCACTTCCTGATGTAGATCCACCTTAGGATTTCCTATGAGTTTCCTCACTCAAAACAACACCGATCACATCATCATATTTTAGGGTACTAGATCTAGGAACAGAATTACTCACTGCCATTACCAAGCCATTCCAACTTTCAGGCAAAGAACAAAAAATCAAGAGAGCCTTAATTTCTTCATCAAAATTTATACCCACAAAAGATAACTAACTAGTAATAGTATTAAACTCATTTAAATGATTTGCAACATATCCACCTTCTGCCATTTTCATATTAAATAAATGCTTCATGAGAAATACCTTGTTTGAAGCGGAGGGCTTTTCATACAGTGTTGCTAGAGTTTTCATCAACTCTTCTATCATCTTTGCTTTTTTAATATTAAATGCCACTGATTGTGCCAGGCATAACTGAATGCTTCCAAGTGCCTTTCTGTCCAAAAGATCCCATTCAAAATTTGACATAGATCCCTGATTCTTGGCTTTGCCTTCCAATAGTTTTCATAAATCCTTCTGATATATATAGTCTTCCATTTGCATCTTCCATAACTGGAAGTTCTGCCCATTAAACCTATCAACGCTCAGTTTACCCTCATCTGCCATTGCTCCCACTCAACCATGAGACTCCCACTCAACTGTGAAACTTTCTTGCAGAGGATAACTAAAAAACAACTAGGCTCTGATACCACTTGTTAGGATAAACCATAGACAGAAATAAAAACTACATGCAAATATAACCAATAATAGAAAATAATAGATCACATAGAAATGAACACAAGGCACCAAGATTTAACGTGGTTCACCCAATCCCTGGGCTATGTCCACCAAATAGCAAGTCCAATATTATTACAATCCAGTGATTACAACCTGATTACAATCCGCAATCCCTTACAACTCAATACCGCCGCAAGAAGCAATTTCTCATCACAACATCATGAAAAATACCTAACCCTAAACCCTTTTATACAAGTATTTTATGGCATTTTAGGGTTATAACATGTTGGCCATATGTCAACTACAACGTCGGCCACGACCCAATTTTTTTTTGTATGTACAGTACTTTCCTAACCAGTCACCATAATCTAATAGGAGTTACTACTGTGATGGCTAGTTCAGAGCCATTGACTGAGATATGAAAGAGTTTTCATAGTTTTAGTTGTTATTTATAATAGTTAGTATTGAAATTTCAAATTGTATTTATAAGTATGATCGAGTGATTATATTGATTGAATTGGTGTAGGGCCTTGTTACTCCCAATCATCTGCAAGCCTTTGAGGTGGATGTATAGAGTGACTATTTGATGGCGGTAAGAAAATAATTAATTTTGTGTGTACATATATTTGATTTCAATGTATAATAATTATTGATTCATATATACTTTATTTGTATTAGCTCCAGTTAGAGAGGATCCTAAACAAGAGGACAAGCGAGTGTGTGATGAAGACCCCATCATCCTTATCATCTCCCTCTACGCAATGACCAAAGACCTCTAGGAATTAGTTTCCTTTGCCTCGTGGGAAGGAGAAGATATACGGATAGACACACATGTATAGGCATTAGTGAACATATATATTGGATTTTATGTTAGTGGACATATTTGACATACATTGGATGTATATATGACATTTTATATTTGATGCATGACATATATTTGATGCATGACATTATTAGACTTATGACATTATTTGTTATCATAATATATTATATGTTTGTTCATGTATGAAATTATTTGTTATCATTATATATAATATGTTTGTTCATGTACAACATTATTGGTTATCATAATATATATCTTGTTTTTCTTGTTTGCATTTTAAGTATTTCATGTATTTCATTTAATGTAATTTACATCCAAAATGATGCAGAGTTCTCACACCAAAAGCTAGTGGATTTCAACAAGAACACTATTAAGGAAAACTACCTTTCCCACCTTCCTAAGTGTCTTCAAAGACTCTTTCCAAATTGGTTACAACACTGAACAAACTTCTACCAAACTTCACAAAACTACTTGATCACTTTCCCCATTCAAAACTTGGGAAGCAATAAGGGAAAAATGAGCAAATTTGAGAAATGGATCCTAATCAACTTCTTGCTTCAAACTAACACCTTACACACTTCAAGGAACACCTAATGATGAGGTTTCCACAATTGGTTTACCTTCTAACATGTATTTTGCAAAATATCTCTCAATAGGCCTAATTGCCCTTGTAGCCCTTTTTGTGGTTTTAAGAAAACTTTATTTTTATCCACTAAACCTGGAAAAAAAAAGGTATTTCAATACCCTTTTTGAAGTTACACAAAACCCAAAAGCTTCAAATCCCCACCTACTCTAGCACTCTTGAACCTACGCAAGTCTCACAAGCCTAATTGGCCAAATCAAGCCTAGAACACTTGGAATGTGCAAGAATGGGTTCTTAGGATTGGTTTTCTATTAAAGAGGGTCTTATTAAACCTTTTCCAACATGGAATTACTATTTTCCAAGTTTCATAACCCAACTCCTAGCCCTGTCCACAAAATCAACATTTTAAGGACTAAAAACACCATATTTTCACACTAGGGCACGTTCATTAACCCCTTAGATCATCTAATAAAATTATGAAACTTAGGAATCTGAATCTACCTACCCTAACCTTGTAAATACCAGAAGGGCATTGAAAATCAACCATAGAAATGCAGGTTAGGGCCACATCTTGCTTGAAACCCTTAATTTAAAGATTTTGAAACCTACTTAGAAAGAAAATGCTCTAACTTGCTTGAAAATTAATAAAAAAACTTGAAACAAAATGCACTATAATCTAGAAAAAAAAATTGTTCAAAACATCCAACTATATTTGGCCTCCTAATCCATACAAGTTCGTACAATAGACAATTTCTCAAAAAATCTATATATTTGGTATTAAAAATTTGTTGAACGTACACCTTATGCCTCCTCTAACTTCATAAAGGGTGTTTTAATCATTTGAAATCCATTCCAATTGATTCCCATTTGGTTTGATTGGTTACAAAGTCAGTTTCAATGTTTTCCAAAAAAATGCTAAAATTGCTAAAAAGTTGTCAGCAACTTTTATTGCAAAATGCAATTTTTGCACTAACTCTTCCTAGAACTTAACCAAGTCATTTTTGGTAACAAATAAGACCTATATAAGGTTTAAAAACTCTCAAAACACTTCTTGAGTCAACTTATTAACAAGAACAACAAAAAAACAAATATTCTTAGGACTAAGGCAACTTGGGTTTATAGGTGACCTCAAGTTCTTTGACCTAACAATTAAGGATTGCCTCCTTACCATAAAAAAAAAACATGTTCAAAATGAGGTGTATGATCACCTATTTACCTTCTATCATGAGTCTCCATCGTTGGATGAGATGACATATCCAGTTGCCACCTAGGTGCCCTGCACCACAAAATAAGGGTAGGAAACATTATAATAAGCTTTGATAGTATCTTTTGACATGTGATAGAGGCTATGATATTAATTTGTATTTAGATTTTAAAAGTTATGAGTAGCTTATTTGGAGTTTTTGTTGAGATGAGAACAATGAAACTTGAATTCTTATTATTGTTGTACAATTAACATTGAAGTTTGACTCTTGAGTTGGCTGTAGTATGTAAATGTCTAAGCTTGAATCTTATTGTCATTATAAAAATTTGAAGAGTTTATAAATGCTCTATCTTCAGAACACAAGAAGACTCGAAATAAAGTTTTTAATTTATTCATGGAATTTGATATCAATATTGCTTGCTCATCAATATTGTAGTATCAATTAGACAACTTAGAAGAATGTCAAACACAATCTCCATGAGAGGGACCAAAAAGGAAACTGCATTAAATATTGAAGTTTTACCTTGGATTAAGTTAGTTCATGTTGGCAACTTTGTACTAGCCAACACTACAAGTTTCAACATCACCCGAGATGGGGCCGCAAAATCAAAATGAAATCCAATCTCCAAAAAGAGAGAGAGGTTATTATAAGTGTTAGCAACATGATCTTGTAGCACCTAGAATTGCATCCATACCTCGCATAAGCTCTGAGATATGCCTCGTCAAAGATCGTTGCCCTATGGCATTTAATAAATCTTAGGGTCAATTCAGTTTGGCGTGCCTGAGAATGTTTGAGTAGTCAACGAGACGAGATGATCTTGGGAATAGGATTTACTTAGCCACCCAAAGCTAACAAAACATGTAGTTCGATCCCACAATGAACAGTTAGAGAGATTCACTAGTTGGAAACTTTGTACTAGCCAACACTACAAGTTTCAACATCACTTGAAATGGGGCTGCAAAATCAAAACAAAATCCAATCTCGAAAAAGAGAGAGAGGTTATTGTAGGTTTTGGCAACACGATCCTGTAGCACCCATAATTGCATCCATACCGTGCACGAGCTCTGAGATATGCCCCATCAAAGATCGTTGCCCTATGTAATTTAGTGACTCTTAGGGCCATTTTGGTTTGGCATACCCGAGAATGTTCAAGCAATCAACAAGACATGACAAGCTTAAGACTAGGGTTCACTGGCCCCTTGGAGCTAACATAATAGACAGTTCGATCCCACGATGAATGGTTAGAGAGATTCACTAGTTGGAAACTTTGTACTGGTCAACACTACAAGTTTCAACATCACTCAAGAATATGGGGCCACAAAATCAAAATGAAATCCAATCTCCAAAAAGAGGGAGAGGTTATTGTAGGTGTTGACAACACAATCCCGTAGCACCCAAAATCGCATCCATACCTTGTACGAGCTCTGAGATATGCCTCGTCAAAGATTGCTTCCCTATGGCATTTAATGACTCTTAGGATCAATTTGGTTTGGCGTACTTGAATTTTTTGAGTGGTCAATGAGCTTGGACTAGGTTTTACCCAACCACCTAGAGTTAACATAATAGATAGTTCAATCCTGTGATGAACGGTTAGAGAGATTCACTAGTTGGCGACTTTATATTGGCCAAGACTACAAAGCACCACTTGAGATGGGGCCGCAAAATCAAAACAAAATCCAATCTCCAAAAAGAGAGAGAGAGGTTATTGTAAGTGTTACAAACACAATCCTGTAGCACCCAAAATTGCATCCATACCTCACACAAGATTCTAGATATGCCCCGTCAAAGATCACTGTCCTATGGAATTTAATGACTCTTAGGGTCAATTTAGTTTGGCATGCTCGAGGACTTTCAAGCGGTCAATAGGATGAGACTAGCTTGGGACTAGGGTTTACCTAACCACTTGGAGCTAACAAAACATACAGTTTGATCCCACAATGAATGATTAGAGAGATTCACCAGTTAACAACTTTGTACTAGCCAATACTACAAGTTTCAACATCACTCGAGATGGGGCCACAAAATTTAAAAAAATCTAATCTCCAAAAAGAGAGCGAGGTTATTGTAGGTGTCAAAAACACGATCCTGTGGCACCTAGAATTGCATCCATACCATGCATGATCTCTAAGATATGCCTTGTCAAAGATCACTACCCTATGGCATTTAATGACTCTTAGGGTCAGTTTGGTTTGGCATGCTTGAGAACATTCAAGCAACAAGATAGGATGAGCTTGGGACTAGGGTCTATCAGCCACCTGGAGCCAAAGAAATAGACAATTTGATCGCACAATGAATGGTTAAAGAGATTCACCAGCTAGCAACTTTGTACTGGCCAACACTACAAGTTTCAACATCACCTGAGATGGAGCCACAAAATCAAAATGGAATCCAATCTCCAAAAAGAGAGAGAGATTATTGTAGGTGTTAGCAACATGATCCTGTAGCACCTAAAATTGCATCCATACCTCGCACAAGATCTAAGATATGCCTCGTCAAAGATCACTTCCTTATGGTATTTAATGACTCTTAGGGTCAATTTGGTTTGATGTGCCCAAAAATGTTCAAGCGGTCAATGGGACAGGATGAGATTGGGACTAGGGTTTACCCTGCCACCTGGAGCTAACATAATAGATAGTTTGATCCCATGACAAACAATCAAAGAGATTCACTAGTTGACGACTTTGTACTGGCCAACACTACAAGTTTTAGCATCACCCGAGATGAGGCCACAAAATTAAAATGAAATAGGATCAAACAATAGGATCATGTAGCACCTAGAATTGCATCCATACCTCACAACGAGCTCCAAGATATGCCCCATCAAAGATCGCTGTCCTATGGCATTTAATGACTCTTAGGTTCAATTTAGTTTGGCGTACTCGAGAACATTTGAGTGGTCAACGGGATGGGAAAATATTGGTAATAAGGTTTACTTGACCACTTAGAGCTAATGGAACAAATAGTTTGATCCCACGACAAATGGTTAGAGAGATTCACTAGTTGATGACTTTGTACTGGCCAACACTACAAGTTTCAACATTACCCAAGATGGGGCCGCAAAATCAAAATAGAATCTAATATACAAAGAGAGAGAGAGAGAGGTTATTGTAGGTGTTGACAAGATGATCTTGCAGCACTCATAATTTCATCCATACCTCGCACGAGCTCCTAGATATGCCTTGTCAAAGATTGTTGCCCTATGACATTTAATGACTCTTAGGATCAATTCGATTCGACATGCCCAAGAATGTTTGAGTGGTCAACAAGATGGGATGATATTGGAACTAGGTTTTAGCTAGCCACTCAGAGATAACAGACTAGATAGTTCAATCCCATGACGAATGGTGAGAGAGATATGAGCAAGATATGTATGCCTAGGCCACTTTGTGCAAGATATAAGCAAAAGTTGCTAATTAGGCAAAATTGGGTCTTTTAGAGTTTTTGGTGAAGATAGCCTAGGATTAGGTTCTTTTAGTGGTTTTTTAATAATTTGGAACCTTTTCCAATTCCTAGAAGCAAAATGTAGTGAACTTTGCAAAAGTTGCAATTTTTGTGCAAAATTGCAAAAGTTGTAAAAGTTACTAAAAAATGTGTTAGGATAAACTATGGACAGAAATAAAAAAAGTACATGCAAATATAGCCAATAACAGAAAATAATAGAACACACAAAAATGAACACAAGACACCAAGATTTAACGTGGTTCACCCAATCCCTGGGCTACGTCCACCAAACAACAAGTCTGATCTTATTACAATCCAGTGATTACAACCTAATTACAATCCGTAATCCCTTACAGCTCAATACCGCCGCAAGAACCAATTTTGCATCACAACATTATGAAAAATACCCAACCCTAAGCCCTTTTATACAAGTATTAAACCGCTTTAGGGTTATAACATGTCGGCCATATATCGGCCATAATATGTCGACTACCATGTCGGCCACTGCCCAAATTTTTTTTTTCGGGGTGATGCCCCGAACCCCACTATTTATGAAGTATGTACAATACTTTCCTGATCAATCACCACAATCTAACAATCTCCCACTTGGGGATTGATCAGGCTCAACACTAAACAACAAAATGCAACTTGGTTGGAAAGGAGTGTGAAATCTGATAGGAAACCTTCTAACCTTCCAAAATATGTTTCCCATTCTCATATATCAAAGCATGGGTAGTTGAAATTTCCGAAACCTCCATTTGCAACTTTTTGCAAAAATTGCAAAAGTTGCTCAAGCAACTTTGCAACTTTTGAGCAATTTTTGCTCTTTACATCTTTTGGTGAAATGGGTCCATCTAGGAGTATTCTAGGACCCTAGTTAAGATTCCTAGGACCTATTAGGTAACCAAATACCTTAATTTCTCATCCATAATAACTTTTAACCTAATGAATAATGTTTGGCTCATTGAGTAACTTTTGACCAACCTAGGAATGTGAGTGCTTCCCCATGTTAAAAACCGTCTAACCTTCCAAAATATGGTTCCCCATGCTCAAATACTTGATCATGGGAAGTTACAACTTCAAAAACTATCATTTGCAACTTTTTGCAAAAAATGCAAAAGTTGCTCAAGCAACTTTTTGAGCAACTTTGCAACTTTTGAGCAATTTTTGCTCTTTACATCTTTTGATCAAATGGGTCCATCTAGGACCATTCTAGGACACTAGTTAAGATTCCTAGGACCTATTAGGTAACCAAATACTTTAGTTTCTCAAACCTAACAGCATTTTACCTTAGGATTCCATGTTTTTGTAATAATATTGAATCTAATGAACAACTGGATCTACTCTACATTTTAATGTCTCAAGTATTGCCTCGTGATCTGACTCACAAACCTTCCAAAGAGTCTTATTATGTGGTTTTCTACCATAATTTATCAAGTGGATATTTGATGCGACAAAAAGGTTTGAATAATGAAGAATCTTCTTCTCTATTTGCCAATCCTTGAATAACCACAAGTTAGGGTTCTTCATAGAATATCGTCTAAGCCATGTGTCGGTTACAACCACCACACCTATATGGTACTCTAAACCTTCACCAACTATAACCAAGTAATTCAATTTTTTTTGGCTTGGAAAAAATGACACAAATAATAATTTATCCCTTCTTCATTGTCTTTAGGTGTAGTAACAACAAAAACATGGCTTGCATTGACAAATGTACAAAATGCGTTCATTAATTCAGAAAATTCTTAGGTAAAAGTCATAAAGTTATATATTGAATTTACAAAGATATATATATATATATATATATATATTACTAGGTTGCACTATATTAGAAAAGCAGTCAAAGTCAATGGATGAATCCATCTCTACTATTTCAAGTGCTTGTGGGGGATGATAGGTGTTGATTGGGTCTAAAACTCATATATCCCATTTGTCCACCCACTTAGTTGATTCACACTCATCCCAACTTTCATCTACACATGATGGACAACATTATACCATTTTTCGTGTTTGGATACTCTATGAACCTACATTAGAGCTTCTAAAAGAGTGCAACTCACTTGATCCTATTAGTGTGAAACAATCCTCATATGGTGCAATGTTAGTATTATCTATCAACCAAAAAAATCTACGAATTGTAGACTGACCTTCCTTACTTTGACCCATTATAGTGTGACACCACTAGATGATAGATTTTGCATCTATCAATGTTGCTCCTTCTTTGTACTTTAGTTCTTCACAAGATAAGACTCTTTTGATGCATGCACCATCATGCTCTTCCTTTCCATGACCAGCCTCTTTGAAATTCCACATGTGCTGGATTCTACACAACCTGTGCATCTTGTTCAACCAATAGAACATCTGTGCATTCTTGAAGTGAAATGTGCAATTGTTTGACCAAATGATGCAAGGAGGGAAAGAACTAGGGCCACAAGATCACCTAGCAATCCAAACCAACCTTGTAGAGTTAACACAACATAAACAAACACACAAAGAGAACATTACCATAGAGAGAAAACAAAATGTAGAAGTTGATGTAAGCCAACTTCACAGTGTGCCAAGATCACCTGCATGCAAATAACCTGTCGAAGGGAAACCAAAGAAAGAAGAGGTGGAGCTTGGAGAAACTAAACAAACTAAGAGAGAAAATATTGCAACAAAGAGAAATATATTGCTATACAATATGCCATAAAAATGAGTTTTGAGTTATGAAATACAATGAGAGAGCCCAAATATAAAGGCCTTAAGGAAGCTTTTAGAACAAGATGGCAAGTGCTAGAAGATAAGGTTGACAACTAAGAATACATCCACAAAAGGTGGAATATCCTCAATCAAGGTGAGAGGATAAGTATGACTAGATAGGAAAAAACTCCTGTGTTGTCAACAACTCATCAACTAGAACTATTAAATAAATGCATTAACCTAAGTAAACTTAAGTAAAATAATAAATAAATAATTATTTACTCTAACACCCCCCCTTAAGTGCAACTTAGGGGAATGCCTTAAGCTCACAAAAACTAAGATGAAATGTAGAATGGGTCCCGACAGCAAGGCCATGTTAGGTACCCATGTACAATGCAAAGAAATGCAACCTCTAAAAATGGGGAAAGAGTGAAAACCTCATGGGAAAAACCATCCCCCAAAAAGAGGTAAGAAAATCTAGTGAAGGAATGAAGAAGCCTCCAACTAGTGGATTGTCCCAAAAAATAGGAACAAGAAAAGATCATGAAGAACATCACTGAAGCATGAAGAAGCTGCAAACTCTGTCATTAGAAAGAAACTGCTGATCTAAAGAACTTCCATGGAAGAAGAAGGCATGAACCGAGCGTGTCTATATGGTAGATGATCCATCTCACCAAAATGCATAGGTAGCCAACCCCTGCAATCGCCTAGTATATAGGATCAGGTACTAAATACATAGTTCACACTATCAAACCATTGAACCAAGGAAGCATTAGAACAACATAATAACCCCCCCTTAATGCAGACAAGGTGAGATGATAGGCAACTAAAAAGGTGGACCAAAATCCTCTGCAAAAAGAACCAAGAATGACAAGAGAGTTGAAGAGGTACAAAAACCTATAAAGGCATGGTCACATCAACTCTACATGGGGCAAAAAAGAAAGAGGGCACAAAAATAGAAAACAACTATCCCCTCCATGGTGCTTTATAAAATAATGCAAGTACAACTATCTCAAAACAATATTCATGAACCCAAAATGCAATAGTGGCACTTTATGTCAGTGTGTTTACATAAAGATGCTTACAAATGATAGCTACAATGATTAGAAAAGGAAAAAAGCTGATACAAAAGATAGTACATCTCAAAACAAAAGATCCCATGCCATGAAAATGATCCTCGGACCTGGAACACCCAAGATATCCACCATAGAGAAAAAACACCAAAAACATGATAGAAAGAGCATGGGGCAAAATCTAAAGGAAATGTCAGTATTTCTAAAAATATGACAAAACCAAATTTCTAAAAATATAACGTTTTCAAAAAATGAAGATGGGATGCAAAAGATATGCTTGCTAGAGTGAAAAATAGAACTTTGGACTTTGACTACAAAAACAAGCTACAAAATTGCATCAAAACCTAAAAATACCTCACCAATGTCTCTATCTTGGAACCAACTTTTTGGTGCTTCTTTCAGATCGAAAAAATACCTTTGTATGCTCAAGTTATGGCAAAAAATTGCAAGTAGGTCAAAAAGGGACCTAGAGTACTGGCAGGGGTGCTGATGTAGGGTGATGTCATGTTGACATAAAAAAATCACTATGTTAAAATTGATGGCTTTGCATCTATCGCAGCAAAAAAAGGGGCTAGGCCATGTGGCAAGATGTTGATGTGGACGGGTGACGTAGCAGGGACCATGTGGTAGATGCTATGTCACCTGCGCCACTTGTCACCTAGAGCTTGGTCAAAGTGTGCTAGAAGTCCAATTATGTAGCAAGTGGCAGTGGGGCCACAGGTGGGTGGCGGCAGTTGGTGGCGATGGCCACAGTGGTGGCAGGGACCGGTGTCACCATGGCAGAGGTGGTGGGCAGGCGGTGTTGGGGTGGCCACGGAGCGATGATCAAAGGTGGGCTACGCTATGGTGGTTCTGTGGTGCTATGCCAATGGAGGAGGCCACATAGCAGCATGGGGGTGCTCCCTTTTTTTATTTTTGCGTGCCAAAAATGTTTGTACAGTCTGTACGGCTAGCTTGAACTAATTTTTTTTGCCTCCTAGAGCTCCTGTCACCAAAATCGAAAAAAATTATATGGATCCTGACTATAAAGAACCTTCTGAACTCAATGGAAGCATTCGTTTAGGCCCAAAGTGCTCCAAAAAAATGCTCTTCCCCGAGATTGAAGGAAAAAATACAAACAAAATAGGGTTTGTGTCTTTGAATCACGGCTTCAAAAATCCTTCAGCCAAGAAGCAGTAGGGAGGCTCTAATACCATGTAGAAGTTTATGAAAGCCAACTTCATAGTGCACCAAGATGACCTGCATGCAAATAACTTGTCGAAGGAAACCAAAGAAGGAAGAGGTGCAGCTTGGAGAAACTAAACAAACTAAGAGAGAAAATATTGCAACAAAGAAAAATGTATTGCTATACAATATGCATTGAAAATGAGTTTTGAGTTATGAAATACAATGAGAGAGCCCGAATATAAAGGCCTCAAGGAAGCTTGTAGAACAAGCTAGAAAGTGCTAGAAGATAAGGTTGACAACTAAGTACACATCCAAAAAAAGGTGAAATATCTTCAATCAAGGTGAGAGGATAAGTATAACTAGATAGGAACAAACTCTTGTGTTGTCAACAACTCATCAATTACAACTATTAAATAAATGCATTAACCTAAGTAAACTTAAGTAAAAGAATAAATAATTACTAAATAATTATTTACTCTAACACAAAACACTTTATTGATTCATGAAATAATCAACATACATGCCCAGTTGTAAGGACTTTTGTGTTACAACCATATATAATATACATTTAAGATCTAAGATCCAACTTCAAATTCGTACTTCCAGACATATGCCACAAAATTGCTTAGTCCTCCAAAAATATGCTACCAAAAATCTCTACCCTAACACTAAGCCTAAACACCTTATGTATACTTACCAAAATGGCTTACAGAAGATTCTAGAACATTACAAATTATTAAGGTCGACCCTAAAATGGTCTACACACATCTGAAGACAATATCTTGTCATAAAAGTCATTATTAGAACTAATCCTGCAAGTTAGCTCCCATTAAGAACCGAAAGACAAAAAACTCTTCCAAAATGCTAACACTTGGTATCAATAGGTTCACTCGACACATGAAGGATCACTCAACACATATTGAAGAACTTGATACATACTACATAGTGAAAAGGATAACACGCTAACCCTTGGGTTAACATTACATGGGATAACTTCAACTCGACATATACTGCAAAATTATTGACACTCAACAATTGCTGCAACTCAACAATGATTGCAACTTGACAAGAATTGGCAAAATGAACACAAATGAGCAGGATACCATGATAACCACAGGATGCTCCTGCATTAGACAACTAGGGTAGAAAGAAATGATTCTCTTGAATGATGCAAGTGTCACAGCCTGATCTGAATCCAAATCAAATTGAGAAATCCATGTAGCATCTTCAACTGGTCTATTTTTCCACTTTACCAAATATTCATAATACTTTTTTCCTCTTGTGCTTTTTCCAACTCTCTAATCCAATATTTGGTCAACCTCTTCAATCTACTTCTTAGGATATTCATCAGGTACAACAACTTCATCATCTGACTCATGATACTTATACATATCAACAACATTGAATATACAAGATATATCCATGTCATAAGATAACTCAACTTCATAAGCATGTCCACTGTCAAACTTCTTCAAGATCTTACAAGGTCCAAACTTCTTCATCTTCAACTTACTGTATGTTCCAATAGAAAATCTTCCTTTCTTCAAATGAACCATCACCTCATCACCAACTTTAAAACCATGATGTCTTCTAGACTTATCAACATTATCCTTGTACTTCTGATTACTTTGTTCCAACTTTAACTTTACTTCTTTATGTAAAGACTCCATAAAATCAACAAATTCTTCTCCTGCAACAATTCATTTTTTTTCACTAGCAACATCTCTTAAATCTGATACTCATCTAGGCTGCATTCTAATAACAATTTCAAAAGGTGTCTTCTCTATACTCCTATTCATAGAATTATTATACGCAAACTTAACTTGTGCCAATACCATCTCCCAATCATGTGGTTCATCTCCAACTAAGCATCTCAACAAATTACCCAAGCTTCTTATTTACAACCTCTGTTTGCCCATCAATTTGTGGATGGAATGTAGAACCAAATTTCAACTCAATACCCATCTTCTTTCACAAAGTTCTCAAAAAAAACCAACAAACTTACTGTCTCTCTTAGAAATAATACTTCTTGGTAATCCATGCAATCTCACGATCTCTTTGGAGAAAAGTTCAGCAACATGCTCAACATCTGGTGTCTTCTTACATGGTATAAAATGATCCATTTTAGAAAATCTACCCACAACAACAAATATAGAATCATACCTCTTTGCTGTCTTAGGCAATCCAAGAACAAAATCCATACTGATGTCACTCCAAGGTTTCTCAAGAATAAAATAGGTTTATACAATCCAATATTTTGACTTACTCCTTTTGCAACTTGACAAACTACACAACTCTTCACAAATTTTTGAACATCCTTATACATCTATGGCCAATAATACTTCTCCATCAACAAACTCAATATCTTATCAATTCCAAAATGTCCAGCCAATCCACCACTATGCTTTTCCCTAATTAAATTCAACCTCATAGAACTTCTAAGAATACACAACTGAATACCTTTGAACAACATACCTTCTTGAATGAAATATTCATCATACTTACTCATGTGATCTGTTAGATTTGGTGCTCTGCACTCTCTCCACACCTCATAAAATTAGGATCAGTATCATAAAACTCTTTCATGTCATCAAAATCAAGAACTTCAATCTTCATCTCAGTCAACAAAGAACATCTTCTACTCAATGCATCAACAACTCTATTAGTAACTCCACTCTTATGCTTGATCATAAATATAAAACTTTTCAAATACTCAACCCACTTCATATGTCTTCAAATCAACTTATGTTGACTTCCCAAGTACTTACTATAAAACTTTATGATTAGTTTACAACACAAACTCCTTAGGAATCAACTAATGTCTCCACTTCTTCAAAGCTTGAACAATAGCATAAAACTCTTGATCATACACATAATACTTCCTTTTAGCATCATTCAACTTCTCACTAAAGAAAGGAACAAGTTTACCTTCTTGAATTAATACAACTCTTATTGCACTACCACTTGCATCACATTCAACTTGAAATACCTTATTGAAATTATGCAAAGCCAATACAGGTAAGTCAACAACCTTTTGTTTCAAAGTTTCAAAACTCTTATTAGCTCCATGTGTCCACTTGAATTCCTTTTTATCTCATCTCATTGTCTCAGTCATAACATTACAAACAACACTAAAATTCTTTATAAACTTCCTATAAAAACCAGCCAAACTATGAAATGATCTTACCTCACCCACATTCTTAGGTTTAGGCCATTCCAAAATTGCTTTAACCTTCTTAGGATCCATTCTCAAACCATCAATTGAAATCACAAATCCCAAATACACAGTCTCCTCTTGCATAAAAGAACACATTTTTTCCCAGATTAATCATCAACTTCTCCTCTTTCAACCTTTGCAATACTTGTCTAACATGCTCAAGATTTTCTTCCTTAGTCTTACTGAATATCAAAATGCCATCCAAATAAACAATCAGAAAATGCTCAAAGTATTGAATGGTACTTTCCTTGCTTTAATTCCTAAGAAGTTAGGTGCTAATAGTATGGATTAGTTTCGAGCACTCAGTCTTTGTAATTATTTTTATAAATTTATTTCTAAAGTGCTTACTCTCAGAATTTTGTCCCTTCTCCCCAGCTTGATTTCTAGGCAGTAGAATGGTTTTGTTCCTGGTACGTAGGTTTTGGATTCAATTATCTTGGTGCATGAAAATATTCACTCTCTCACTACTTCCAAGAAATAGGGGTTTCTCCTTAAGTTAGATCTATCCAAAGCTTATGCTAGAGTAGATTGGGCTTTTCTTCTAAGAGGTCTCAAAGATTTTGGCTTTAATAAGAGATTTAGGGATCTAGTCTTTATGCTGGTCTCTTTGGCTACTTTCTCAGTTCTTGTGAATGGTTCACCTACCTCTTTTTTTTGGGCTTCACATCGTTTAAGGTAGGGAGATCTGCTTTCATCTATCCTCTTTATTTTAATGGTTGAATGTCTAAGAAGATTTGTGGTAAAGCTAGTGAGTGTGGGGGATTTTTTTGTTCTTAAACCCTCATCCAAAGAGTTGATTTTTTTGCATCAGTAATTTGTGGATGATTCTATAGTTATGGGAGAAGCTTTAGTTAGAAATGCTAGCAATATTAAGAGGGCTTTGGAGGATTATGGGCAAGCTTCAGGTCAAATTATTAATTGGAGTAAAAGTGTGATATATTTTGTCAATGTTAATGATAAGAGACAAAAAAAATTTAAAAGGATTATTGGCTGCGAGATTGGCACCTTACCGGGTTCTTATCTAGGATTACCTCTTTGTATGAACCCACCTGAGATCTTTTGGAGTTTGCTAATTGATAAAATTCACTCGAATTTAGCTGGGTGGAAAGGCTCCCTCCTTAGTCAGGTTGTTAAGGTTATTGTTCTCAAATTCAATTTATAGAGTGTTTCACTATATGCTCTGAGTATTCTTAAGATCCCTAGAACATTTTCGTTGGTTATTGAAAAAAATTAGAAGCTTTTGTTATGGACGGGTATGGAACAAAGAAAAGACTGCCCTTGATTGCTTGGGAAAAAGTTTGCATGCCTTTGAATAAAGGTGGCCTTGGTTTGAGAAGAGTTACCACTATGAATGATGCTTTTCTTACTAAGTTGTTATGGAGATGGCATAATGAGAAATGTGAATGGCATGATATTTGGACCAATACGTATAATAGGGAGAACCAAGATCTTAACTACTTTCTTAATAATGAGTTGGTGCAAGGGGGTTCTATGATTTGAAAAAATGATTAAAAATATAAACAGATTATTAAGAAAGGGGTTAGATGGAAGATGGGAAATGGGAGGATTGTTATTTTTTGGAATGATATTTGGATTCTTGATCACCCACTTAGTGCTCATCAAAGGTGGAATGATTCTATGAAGCAATGTAAGAATCTCTTCAGGATTTTTGTTGAAGATTATTGGGAGGGGAATAAGTGTCTAGACTTCAAGAGGGTGGATAGAAACTTGAATGATCTCAACAAGATTCTGAATGCGGTCTTCTTAAGCCATGAGGAAGATGCATTGATCTAGAAATTTAATTCTAATGGGCTCTTCTCTGCGTCTTCAGTGTATGCTAATGCTTTTGATGAGCATCTTGAGCCTTGTTGGGCTAAAACATGGTTTAAAGGTATGACTCCCAAAGTTAACATTTTTTTCTGGATTCTTTTGCAAGAATTTTTTTTTGACTACGGATAAATTATTGAAGAGAAGGTTCAACATTTTTAATAGATGTTACCTTTATAAGAATGATGCTGAGTCAATCAACCATATGACCTTGCACTACTCCTATACTAAAAGGGTGTGGGATAGGGTCAGTGGTCTGCTGAATATTGCTTGGGTTTTCCCTAATACCATTCAAAATTTTTTCAATGGTTGGAAGCCTCCTTCTAATAATGCCTTAGTTTTGAGATTGTAGGATTTTATTCTTCCATTCCTTTGCTGGGGTGTTCGGAAGGAACACAATGATAGGGTGTTTAGGGGAGTTGAATCAAATCTTGATTAGGTTTTCTATAAGATTAAGAATTTGGTGATTGAGAATATCAGATCTAATGGAAAAGATCAATAACCTCAAAATGAGTGGGAAGCATTGGTGATCCAGAATTGGAATCTTAATGATATCAGCTTGATGCAAATCGATCCTAACCTTAGGGATCTAACAAGATGTGATTGTCCCCCGTTATACTGGTATAAGATAAATTTTGATGGGGCCTCAAAGGGCAACCCAATAATTGATGGTTGTGGCATCATTATTAGGAATGTGAATGGAGATAGAATGGGGGGAATGACCATCCCTATTGGCATTCAAACTAGTCATGTGGCTGAGGCTAATGCAAAACTTTATGGTCTTATTTATGCAAAGAGTTTGAATTTGAATAAAATATGGCTTGAGGGGGACTCTCTTAATATTATTAATTGCCTTAATAGAATTACCAAGTATTCTTGGACTATTAACAATATTACTTGTCAAGCCATAGATAATATCAATTCCTTTGAAATTTGTGTTGTTACTCATAATTATAGAGAAACAAATCAAGTTGTTGACTGGGCAACTAATGTGGCATGTAAGAGTGAGGAAAAGGTAATATGGAACAATAATAATATAATACCTATAGAGGGGTGCTTATTGATTGAATATGATAAAGTTAGAAGTAAGAAAATGTACTTCAATAATGGTGACTATGTCGAAAAAATTTAATTATTTTATGGACATAATTGGGAAGCGTTGGGATTTTATGAGAAGGGCAGAGCATTTTCACTTAATTCCACATAGATTGTGGGTCTCATTTGCCACTGTGTGTCTTGGCTGTGAAATTGATTACAACATTCAGTTGTAGAGGGTTTTATGAGAATACATGATATTCATTTTTGAGATAGGAAGATGGGAGGAAAACCAAAACAAATTGAACTAGCTAGTTGTAAAGAGTGGTTGAAGAAGAAGGAAATCTAGGAAATTCTTGAGCAAGGAAAATTTATTGGTTTTATAGAAAAGTTAAAAGGAAATAACCCTGCTATTACTAGGTAGTTCATTAAGACTTGGAGAGATGGGACTGTTCTAGTGGGAAATCAAAGAATGGAGGTGACTAAAGAAATCATAGCCGAGGCTATAGGTTTGGAGATGAAGGGCATTAATTTTTTTCAGGATAGAAAGCTATTTGATAGAGTGGTCGACGAGTTTGTAGATTCAACCAAAGAATGCAATAGACTGATTAAAATAGGTAATTCCTACTTCAACCCAACTTCCATTTCACATCCTTGAAGATTTGTGGTGTTTTTGATTATTGAGTATCTTACTTTGGATGGTCACTTCACAAAGATTTATGGTCACCATTTCATGTTAGTCAATCATTTTAGGCATGGGATTAGGATAAATCTACCTTTTTATTTTAGACAATCTCTAGGTAATTCCATTTTGGCCTTTCAAAATGACCCAGATGGAGACCATGTATGCCATGAGGGGTTAATGGTTCTCATTATGAACCTTCTGAAGTCTAAAAAGGTGGATAGGTGTAGGCATAGTAAGAAAGAGATTGATTATGAGATGGAGGGCAGTGATTCAAAGGAGGACTTGGATAAGGAAACTAATGATGAAGGGGATGAGGTGGATGCAAAGTAGATAATGAAAGTGGATTTTGGGAATAGTTCCAAGAAGAAAAAGAAAGGAAAGCGAAGCGAGTCAGATTAAGATAGTGACTACGAGGAGCAAATGAGAAAGGGTTCTCAGAAGAGAGAAAGTGCAAGGAAGGGCTTGGGTAATAGGGGTTTGAATGAGGATAGGGTCTCTGTTCCCTCTGATGATGAGCCTTTAATTAAAAGGATGGAAAGAAAAAGAAAATTAGTGTCAGCTTAGAATGAGGGTGATGAAAATGTTCAAAATGAGGTGGATTTAGGCAATAATAGACAAAGGAAGCAGGAACACCATTTTGACCATAATAGGGAGGAGGTTGAGAAGGGGTTCCTAAAGGGAATCATGGGTAACCCAGGATCAATTGAAGGAGGTAGGGACCCTTAAATAGAAAATGCAGGCAATTTAAAAGGAATTTGAGCAGCTTAATATGATGACAAGTGGGGAGTGTACACTGAGCCAACATATTGATAGGCTGTCTGAAGTTATTGGCAATGCCAAAGAGGTTAAAAAATTAATGAAAAGGGTGCCTCCAATTGAAACCAAAAACAATAATTTAGAATAGGTCAATAAAGAAATCCAAAAAAGGATGGAGACCTCGGATGCTATAGTTAGTTTTATGAAAAAAATGATCAAGAATTTGGTCGACAAAAATTGTAGCATCCTAAAGAATGTGGCTGATAACTTCAATACTTTGTTGAAAAAAATGGATTAGGCTAAAGGACTTGACTCCTTTGTTGTGCATGAGGACTAGGGGCCAAGTAAGCGCACAAGGGCCAACTCCAAGAAGAATGTAGGAAGGGAAGTGAAAAAGTTGGATGAAATGAAAGCTATTGGAGAAATTATGAACATTTTGGCAGAACAAATTGTGGACTTGCTAAAAAATATGTAGTTATCTAGGTGTTGTCCTTTTGCTTTCTTTTTGCTATCTTTTTATGCATAGCTATACTTGGCCTCATGTTTCTATGTTTGTTTATTTTCTCACCGAGGGCATTTATTTTCTGAACTCTTTAGTTAGTTCTAATTTGCTACTTTGTTAAAGGTTTTGGGTCCTTTAAAACATATTTTTACATAATCAAAACAATCACAAAATTAGCAAAAAAGATTTTCAGAAATTCATTCATCAACCTCATGAAAGTACTAAGTGCATTAGTCAAACCAAAAGGCATATTAACCAACCATTCATACAAACTATCTTTTGTCTTAAAAGAAGTCTTCCATTTATCACCTTCTCTAATTCTGATATGATGATAGCCACTCTTCAAATCAATCTTGGTAAAATATTTTTCTCTACTCAAATAATCTATTATGTCATCCATCCTTGGCATAGGAAACCTATATTTCACTATGATCTTGTTAATAGCTCTGGAATCAACAAACACCCTCTATTCTCCATTCTTCTTAGGTCCCAATACAATAGGTACAACACATGGACTCAAAATTTCTCTAATCAAACTTTTTTGCAACAACTCATGCACTTGTCTATTAAGTTCTTCATTCTTTGTAGGTGTCAATCTATATGGTGCTTTGTTTGGAAAACTAGCTCCAGGAATCAGATCCATAAAATGACTTATACTTCTCATTGGTGGCAAATCATTAGGAATATCCCCAACAACAATATCCTTATTCTCATTCAAAAATTCTATAATTTCTTCTAGTACTTGGCCACCACTATCTGTTGTCACTCGGTCATTACCAGTTTTTGCCATTACTCGGTCATTACTACCTGAACTTAGTCTTCTAGGATTTATGGAAAAATGGACTTGATTCTTCTTTACTTCTTTTTAAAATTGCTTTCCATTAACCATGAAAACTTGAATAGTAGTACAATTAACCTCATCTGGAATTTCAATCAAAGGCAATAATACTTACTTTCTCCCATTCACCCAAAGAGTATATTGATTCAATCTTCTATTATGTATAGCATATCTATCATATTGTCAAGGTCTTTCCAATTGAATATGACAACAATCCATAGGCATAATATCACACAAAACTTCATCAAAGTAATGTCCAATCTTGAACTTCACAACACATTGTTCACTTACCAATATCTTATGTTCATCTTTGATCCATGAAACATGATAAGGTTTAGGAAGCTTTAGCCTCTGCAATTGAAACTTTGTAACCAACTCTTTTGATGCCAAATTTGTAGAACTTCCACTATCAATGATCACCTTGCAGCATTTTCCAGCCATCTTACATCTAGTTTTGAAAATCCTTCTTCTAAGGATAGGTTCCTCATCACTTCCCTTATTGCATAAGGTTCTTCTCACCATAAGATTTTTTTCTAGCCTTACACCTGTATATAGTAATATGTTAGCAAAAAACACTAATCTATTGAAAGACCAAAGCATTAACCAAAAAAATCAATATAAACTTTAGATGAGACAAAGTGAGGTCCTCAAATGAGAATATGAGCCATGGGTAGGCTCTCTCAATGAGGATGATCACTTGATTTGTAGAGGTGTCCTTTGATATGAATTTGGGATGTGTGCTCAAGCTTCAAATTGCTTCAATGGTGGAGATGGATAATAGCAAATTGGTAGCCTTGTGAGCTCTCAATTTGGCATTATGAGGGTATGGTTGATGGCTTTGTTTCTCAAACTAGCATGATAACTTTACTAAAATTGGTTGTGATAAAATGGCTTGGGAGGGGATCCAATTTATAGACAAAGGGCTTGAGGGATGGAGGGGTAAGATGCAAGGTTGGCAAGATGGTGAAGGAGGGCTAAGATGCACTCAAAGTGGAGCACATGGATTGTGCTTGTTTAGCACCAATCAGAGAGTGACACATGTCACATGGAGAGTGGGTGGAGGAAAGGGCATGGATGAGTCAACAAAGGAGGCTCAAGGCTTTAAATGTCCCTCATAAGTGCTTGTAAGAGTAATGAATGAGCTTGGTGGTTGGGATATTTTGAGGGGAGACTTTGGCTTGGTTTAGGAAAGTCTTAAGCTTGCTTAGGAATGTGCAAATGATTAGGGGATGGGTTAGGCTTGGTTTAGTATTAGATTAGGGATGTTAGAGATGTGCAAGTGGATAACATTCATGAGGGTGGGTGAGTTAGTGGCTAAGCTTAGTTAGTATGGGTGGATGGGGTGGATTAGGCTAAATGGGGGATTTAGGATAGTTTAGGGGCTATTAGATTTGAGGGTTTTATTTATTAAAGTGATTTTAATAAATTTGTGATTTGGAATTAGATAGGAGAATAGGATTTAATTGATAAATGATGGGTTATTTGATTTATCAATTAGGACTATAGATGATTAATTAAATTAATTAGCTAGGGGATGGCAAAGGATTTAATTAAATAGGAATTTAATTAATGAATCCTTTACAGATAGCTAAATAGGATTATCAAAGCGGTGTAATCAAATTTAGGTGTCTACAAGGCCCACTCGGTGAACTCTCAATGTCTCCTTGAATCACAAAATTTCTATTACCTTGCCCAATTTTAGAGGATCTGCATTCAAAAGATCTATGCCCTTCTTTACCACATTTGAAATAAATACCATGAAAACCACCTCTAGGATAAGAATTGTTTCTTCCTTGATAAGAACTAGTACCTCCTCGATATGAACTACCACCTTTCCACTCAGTCTTGTCTTTGTCATCATTCTTCCATTCAGATTTTCCTTTATCTTGCACAAAACTATTAGATCTACCACCTTCACCATAAGATCTTCCCCTACCTCTCTGGAATCTACTACCTCTACCTTTGTCTTTGTTCATGCTTCTTTGTCAAGATCTCCTCAACTTTCAAGGCATATTGATATGCTTCTTCCGCACTTTCCAATTTCACAAAACTAATTTCATCCTGGATTCTAGATCTCAATCCATTTAGATATCTTGCAATTTTCTCAACATCATCAAACCCATGTCTAGATCTAATGTCCAATCTATAGAATTCCTCAGTATACTTTTCACAGTCATGTCTCTTTGACTCAAATTTTGCATCTTTCTCAACAAGCTAACTTGGTAATTATTAGGAAGGAATTTTTTCTTTACCTATTCACCATCTTCGGCCAAGTCTTGATCTTTTCCTTTCCTCTACTTTGTCTATTAGTTTGCAAATGCACCCACCATAGTGAAGCATAACCTTTCAACCTAGTAATTGTAATCTTTACCTTCCTATTATCAGGAGTGTTTTCATACTCAAAGAAATTCTCCATATCAAAGATCTAATCCAACAAACTATTGGTGTCCAATTTCCCACCATAAGGAACAACTTCTACAATAGATTTGAAATGTACCCTAGACAATACTCTCAATAATCTTTCTTCATCTTGATCTTCTTTAGGTTTTAGATTAGGTTTTGGTGCTATTGCTTCATCATCACTCACATCAGCAAGATGCACTCCTCTCCTCTGGGATGTCTCCAGAACATCTAATCTGGCTACAATATGTCTCAATGTATCCAACACTTCATTGTCAGCATTTCCTCTACCTCAAACCATCTTTACAAATCAAGTTACTGCAACATCGTAACCCTCTACAAGTTATAGGTCAAATCCTTAGATCTGCAACCCTACAAAAAAATTTGAATTAGGGTTCTACACGATCCAATCTCCATAAGGATGAACCTCAAGCTCTAATACCACTTGACACAAAGAGGGAAAGAAGAACTAGGGCTACAGGCTCATGCAAAAATCCAAACCAACCTTGTAGAGTTAGCACAATAGAAGCAAACACACAAAGAGAACAATACCATAGAGAGAGAGAACGCAACCCTTTATTGATTCATGAAATAATCAACATACATTTGCAGTTGTAAGGCCTTTTGGGTTACAACCAGATACAATATACATTCAAGATCTGAGATCTAGCTTCAAATTCACACTTCTAGACATATACGCCACAAACTTGCTTAGTTCTCCAAAAATCTGCTACCAAAAATCTTTTCCCTAACTCTAAGCTTAAACACCCTATTTATACTTGCCAAAATGGCTTACAAAAGATTCTAGAATATTACAAATCAAAAAGGCTGACCCTAAAATGGTCTACACTCATCCCAAGACAAGATCTTATAATAAAAGTTGCAATCAAAATTAATCCTACAAGTCGGCTCCCATTAAGAACCAAAACACATAAAAATCATCCAAAATGCTGACACTCGACATCAACAGGTTCACTTAGCACATGAAGGATCACTCAACACATACTAAAGAACTTGGCACATACTTTAGAGTGAAAAGGGATAACACGCTAACCCAAGGGTTAACATGATGTGGGATAACTTCAACTTGACAGATATTAAAAAATTACCGACACTCGACAATTGTTGCAACTCAAAAATGATTGCAACTTGATAACAATTGGCAGAATGAACACAAATGAGTAGGATAACACAAAAACCCACTCAAAAAGACGTGGGGTTGAATAAAAGGGCTACGTGGGTAGTTAAGCTGGAAGAATATGATTTTGATATAAAGCCAATGAAGTTGGTTAGAGGGAAGGCTTTATATAAGTTAATTGCTGAAAGCACTGCCATTTCACCAAAAGAGGAAGAGAAGCCAAAAGTATTATTGGCAAGTCTCACTAATTCATGGTTTTCCTAGGTAGCTTATTATTTTACTTATTGGCATTTCCCATAGGGTATGACACACAAGGAGAAAAAATATTTGAAACTAAAAGCTGTGAAGTATGTGATAGCCTAGAGTATTCTGTATAAAAGAGGGTTGGATGGGACTTACTTGAGATGTGTAGACGAAACTCAACAAAAGAAATTTCTCAAAATTTTTCAGGATGAGATATGTGGAGGTCATTTCTCTTCTTCTATCATGAATTATAAAATCCTTAGAAATTGCTTCTACTAGCCCAGAATGTTTTGAGATGCTTATCTACATGTTAAGGACTATGAAAAATGAAAACTATTCACAGGTAAACCTCAACTAGCTACATTGCATCTTAGACTAGTTATTGTTGATGAACCCTTTAAGTAGTGGGGAATTGATTTTATTGGACCTATAAATTCAACCTCTAGTGTAGGAAACATGTATATCTTGACGATGATTGATTATTTCACTAAATAGCTCAAAGCCATTCCAACCAAAAAGGCAATTACTCAAGTGACTTGGGAGTTCTTGACAAATCACATCTTGGTGAGATTCGGCGTACCAGTGAAAATTATTTTTGATAATGCCACATATTTTTCTTCTAGAAAAATGATTATGTTCTACTATGAACATGTGATCACTCTAGCATATGCTTAAGATTATTTCATCCAAGGCAACAACCAGGCTGAGTTGAGCAACAAAAAATTGGTGTCAATCATGAAGAAGCTGGTAAGTGATAATGGTAAAGATTGGCATAAAAGGTTGTATGACGTACTTTGGATAGATAGGATTTATCCTAAGAGGGAAATAGGTATGTCTCCATTTGGACTAGTTTATGGGATTGAGGCACAAGTTTCTTTACCTCTAAACCTTGCGACTTCAAAATTGCAAACATAAATAGAAGATTCTTTTTTTCAATCATCCCTGGAAAATAAGATTATGTAGCTAAAAAAGTTGGAGGAGGAAAGGAACAAGATGGTGGATAGAAAAATAGAACACTAGACGAGAGTGAAGAAGATTTTTGACAGGAATGTGAGGCCTAGAAAGTTCATGCTAGGTGATGAAGTTCTCTTGTGAGATAAGTGAAATGAGAAGAAAGGGAACCACAAAAAATTTGAGTCCTTATAGAAAGGTCCTTTCAGAATACAAGAGGTAATTGGACCTAATGATGCAAAATTTTCTTATCTAGATGGTCAGATCCTACCATATACCTACAATGGGCAGGATTTGAAAATTTAAGTTTTTAAAGTTTTCACCTTTCCGTATACATATTTATCTTAGATTCCCATTTTTGTTCTTGCTATTTGTTTCCTTGCTTTAGGTCTACCTAACCCAAGTTTCTGAGCTCTCTAGTTTTTTTTTTGAAAACCAGTCCCTAGGTAGAGTTGATGTTAGTTTGGAATTTTTCAGAGTCACCATTTCTTTGGGTATATTTTCCTGATTCACCCCTGCTTGAATTGTTTATTTTTGAACCATCAGTTCTACCTTTCATCAATCTTTTTATTTGAGAAGCAATACACAATTTTTAGTAGCTCATATGTAGACCTTGTTCTAATGGTATCCTTCCCTTGTATGCTTTTCTTATTATTGACCAAGTTGACCCATTAAACCTCATGCCAAGTGTGTTGTTTTTACTGAGCTAAAAGGTTCATAGTTCCTATAAGTAATCTTGGACCACTTTGTACCACTCTTGAATGGTAAAAAGGATTCTTGAACCCCCTTGTACCCTTGTATCTGGTTCAAGCTATTTTTGGTTCTCACATGACACTTTATGGTGGGCCCTAGCTGGACACACTACGAAGTTTGAGGAGAAATTGTACTACAATTGGACGCCATTTTAGAATTGACACACTATGTAGAATTTAATCATTTATGGAAAGATGATGGATGGTTAACATTTTGAGATAGGGCCATCATTAATAATCACATTGAGATACTGATTTTTGGATCAAAGATAAAGATTTCTCATGTGCGAAGATAAAATATCACTTGAATCCCTTGCTCGATAATTAATATCAGACACCATACCAGTCCCATCTCCCCTTTATCAAGACATCAAAGAATTCATTTTTCCCATTTTATAATTAGTGCATTGTCCTTGACTTGAAGTCTATATGAGGTAAATCATTCTTTGTAAAAGGAAACATAAGTTTCTTCAGGTGATTTAAATGCTAGTTGTAGAAGTCTAGAGAAAGAATCACCTTTCATAGTTGCCATAGTTGTTGTTCACTAGGTAACTTTCACATTTCCATTTCTTGCATTTCATCTTTTGATAGACAGAGTAGTGACTGCTTCTTTTATTTCTAAAAAGTAGGGTTTTGAGTCATGAGGTCTACTCTGCATATATTTGGAAATACATGTAGTCTTTATTGTAAGTCACCTGTCATATTAGATATAAATCTCTTAGGGGTTAATCTAAATGGAATAACAAAGAGGATATGTGAAAGACTCTCAAAACCTTTTTCCACTAAAGTCCTAGATTGTAATTTCCTTATGGCTTGTACGTTCCCACCTACATATCCTTGTCCAGAATTGATCTAGGAATGTGTTCAAATGTATGATGTACTTAGCAATAATATTCTAAAAAAGGATGAGAGTGTGTTATTAAGCATTACTAGAGAATCCGTGTCTAAAGTGTTTCGCTTTGAAGGGAAAGAGTTTGCTAACATGACTCCTACATCATCTTTGGTGAAATTCTCAACAACTCTAGATGTCTATAGGAATTCCATTGCAAGAAGTTGGACTGTGTCATTTTACAAAAGTGGTTCTAGGTTGCTAAAAACCCTTAAGAAGGACATATGTCCCTACGTGTTCAAGATATCATAGTCTTGGTGCACAGAATATGTTATTCTGCAAATGTGAGTCTATTTGAAGATTGGATATATTTTTATATTCAAATTTTGTTGGAAGGATCACATTTTTTGGATTGGGCTGAGTTAATTGCTAGCTCTTTGAGGAACTAGCTCAAGTGGGCTTTGAACCTAAAGAAATATTTTTTATATGTCCTTATATCTAATGTATACATTAGCCAGTACCTAAAATTTTTAATATTTACTTCATGAACATTGGATCAAAAATATTATTGTGTATAATTATTGCCTTGTGTTGCATAAAGACAAATCCTTGGAAAATTTCAAGAAATTTCACGATGTTTTCTCTAGGAAGCTATGCTTTGAAATGAAGGGTTCTCCTCATCATAGATTCTCTCATGAGTCTTAGAAACTTGTTCAATCCTATGGTAGTGTACTTTCTCACAATGTCATAGATTTTCTTTTTGGTAGATGACATTGTGAGCAAGTACACTACCAGGGCTCCAAAACGTAAGAAAACTAAGAGCACAACCAAGATAGTGTTTGAAAACATGATAGGTAAGAGAATTGCTGAAGTAGCTACATGTAATCACAAAGAGGGTATGAATGACCTCGATTTGAGTAACTTTGAAGTTATATGCACAGACCTAGGAGTAATCAATTGTGAAATGAAAGAGCATTGGGTAGAAGCATCAACGAAATTTTTTTTTTGACAATCTCAAAAAGATGGAATATAGAAGAAAAAGATAAAGGAAGAAATAAATATAATGTCTAAATATATAATTTTTTTGAAAGTGAAAATTTTGGCTTTGAAGGATCAATCATGACTCACATTTGACCAGAGTGCACTTGAGAATCAACAATTGATGGATGATTTGAAAAAGGGCAAAGATATGATCATCATTGGCTACAATTGGATTGATCGAGTGATAAACCTAATTTATAAGCTCATAAAAGATCTACACAAAATATTCAATCTTGTTGAGGTTGTACTCAATGAATCTCACCTTTAAGTGACAATATGGAAAGCAGAAGTCGAAAGGTTGTCAGCCATGGTCACTCAATTGGTAGAGGTGGAGGAATATGGTTCAAATAAATTCATGGAAGAGAATACATTGCAACATGTTGATGCAAGGTTAATTCATTATTTGTGGAAAAACATAGCTTGGAGGGTATCTAATTATGGTTCAATCGTCTCCTACATGTAATCTTTTGAAAAATAATCCAAAAATGCACTAGAGAGTGTGAACAAGGAATTCTAGATAATCAATTCAATCCATTGTACATCTTTTAAAGAAGGAGGTCTTGATGTTGAAGCACTTGTTAAGTAGTATGGAGAATACCAAAACTTGATTAAAAATCAAGCTGATCGTACCACATATGATCTTACCAAGGTAGCCAATGTTGAGGTAATGATAGACATGCAATTGACAAATCCCTGATTACCTTGATATTGTGACTAAGATGAAATAGGGTAAAGACACATGGAAGAAATTTATTTAGAGTATAAAGAGCCCAAATACAAGTGTGATGTCCGAGTTCATAACTACATTTAGGGGATGGAAACTGGCATGAGGACCAATCAACACAAAAGATCACGAGGATGAAGAGGAGTCACTAAAGCTACAACAAGATGATTAGTTCTGGAAGTTTTATTGCTTTATGTTTTTTAGATAAAACTTTTAATAAGTAGTTTTTGGGTTTGTATACCTGTGGATTGGTTGTTTCAACTATTTTCTTAAACTAGCTGCGAATTGAGTTTTAAGGGAGATTCTCAAACAACTCCATTTATGCATGAAACTTAGTAGTAGTAAGGCTTGGCAATTTTTGATTGATATCAAAACTGAAGACTTTAGTTTAGTATTTTACATCTAAATTCTCTGCAAGTATTTTGAATCGTCAGTTGCATAATGGAATGATTTTTGAATTAATGTAAGGTCCTATAAATTATTTGAAGAATTTGTGCTTTGAGTTGTTCATTGTTGGTTTATTTTTTATTCAAACTTGTATGGTGGAGCTATTTTCTATCACTAGAAACATATATGATGCATATTCTAAATATTTACTTGGTTCATTATTGTTCCTCTTGAATGCATGTGCTGATGGAAAAATTGTGTATTTCCATTATTTTATGTATGGTTTGTATTGTGTAATTAGTATTTATCTAATTTCTCCCTCTATCTAAGAATAAATAGGATTCCTTATTACTTTCTAGTTAAAAGTAATTCATATTTGAAAGCACTTTTGTTCAACATCTCATAAGGGAGCCGAACCTTAGTAATATTCATAGAAGAATCAAAGAATAACAACTCTTCAATTGTTGGAAAATTGTATTTGTCTTAAGAATTGGCTATAAGGATTTTTAATACTCTATTTATTGAAAAGAAAAATTTGTTTACCAACAAGAGCCAATGAGGCAAAGAAGGCATTGATGTCACCGGTAGCAAAGGACAAAACTCAAAAAGTATTGCCAAAATTAGTGCATGGAGCTTAGAATGAGGCACACATTCATATCCATCAGTAATGCTAAAACATTGGTGGGAGTTCTTGCTAAAAAAAAGAGGACTTCTCCAAAAATAAAAGCACCCAACTCCATTAAAATTCACACACAAACAAAAGGTTGGCACGCTGCATCACACAAACCTGAGATTGCCCTATCAAATCATGATGTGCACATAGAAACCACCTTGGGAAAAAGGTGGCACATAAACCAATAGTCCACCCTTACTGATCTCATATACTACCAATCATCAAAACCACATGGGTAGCCAGGTAGAGGAGCTGAGAAGAGTAGGTGCATGGGCTCGAGCGCTTGGTGGTAAAAAAACCACCAAGAACAAGTGTTGAATGCTGAAAAACCACCCAACAAAGTAAACAACTAGTTCTTATGCATGTAGCAAGTTTGGATTCCAAAACATTGCAGGGCCTTCCAAGCATGCATTTGGTAGAGGATTTAGCTGTCAATGAGGTAGAGCCTAGAGTAGAAGTAGAGAGAACCTGAAAAATTGAGCACGCTTGGAAAATCATAATGGAAGGGTAGGCCAAAATGGAAAAACATGAATACCAATATTAATTCTACCAAACAAAAAGACTTAGAATGCTAATCACACACCAAAACTCGTCAAA
This sequence comes from Cupressus sempervirens, assembly GCA_028749045.1. NCBI lineage: Eukaryota > Viridiplantae > Streptophyta > Pinopsida > Cupressales > Cupressaceae > Cupressus > Cupressus sempervirens. Next base: position 378,646,140 of record CM053785.1, read on the forward strand.
GTTAGGGGGCCAAGAATGAGGCCCAAGAAATAGGCATTGCCAATGTATTCAAAGTCCCATCACCTAAAAAGATGCATCATTGCCAAAATTGAAACATGCCTCCCAAAATTGAAGGCAATGATTTGGTGTGTGAACTATAGATTTGGAGTTTGAATCGCCATTCACAACATACAAAAACTAATCCTAAACATTGATTGTATTTGAAAGTCATATGGAGAACCACCAATTACTCATGTTGCTGATCTAGCCAAGACAAAATGCCTCCAAATTTGGCCACATCTCTCAAAAAAAATGCCTCAATGGGCCGGTTAGTGAGGGAGTCTCCCAAGACACAGGTGCTTCTTCCAAAAGCATGCCCAAATTGCCATAGTATCTCAAATAAAAAATTGACCCAAATTTTACACCAACTTTGAAGCCTCTAACTAGGTGTAATTTGAGGATGATGTTAAAATTAGAGGATTGGTGGAATTGCAATGACATGACACCCAAGATAGTGCAAGGAGTAGTATGTAGGGAGAAGTCAAAGGCCATGGGTAGAGGTACATTAATGTTGCATAGCCCACAAAAAAAGTGCAGAGACCAATGATAGGCCTATGATGGGCCTTTTTATGAAGAGTAGCATGCCGAAGTAGAAGATGCAAGGAAGGCCCCACATGTACTGACAAAAATATTAAGTCGCCAAAACTTTTAAATTTCCTCCATGACCACAAACTGGGTAGCTTTGCCAAGAACAAGATACATATACCAGTGATCCACCCAATTATACACAGTGTAGTAACAAAAACCTTCCTTTAAACAATTCCAAACTACCATCTCAATTTGTGTGCCCAAGTCAAACAACCTAGGTACACAATTTTTTTGCCTCAGATTTCAACATCCAAACTAGACATATTTTATATGGAAATAGGAGTTTTTGAGTGCTTTGAGCTCAACGATGATGTCCATTCATGCTCAAAGTACTCCAAAAAATATGTCCCCCCAAATCCAATAAAAATCTTCTAAAAGCCACAGATCTAAAAATCGATGCCAAATCTCTCACAAACATAACAGGGGCATGAAGATGTTAGGCTTTGATACAACCCCACAACTCCCAAGAATCACCTACATGAAAACACCTATCATAAAAGAGAGAAGCAAAAAGCTATGGAGGCTTGAATTTTCAGATTCATAGATGAGACATTCTTGATGAGAAGAAAAGAGAAATTGCTCTTATAAAAAATGAATGAATCTTTACAATGAGAGATTGTCCTTATAAAGAAGATCGTAATCCTAAAAAGGTCTAACCTAGGTTGCATTATAATAATTAATAAAAGAATAATTATTAGATGTCTAAAGTTTAGCTTAAGAAAACTAGAGTTAATTAGGAAATATCTAATTACTCTAACATTGTGAGTACAACAAAACACAAAGATGTGCAAGATCCTGAAATGCAATAGAGTGACACTTTATCTCAGTGTGTTTGCAAAAATACTACAAATGGATGTCAACAAAGATCAAAAGAGACATAAGGGTGATACAATAGATAGTGGAAACCATGATGAATCATCTAAAATAAAAAAATCAACCCCCACACCTTAAATAACCAATATATCCACCCTAATGCAAAAAAAAAGAAAAAGAAGAATGGGATGTGCCTGGAGTAGAATTTGGAAAACAGAATGTCTCAAGAAATGCCTTCTAGAGTGCAAAATAGAACCTCTAACTTTGAATGAACAAAATGGAAACCAAACAATATCAAAAGTCCAAATAAACTATACCATCACGATGAGTTCGAGATCAAATTTCCAATGATATCTCATTTGTGAAAAATAGAGTTTAGATGAGCAAGTTGTGACCATAAAAACACAAGTCAAAAAAGAGCCAGAAGGGAAAAATAAAAAAGCATTGCCTCAAGACCCATTCCAAAATGCCTTGGGAAGCGTATCATTTCCATGAAAAATTTACCTCAAGAAGCGTGTTAGTTATGTACCAGAAACTATCTCAATTTATGTGCAAAAGATTCTTGATTTTTGTACTAGAAAACCTCAATTTTTGTGCCATATAATCTCAATTTTATGCCAAAAAGCTTTGATTTTATGCCAAAATATCAATTTTAATACCAAAATCTCAATTTTTGTACAAAAAAATATAAAATTTCCACCTTGAGAAATGTGTCCAATTTGGGAGCAATTGTTTTTGCCTTAGATTCCAACTATGTCAAAATTGGATAAATTTTATATGAAAATAGGGATTTTTGGGCGCTTTGAGCTCAATGATGAGGTCTGTTTGGGCTCAAAGTGCACCAAAAAAAGTGACCCCTAGATCCAATACAAAAAATCTCTAAAAAATGAAGTCTTTAGAAATAAAAAGCACAGATCTAAAAGCCAAGCCAAACCTCTCATAAATAGAATAGGGGCATAAAGATCTAGAGCTCTAATACCATGTTGAACTTGATGAAAGATCAACCCCATAGCTACCAAGAATCACCTACATAGAGTAGCAAAAAGCTATGAAGGTTGGAATTCCCAAATCCATAGATGAGACATTATTGATGAGCACAAAGAGAAATTTCTATTATCAAAAGTGAATGAATGTTAATAATTACAAAGAGGGATCATCCTTACAAAGGAGATCAAAATCCTAAAAGGTAACTACCCTAGATTGCTTGATAATAATTAATAAAAGAAATAATTATTATATGCCCAAAGTTTAGCTTAAGTAAACTAGAGATAATAAGTGACTTAATAATTAAATCAATATGATTTAATTAATAAGAAAATACTTTATTACTCTAACACTTAGTTTATGAGTAATAGAGAATCCTCTGCTTGAAAAGTGGATGTAGTCTAGATTATTTGGATGAACCACTATAAATCTATGTGTTAAATGTTTGCATTTCTATTGTCTGGTTTAGTTTAGATTTTACATTCATTTCTGTATTTTCTTAAGCTCAAAAATTGGTATTAGAGCTATAAGCTTGATCCATTTTTTGGAAATTGGTGAAGATTTGCAGGCACCATATGGATGAGGTAGATAAGTGGAAAATTGAAAATTTTCTTGGGAAAAAATTTGGGCTATGGAAAGTGTAGATAGAATCTTTTCTCATCAAGCAAGATTTACAACCTGCATTGCTTGGTAAAACAAAGGGAAAAGGAACATTGACAAACAAAGAATGGGAATAACTAGATTTGAAAGCAAGAGAAACAATTTTCTTAGCTCTCTCAAGTAACATGTTGTTTAATATTTTAGTTGAGAAGATAACTAGAGAGCTAGTTGGGAAATCATCTTCATTATATGAGATACCTTCAACATTGAATACAATTTTTACAATGAAAAAATGATATAGTTTGAAAACGAAAGAAGGGGGAGTGATGTTGAATCATTTGAATGAGTTTAATACATTAGCCAATCAAATCATTGTAGTTGGTATACCATTAGATGATGAAATAAAAGTCATTTTATTATTATGTCCACTTTTGAATAACTGGGAAGGTGTAGTAATGGTTGCGAGTACTTCAATAGTAGCTAAGAGAAAGATGAAATTTAATGAAGTCACAATCAAATTACTTAAGTTGAATACATGCAAAGGAAGTACCAAGAAACCTCTTCCAATGGTGCTCTAATAGCTGTGAGCACAAGCAATATAGGTAGAAGTCGTGAAAGAGGCAAACATAAAAATAATAGAAGAGGTAGATCAAATCATCATTCAAGATCTAGAGGAAGAAATGATTCTTGTTGGTTTAGTGGTAAACCTGGACCCATACGCAATTTTGGAATTACAAGAAGGCTCAAAAAATAATAATAAATGATGGTAACAATGTTGTAGCTGATGGAGCCTTGGTACTTGCAGTTGGTGACATGAATGCAAGTTCACGGGTTCTCGATTCTTGTGCATCTTTCCATGCTACTCCATGTTGGAGTACTTTCACAAATTACCACAAAGGTATGTTCGATAAATTTTTCCTTGGGGATAAAAAAGAATGTGATATTGTTGACAAAGGGGATATTTTATTGTCACTAAAAAATGGTAGTCAATGGCTTTTAAAAGATGTTAGGCATGTTCCTACACTCAAGCATAATCTGATTTCAATTAGTGAGTTGTACATAGACGACTATAATGTTAACTTTGATTTTGATTCATGGAAAGTGTCCAAAGGTCAGTTAGTTTTGGATAAAGGAAAGAAATCTAGAATTTTATATGTTCTAGAGTGAAATAGTGAAGTGGGAGTAGCCATAGTGGTTGTAGATAGTAATGTTGAACTTTGGCATAAGAGGCTTAGTCACATGAGAAAAATAGGTCTTGAAATCATGCTTTGAAGAGACCAGCTTTCATGCCTTAAATATCTTGATTTGGAGTTGGATTAAAATAATCCCTTATACACCTCAATAAAATGGTGCATGTGATAGGTTGAATCAAACTATCTTGGAAAGGACTCGCTGTATGCTATCTAATGCAAGTTTGGGGAAGGAATTTTGGGCGGAGGCATGCAATATTGTTGTTTATTTAATTAATCGAGCTCCTTCATCTCTTCTCAATTCTGATATTCAAGAGGAGAGGTGGCTTGATAAAAGGATTTCATTTTCTCATTTATGAATGTTTGGTTGTGATGCGTATGTTCACATTCCAAAATAATTGAGAACAAAAATGGATTTTAAATCCAAAAAATGTGTATTTTTGGGGTATGGTGAATATCAATTTTGTTTTCAATTATGGGATCCGATTGCTCATAAGGTGGTTCACAGTCAAGATGTTATTTTCAATGAGAAATCATTCTCAAGTTTGCATATATTGGTCCCTACTTCTAATAATTGTTTTGAATATGATTTATTTGATAATGGATCATACTCTAAGAAGACTCCTTGAGTTACATTTAATCCAGTTACTACTATCATGAGTTCACCTCACACTGTTTGCTCCAACCTTCCACAATCTACCTCTTTTAATATTCCAAACCAAAACCATTTTCAAATTCTTTCCACTATGGCTACCCCACATAATATTCATGTTGCAGGCACAAAGAATATGACTTGTTTCAACTTGAAATTCAAACACCAAGCATTGTAGTTTCCACACATATATCACACATTCCAAGTGTTGCACTTAACTTGCAGCCTCATACTCCTATGTATAATTCATTAATGGGAAGTGAATACATAATAGAGTAGCCACATTCTCCTACTACACAACCTCCATTTGTTACTATTTCCTAGCCTGTGGTCTCTTCAATGCTGCACATAGAGACTAAAAAAAATCCAATTTTGGCCGTGCTTTGCAAAGTACGAGGCACCAATTTATGGAATAGGGAACTGACAAAATTTTGTTTGATGGAAATATAGAGGGTCTGAATGGAATTCAACATCCAACTAACGAGAAAAATACACAACCACGTAGGTCTACTAGGGAGAGAAAGCGTCCAAACAAATATGATGATTATGAATTGCTATTTTATTTACGCTTTGATAAGGAAGAGCCATAAACATCTAAGCAAGCATGTGATGATATAAATTCAGTCCACTAGATGGATGCAATGAAAGATGAAATAGTCTCTACATGCCAATCACACCTGGGATTTGGTACTACTTCCACCAAATTGTAAAGTGTTAAAAAATAAATGGGTATATTGAGTCAAAGAGGAAGATGAAGGACGTAAAAGGTACATGGAAAGATTAGTAGTAAAGGGATTCACTCAACAAAAGGGTGTGGATTTTAATGAGATTTTCTCTCTAGTGGTGAAGATGCAAACGATTTGTTTTCTTTTGGGCATAACATTAGCTTGGGATCTTGAGCTTGAGAAACTCGATGTCAAAACAATGTTTCTACATAAGGATATTGAGGACAAATTATACGTGGAGCATCCAAAAGGATTTCTTAAATAGGGGTAGGAAGAGGAGTTTATATGGGCTGAAGCAAGCTTCGCGCCAATGGTATTTAAAGTTTAATAAATTCATGACACAACAAGGATTCACTCACTATGAATCTCACTCATGTGTTTACTCCAAAAGGCTTTCTACTAGTGAGTTTATGATTTTTCTACTTTATGTGGATGATATGTTGACTGCTGGAAATAGTTTATGAATTATTCATGAGCTAAAGACATATTTGGCTCTTCATTTTTCCACGAAAGATTTAGAAGAAACAAAAAGGATTCTTGGGATGGATATAATTAGAAATAGAAATAAAAGAGAAATCAAGTTATCTCAAGAAAAATACATTCTTAAAGTGTTGGAAAGGTTTTGTTGAAGTTGATCAAAGATCAACCCAATAGCTCCCAAGAATCACCTACATGCAAAAACTTGTCATAGAAAGAGAGAAGCAAAATGTATGGAGGATGGTTAATCTAACACCTCCCCTTAAGATAAACTTAGGGAGTAGCTAAAAACATAGAAAATACTACTAAAAGGATATCTAGGTCCCGACAACATAGGCCTTATGAGGTAACCAAGAAAAACCAAATCTCTGTAAAGAGGAGAAATAGAGAAAACCACATGGGAAAACCCCTACTCCAAAAAGAGATGGAAATAATGTTGAAAAGAACTAGTGAAGGATTGAAGAAGCCTCCAAACTAGGGAATGTCCTAGAAGATAGAAACAAAAGATGATCATGAAGAACACCATTGAAGCATGTAGAAGCTACAAAGCTCTGTCAAAAAGTAACTACTAATATAAAGAACCTCTACTGAAATAAAATCTGACCAGGTAGAGAAGACTATAAGCTGCATCGAATCAGGAGACACACAAAGGAAAAAAATTGAACTCGAAGATACAAATGGCATAAAACATCAAATCCTAAAGAGCTAATCAATGAAACATGGAAGGCTGCAACCATAGTAGGAAAAAAATGAAAAGTGTTTATATGGTAAATGATCCATTTCACCAAAATCTATAGGTACCCAACCACTACATCCCCCCAGTACACAGAAACAAATACTAAATACATAGCTCACTCCATTGAACCAAGGAAGCATGAGAATCAATCTATTAAACCAAGGAAGCATGAGAAACAATATAAGAACCCCCTAATCCAAATGAGGGTGAGGTGATAGGAAACTAAAAAAGTGGGCCAAAATAACTGCATGTCAAGGAACCATGATCAAGATGCACACACGAATATATATGTGTGTATTAAGGTGATCAATTTCAGACATGTTATGACACTAATGTCATGAAAGGGACACACATTGGACAAAGGAAGATGGAAAAAAGGCAAAACATCAACCCCCCATGGAACTTTAATTAGAGTAGTGCATATACAATAAGGTGCAAGATATGGTGAATCCCAAGAGTATAAATATCTACATGAGTGTCCTCATATGACACTACCTAAATAAGAAGGAAAAATAACTGAAATGAAAATATAAATGGAATATGGTACTTTATCTCAGTGTGTTTGTAAGAATACATAAAAATGATGTCTAAAAAGACTAGAAGAGACATAAGGCTTATATAATAGATAATACAACCCATGACAAATCAACTAAAGCAACAATATCGATCCCCAAACATGAAATAACCAAGATATCCACCAGAATGCAAGAATGAAAAAAATGAAAAAAATGTGTCTAGAGAAGAACATGGAAAAACAACCAACATCACTAGAAAGAGCTCTAAAAGAACTTTCCAATGATATACAAAATTCCCAAATCGAAAATTAGATGCTCAAGATATGTGTCTAGAAGTGCAGAACTATACCCCTAACTTTGACAGAAGAAAAATCTATCAAAAAATAATCAAACCTAAAAATTACTTGTACCACTATGATGGGCTTGGAACTAGCTTTTTGATGATATCTTGTTTGTAGAAAATAGAGTTCATATGCTCAAGATATGAGAAAAAACCCAAAGGTAGGTCCAAATAAGGCCAGAAGGGCAAACAAGAACATTGATGCAAGGCTAATGTCAGCAAGTGACAAGCATAAATATAATAGTCAAAAGGCCATCAAGGCAAAAAAAAAAAGCCTAAAAAATGATCCCAACTGGAAAAAAATCTGATCGTCGAAAACAAAGGGCCAGTGTAGGAAGAAAAATTTGGTGGCCAAGACATAATTTGGCCAAAAAAAATGCCAAACATGAAGTCAAAAAATTGAAACCTTGGTCCAAGAATGCATAAAGAACATTCACCTTGCCAAACAAATTTTCTTGGCACAAATAGTGGCACCCAAGATGAGTTGACGTGCAGACTAAGTGGAGGGAAAACTATGTTTCTTGCACATAGAACAATGCTTGAAATTAGAGAAGACCCCATAAAACTGCTTCCCCACCAAACAGAAATATGGTGCCATTAATCACATGCCCTAATGAGTCTTGAAGGTTAATGTTTGGTATGAATGTAGCTAATGATTAGAGGGAAAAAAACTAAGCATTCTCCATAAACCAAAAATGCCACAAAAATACAGGGCATGCAAATTTGTGCCTTCAAAATGATGAAGCCATTCCAAAATGGTGAAGCTGCTAAAAAGGTGAAATCCCAAGAACATATCAAACACGTGACCCATTGAACAGTTGGCAAGCATAGTTCCATAAATTAGAGAGCCCAAAAGACATGCGGGCTAAGTCAGTTCCCAATAAAAATGTATGCAAAGACTAGAAAAACCACCATGGAAAGTGCATCAAAAATCATGCCAAAGCTACATGCGGCGACTAAAAAAGGTGGGCTCCACTATACGCGACATGATAACTAGGTGCAAATGGTGCATGTAATAGTGGGAATCATAGGCATGGGGCCACTTTCTATCATATCACAACTATCATATCACATGTGGTTTGAGCATTGATGGCTCCAAACTACCAAAAAATCCAAAAAACTGAATAAATTTGCCCCCCAAGTTCAAATCCATAAATTTGTGTCGCCAAACCAAGGTAGATGGAAAAATGTGAGAGAAAACCTTTGAGGTGGGTCCACATCACCTAAATAGGAGAGGCAATAAAAAATGCCTCCCACAGCTCTCAAGAACATATTTCTCCAAGGCACGGTGATAAGAGCCATTCATCACAAAGGCGAAAATAAAGGAGCCAAAAAAAAGAAAGTTATGCCAAATGGATACCAAGCTGTAGGGCTCCCAATCAAAGAGTGTAGGTCCCCAGAAAAATGTAACAGGTCCAAAAAATAATTGCCAAATTTTGAGGAGGGGCATGAGTTTCATAAAACATCCGCTCACAATCACAAAACTTAGCGCTCCAAACACAACAAAGGTGTTGATGGAGATACAACCTGTACTCCATTTGGCCTTTATCTATGCAAAAATGGCTCTTGGTCTCCAATGTCAACATGGCATCAGGTTCATACAACAAGCACATGACAAAAAATAATGATGCACATTGACATTCCCAAACCATAGAGCAGAGCCCGAGGTGGGCTGGAATACACGAGGGCCAAAATTTGGCACGAGCTCCAACAATATTAAAAAAGGATGCTATACTCATAGAACAAGGAGGAGGACGGGGCCCTAAGGCCTACCAAGGAAGGTTTCTATGGGTACAATTGAATCGAGCCCCCCAAAAAAACAACTCCACCTTTTTAAAATCACCAACTTTGCTTTTTTTATAAAGAGCGTGCAATGGAAAAATTATAAGCGCCTTTTTATAAAAGCATAAGAAAATTGGATAATAATTTTTTGATAAATAAAATCAAAAAATAAATTGTTGTCTCAATTTGCATGCCCAAGTCAAAACAACCTAGGTGCAAAAAAAATTGCCTTAGATTTCAACATCATTCAAACTAGACATATTTTATATGGAAATGGGGGTTTTTGAGTGCTCTGAGCTCAATGGTGATGTCTAGTTGGACTTGAAGTGCTCTGAAAAATAGTTCCTCCCCAAATCCAATACAAAATGCTCAGAAAGCCACAGATCTAAAAACTAATGCCAAATCTCTCAAGAATAGAATAGGGGCATGAAGATATGGAGCTTTGATACCATGTTGAAGTTGATGAAAGATCAACCCCATAGCTCCCAAGAATCACTTGCATGCAAAAACCTACCACATAAAGAAAGAAAGAAAAACTATGGAGGATAAAGAATTCCCAAATCCATAGATGAGACATTCTTGATGAGAAAAATAAATTAATTGCTATAATAAAAACTGAATGAATATTTAAGTACAAAGAGAGATCGTCCGTTTAAAGGGGATCAAAACCCTAACAAGTTACTAATGTAGTTTACATGATAATAATTAATAAAAGAATTAATTATTATATGCCCAAAGTTTAGCTTAAGTAAACTAGAGGTAATAAGTGACTTTATAACTAAATCAATATGATTAAATTAATAAGAAAAAATTTATTATTCTAATGGGTTCAATATGTCAAATGCTAAATATATTGCCACTCCATTGGCTGATCATTTTCAGTTGTCTTCAAAGATGTGTGCCTCTACTCTGAAAGAAAAAATTGAGTGTTAATCTCAGATTTTTTTTGACATATGAGTGACAATATACTTAAGTCATTTATTTAGTTCATTTCAAACAAGTAATACATGTCGAACATAAGTCGTCATACAATATATGCTAAGCGACAAATATTTAGTATGAGCCAAGTAACTAGTAAGTGCCAAGTAGATAGTATATGTTTATCTATTCAGATGCAGAGTGACTAGTGGATATCAAGCCATTTAGAGGCTGAGTTACAACATTGAAGTTGTAGTTGATGTTGAACATCAAGGACTTCAAGTGCCGAGTTACACAATTTTGACATAGTTGTTTGTAATGGTACAAACTTCTATGTAAACTATTTTTAGTCTGACTTAAGAATTTTTTTATGATCTTTGATGATAAGATGAATCTTAATTATGAATCCTTATGCATTACATGCATCCAATTAGAAAAAGGGAAGGACTAAGCGATAATATGGGTAAATCACAACTGTTGATTCATACCTAATCCTAAGTCACCTAGGTCTTCTTAAGGAGGAAAAACCCTAAACTTTTTAACGAATTCTTAAGGAGAATTAAAGAGAGTCTGCATGCACAAATAGAGAATTCATGGTGACTATAGTGTTATGATTTGAGTTACATTGTAGAACCAGTTAGAGGAGAATAGAGGAAAGGAATTAGAAGATAGTAGAGATACGTTTGATTAGAAAGGATCAAGTACACATCAGTAAAGAGGTGATCTGCCATCAAGCAATAGAGTGCTAACCCTAGGATCATTGCTGAGACATTTTAACATGTGAATTAGTTAAATTTATTAATAGAGTAGTCCTAACAGGCTATTGTAAACCTTTTAACAAGGTAAGATCTAACAATCTTATAAGCCTTTAACATGGCAGAACTTTCACTGGGTAGATCATGTTTCATGATCAAAACATTGTAACCTTCATTGGATATATTTTTATTATTATAGTAGTGAAGATTTGTGGGTGTCATCCCCGCCCCAATTTTACTTTCTCATTGGAGGGTTTCTAAGTAACCAAATATCTTGTGTCATAGCTATGTTGAATGTTTTACTTTTGTGCTATGGGTGTATATGCTTAATTTGGTATTTTAGTTTATATGCATAGATTGTGAGATGGATGTGCGGTGAATGATTTTGAGGTTGAAAGATTTTAAGTACTGATTCACCCACCACCCTCTTAGAGTTTACTTCCCTATTGCATTTCCAACAATTGGTATATGAGCTTTGTTCTCTAGAAAGTAAAGTTTTGCAACTTTGAGGAAAGATCTTGAAGATGGAAGTCTACAAGTTGGGAAAGACTATTGAGAACCAAACGATTAAAATACAAGTTGCCCTACATCAACTGAATGAAGCAAGAGATGAGTTAAAATGATCATTGAAAATAATGAAAGAGATTTATATTGAAGAGAATGGCACACAATATCAAGAGGTTGACACTACTAAATTTTTTGTTGATGGAAACACCAATGAATTTGATGTAGTAGTTGCAGATCTGATGGAAAAGAATGGAAACCTAATTGAAGATGTCAAAAGTCTCAAGAGAGAACAAGAAGTCCAATAAGTATTTCTATGTGAGGTGACTGAGTAGAAAAAGAAAGTTGAAGAGGAAAAAATCATGATTGAAGATGACAAAAGGATTTTGACCAATAGACTGGAAGAGAAAATATCAGAGGTAACTAGGGTTGCTAACATGCAATTGGAAACTTTAAGTCAAATTATGATTGCAAATCATGAACTAAATTCAAAGAATATTGAGATCAAAACACTAAAGTTGCAAAATGAACAACTAAGAAATGATCTGAAAAGAGAGAAAGAGTTTGTTGAAAATTTCAACAAAACTAGTGAAGCCATCAAGTACTTTGAGCAATTGATGAGATCCCCTAGATCTAACAGTGATACTTCTAGATTGGGTTACACTCACACTGAAGAAGGAGAAACATCCAAAAATGGTGAAGAAAGAAGTAACAAAAGAAAGAACTCCAAACCTACTTGTCATAATTGTGGCAAGTTAGGTCATACTACTGATGTTTGCAGGAGCAAGACTACAAATCAAAATCCTAAGAAGAAATTCATGAATCATTGCCACAAATGAAACAAACAAGGACATCAGGCACATGAATGTAGAATGAAGACCATAAGCACAAAGATTTGAAGGATACTACTATAATTGTCAGAAGTATTAACATAGAGCATATGAGTGCAGATCTGAGCTTGGTCATTAGAAAATCAAACAAAGGTAAAACATAATGGAAAATCTTATAATTGGGATTATAACACCACATATAGTTGTCACTATTGTCAGGAGTATAGACATGTTGCTTAAAATTTCATAAGAACACATTTTAGAAGTGTCTACAAAAGATGGTTGATTCAAACCACATGTTTTAGTTGTTTGAAGACTGGTCACATAAGTAGAAATTGTCCAACAAGGTCAAAGGCACCAAGTAGTGAGTTCAAAAAAGGAAAAGGAAAGGTAGATGTTGAGAATATCAAAGATGAGATGAACAAGACATGGAAGAGAAAGGAAGATTGTAGCGCATCAAGTTTAGGTGGGATCACTTCACCCAATGGGTCAGGTGATCACACCACCTCCAATTAAGAAATCAAGAGGTATGTGTGGGACTGATATTTAAAAGATATATTATACATCAGTTTCAAGGATTTAGTTCTGAAAAGGTTATATTTGCTTAAAGAAAGATGCAAAGTGTTGTTAAAAATTTAGAAGAAATCTTTAAGTTTTGTTAGTTTTTATGTCACTGCCGAGCATGAAAAGTTTCACTATGGTTGTCAAGTGAAATGTTAGTTGATGTCGAGCTACCATGGAAGCCAAGTGAATCAAAATATCTATTGGATCTGAGCTAACAGCTGTATAAGAACTAAGCACTAAATGTGAGGTTTTAAGGTCTATATGATTGATTTCTACTCATTTGATATCATTCAAATTTGATGTGGAGCACAAAGAGTGAAAGGTGATTTGAAGAGATCATTCCAAGAATTTGTAAGCAAGGTTCAATAGTCACTTGACACCATCAAAATAGATTTACAAAGGTATTTATCATCTGTTAAGCTACGCAGTTTGAATTTTTGCAAACCCTAGTTTACATTATGGTATCTAGTTCTGTAGCTCCTAAGGTTAAAGAGGGTAAAGAAGTTTTGAATGTGCAATTGATAAGTAATAAGATTATACAACCAAACTTTAGAGCCATTCTTGATATTTCTTACAAGTAAGATCCATCTAGTGCATTGTCAATGATGCCACCTCGAGTTTTGATGATTCAAGATGTAAGATGTTGCTACACATGCAAGTTGGGTAGCATAGGAGATATGGAGATTAGGGAAACCTATGGGAAATTATGTGAAAATGGAGCATTGAAAGATGAATTCAAAATCATAGAGAGAAAGGGGTTAACTCATGCCCTAGATTTCTCTAATGTTTCCAAGACTAAATGAATAATGATAGTTCTAAGTAAAATTCATGATAATTATGTATGGTTGGATAATGAACTGGTGAAAATCATAAAGAAAATTGCACACAAAGTAATAGGGTATCCAACACTTAACTGACCTAAAACCATGAGGAGTGAATCTAAAGAGGTTATTGAGAAGAATACAGGGGCAGTGTGGAATAAATGAGGCATGGCAATTAATACTATCTCAGATCCCCTAATTTCATTTGCAGTGAGGATAATAACACATAAATTCTACCAATCAAGTAGGCTCAATAGTGTACCATGTATTGTTGTTGACATGGGCCATAAGATAGTTAAGAAGGATCATACATATGACTTTTTTGAGTTGCATATGCAATACTTGTCAGAAAATTTGGGAGCAATAAAGAAGACCAAAAGTGCACGATGTAAATTTAGTCTAATTATTATATATATATATATATATATATATATATATATATATATATATATATATATATATATATATATATATATATATATATATATATATATATATATATATTCTTTTATACATATAATACATTCCCTATATTTGGTAAAGTTTCATGGAAAACAAACAGATTTATTGCATTGTAGATAGGTGAATTTATTGAATAGTTCTTGGAAACAATTTTGAGTCTATTATGATTAGCTACTTTGAAGATTTCAAGCAATCGATGAAGAAAAGACCAAGGATACTAGTTTCACTAGTTGAGAAACATTTCAATGATGTTTTCTTTCTAGTTGACACTGACTTTACATATGTTCAAGCTTCTGTTCCAAGGGTAACGTGGTTAAGAAAACTAGGCTATGAGATCAATGTTGATGAAGCCTCTACAACAATAACAACATTACTTGCAGAAGATGTAGATGCTAAGGCTATTGCCTTTGGGAACTATGATGTGGCTAAATCTAAAATATCAATGGATTTGAAGACTGCCTCAGTCATAAGAAAGAAAAACAAGATTGTAAAGAAGCTTAAAGAAAAATTTGGTAAAGGAGTAGATGAAGAAGAAGAGGATATACTATCTCAAAAACCACAAGCCTTAATTCAAGGTCAAGGAGAAGATCCAACAAAAGAAGTGGAAATTAAAGAAGGTGCCGAGGGAGAAGAAGCCAATGAAGCACCTGAGAAAAAGAAGGGGAAAGCTAAAGTCTCAATAGCTAGAAAACCAAGGAAGGTTGAAAAACCTGAGCCTACTGTTCACTCTACTAGAGAAAGCATAAGGACTACTACCAGAAGGGATAAAGAGGCAAATAAGGAAAAAGAGAAGAGGGCTAGATTAGCTAGCAAAGAAGAGGAGCCTAAGAAGAGACCGAAGAGAAAGTATATAGCTCCAGCTAAATCTAACGAAGAGAGGATAGAATCTGATGAAAAAAACCAATTCAAAGTGGTAAGGCATCACATTTCTTCATATTTAGACAATATATCTGATAATATAAGCAATAATTTTGATTTATCGAGTCTCACACATATTGAGTTTGAAAAACTTGGAAAAGTTGAGATGAACCAAGTAGAGGAGTCAATATATGCCATGATGGCAACATTCAAACAAACTCCAATTGAGATTGCCAACTCACTACCCAAAGATCTATATGAAAGAGCTGAGAAGAAGTGGCAAGATAGTCTAAACATAGAAAGAAAAATAAGAGAGACTACACTTGCACAAGTGATGCCATAATTGGATAAGGAAACAATGGCTAAGGAAATAAAGAAGCACACTGGAATTTGTATTGAAATACAGGGCATTCAACATACTGCAAAACAATGTTGAGGATGTTGTATAGAAGACCACTCTAATTTGGAAATTATTATATTTTTTGATAGAACTCAAGGCAATAGTGTAGACACCTATTGAGGTAGGTGAGGAAAAAGATGAACAACAAGTAATTGAGGTGATTATAGTTGATAGTAAGATAGTTACACATGAAGAAGACACTAAAACACATGAAGATACACTGACACTAGCTAAGGAAGAGCAAAAGACAAAATAAAGTGTACAAGATACACTAATGCTGAGTGCTAGTCCTCAACATGAGGCGAATATAGACAATGATATTGTAAGGATAAAAGATTTTTTTGATATTGTCACTTATAACATCAATCCCCTTATAGAGGAAGACTTGAAGAAGATACTGGTTGAATCCACTACCCAAACTAAACTTTGTGAAAATCCTATACTGGTGAGTGTTGATGAAATTGAGAAGGTAGATAAGGCATTTATAAGAGAGGAAGTACAGACAAAAGAGACATCTACATCCCCTACTTAATTCACACATCTACATCCCCTACTTAATTCACATTAATACAACCTACATTACCCATTGTGGTATATCAAAGGAAGGAAATAACAACTTGCACAGTCAAAATATTGGTACAAGGTACTTCAGTCTCAGTCAATATAAAGGAAAATGAAATTGACAAGGATGAGATAGTTGGAGAACATAAAGATGAAACAAAAGAGCATGAACGAACACAAGTTCCAATAGGTTAGGTAGATACTCCTGCATGTACAACACAAGATCAAGGTATAATTGAGAGAGTAGAGAAAGCAAAGGATAGGATCAAAGAGATAAATTTGACTACAAAACTTGAGGAGAAAATTGCAATACAAACACTGGTGACTTTGTCAGCGTCTTCTACTCCTCCAATTTAAGCTCTTCATAGTTTGAGTATAGAAGCTATACCCCTACAATCATTAAGGTCGAGTCCAAGCACATCCAAGGAAGTTGAAGTTACATAATTTGTTGATGTGAACTTGGATGAAGTGATTGAGTTGCCCAAGTTTGGTTTTGCAACCATCACTATTGAACATATGAGCATACTCCAAGATGCTTTTGAAAAGAAGAAGAACCAAGAAATGCTTAGACATGAGCATAGGCAAAGAAAATCTTTGATAGATGTCAAGGACATTTTTCTTGATGCATTTATCTTGCCAGCACTAGAAGTCACAAAGCCTATCATAGAGCAGCTAACTAGCATAGTGGAGAAGGTAAATGACACATACCTAGATTCAAATGTTAAACTAATTGAGTGGTTTGAAAGAAAGTTTTAGCATAAGGTTGATGAAAAGATATCAAGTGCTATTGCACTATCACAGGTTGAGTTAGCAACCAAAAGTTATTGTGTGAAGAAGGTACTAGAGAACATTTTCTCTTTGTACACCAAATTGTGCAATCCCACACTTTTCACACAAGATATAAGGAACCACATACTAAGTTTGGAGAGTCATACATAGTCATCTAGTATAAATCTCCCAAAATCTCCAGCCTAGAGTGAGAAACATTTCAAAAATCTCTTGAACACCTAGAGTTAGTTAACAATGTTACATACAGATGAAGCAAACATTAAAGCTAAACTGATCAACACCCAGTCTATCGTAACTCCACATATGGATTATTATACAAGGAACTAGTCTTCGCTAAAACCCTCATGAAGAAAGATCCACATCTTTCTACTCATGAAGACTTAGTCCACCTTGCTACTGAGCTGACCATCCAGATCAAATCATTGGAGGTAGCTTGTGATAACTGGGATGCAACTTTGAAAATAATGCTTGAGGTCCACAATTTTTTTTGGAAAAATACAATCTAAGTGTATAAACCTTTGATATAAGTATCAAAATGGGGGAGAAATAATAAGTATGGAAGAAATAAGAAGCATAGGGGAGATAATATTTTTGAGGGAGATACTATTTTTGAGAAAAGAGAAGTCAATGACAGAAGTAGAGTACATAATACATCTACACAACAGGAGAAATAATTTTGGTTTAGCTACAGAACAACACAATCAACTCAAGGGGAGTTATTGAATTTTGAGGTATGACTAAAGTATCATAAGATTTTGCAAAATTTTAAAGTTTTGAAGTTTTGTATGTAAATGGATATTATCTGAGTTATGCTTGAAAGGCCAAAGGTTATTCATGCATGACCAAGTATTTTTCCACTCATGTCAAAGGGGGAAATTGTTAACCTCATATTGGTTTTGAGATATGAGTGACAATATACTTAAGTCATTTATTTAGTTCATGTTGAAAAAGTATACATGTTGAGCATAAGTTGTCAGATAGTATATGTCGAGTGACAAATATTTAGTATGAGCCGAGTAACTAGTAAGTGCTAAGTCACTCAAGTGCCAAGCAGATGGTATGTTCCAAGCTATTTAGATGTCGAGTGATTAGTGGATGTCAAGTCATTTAGAGGCTAAGTTACAACATTGAAGTTGCAGTTGATGTTGAGCATCAGGGACTTCAACTGCTGAGTTACATAGTTTTGACATAGGTTTTTGTAATGGTACAAACTTCTATGTAAACCATTTTTGGGCTGAATTAAGGATTGTTTTATGATCTTTGATGATAAGGATGAATATTAATTATGAATCCTATGCATTGAATGCATCCAAACATAAAAAGGTAAGGATTAAGTGACAATATGGGTGAATCACAACTGTTGATTCATACCTAACCTAAGTCACCTAGGTCTTCTTAAGGAGGAAAAACCCTAAATTTTTCAACAAATGCTTAAGGATAATTAAAGAGAGTTTTCATGTGCAAATAGAGCATTCATGGTGACTAATGTGTTATGATTTGAGTTACATTGCAGGAACAGTTAGAGGAGAACAAAGGAAAGGAATAAGAAGATAGAAGAGATAAATCTGATAAAAAAGGATCAAGTACACATCAATAAAGAGTTGATCTAACATCAAGAAATAGATTTCCAACTATAGGATCATTGCAAAGACATTTTAACAAGTGAATTAGTTAAATATCTTAATAGAGTAGTTCTAACGGGCTGTTCTAAATCCTTTAACAAAGTGCTTACTTCATTGTAAGTTAAATTCCTCTTACAAGGCACACTTCTAATAGGGTGTTGAAATTCTTTAATAGGGTAAGATCTAACAATCTTGTAAGCCTTTAACAGGGAAGATCTTTCATAGGATAGATCATGTTTCATGATCAAAACATTGTAACCTTCATTGGATACACTATATTACTGCAGTAATGAATATTTGAGGGTGTCATCCCCACCCCAATTTTACCTTTTCCTTGGAGGGTTTATGGGTAAGAAAATATCTTGTGCCATACATGTGTTGAATATTTTACTCTCATGCTATGGATGTATATGCTTAATTTGGTATTTCAATTTACATGCATAGACTGTGAGATGGATGCATGGTGAATGATTTTGAGGTTGAAAGTTTTAAGTACTGATTCACTACCCCCCCTCTTAGAGTTTACTTTCGTATTGTATCTCCAACATTGAGATGGATGGTATTCCTTATTCTTTAGTAGTTGAGATTTTGATGTATGTAATGGTTAGCACACATCTAGATCTTGCTCATACAGTGGGAGTTGTGAATGGTTTTATGAGTAATCTAGGTAAAATTCATTGGCAAGAGGTTCAATGGATTCTTTGATATTTGAGAGGAACTTCCTCTCATATTTTATGATTTAATAGAAATACTCCTTATATTTGTGGTTATACTGATTCTAATATGTCTATACATTGAGACAAAAGAAGATCTAATACAAGCTATATGCTTAATTTTTCCAAGGAAACAATTAGGTGGACTTCTCGTAAGAAACAAGCTGTTTATCTTTCCTCTACTAAATCTGAATACATTGCTCTAACTGAGGGGGATAAAGAGTTGATATGGTTACAAAAATTGTTTGGAGAGCTAGGATTTAAACAATCTAACTTACACTATTATCTGATAGCAGGAGTGCCATTCATTTGACTAAAAACTCAGTTTTGCATAGTCACACAAAGCATCTAGAGACCAAATTTCACTTCACATGATAGGCTCTTGAAGAGGGAAGACTATAGTTAGAGAAGACTGACACAAAGGTTAATTTGGTAGATGTGTACACTACTACATTTGGGCCCAAATTGTGATGACCACCTATTGCCCAAGTGACAGTACCATGAATTGGCTCCCATCGGATGGGTGTCAGACTTTTGATATCACAAATTATGACAGTAAGGGAATCTGTCTCAATTGTGATGGATAAAGTCGTTGTAACTTGGAACAAGGCATGGGGAAGAGTTCATCTTCATGCCATCATAATTGTGATAGTATGCCATCACAATTAAGATGATGTAGGGTTTTAGTCTACCATTGCATTTGTGATGGATGTGCAGCAGTCGTGTTGTAGAATCGATGGCTATCCATTGGAAAAGGTTGCCACCCTTCGTCAAAAAAAGATCCTATAAGGGCAATGGGTATGTGACAGTTGTGTTGTGTTCAAGATGACTATCCATTAAAACAAGCCATCACAATTGTGATGGGAAGATGAAATTTTAAAAAATTGCTTCTTGTGCAATGCGGTTTATCAATTCTTTTTTGTAGTAGTGAAGATCAGTTCCATTAATAAAATTCATTGTTAAAATTCTACTGATAAATTCATTCATTCATTCCCTATTAAAATTCCTCATTAAAAATAAAATTCATTCATTCCATTAATAAATTCTTTGTTAACATCAGACCATTGATTTGATAAACTTGTGAATGGCACTTTGTATCAAGAATGCACGTGCAATTTCACTCTATATGCATGGACAGTAGGTTGAGCTGAAACAATACACCATGTTTACATTTATTTCATAGGCTTATGCAAGCCTCTAACAAAAATGAAAACTTGTTGAGTTTTTTTAGCTCCACTTGTTGTCGTATGCATATGAATTGAGATTGCATATTGAACTATGGCATCCTTCTACATTGCTTGAAACCAAGAGATTCACACAATTAGTTGTCATGCAATCATAGGTTAATGTTAAGCTTCACTTGCTTTCAAGAATAGTTTAATATTCTCTACTAATCAGGGCCAACCGTGTGAAAGTGGAAGCTCATCCCCCCCTCCCCCAACATCTAAATTCCCTGTTAATATCTAAAATTCATTCATTCATTAATAAAATTCATTCATTAATAAAAATCATTCATTCATTAATAAAATTTATTCGTTCCATTAATAAATTCCCTGTAAACATCATACCATTGATTTGATAAATTTTTGAATGCCACTCTAAATCAAGAATGTATGTGCAATTGCATTCTATATGATTGTGGAGCTAAAAAAATCTGCCATGTTTACATTTATTTAATAAGTTATGCAAACCTCTAACAAAATTTAAAATTTGTTGGTTTTTTTTAGCTACACCTGATGTCGTACACATATGAATTGAGATTGCACATTGAACTATCATGTCCTTCTGCATTGCCTCAAACCAAGAGATTTACACAATTAGTTGTCATGCAATCATAGATTAATGTTGAGCTTCACTTGGTTTTGAGAATAGTTTAATATTCTCTACTAATTAGGGCTAACCATGTAAAGGTGGAAGTTCATTTGACCCCACCCCCCCTTAAATATTTAAGAAATGATCAATCTTTAAAGTTAAAAAATAGGTTCCATACTTGCAAAAGTGACATCATTTTCCCATCTTCTAGTGCATGTCATTTTTCATCACATCCAAAATAAAAAATTTCCACTCTGAATAAAAAATGTATGTGCAGTTGTGCTCTATATGCATGGACAACAGGAAAAGTTGAAAAAACACAACACAATTACAATTATTTAATAGGTCTATTAAGTTTTTAAAATTATAGACCATCATGAACAATATTTGTGATGATCTGTAACATAAAATACCTAATTAAAGACCTCCAATTGCATATTGAACTATGGCGTCCTTTTGCATTTCCTGAAACCAAGAGATTCCCACAATTAGTTTTCATGCATTCATAGGTTAATTTTGAGCTTCAATTGGTTTTGAGAATAGTTTAATATTCTCTACTAATTAGGGCTAACCATGTGAAGGTGGAAGCTCATTCCCCCCGCCCCCCCATTACAAAATACCTCCTAAGAAGTAATAGTTCAAGTGAAATAAATACATGAAAAATGAAAGAGAAAAAGATAAATCTAATTACCAATAGGCATTGCCAATGCATCTATGGCCATGCAACCTATTGAGTGAGTTTTATTGTTTTTCTATTGTGCCAAGATCTCTTTGTTTATATACATAGATCATAGATATATGTGTGTATGTATAAATATATACAAATATATACATATACATGTCTATATATACATATACATATGTATATAAATACATACATATACAGAGATCACAAGGGTACGATAATGAAATGTAGCGATCACAAGGGAATGGATATGAAATCGTAGATCTCCACTGATCTCCACAATCTACAATATCTCTCTATATATAATTACATACATACATACATAGGCACACACATATGTGTGTGTATGTGTGTATATATACACACATATATACATATACACATACATACATACATACATACATACATATAGATAGATACATAGATAGATAGATAGATAGATTTGCATATGCAATTTTATCACCTTGGAAAATTGTATTTGATCCTACTAGCTGGGAACAACTGATTGTTCCTATTATAATATGTTTTTGTAAAATTTCTTGTGAACTCTACACATTTTTCCTAGTCTGCCTTATTTTTGTCCAAGATCATGAGGTAAGTCACTTAGCACGAGTTGAGTGAGTTTTATTATTTTATTATTTAGATTCTGGAACTTGTATGCAATTGGATCAATTTTTTGTTGGAAATATAAGAGGAGTAATTGAGAGGGGAGGGGTGGACTAGTTACTACAAAAATAAATCCCAGATCCCTTAGATGTCAATACAATCAAAAATTTGATTAAATTATATTCTATTGTAACTTGACAAACAAACATGCACTTTATTTACACTAGAAAATGTTGTAACTTGATAAACACTAAATAACTCAACAACTGCTTAACATGAAATCTTTAAGATATTATCTATGATTAATGTTACTTAACTTAGTTGCATACATGTAAAAGAAATAGCATGAACACAAGTAACACCAAGATTTAACGTGGAAACCCAATTTGGAAAAAACCACCAATTGCAACTAGTTACTAACTTTCACTCTTTTGAAGTGAGCTTTGTTAGGATCCAACCCGATCAAAGGTTACAAAACACACTATTAGGTGTGACCCTTTTAGAGGATTTAATCACCCTATTAGAAGTAGCCTTGTTAGAGGTCTTTAGACACTTCAAATATAAATGCCACCTTGTTAGAGGATTTGCAAATAGCTGTTAAGCCAATTCGGGTAGGAGATTTAGATCACTGCTACAATGGTTACAAAGTAACAATGAGATGACCTAATTTTTGATGCAACTACATTTATGATTATAGATCTCAATTCTAGCTTGTATGCTTGATCCTTCCTAATCAAATGTATCTTTGTAGCTCAACAAGGATATTTTTCTTATCCTTCTATTTGCTTCCTCTAAGCATCATCAAATCTTCTATTTTTTGTTCCCCATATTTAATCCTCAACTTGACCTTACATATATCTTACACATTGTCAAGTTAGCTTGAATACAACTTAGAATAATTAATTTTCACCTCCTCAGTCGGCTAGAACCAACAATTAAATCAATTAAACTTAATATGCCAAAACAAGAAAATCCTTCATTAGTTGACCATGCTTGGTAGATACTAACTCAGAAACAATTTTTCTATGTTAACCAAGTGAACTCGTTTAAGATTACATATTCACAAATTTCTTTTGGTAACTAGGTGAGCTCTGTTGACACTAGTTCCATCCAACATTTTCTTCATTAACCGAGTGAGCTTGGTTAACACTCAACTTCTGCAAACTTTCCTTTGATGACCAAGTGAACTCAATAGACATTGTCTTTTGAACTAGTAAAACTTTGGAATGCTTGACAGACATAGGAAACTATCTTCATCACCTGAGTGAGCTTGGCATACACTAACTGTCAATGATATGACATTTTGTGTAACATCAAAGATAATACACAATTAATCAATTGTTTTCAACATTTTTCTATTGTGCCAAGATCTCTCTGTATACATACATACATAGGCACACACATATGTGTGTGTGTGAATGTATATATACATATATATACATATAAATATGTATATATATGTATATACATATAGACATACATACATACATATACATAAATAATAGTAATATATGTATTGCATCTGCATTTGCTTTGCCATTCCTTATAAGAGTGTTTCAAGGTTGGGAACCACTTCAACATCCTTCGCATGATTTAGAGGTATTTTCATTGTGGTAGAGGCTTTTCCAATGGAATGAGCCTCATGATTATGGCATTTACAACATAAGAAAAAATTTCTTCTTCTAGTAGTGAGAATAACTACTAAAAATTCCTCGGAGCCAAGGGACCCTAAACCTATGCTACATTTTTCTAGAGACATGGGAGAATTTACTACCAGATTTAGTACTTCATAGAATTATGGATCATATAGTGATTCCCAAATTAATAGTAGCAATAGATACTTGGGATCTTAACAGGGAGATTGTGCCAATACGTGCATAGTTACATCCTTGGCTTCCATTGTTGGGCCAACGTATGGAGCCTTTATATCCAACCATTTGTTATAAGTTGGCAAATGTAATTCATGCCTAACATGCAAGTGATGCATCTACATATGTATTTTTATCACCTTGGAAAACTATATTTGATCTTGCTAGCTAGGAATAGCTGATTGTTCATTTTATTGTTACCCAATTTGATGACTGTTCTATAGGAATTTGTAATCAACCCAGCTAACCAAAAACTAGACCAATTTAACTAGGTTATGACTTATTTCTTTCTAAAAATATCTACTATGATATGTTTTTGTAAAATTTCTTGCAAACTCTTCTCATTTTCCTAGTTTGCATTATTTTGTGCAGGATCTTGAGCTAAGTCACTTAGCATGAGTTGAATGAGTTTTATTGTTTTATTATTTGGATTTCGGAATATGTATGTGACTAGACCAATTTTTCTATTGTGCTAATATGTAATAAGCACCTTAAACAATATCTCTTTGTATATATAAAGATTATAAGTTGTGCAATTTATCATGTATTGCATTTGCATTTGCTTTGCGATTACTTATAAGAGTGTTTCAAGGTTGGGAACCACTTCAACATACTTTGCATGGTTTAGAGGTAATATCATTGTGGCAGTGAGAATAACTTCAATGAAGATTTGAGTGTAAGGAGTTACTACACTGAACCTATGCTACAAATTTCTGGGAGCCAACATACCCTAAACCTATGCTACATTTTTTGGATACATGGGAGAAGTTACTACCAACTTTAGTGCTTCATAACATTTTGGATCATATAGTGATGCCCAAATTAATTTCAATACATGCATGGTTACATCCTTGGCTTCCATTGTTGGGACAACATATGGAGCCTTTATATGCAACCATTCTTTATAAAATTGGGGAATGCACTTCATGTCTGGCATGCAAGTGATGCATCTGGATATGCAATTTTATCACCTTGGAAAACTATATTTGATCCTACTAGCTGGAAACAACTGATTGTTCATTTTATCATACCTAATCTGATGACAGTTCTACAAGAATTTGTAATCAATCCAACTAATCAGCAACTAGACCAATTTAACTAGGTTATGACTCAAGCATGTGATTCCCATTTATCATATGGTTGTAATGTTGGAGGCAACATTTTTTCCAAAATGGCAAATTTTTTGTAAAATTGACTTTATTCAAGTCCCGATTTTAATGATGTAACAAAGCAAATTTTAGGGTGGAAAAGATTATTTCACCTTGAACTTCTTGTTAATGAGTGGATAAGAAGTAAGCTAAATGTATCCCTTGAAATGATAAATCAAGTTGTAGATGGTACGATTGTGGAGAAACCTAGGGCTAGAGAGAATGCATGCTATCCTATGGTGACAGATCAACGCTAATTTGAGATACTTTAGCAACAACAAGCAGAAGCAACATATGCTCAACAACAAGCCTTATCTTCCATGGGCAGTGAGATTCACTTGAATAACTTGATGGGTGCACCTCAGTCGAGTTTGAAGGAAGTGATTGAAATATATGTACAATAACATGACATCCAATTTTTCCTTAAAGTGGGATGCACACATGATGGTCTTCATGTTTATGGCTTTAGAACTCTTATTATCTATCTATATTATGTAAAACAACAAGTGCTTGCATAATTTGGAGATATATGGGTGATTGCATCATTGGAGCAACTAGTTGAGATGCAATGTAATCAAACTGGAGGAAATAATTGATAAACCAAACATATAATAAAGAGGAAACTTGAAAACTTGAATACTGAAATCCTAAAGTGAAAGCTATTGAGGATCAAATGCTTATGTCAAAGTTACAACACAATGTGAAGATGATTTTAGATTTTTTATTTTTAAAATGACATAAATCAATTGTAACAGATTTCCACAATCCATGATATTCTATTTATGCTTCTAGGTGAGATTGTGTGTGAGTTTATCAACATCAATGTTTCATATCATACTCAATGATCCATCATCAAGATGAGAGAGCTAAGAAAAATAATGGATCATTGAGTATGATTTGAAATGTTGATGCTGATAAACCCACACACAATCTCACCCAAAAGCATAAATAGAACAACATAAACCATTCCCCATTTTTTTTGATTGTGGAGAGCTACACGTGAAAGAGGGTGGAGAGCTCTGAACATTGGTGGAGATTTCATTATTGTGCCCTTGTGATCACTGTATTTCATTGTTGTTCCCTTAAGATCTCTTCATTTCATTATTGTGCCCTTGGTGGAGATTAGTGGAGATCTAGGATGTCATTGTTGTTCCCTTGCTCTATGATTTTTTTATCATGTTGTACCCTTTCTTTGTGATTGCATTGTTTTGTCATGCCCTTGTGATCTTTTTTCCCTTGCTTTGTGATTTTATTCAAGGGGAGAAGAGGTACTTATGTAAATATTATTTTCTTTTCCTTCTAAACATGTATCTCTTTATATTTCCCCTAGCAGGTTATTAGAGGAGCTTCTCTTTATGTATATGTATGTGTATGTACACACACACACATGTGTGTGTGTGTGTGTCTCTGTATGTATGTATATATATATAGAAGCTTCTCTTTATGTATATGTATGTGTATATATACATACACACACATGTGTGTATGTATGTATATATAAACATATATATACATACACACACATGTGTGTATGTATGTATATACATACATATATACATATTCAAAGATCACAAGGGCACAAAAATGAGATGAAGAGATACATAGATACATACATACATATATACACATACATATATACATACATAAAAATAAAAACACACACACACACACACACACACACACACACACACACACACACACACACACACACATGCATAAATACATAAATTTGCATATGCGCATTTATCACCTTGGAAAATTGTATTTGATCTTTATTCAATCACCAAGAGAAAATATAATATGTAAGCATAGATTTTTGCACACTTAGTTTGGTATGAATAGTTTTGATTGAATTCGTCTAAGGAGAATGAGTCTATTCATGATGATAATGGCTTCGTGTATTGGGTCTTTGGAGGAGAGAGACTTACAAAAGATTAGATGTTGTTTCTAGCTCAAATGTTCCCAATTTTATGTTCACAACTCAAATTCTCTTACATGGTCTGGGCTTAAAACCTCATTACTACATCCAAAATTAAGGAATAAGATATGATTATGTCCCCAACGAAGAATTGAAATGCAATTTTTTTGAATTCCACTTAACACATGTTGATAAATTCAAGAAATTCTACTACCATGCAAATTAACTTACATTGATTCTGAAGCTTAGGCCCTAACAACAGTCGAAGGGTAAATTGTTGTCAAAGAATGTGCTAAATACAAGAAAGAGTACATATTTAGAATGAACATAGATATTGGCAACAATGAAGAAACATATAATCCTCTTATACATAATCAGAATTATGTCAGAGATGAACTCAAGAAATTGAGCAATTGAGTAATCCAAATCTAACCTTTCAATTACCACATTGTGTCCATTATTATCATTTTATCAAACCACATACTAGTTCCATATATTTATCCAAATAATAAATTATACTCATACAAAAATCTCATATCCTGAGAGATATTCAAACTTGTGGATTATTTGAAATTAATACTATTTTACTAGTAAGATGACACTACAGTGGAGCCATAGAGATATACCTCTGGCTTGTGTGTCATTCTTGAAGACCAACTGATATCTCTACTATCAAAATTATAATATTCCTACTCAGTCAAAATCGCTACTCACTTAGAAGATAAAATCTTGAGATGAGATTTGAATAAAATTATTGTGAGTTTTTTTTGAAGACAACTTATATGGATTCATATCTAATGATCATAGGCCAAAGGTATTCATTTGTATCATACACTTTTCATTAAAAAACCCCTAGTTACAAAAGTTGCTTCTACCACTGGAGAAAGTATTCACCCTTGAGTGAGAAACTATATGCCATCTATAAAATCCCTTTAATTTTTTGGGACATGGAGCACATTCTATGTTAGTAAAATTTAGGTCTGTAGTTATTTGCATATTTTTTTCAAAGATATGAACAATAGTTGATTAGAATTTCTTGCATTTGTTTCTAGATATTTTTCTCTATCATTTCCTTCCTTTGAATATTATTACATCTTTGATTTCCCAACTCTATCCATACATACCTTCCTTCTACCTCACCATAGGTAGGGACTAGAGCTATATGGAGCCCTTGTTCTCTAACATGCATATGGTCAAATATAGACATGCATTACAAAGACATTATTTTCTGACCTACACATGGTTTTTTATTTTACCTAGTCCCCCATATATCCTATTAAAAATATAGAGTCTAATTTTAAGAAAAATAATGGTCTTAAATGTATATGATTAAATAAAATAAACAAGATTACTAGTTGTAGTTGTATAATTATAGTATTATTGATTATGTTAAATAAAATGTTCAACAAAACAAGTATAAGTAACATAAATGGATCATTTGCTTGATCCTATTATGAATTAATGTGAATGTATCTGATCATTACCTATATAATATTATGGACGAGATCTTTACTCAATCACCAAGAGATAATATAATATATAAGTACATATTTTTGCATACTTAGTTTGGTATGAATAGTTTCGATTGAATGCAAGGATAATTGCTTATGTGAACTCAAGACATGAATGATTAATTTAATTTAGCACAAGTACTATGCAAGTGTGTATGTATGCATGTAAAGAAGCTCACATAGTGAATTGATATACACACATACATGCATATATGCATGCAATCATCATAATCAATTATCCTTGAATCTGACCAAAGTTATTATATATGAACAAGAGATACATGTTTAGAAGAAGAAAAAAAAACATTTACATAGGTACCTCTTCTCCCCTTGAAGAAAATCTTCGAGCAAGGGCACAAAGATCACAAGGGCACGTCACATCAATGAAATGCAATGATCACAAGGGAATAACCACAAAATCCTAGATCTCAATTGATCTCCACCAATGTTCAAAGCTCTCCACCCTTGTTCAAAGCTCTCCACTCTCTTTCATGAACAACTCTCCACAATCAATCAAAAAAATTGGGAATGATTAATGTCTTTTTTTCTTTTCCTTTTTGTTTATAATCCATCATTCATAATCCACAATCCACAAGATCTCTTTGTATACATACATACATACATACATAGACACACAGATATGTGTGTGTATGTATGTATATAAACACATATATACATATACATATGTATATATATGTATACAAATACATACATACATACCAATATATACATGCATACATATGCACACACACACACACACACACACACACACACACACACACACACACACACACACACACACACAAATATATACATACATACATGAAAACAATAATGTACTTTCTAAGAGTTTGCAATTGTTCAACAAAATTAATGTTTTACAAGAAAAGAAATCTGAAGAACTATTATCTTAGAAGCAAGAACATGGTGTTGAAACAATACAAAAAGTGCTTGACATGAGAGGTTCGCAAGTGAGGGTGTTGACCAATCTTGAAAACTTGAATGCTGAAATGAAAGCTATCGATGATCAAACACCTATTCAAGAGTTACAAAATAATGTGAAGTTGA
This sequence comes from Cupressus sempervirens, assembly GCA_028749045.1. Taxonomy (NCBI): domain Eukaryota; kingdom Viridiplantae; phylum Streptophyta; class Pinopsida; order Cupressales; family Cupressaceae; genus Cupressus; species Cupressus sempervirens. The sequence continues at coordinate 378,675,994 of CM053785.1, forward strand.
TGTTAGATAAGGTAGAGGCAGATAATTAGAATCTTGATAATCAAAATTTAAGGCACGATAGTGAAGGAGAATGAGTGGCTTTAGAAAGAGATTGCATGATAGAAACAACTAGACAATATAGAGGATATTATGGGAGCCATTAGATAGAATCTAGGAAAGTGTTGTAGTAGGTACTATGACATTGAAATCACTTGAAAGTATCTTTGAGAATTTACAATCCAAATATCAGGAAGACTACAAGTTGTGTGATTTGTCATGTATTGCATCTGCATTTTCTTATAAGAGTGTTTCAAGTATTGGCGCGATCTCCCTGCAATGATCCCAAGTATCAAATGCTTATAAGAATGTTTCAAGGTTGGGAACCACTTCGACATCCTTTGCATGGTTTAGAGGTAATGCCATTATGGAAGAGGCTTCTGCAAGAGAATGAGCCTCGTGATTATGACATTTACACATAAGAAGAACTTGCTTCTTCAACACCTTACACTCTACTCTTCATTGAAGTTATTCTTCAATTCCTTGCATATGCAATTTTATCACCTTGGAAAAATATATTTGATACTAGTCGATAACAATTGGTTGTTCATTTTATTGTACCTAATTTGATGACAGTTCTATGAGAATTTTTAATCAACCCAGCTAATTAGCAACTAGACCCATTTAACTAGGTTATGGCTAGTTTCTCTCTAAAAATATCTGCAATGATATGTTTTTGTAAAATTTCTAGCAAACTCTGCCCATTTTTCTTGGTCTGCATTATTTTTGTATAGGATCTTGAGGTAAGTCACTTAGCATGAGTTGAGTGAGTTTTATTGTTTTATTATTTGGATTATGGAATATGTATGCAGTTGGATCAATTTTGTTGTTGTTCTAAGATGTAATAAGAACCTTAAAAAATATCTCTAAGATGTAAATGTTTAGAAGGAAAAATAAAGGGATACCTGCTTAGAAGGAAAATAAATGAACATTTACATAGCCCTTGAAGAAAATCACAGAGCAAGGGCATGACAATGAAATTGCTGAGCAAGGGTATGACACAAAATGAAATCACAGAGCAAGGGCACAAAGATCACAAAGGCACAACATGGCAACAAAATTGTAGAGCAAGGGAATAACAATGAAATAGTAGAGCAAGGGCACGTAAACGAAATGCAAAGATCACAAGGGCATGACAATGAAATCATAGAGCAAGGGCATGAAAACAAAATGTAGAGATCACAACAACGAAATGCACTGATCACAAGGGTACGAAAATGTTGAGAGCTCTTCACTCTCATTCGAAACTCTCCACCCTCTTTGTTCACAGCTCTCCACAATCAAAAAAATTGGGGAATGATCTATGTCATGTTTTCTTTTCTTTTTGTTTATATTCACATGGGCATCATAGTTATGATGCCAATGTTGGTATTGTGATGAGATCGAGGGTAATTGCAAAAAAAAAATATGAAAATTACCACAAATTACACTACTGTCACAATTTGACCCCAAATGTTGAAGTGCATGTTCACATAGGTTGTATCTCGAGAGAAGTTTGAATTATGTAGAGCTTCTCTCAACATTGTCATGACATAGCCATAAGCATTCCAAGTGGGGGGTATCTCTGTCTAGCGTGTCTTGAAGCATTGATTAAACTTCAAGTGGGAGATTGTAATGGTTTTGTCATAGTCTAAAGTCCAATCATTGACTATGGCAGATTCTGCCATTACAATTCTTCATTCCCTTCTGTCATAGTAAAACAAAAAGGATATTATGCATAAGATTGAGATATATGTCAATGTAAAAAGAATGTTGGTTGGAGTTGTAAGAAACTTAGTTTATGAGTAATAGGGAATCCCCTACTTGAAGAGTGGATGTAGTCCAAATTATCTAGATGAACCACTATAAATCTATGTGTTAAATATTTCCATTTCTATTGTCTGGTTTAGTTTAGATTTTACATTCATTTTTGTATTTTCTTAAGCTCAACATTAATGTCACATGCTTGTTATGCTTTCTCAAGCCACTAGCGTCCATACTCTAAAGGAATTAATTGAAGTGAACAAAATCAAGAACAAGGTCCTCAATGGAAAGAATTAGATGTTGTATCACTGGATCGATTTCGCCGCTCTACAACAAAAAGAAAAAGAATCACAAGCCAGAAGTTGCAGATCTACAGGTGAGCAGGCAAAGAAAATCAAAGCATTAAAGATTGTTTGATCTTTTCACGTGCTTGCATTTTAACTCTTCAATTTGAAAGTCATTTTGTTGATCGACCAATTGTGTCGTAATAATTCCATTATAGAATATGCTCTTCTTTAACCAAGTAACATAACAATCAAACTTATAAAATTTAAAAAGATTTTATTGTTTTACAACACAATGTCCACACTAAATGTGCATCTATAAATTTCAGTTCATACTTGATAAGAAATCTTTCAAAAATGCTCTAGCATCATTATTGTCTGCTTGATAGTGCCTAACTTGAAGAGAACTCCACATGTTCAACATTTTTTCTTTATGAGTCCTACATAACCAATAAAATGTTCAATAATTTTTGAGTTGTGGTATGCATTATCTCACTTCATGAGTTATTTCATCTATATTTTACTTTCTTTTGAACTGCACAAATTTTGATGAATACAATTGGTTATTACTCAAATAGAAATGAGACTCCCTCAAATTTATTTGTCATCTATTTTACTATCAAATCCATGTCTACATATAGTATGAATAAAAATGGCTACCTATTTGACATAACTCTAGTCACTTACTTGAAAATGCAACGTCTCAATCAAGTATATGTCTTTATTTCTATGCATAGTCCATACATTTCCAAAGAAAAAGTTAACAATTCTAGATTAAGCTCTTCATGCCTATCTAGTCACTCCACTTGTCTTAATAAGTTATAAATAATTTAAAAGCAATTCGATAGAGTTTTTATTAGCTCATAAAGAACTCAATCTAGATTAATCTTCATAAAATGTAAAAATATGTAATAGGATGAACAAATGTTTAAGATGTAGGCTGACTATTGTGTTTATATGAATATGTCAATATTAAAAAATTGAAGAACAACATCCATAAAAAATCGTATCTGAATGTAATGCAATAAAAATTAAAAGAGTAAATCTTTCTTTGTACAAAATTATTATGTTATCACCAAATACATTAAAAAAAAAAAGTCCATTATACAAATTTTGTGTGTGTGTGTGACTCTCTCTCTCTCTCTCTCACACACACACACACACACACACACACACACACACGTATGTGTATATATATACACATATACATACACACACATACCTATATGTATATATATACATGTGTGTGTGTGTGTGTGTGTACATACATACATACATACACATATATATGTATATATAACTAAAATGTATAATTGAAAACTATAATTTTAAATGAAAAAAAGACAAATAAACAAATGGATAATGTTGAATTTATGCGGTCATGATATGTGTGTGTGTGTGTGTGTGTGTGTGTGTGTGTGTGTGTGTGTGTGTGTGTGTGTGTGTGTGTAAATGTGTATATATGTGTATATGTGTATATATATAAATACATATATATTTATACATATACATATACATCTACATGTATATACATATACATCTACATGTATATACATATACATCTACATGTATATACATATACATCTACATGTATATGTATATGTATATACATACATATACATATACATATAATACACACACAAATACATATATGTATGTATGTATATACATATACATCATACACACATACATTTATATCCACACACACACACACACACACACACACACACACACACACACACACACACACACACAAAACTAAAAAGAGTAATTGAAAAATATAATTTTAAATGAAAAATAAGATGAACTAACAAATGGATAACATTGAACTTATATGGTTGTGATGTGTGTGTGTGTGTGTGTGTGTACATATAATTAAAAAATATTATTTTCCTCAACATAAATATAAAGCCAAATGAAAAAAGATGAATAAACAAATGGATACCCTGTTGTCGTGAGATAGGCTATTTTGCATTAAGAAAAACTACTCATTTTCATCTCTTATAGTAGTCCCCATGTACTTGCCTAGCTTATTTTGGCTAGAGCCGTGGAGAAAATTATGCAACTAACGACCCCATGGTCATTATATTTTGATGCCTTTTTTATTAGGAGTGATCATAAATAACATGTTTGAATGAAATTATTGATAATAAAATTTAAAATTAAAATTTATAGCGAAAAAAAGAAGAAAAATAAGAGCAAAATCAATTTGTGGTGTCATATGTGAATTTGTGCTATTTTTTTCTGAATAAGTACTATTTTAGCCCCCTTTTTCCACTATAGTCTACTCCACAAAAATAGAAAGTGATTCTAATTTATCATTAAATATTTAGAACACTCTCACTCCATAAAATTAAGTAGAATTTTCATATGGGAACATGAAGTTATTTGGCTTAGGAGGTGTGGAATTTGATGATTGTATTGGTTGCTTTTCTATTTTGAACATTATATTACTAATTTATAGTTATATAATATTGATTAAAGAGAAAAAAATGACAGTAATATTTGTTTTAAAGGGGTGATGTGCCTGTGTGGCTATATTTTTGTGGAACTAAGGTTTTCACCTTTATTTTACGTTTTAAGAAAAAAATTTGCCTGTCAATTTTTAAAGTTAAAAAACAATTTAACAAATCATTTTAAAGTTAAATTTTTATAAACCAGAAAATTATAAATATATAAAAAGCCAAACAATTATAGTTTTAAATTAGTAATAAAAAAAAAAAATTGAATTAGGTTTCAAAAGAAGTTTAAATAAATATGAATATATAACAAATAATATAAAAACATATATATTACATACTAATATTTAAATTAATATTTATTTAAATTTTTATTATTATATTCTATTATAACATGATTCTGAATTAATATTAATATTTATAATAAGATAGAAACATATATAATATATATTTACGTGAGATATATATTATACATATACAATCTTAAGCTATCTATAGCAAATATTGACGATTTAATAATAAATTTAGTTGTCTTTTTTACCCTTTTCAAAAATAAAGTCTATCAATTCATATAGTCTAACTAATTTAGCCGATAGGCTATTTGTGGGAACTTTGTTCCCAAAAATTGAATGTTTGATGGAAAAGTTGTCAGTGGGCCGAAAAAGTTGTGATTTGACTGTTTGGCTGAAAAATTGTAAATCATTCTTGTTAATTCTTTACCGGCTAATTTTTATTTATTTATCTCACTCCACTTTTAACTAGCTTGTTTTGATATATATTAGTTGTTATCTCCACTTTTAACTATTCTTTTTCTTTTTTTATTTATTAAAAAATAATAATTACTTGTGATCTCCACATTAGCCCATGTTGTATCTCTATTTATTTAACTTTTAATTTTTAAAATTGATTTAGATTTTAATTTTAAGTTTTTTAAAAAAAATATTAGTTTAGTTTTTTTTTTTCCTTATTTTAAGAGGAAAGTTGTCAGTTGGCGAAAAAGATGCGATTTGACTGGAAAAATTGTAAGTTTGGTCGCAAAATTGTAAACCCTTCACGTTAATGCTTTACCAATCAATTTTTTTTTAATCTCACTCCACTTTGAACTAGCTTGTTTTGATATTTATTAGTTGTTATCTCCACTTTTAACTATTGTTTTTCTTTTTCTATTTATTTAAAAATAATAATTACTTGTGATCTCCACATTAACTTTTGATTTTTAAAATTGATTAAAATTTTAGTTTTTAAATTATTTTAAATTAATTTTTATATTAATTTTTTCTTTTTATATATATATTTTTAATTTTTATAATTTATTTAGTCAATAGAATATTTGTTAGAGATGTTATTTTTTATATTATAAATTTTTTTCTCTTATTAATTTTTCATAGTAGATTTTTTGATGGGATCTTTTAAATGATTATTTTTTTGAAATTGATAAATTGAATTTAAACAAATAATATTTATTAATCTATTTAATTTGTTTTTATTTTTATTAACAATCGATTGATCAGAAAAAGAGTAACAAAATCAGTTGAGGAGGCATAGCCTCAACCTCAAAGTATCATATCGAACCCAAAAAATACATCAGAAAAACAAGATAGCAGTCAGAGCTCGAAATATACAAGAAGGATAGGAAAAGCTTAAGATAGAATATCGTTGTAGTCTTCAATCTAGAGTTCTAACTAGTAGCTCCTTCCATCCAAACCACTTTCTTTCTTTCTAGAATTTGAGTGAAGAGTTCAAGTTTGTCAAAATAGGCACTTTGGTATCTTTGATTTCCTTATTTATCATTCTCTTAAGTGCCTCATCAAAGGCATATTGATTGTTGGCAATGCTAGCCCACTCAAAGCCATCCTTCATTTCGTAGATAAATGGTGTGACCATCTTGAAGAAATCTCATCAGCTTCTCCTTCTCTAGTCTCATCATACAACAGACCTAAGAAGTAATTTTAAAATATATGAGTTTTCAATGAAAACCAATTTAAGTATTCTACCATTGCCTTGAAATTTATCCTCATTTCTAGATTTCCATATAAACCAAAGGATGTAAGAAGAAAGGATTTTCCAGAACAAGTTACCATTTTTTTTTAAGACCATGCATATATCCAGTAATAATATCAAGAGTAAAATCATGTTCAAGATAGTGATTCCAAAGAGCATCCAAACCTCTCTAGAAAAAGTATAGTCAAAGAAGATATGTCTCATAGATTTAGGCAACTTACACACTAGGTAGGTGTCATGATTACGAAGAGGAGACCTAATTGGGAGCCTATCAAGCATGAGTTGCCACATAAAACATTTGATTTAAGAGGGGATGGGGGATTTCCAAAATTTCTCAAGGTTTTTCTACCACTATGGGGGATTAATATCAACATACCAAGTGGAGTTAATATGGTCTATGATGGAAAAGTCATGGTTGAGGATTTTTTAAATGTCTTTAGCTTTAACCTTTGGGAGGAGAGAGTCATCATCCCATCGGAAGGAAAGGTACCTATGGGAGTCAATAGTAGTCTTGTAGGGAAGGTTAAGCGAAGCATAGGCATTTTTAAGCATATTATAAGTTCTTCTGTGAGAGGCGAGAATGTCTAAAGTGCTGCTAAGAGTTTGCCAACTAATAAGGTTATCATTTTCTAGAATGTCCATAATATATCTAACACCTTTCTTATGTCAATGTTGAGTCGAACAACCTTGGGTTAAAGCAAGAGGCTTACCATTATGAAAAAGATTCCACCAAATGGAATGTTCCCCATGCAAAACATTGTTGTTATTAATTCCAAAATTATCAATAAAGTGACGAACATGTTCCCATGCTTTCCAGATGGATTTAAAGACCCAGGTACCATGGATAGAAATAGGGAATGATCTAGCCACAAGGTCATAGAAAGGAAACGCCTTCCAAGATCTAGCATGTTTGAGAAAACCACTTTGAATATTATGTCTTATTAAAACCTTCCAAGGCTCTTGAGCTTGAAGATCCTGGAAGATCCATTTAGCAACAAGGGAAATCCCCTACTACCTAAGATCCTTCAGATCTAGCCCACCAAGTTTTTTGTCAATATGGCACCAACTCCACTTGACAGTGTGAGTTTTTTTCTTGCCCTTCCCATCAAACGACAGAAATCATCTGATAGACTTTTTAATTTCAAAAATTTGGTAGTTACTAAACATTCAAGTAGAGGAATAATAGATGCTATAGGAGGATAGGATCTTCTAGAAAACTTGAATCCTACCAGCAAGGGACAACACCCCATTGTCCCATTTATTGAGTTTCTTTTCAATACTTTCTTTAACCCATAACCACATGTCCTTAAGTGAAGGAGAGATAAAAAAGGGTATACCAAGATAACAAACAATAGTATCAGGTCTCCCCAAGAGAATCCAAAGTGCTGAAGCCAATCAGGGGGTTCCTCTTTCCAACCAAGAAGGATGGATTTGGAGCTGGAGATATAAGCACCATAAATTTGCCCAAAAATTTCCATCTTTTGAGTGAGACAAAAAAGATTATTTCTAGAGAGCTCAAGGAAGAGTGATGTGTCATCCACAAATTGAATATTAAGTAACTTTGAATCATCAGGCAGAGTAATACCATGAACCCTAGGAGATAAAGTATCATCTCTAAGGAGATAATAAAGAGCATCAGAGGCAATAACAAAAAGGGTAGTGGCAAGAGGACACTCCTTTCTAATAGATCTGCATAGGGGGATGGGTTGAGATAAATTACCATTAACCTTGATCAGGGCAGAAGCATCCTTAAGGAGGACTTTGACATAATTGTAAAATACAACAAGGAAGCCAAACACAACAAGCATGGTAAGGATGAAATCCCATTCAACTCTATCATAGGCTTTCTCAAAGTCAAGGAGAAACAAAGTAGCATCTTTTTGGAGGACATAGCCTATTCCATAGTTTCCTAGCTGGTAATGAGGTTTTCAAGGATATATCTGCCCTTAATGAAACTAGTATAAGTGGAACAAATAAATTTAGGGAGAATGGTGACAAGTCTATTAGCAAGAACTTTAGCAAGAATTTTATAGGAGACATTGAGAAACGTGATTGGATGCCAATTTTTAATGAGAGCTTTATCTAGCTCTTTTAGGACAAGTTTAATAGTGCACATGCTAATGGAGTCCCCAAGAGTACCAGAGTCATAAGCCTCCTTATTTAGGTCAAAGAGGTCTTTTGCAATCCAATCAATATTGGTCTTATAGAATTCAATAGGGAGGCCATTAGGGCTGGGGGCTTTATTATCCTTGAGTGAAGTAATGGCATCCATAATTTCCTAGAGGGAAACCTCGTCCTTGAGTAAGAGAACATCAGATTCAAAAACCAAGTTCAGGATGATGTGCTTACATTTATCCCTCAAATCATGAGAGGCATGAGTATCCTTAGATGTAAACATGGCTTTATAGAACATTTCAAAGGCATTAGTAATATCCTTAATTTCAAGAAGTTCCTTATTATCCACACTAATCCTATCAATTTTCTCTCTACACTGCTTTTGTTTTAGGAGGTTGAAGAAAAACTTGGATCCTTTCTCTCTGAACTGGAGCCAGTGATTGCGGACTCTAATAAAAGCTTCCCTAATCTTGACCAGTTGATGTTTCCTAAGGGCATCTCTAGCTTTTAAAAATATTTTAGTAAATATTATGTTATTTAAATTAAAAATTATTAATAATCTATTTTGTTCACATAAGATTATATTTTAAATCTCCACTTTTAACTACTATTTTTTGTTTTCTATTTATTTTTAAAATAATTACTTGTGATCTTTATTGTGATCTCTATTTATTTAATTTTTGAATTTTATAATTGATTTATATTTTAATTTAATTTTTATATAAGTTTGTTTTTTCAAGTTAAATTTTGTTTGTTAGTTTCTATAATTTATTTAGTCAATAGAATATTTGTTAGAGACATTATTTTTTCAAATTATTATTATTTTATTTCTAAAATATTTTAGTAAATATTATGTTATTTAAATTTACAATTATTAATAATCTAATTTATTCACATAAGATTATATTTTTAAAAATAATTTTATTGTCGATACATGTCGGTATTTATTGTTGGATGTCACTTCTAATTATTGTTGCATGTCACTTTGTGGGTTTTAGATGCATGTTAGTATTTATTGTTGCATGTCACTTCTAATCAGTGAAACCCTACCCTCTGAAACCTCCAACTACTCATCTGTAACACTGACGAAATGGGACCACACTAGTTTTGGAAAGGTATAAGGCTCTATATTCTGGATGCATGTCATAGATAGGGTTTAAATATCTATTTTTTTTTCACATTCCAGTCTTCAAATCAAAATATCATAATTGTTAGAACAAGCTAGCCTATTGTACATTGCTTCTCAAAGCATCTTCAATTCATACTGCTCTAATTTTGCAAACATCAAGATTACAGAATCAGAGCAATTTTTTTTTTGATAAAGGTCATGGGAACTACTCAGATACATGCAGAGAGAAGATCATCATCATTCATAAAGTACTAGCCTCCAAGTGAGGAGGCACACACAACATTGGTAAGATTCATAACCAACAATATTTTTCAGAAATCCTCATCTTCCAAAAGGCATGGTCATTTAAGCAAAGAAAAGATAGGAGAGTATGCAAAACAAATAGAATATACAACATTTGCTGCTGCAAGTCACTATTAGGGTTTGTTTGGTTGCCAGAATTAGAGTAGAATTGGCATACACAATTCTTAAAAATTTATAAGCCGTTGTTTGGGTTGGCCAAATTGGAATTAGAATTGAAAAAAATAAGAATTTAGTATCTCATTTCCCCCCCCAAATTTTGCATTTGGTATTCCACCTAAATAGGTGGAATTGGTCCAATGCTCATTTTAATTCCAATTTGCATCAAAGTGAGCATTATAGATTGATTAAAATGAAATTTCTTTTGAGGTCCAGTTGACCTAGATTTTTTCCCGCTTTCTCTATCTTATTTTTGTTGGTCATGCGTAGGTCTCCTTAGAATTTTTCATGCCTCTATGTTTTTCGCCTCTCACACAGGTATGCATTTGGGGTTTTTGGTTTTTCATTCTGACTATAGCTCAGGGCTTATATCCATCTTTAGTCTCTCATTAGCATTTTTTTTCAATTTTGATTCCAGTTCCATCTTATGGCTTCTACTAGCTTTAGTCTGCATCTTCTCTCAATCTTGCCCTTTCTAACAACTAGTGCATTGTGGGAATATTAGAATTTGTGTTAGTGATAACAACTATTTCCAAATCACAATTCTCTTCTCTTTGCATGATTTTTTAAATGAGATCATGTGTCCTTAGCCATATCATGGGATTATTTTCATTATATTTATATTGGGTTTCGTCATGTTTATATTTGTATTGTGTTTTGTCGATGGGTATATGCTTCCTGTCAAAATGAAGTAATTCTTGAGATCTATCCCTATTCAACCTATGCAGAAGATGGAGCAATTATGCGAATTGGACATGTATATATTTTTTCAATAAGATAAGTGTGTACAACCAATCTATGTGCAATTTGACTCGATCTGAGATCTAGAATGGACTGCACTTTTTGAATATTGGCTTAACTACTTTGTCAAAATGCTTATTCATGTCAGTATTCCAATTCTGGAAATGTACAACCAAATAGAGAAAATTCATATTCTCATAATGAATTCTTGGTGAACCAAATAGCCCAAATTAAACTACCAAAACTATAACATGGAATTCAAGTTCTAGAATCCCAAATCAAGGATTCTGAATGCCAATTTTGAAATCATATTCCAGTAACCAAAAAAGCTTTTATAGTCTTTTCCTGGAACCTGATGGTAGCATTATTACACAATTTTATGCAACAGAAACAAGAAAACTAGTCTTGGATTACCTTGAGTGAGGACCCCCTACTGAGGAGGAAATCTCTAATATTAGGGAAGCATTGCCTAAAATAGTTGAAATGAATGGAACTATTTCTAATATGACAACATGGTATCATAGATTGCTTGATATAGATTTAGTTAGGGATCACTTAGGAATTCTTGCACTAAGATATGCTTTGGCAACAATAGGTTTGGAGTGGGGGCGGTCATTGTTGCAAAAAGAGTCTTGATGGGTGTTTAGAAAACTTTAAAAGATGTGGAACTTGTAGATTTTCTCTTTCAAAGATCTGAGGTTGAGGCACTTAAGGTTATGTCAATATTGTCATTTTCTTTCACTGGGTGCGTGCTGAGATCCTTGAAACTTGAACTAGCCTTATTTGGAGAGAAGGGCCTCAGAGCTTTTAGACCACTCTTGAAATCTCAAAAAATGTCAAAAGAAATGTAATTCAAAAATACTGCAATATCCAAAGACTTTGTTAGAGCCCTTTGTGAGTTTCTTCCATCCATTAAAAGGGTCAAGTGTTTTCATTTCTCTGGCAACTATTCGGGAGACAATGCAACAAAGACACTTTCAATGCTTTTTGAGAAATGTTTTTCTATGGAGGATTTCAAGTTTACTAGAGGTTGTATAGGTATTCAAGGTGTTGAAGCTTTATTAGGAGCTTTGAGCCAAGGGAGCAAGTTGAAAAATCTCAATTTAAGACTTCAGAGGTCTTGGGAAATCAGTTGGGTTTCTCTCAACCTAGTCATCCCTAGACATTTAGGGCTTTCCAAAGTTTACTTGAACAACACGCATCTCGGGGATGAAGGGGCCATTATCATTGCCAATAGCCTCAAAGATGCAGCTCCATTTTTAATATTTCTCATGGTTATTGGAAATTATATCTTTTCAAAAATAGCTCCAGCTTTAGCAGAATGCCTCATTGTGAAGAACATGCTGGCTATTTTTATGCAGGAGAAAATCATCTCAAGGATGATGGATCTCTTGTAATATGCAAAGCCATGTTAGAAGATCATGAACAACTTAAAGAACTTGATTTGAGTTCAAATCATATGACCCTCATTGGGGCTCAGGCTACTACAAAAGTTGTTGCAAACAAACCAGATTTCAGTCAGGTTTTGATTTCTGACAATTTTTTTCCTAAAAATTATTGTGAGACTGTCAGAGACATGCTCAGAAAAGGTATTGAAGGTGATTATGTGCTTCCAATTGTGTATGAATGTAGATATTGGTGATATATTCCATTTAGTTGGAATGAATAGTCCATCAGTTTCAGTAAGCACTAATGTAATACCTACCCTAGTTTACTTTTCATGTAGGATTGTCAGATTCTTTTAGGCCAGTTTATGATTTTGCTTTATAATTAGCAGTACTTGGTTACCGGGTTTGATTAGATGTTATTTTATACTCTGTTTATTTATGTGATGAGTTACTTAGTTATTCCATGTGTTCAGGATTATCTCGATGATGATACATGTATGTTTATATAGTGATTTCAATTATTTCATGATGATAGTTAGATGGATTATTTATATGTAGTTTTATGGTTACCTACCCCATACTTGCATGTGTATGGTGTACTTGTATGTTTTACCTTATGATTGACGTTTCTAATATGGTTGAGGGAGGGAGTCGTAGTCACCTGTTAGTCAAGATCTACATGATGCACCACTTCCTGCCATTTCCTGTTTAGTTTAGATTATATGTGTATGTACATTCTTGAATTTTATGTAGATTGCAGCTACTGGGCATTGACTTCCCTAAATTTCTAGGATGAGCATGCCTTATAGCAGTATCTCAAATGTTAAAAGAGGGGAGATAATTCTTAAGTCCAAATCCTAACCTTAAAACAATTGTCCTAGAAACTAGGACAAGTATCTAATTTTTTACCTTTCCAAATTCATCTAGTGACATGAATCCATGGTTTTGACCCTTGAGTTTGATATAGTATTATGTAATTTATTATGAGTTTTTGTATTTAGTCTTATGGGTTTGTTGTGATTTTTAGTCATAATTAAATCAAATTAAAAGATAATTTAATGAAAATTTTATAAAGAAAAATCAATATTTAAATATATTTAATTAATTGAGATAAAAGAACTAAATTTAAAAGATTTAATTAAAGATCTAATTTTGGCATAATCATATGTATTTAATTTAATAATAATATATTTAGGAGTTTCATTTTTATAATAAAATCTAAATAATATTATTAGTTAAATTAATAAATGTTATATTAAAGATGTCTTATAATTTAATAAGAGAGAGAAATGAATTGATTTAATAAAGTTATTTTAATTAAATTGCAAAAAGGTTGCACATGAAAATTAAAATATAATAAAATAATTGAAAAAAACGTTTCACGTGATTGCAAAACTAAAGCCCTAATTGGGGGAAAGCTCTTTATTAAGAAATTAGAGCTCATTTCTCCACACACAGGTTTGGAGGAGCCAATTTCTGAGAAGAGGGTTTTTGAAAGAAGGAAAAATTGCTTGCAAGCTCTATGCATCTATTGTTTAGAATCATATCTAGGTAGGATATTGTGGGTTTTGAGTATTAGTTCCTTTCATTGAAATATATGTCTTCTCCATATCTAAATGAAATTGTTTTCAGAATTCAATTGGGTTGAAACTCTTGTTTGTGAATTTATTGTTCTTCGTTTCGAAAACATCTGTAAATGAATTGAAGTTTGGAAACCATTGTTTTGTAAATTTTAGAGATTCATATCTTGACTGATTACAATTCAGATAGTGTTTGGAAAAGTGGTCAATATTTGATATACAAATTTGATTGATTTTCCATGCTTTTCCTATCAGATCTATTATGCAAATTTATCTATACATCTAATTAGCACATTAATTTTAAATTATTGTGATAATTATTTTACCATATAAAAATGGGAATTGCAAAAATTTGATTTTGATTATTTTATTTAAAATTTTTTTTTGAAAAATTATAATAATAAAAGGTGGGCAGGGCCACCAACCCCCCACCCACCTATGATCGCCTTTATACTATTGCATGACATCGACTATTTTCGTAGCAGCAGGTACTATCGTAAGGCAATATGTTGCTGCTGTTGTAGCCTTTATTGGTCGGCGAGCCTTAAAAGTATTTAATCTTAGTTTTTAGTTTTTATTTATTTATTAAATTTTAATTTGATAAACTTTTTAAATATAGTATATTTTAAATTAAATTAAAAGATATTATAATATTAAATAGTTAATATTATATTATTAATAATAGTAATTGTGATTATTAATAAATTAATATTATTTATTAATAGTTAATAGTTATTATTTTTATAATTAATAATATTTATTTAATTTTGATAATATTTATTTAAAATATATTTTAGTTGATAAATTCTAAGTTTTTGGGAAAATGGATTTTCGTTTAAACCAATAAGTTATAATTGGATTATTTATTATTAAATCTAATATTGATTTAATTAAATGATCATTATGAACTTTTAGGGATACAATTTTTAATGAAGGACGAAAACTCGAACCATGTTGTTTAATCAAAATCTTATGTTTTCAAAACCAAACAAAATCTATGAAACTACACTGCTATGTTGTAGGCTTTCTTTTATGTTTGGGTTTCTTGTTTGACTTAGTACTTTGACCAATCAAGATGTTTACTAGAGGCGTGGGGGGGGTTTTGTTCTGTGATGATGTTATGGTTATATTTTGGTCACGGTCTTTAATACCCAACCATTGTGATGTAGTCACGTATTTTCTATGATGAGTTTGACCAATTGTTTGTTAATGCTTTTCAGTTGCTTGTATAGGACTGAGGTGATTATTGTGATTGGTCTTTAGGTGCTTTCCAATTTCTTATAAAGGACTGAGGTGATTACTATATTTTATCTATAGGTTCTTTTCAGTCGCTTGTAAAGGATTGAGGTGAAGATTGTGATTTTATGAGTTGTACTTTTAATGAGCTTAGGGTAGGTGATCTATGTGTACGTTGGGAAGTGGCTTGCAATGGAGGTCAGAACCCTAAAGAGGCTGCTTGGGTAACCCATTGTAAGTTGTTTTAATAAATGATAACATTTCTTTAAATGAGAGTAAAATGAATTAATAAGAGTCACTATTTTTCCTCGCCGATGCCTTGAGTGCTAATATAGGCTAGGATGGGAGTAGAGAGGATGCTTGGTTGCGACCTTGCTTCATTAGTATGCCTTATCTCTACGAAAAGATACTTGTGCGGCATAGAGACACTAAAAGGCCAGAGTCTAGAGAGGTTGCTAAGGTAACCTTAGCGTTGGCTCATGTGATGACACGTATCCACTTACATAGTAGATTTTCTACATGTCTTGTTGCCTTCGGGTTTAGATGTTACTTGTGTCTTAGTACCTTTGAGATAGTTTTCTTTCAAGTGTTCCTTTGACCTAGATGTTGGTTATGACTTATATTTTGATATCTGTTTGGGACTTGAGACTATCTCCTCAACACGGTGGTAGTGAATTTTTCTTATACCATTGAGATCTAAACATTGGATGTCATTGTCGGTACTTGTGCAATAGTTCCTTTCTTTCTCCTCTTGTGTTTTCTGATGGATGGTTATACTTTGTTGTATTGTATTTGATTATCAGAGATCTTATGAAATGATGTGTTGTATTCATGATGTATATTCTTTGAGCTTTTTCATATCATGTGACTTGTACAACAAATGATTATGCATTCTAATTATTGCCAAGTGTCATCTTATATAATTGTATATTATTTAAGTGGATTCATACTTGTAGTTATTCTTTGATGTAGAATTTTTATGTATCAGATTTAGTATTAATTAAACTCAAACACGATTCAACGTCATGGGACCCTTAAGAGATATAATTTGTTTATAGATTGTGTTTATGTATGTGATTATGCTTCCACTATATTTTATCTGTTGTTGTTTAATTGTTATATATATTCTTTTGGGTTCCCTAGCGAGATGTTACAACTGAGTTAAGAAAAAACTGGAAAAATAGAGTGAGGCATGGCGGTGATAGTGACACTAAGTCAGAGTAGAAGCTCCATAAACCAAAAAGTTAGGTATGGCATGAAGATATTTAGTGTAGGCATATATCTTAGGGAAATTTGGGATACTCTTAATCCCAATGAAGCATTTCCATAGTTTTAACATCCGAGGGTAATTTCACATTAAGTATACAGATTTAAACAAGCTCCACTTTAATCTGGATTTATTGAGCTTATCATATGAACTTAAGAATTTCCACTTTTTACTTCAGTTTGTCACACAACGAACAAATTGGTGAATGGTGGCCTGGGGAAAACAAATGCTAAATAAAATTTCAATAAGCCAAAAAAAGATGAACATACAAGCTTCCCTTTACAAATATTTTAAAACTATTTTTTTTTGAAACATCAGTCTGCAAATTTCACATGTATTTGCCCTTATTTGGGAAGGTGTGTTTTGATCAGGATTAGAGCAGAGCAATGGTCTCATTGTACCTTTGGACTTGCAAATGACTTACCATGACTTCTATTGCTAAACCTGAAAGAGCCTTCGCGTTCTCCTCTGTTGCTACTTTCATTGCAAATGTCAATTAACTCCTCCTCTTCTAATCTCCTTGGCATATTTCAGTTATCATGATTTCCTCAATCTCATCCAACTCTCTCTGGAAGGCTTCTTTTGCTTGGTCAAATACCGCTGCTATCCCTAGGCAATATTGCTCCTCCACTTGCTATACTAGTCTTTAGACTCTTTACTACTTCAACATGCTGCAAAACATACACAAATTCTTCCTCACCTCCTGGTTCCGTTGTCAATGTTTGATGCACTTGACATATATCACTTCTATATGCTATAGCTTTTTGGTTTTCCTCAAACACAACTTACCTTTCATTGCTCATAATATGGATCATGGGAGTGACCGTGTCATCTTCTTCTAAGGTCACACACAATCTCTTCCTAGTCATCTTCAACAGCACGCATACTTTTTTTTCTCACTGCTGCAAAATGAGAATGAGGATATTCTAATTTTTCCTTTATTTCCCCATTCTGAAATGTTTCCTCCAATAAAATATTTTTCACATTCATCTACATCTTGGTTATATAGGGAGCCTTCATCAGTCACCATTTCAGTGTCCAAATCTGTTTTCTCATTATCTTCTCTTTTTCATCCTATGATTAAATACCCTCTTCTCTACGACCTGTTTCATCCTTTTCATTTCCTTCCCTTCCACCGTATTCAAATATTGGTTGCCGTAGATTTAGTAAAATCTTGATGCTGTCCACTATTACAAACTCTTAACCTTAAAATTAGGGTTTGGAGTCTAGGAATTAAAAAGCACGAGGTTTAGACTATAGTGCAAGGCATATGTTCTATGGTTCAAAATGTAATTTAGGGTTTTTAAGATTTTGAATTGCCTTCTACATTAAAAATAACAAAATACTCTAACAAAATTAAAAGCAAACACTAGAGCAGTACCCATCTCAAAAGCTTTAGGAATCAATTCACATGGAAAGAGTTGAATTGAAATTTTATTGAGGGTTTAATATTGATACAAGTATTCATTCCTAAACAAGTATATGCATCTTAATTGAGTATCCATTCCTCAAATACATGTTAGGGTGAAGCTTTTGTCTATGTATGAGTACCCTTTTTAATGGAACACATCTCATTTCTTGCCAAAAAGCTTCCTTAATAATGGACTCAATTTCGCTTGCATTTACCCAAAGGAAAAAATGATATCCTAATAATAGCCAATTCCATAATAAATTGTCCTACCATTTTGAGGCTAACCATATGTTGTTTATTTAATCCAAGATTTAGGATCTCTACTAATAAAACAATACCATTTTTCAAATCATAAACATTAAAAATAATTTGATGTGGTTAATATTGTAGGAAAATTACTCAAAACTGGGGAATTCAATCAATCAAGGGGATTTTGAATTAGGGAAGTCAAAAGGATCTTAATATGCAACCAAGAATTAAGTTTTGTATGGAAAAGAAATCAAATGGCTGATAAACTTCTTTGTAGATCTACAAAAATATTTTAAAAATGTAAATAATAAAAAACAAAAAATAAAACATGTCAATTTTTGAATAAACAGAGCCAAAAACCTTTAACATTTTTGTCTAACTTCTTAAAAACAAATAAAAGATTACATGCAATAATCCCCAATAATATTTGTGCAAGTAAAGGCTTTTACTATTATACCCATATCCCACTTAAGTCATTTTTCACAATTTTAATACTTTAAAACAAGCTCAACTCTCTAAAAAAAGACTTTTTCTTGTTTCTCTTTTAAAATGGCTTTTTAGATTAGTTAGGTTTTGTTTTAATTTTTTGTTTTCTTTTTAAAACTCTCATGGGCTTTTCCCCATGGAGCATACCTAGCCTTGATCAATTAACCTTAGTACATCTTTGACATAACCTTATCTAAAAGAGTCTGCCATTGCCAAAGTGTTTAGTACTTGTTTGAAGCATATCAATTAGAGTAATATTAAACTAAAACACATATCTTATCAAAGGAGGACACTTTTGTTTAAAAACTTTTTCAAACTTCCCTTGTATCTATAATGTTTTAGTTTACTATTTAGCCACTACCATCAATTAGCTAGTTACACTTGTGACAAAGCTAAAAGATATTAGGGATGAATAATGTCTTGGAAGATGATTTAAGTTCTGTAAATTAATATAGAGAGAAGAAGTGCTTTTACATGCGTTCACAAATGAGAAGCCACGGTGATGGCTATTCACAAATATATAGATACAAATAATCTAGATAATTTAGTTTTATCATTTTATAGCCTCTAAGGAGTATGTTCATATCAAGACATCTTATTTCTAGTGGTAATACAAATTAAGAAACAAAATAAGCCTAGAATTTTTTTGTTAGTTCTAACTATTTAACACTTTTAGTTTAGGAGTTGGTCGTTAGTGTTGTTTAAGCCATTAAAGTGGTGTATTTTGATGTCATATATGCAACTCTTTGCATTCCAGCAATTAGTTATAATATTGCACATATGATACTCTCATAAAAAGTTCTCTATGTAATTTTTGTGTGTGAATGCACCAATATTACTTTAGGTCACAAACTCATGATAGAATTCGAAGACATTTATACATTATTTTTGTGTAAATGCTTAAGAATTTGTAAAATGAAATTTTGTAGATTGAAACTCTATGAAAAGTTTTTCATTGTATTGGGTTGGTATTGCTATTGATTCCTATGATTGCAATCATCTTTTGGTGATGAGGTTTTTCCTATTGTAAAGGTTTCTCGCATAAAAATCTATCTTATTTTTTATAAGTTCTATTACATATTTGTTTTGTATTCAAACATGAGACATATTGACTATTAACTAAACACACGATCTTAAGATTTCATTAAATATTTCAATCTATCTTGATGTCCCCATCCTTTTCAAGAAAGAATAATCTTAGCATCGATTATGTGTGTGATTAAGGTGTTGCATACCTTGGACTCTTCCAAGTGGTTATAAAGTAGAAGAGTGTATGTAGAAAAATAACAATTCAAATAATTACATTTAATTTGTATACTCTTGTTGATAACATCAGTGACATTAAGTAGGACACAAAGATAAAATTTGAAGTAATGATCCTATAAAAAATTCATTTTAGTTATAAGATTTCTTGACTTTTCGTCAATTATCTTTATAAGTGAAGGACCGGGGAACATATGAAAAGTTCTTAATAGATAAAGAGCATATTAGGGAACTAACATAATCAACCATGTATATTAATAAGTGCAAGTCTTAGGTTGACTAAGCTCAAGAGGCAAATAATAATCAGATAACAACAAAGCCATATTACAAGAGAAAATTGTGTTGTCAAAAGCATAAGTGATCCATATAGGTAAGATCCTCAACAATCAGTTGAATTAAGTGGCTCCCTATGCAAGTACATTGTTGCCATTATTATCATATCAAGTATAAAATGACAAACTCATTGAGAAGCATAAGTTAGCCATAATGATAGATACATCGAAAACCTCCATTCAACGAAGGATATCAAGTATAAGGCAATAAACATTAGAAAACCAGAATCCATCAATCCATCAATCAAGTATGTTCAACCAACGAAAACTCCATATATCAATGTGACCATGATGTTTCCTTTAACATGTGATCCATATTGTTCATCAAGACCATCAATAATTGCTAATCAAGGATGATCATATATTGCATCAATGCTTCTCAATATACTTTAACAACAATCTTTATTGTATTGAAGGTTAAGATAAAACCAAGTTATTAGTATTTCATCTAAGGAAGAATGTTGTCAAGGGGAAACAAATATCAATATTTTTTCCCATAAAGAAGTTGTCAATTAATTAACTATTGAAGTTGAGGAAAGCTCAACCCACAAGTACCAAGAGTCACTACACGCAAACACCTATCACAGAAGGAGAGGAGCAAAAACTTGGAGGCTAGAATTCATAGATCCAAAAAGGAGTCATTATTGATATGTAAAAGATAATTTTCTATTCAATTAAAAAGTGCTAATTACAAGAGAGATCCATCCTTATGAAGGAGATCAGAACCCTAATAGAAAACTAACCTAGGTGGCATGATAATAATTAATTATTATATGCCTAAAGTTTAGCTTAAGTAAAATATAGTTAATATGAAAGCACCTTATTAATCTAACATTAACTAATCACAAACTAGTTAAAGATATGAGGTGCAATCATAAAAGGCTTATGAAAAGAGTGCAATTAACATTAATAATCATATGATGAAGAGTTGCAACTCTCTCACATGGTAATAAGGGGTATCAAGAACCATTCCAAGGACATTCAATTCAATTTATCCTTCAATCAGAATATTAAATCATTTTGCACATTCAAGTGGAGGTTATCCACTAGGAGATAGACGATCTAGACACATTATCAATGAATTATATCACAAAAAATATCGAAGATATTAGCACTACAAGCATTCACATCAAACAAGAAAATCTTACTAGACTAAACAAGAATAACATCTTTGCATTTTCATAGAGTGGTATAAAAACAAACACATTTTTCATCCTATTGATCACACTCATTCTTATATTATTCAATGATTAACAAGAAAAGATTCTAAAGTCATATCGTAAATCATATATTACAAATCAAAATAGTAACTATCAAATTCATTAATAAAAGAAGATTAGAGATAACAAACTATATGTAAACTTGATTGGTGTACTCGTATCAATATACTTCATTCTTTAATCTTGCATAGTACAAGTTTCCTAACTTCAACTTGTCTAGGATAAGTGGTTACATCAATGATTATCTACTTATTGGCATTACATTTCATTTGATTAATAAATGGACTTTAGGACATATCAAATATGAGATTCATGTACTTTGATTAGTTACACCAAATGCTTGAATTTAAGATTTTTATTATAAGTATTATTAGAGAGAAGTCACTTGTAATTCAAATATAATAATTAGTCCCAAACCCAAGGTGTGCATAAATTGAATTTACACACACACACACACACACACACACACATATAAGAATTAGTCCCAAAGCCTAAGGATTTTAATAATGGGATGTCATAAGTGGTATCAGAGAAAAAATTCCTTCTAATTTATGAAGGTATATATGAGTAAGAAGGAACCAAAAACATTTCCAAATTGTTTTTGGCCAAAGCAAAGGATGAGAAATGAGAAGAGAGTAGCATGGGTGAAGGATAATTTAGCAATAGAGTGGATCATTTCTAGAACAAAGAGATTCCCAATAGAGAATTGCCATATTACTTGACATGTCAACCCAAATAATAATAGTCAATGTCACTACAAATCATAAAAATAACAATGTAAACAATGGATATGTAATTATAATGGTGGCATCTCTCTTGCTCTCCTCCTACTTAGGGCTTCAACATAGCCTATTTCTCCTACCTTGGATGTTGGTGGCCTTTTTTTACTATAGGGGTTGAAATATGACAACATTTGTTGAAATCGCTCAACCCTAGTTCAATACAAGAACATATCAATAAATTAGGGGTGTTAATTTATATACAATCAAAAGAAAAGTGCCAACAAAGAGGTCATCAAATAAAAAAGATCAAGATAATCCACCTTTCCAAAGGAAGGTTCCCAAAAAATAAAATGGATGAAGAAACCCAAGATGACTTGAGAAGGAACCTATGCTTTACATATAAGGAGCCATGGGTTACCAGAGCATTAATGCATGGGTAAAGAGAAAATCCATTATATATAAGTAAGATTCATCATTTAAGAGAAAGATGAAGATGATTAAAATGATGGAAAAAGCAAGTTAGAGTTTGATGCCAACAAGTCTTCATTTAAAGAAGAGTGGCACACTTGCCGCCATGAACAAACCTATGGAATACAACACTTTTAAAGTCCAAGGAAACATACAAGGACATAACAATACTCATAGATAATTAAGACCACCACAATTATTAAAACTTGAAATTAACAACCTAGAAAGTGCTCCCAACCAGGTAGAAAAAGTATTTAAATATAAAGATGGAAAATGACACACACACACACACACACACACACACACACACACACACACACACACACAATGTGAGACAATCATCATTGGAGGTTGCACAATCAATGTTCACTTCTATGACATAGAATTGGGCAAAGTTGACATGGTACAAATGGATGATGTCCATTTGAAAATATATGCATAATTTTAGAGAAATGACCATCAAAGTTGAAGTTGATAGTAAAAATGTGTTTCTTAGGGAAATGTGCAATGATGTTTTTCAAGCCATCTAATCTAAAGGGATGTAAATTAACACGAAGATATCAAGGAAGACCTACGATGCTTGATACATTAAAAAAATCCAACTTCATCATGAAAACCCTATTGAAACACTATGTAGTGCCTCTCCCATTTGTGTTTTGCATGTCATCCTAATGGATGTGACCTTGATGTTCATGCCTATTGAGTGTTCATGTTGGGATCCATGTGTGTCCTACACCCTTGGTGATTTATTGATTTTTGTTGTTGCGTCAACATACTAGCTATGTCTTATGTTTAACTTATGAGACTTATGATGCGTTTAATGGTTTTACCAAGGCATGTGCCAATAGTTACCTAGAATTGTATACTATCACAATTTTATTTAATGAGTACCTTGTTATGCTTACAAGTCTCTTTGGCATAAAGAAAGGTAATTGGCGATGCTAATATCTTGCACACCAAAGTGTTGTCATTGATTGGCAACCAATCAAGAAGAATGTATACCATCTAACGATCACTGGTAGATGTACACCAGTCGGATCAAGTATGGAAATGAGGACAAGGAAAGGGAGAAAGTTATAGTCCACATGATGAATCACCATCGTTGTAACATGACAGAGGTGAAATGGTGAGCACTGCACTCGATCTAAGTGGTGAAAAGAAGAAATGACAAATAGGCTATGCCCATACCTAGCTTGGACTGGAAGGTCTACTAGCTAGACCCTATGACGTAGGTATCATGGGTTCTTCATGAACAACTCATATATGCAATTCAAATTTTGAATGCATTGTATTTGGGTGGGATATTTTTAGGGTTTCAACACCCATAAAAGGAAGGACAATATATATATTGTATTCTTCGTTACTTAAGTGCGTGGAAAGAAGAGGAGATGTGAGATAAGAAGAGGAAGATTGAATCCAATAGAGGAGTTAGTAGAAATAGAGGAAATAACAAGCCAACATAGACTAAAGTGCTACATACAAGGCTAAGTAGAGAAGGAATGTGGTGATACAACATATATCGTAGTGAACAGCAACATGACAAGAGGAGACCATGATATCTTCTTGATATACACTCGAGATCTATTAGGGAAGATGTCGCATGTAGTTTAGATCAATATTTGATTGCTTTTTAATCACTATGATAATTGTGTAAGCTCTTAATTTGGCATGCTTCAATAGCAAGCATATTGTAAATCCTCTAACAAGGTACCTTCTAGAGGGAACATTCAAATCCTCTAACAAGGTAGCTTTGACGGGCTCATGTAATCCTAACAAGTTGGAGACATTCGTAACTGGATGTGTTCTCATAAGGAACAAGCTGTAGCTATTAACCGAGAAACCTTTTATCTATAGTAAAAGGCTAGCAAATATATTATCCCCATTGTGGTTTTAATCCTTTCATCAAGGGTTTCCACCTATAAATATTTGTTTCACTTAAAATGCTTGTGTTTTTTAGTTCACATTCTTCTATCTTACTGCATTTGTCATAGTTCTATCTCCACTTATGTGGTGAGAGTGGCCACTATCAATGATCCACTCATTGATGGCATGTGTCTTAACAACCAATAACTTATAGTATAGTAAAAATGACATTGTTCAAATTACATACCAAACTCTATTACCATGAGTGTATTATGATGGAATACAATGACAATGACTTGTAGACTTCTAGATGCCTCTTAGAGATAGTGTATAACACTTCTTGACTAAAGAATATCAATAGATCATGTAAACAATCTTCGATTTGTACAAAACTCCTTTGGACAATAGATGCATTTTTTCATGTAATGAACAAGAGACCTTCCACCCCTATGTGTGGCTTCCATTTCCTTTGTTTGAGTATGAAGTCCTTACTATTATTGAAAAACCTTCATGTACATTCTCCAACCTAACAAAACCTTCATGTACATTCTCCAACCACAACAATCTAAATTAGAATCCTATAGGTTTCTTTCATTAGAATTTTTTGTGATTGTAGTCAACATCAAGGTGTTTCAACAAGTGAATGGTTAATTCAGAATGGTAAGGCTATCTCGAAAGGTATCCCTTATTAGAGATAGCTAGCAAAGATTGTTACCCAATAGCAATAAACCTTAATCCCATCTCTCAAAAACAAATAAAACTTCTAGAATATTTAATGCAACTATAACTAAGTAAAACCTTCAACTTCACAATCCAAATAGATTTTACCTTCAAAAGCAATCCTAATTGAATTAGCAAGAAGAATGTTAGCATAAAGGGTTTATGTCCTTCGAGCCCTTGCAATAAATTCTCCATGTACTTTCACCAATTTCATATATTTCCAAAGCATGCTAAGAAGAGAGCACTTCATAACTTTTTATATAATTTCTTGTTTCTTCAATGTGGGATAAAAAAATCACTACTTTTCTTTTTTCCTCCTTTTTTTTGTGGTCCCTTATTTTCTTGCATCCCCTATTTTTTGGTGGCTCCTTATTTTCTTCCCACTCCTATTTTTTGCAAGTTATATATATATATATATATATATATATATATATATATATATATATATATATATATATATATATATATATATATATATATATATATATATATATATATATATGTTACCCTTTACCTTTTATATCTCCAATGTGCTACAAAATTAATTTGAATATTTTCCACAAACTGTACACTATACATTAATAAAGTTAGATAATTAAGTTTAACTTTTAAAAAGATTATTAATTCATAATAAATTATATCAATGATAAATAAATGATCCTATTGATATTGAGAAATTTACTATCAACATACCACTGCATTGGAAGTCCAAATCTAGCCATAATGACTTACTATAAATAGTAAGTGTGCCTAAAACTACCTCAAAACACCCCATAATGAACTATTGGTGAAACTCCCTAGGCCAAGTGCCCTCAAAGCCCCTTTAATACAAGGGAAAATAGGTTAACAAAAACATTGTGGTTTGCCCTCTAAAATGGGACATTACAAACTACCCTTCCAAAAAAAATCCTTCTCAAGCAATGCCAAAACTATTTCACAAATAAAACTGATCAAGCTTGTACCCAAGAACAATGATCCCAAGGTCCCAAGGCATCCTATGGGATCTCTACTACCATTTTCTAAAAACTTGCAAGTTACAAGAACAAACCATCTCTTGAAATGCCCTTGAAAGAAGAGAAATCAAATATTGCATCCCTCTCCAAGATTACTAATTTTAAACACCGAAGGAGTAACCTCCAATAAGTCAACATTGGCCTCCTCATCCTCTATTGCTAAATTGTAAACCCAAGTGATACTAGGGTTCTGAATCAATCTCATAAAGGAACCACCATACTGACCATGTGTAACTTTGATTACAACGTGTAACATTTTCTCTTGCAGCATCCTAGTAAGATCCATAATTGCAATCTCAATAACTAACATTATTTTGGCCAAATGGAAGAAATGTTTTCTCATCCCAAAACCATAATCGTTGGTGTATCTCCTTGTGAAGTTACAAACAAGATTGCAGATAATGGATTAGTAATGCTTTATGCACAACAAACCTTGGCATCTAACCAAATAGCACATTTGCAATAGACAAATGAAATCACGTCACTAGCACATAACCTCCAAGTGTCAAGGTAGGAAGCCTCAGTACACCAACAAATCCAACTTATTGCAACCAACCATTTATCATATGTAACCATGTTACTGACATCATGAAGTGACTATAAGAACCAAGCTCTCCCAAGTGGAAGTGGAAAATAAGTGAACTATAGCAAGAAGATCTCCCAATACTAGCTACACTAAGAGCAACAAGTTTTCAAAACCAAATGGTCTCAAATTGAGGTCAACATAAAAAATGTTAAAAGGCTAGGACAATGATAAACAATTTTAAATCCCATTGGATACATAGAACTAGTGAATATGGGAGTAACCCAATTATGATCAATCTAGAGTCTGATATTGTTGATGAGATCTCCACTTATGTGGTGGACTTCTCCTCTATAGTTGCTATTTTTTGTTTTAGGGGTTTTTGGCCCTCTTTGTCAAATTTGTATGCTTGGATTTCTAAATATTGGGAGCCTATCATTTCAGATTTAGTCCAGATTTATCCTGTGGCAAGGGGTGTTTTCATTGTGAAATTTGCTACTACTGAAGATCAGAATGCCATCCTACACCATGGTTTCTCTTGGGAAGAGAGGTTCCTCTTGATGGTCAAACTGTGGTATGTAGATTTTGATCCTTTAATAAGATTCCTTTGTGGTAAGGTTGCCTAATGTTCCCCTTCACTTATGGCTCGATTCTGTCCTAGAGGCTGTGGGGGAGGCCCTCAGGGATTTTTTGCTAGTTGATATTGTGTCTTCCAATGTGTTTCAGATGACGTATGCTCGCATTCTTGTGGAGATAGACATCTCCAACGAGCTCTTAGAAATGATTAAGTTGGCCTCTCCTAATGGCTCTTGGATTCAAGTTCTTAATTATGAGGGTATTCCCTTCAGATGCAGAAAATGTCATAAGACCAACCACCTCACTACGCGTTGCTCCTCTAAAAAGGTTAGATCGAAGAAGTCACCTTCTTGGTGGATGGGGGTTTCAGATGATCACTACACGATTCAAAAAGCTCCCTCTGTTGGGGTTGGGTTGATTGATTCTTCTTAGGATTCCTTGTTCAAAGATTCTGTTGCTACTTTTGATGATTTAAATGTTACCCCTACAACGGTGACCAATACAGATGTCACTCCTTCAGATGTCGCAGCTGTTGATTCAAATGTTGCCCCTCTTGCAGCTCTATCTTAGGACAGAGTTGTTGTCCCTCCTACTACTGTGGTCTAGATCTCATGTGGTGGTGGTATTTCTTCTCCTATTGTGAAGGCTTTGGGGGATGGTTGTGGTGTGGATGATTTTGCATGGCAGAAGGTTGTTGGGATGGTGGAGGATGGATGGACAACAATAAAAGGGAAAAAGGTCAAGCCCTTAATTCCATCCTCTAATATGTCTTTACACTCAAAAAACGAGACCAAAATGTAAATCTTGATGCTCAATTTTCTTAACCAGTTGCTCACCTATTCTTTTTGAGGCTGTCCCTTTTTGTTTGGTTCTCTTGGCCCTAGGGTAAACTTTAAGAAAGCCGCCTCCAAAAAAAGATATAAAATATTGGCGAATCTTTCATTATTTTGAAAAAACAAAATTATTTATATTGGCGAAACTCTCCATTTTTTATTCTAAATATGATTAATTTTGGCGATTATTTTTGAATCATAATTTTTTTGTATAAAATATTGACGAATCTCAATAATAATAGGAAGTTCATTAATCGCCATGGAATATTACAAATCAAAATTGAACATTTTTTTACCTTGTGGAATGTTATGAGAATCATTACATATACTTTAAATCAATAGTGAATAATAAATATTGGTAATATATCCCTAAATTAACTAATAATTATGATAATTATTGGTCAGATGAATTCAATTTCTCCAATAATATATTATATTTAGGTAACTCAAATCTATTCATGTAATGAATATTGTGGCGAATATTTGAGTTTAAATTTTTCAATAAAATAAATTATTGAGCGATTTTAAATATTCTAGAATAGAATTTTATAAAACTATGACGATTTAGCTTGTATTAAATCTTAAATTAATAGCCAAATTACTAGCCAAAAAATTCTAAAATTAGCCAATTTACGAATATTAGCCACTAAATTATACCCTACAAGTTGGCCCTTTTGGCTTTGACATGGTTCAAGACCGATTGTCTTCTTTTGCAACAATGGGGTTTCAGGATCCCGTTCAAAACCTTTTTAGGTGCTAGTAGTGCACTGTGTTATCTGTGAGGCCACCCTGGTTGCCTTGTCTTTGGCGGCTGACTTGTTTCACCTTAGGAATGTTGTATTTTTTTGTTTGGGCTTCATTGAAAATTATTTGATCTACAAAGGGTTTTAAGCACCCTTCAAACCCTGTTTTCCTTAATAAAAAAACATAATGCCCATCTCCTATGATCAAATCTCCTATACCATCAACCCTCAACCAATACTTGTTTATTTGTTTGGCTAAATAAACTGTCATGTTTATCTGCAAAGAGCGCACATTGATGCTAACATTCATTATTGTGTGCATCTTTCTATTGCTTCTTGTGCTTCTTCGAATGTTGGTCCTACCCCTTGTGTTATGGATGTCCTTTATGTCAGAGTGGTTAAGTCCTCTTCCTCATTGTTGGTTGTTGTTGTGAATCCTCTTTTCGATTGTGTTTTTATATGGCTTAGTTGCCACGATATGTGCTTGTGGTTGGAGTGACGTCTTTGGTTGTTATTGCTCCTATTTCTATGGTTCATTTTGGACCTCCTAAGGGGGTTAATCTTCCCATTTTGGGTTAGGGAGCTTTATGCTTGACTCATTTTTTAGCGGGATGAGGTGCTGGAAGTGGGCTAGATTATAGTAAAAGGTAAAAAAAATCTTCTTCACCTTCACATTCATTTTATAACGACCCTTGTTCTCAAAGGGTAAATCAAAAGGCAAATCTTAGTGGGTTATATTAGTTCTTTAGGTTGGGTTGGCTTGTCCTTTCCACACTTCTTGGTTATATGTTGGTTTTTCATGTCTATCTTTTTCATTCAACATGTGTCCTTGTTGGTGGGAGTTTGTTGGTTTCTCCCTAGTTCTCATTTTTTATTGTCCTAGTGTTATCTTCTCTCATGTAGTGTGTGGTATTGAATATCTCTTGTTTGAGGTTTCAAGTCCAACCAAAACTTATTTTGTTCAGGGTTTGGGGCCCTTCAAAACATGTTTTTCTCCTATTCAAAACAAGTCATTATTGTAACTTCAATTCCATGTAAAAGATGAACCATGACATAAAGAAGTTTGTTGTCTTCAAGCAACTTCAAAGGTAAAATGTTCAAGCTTACAACACAAACCTTCATAGGGTGAGTTCCATGAGTTTGGAAGACCCAAAATAAACTATAACTACTATTGCACATGACCAAAATTAGAAGCACATTCTAATTTAAGTATAGTACAAAGAAAACACCAACAACACCAACACCAATGAATTTTCCAAGTATAAGCATGAAAGTTGAGCATTGCAATGCTTAAAAATAACTTAGAAATAGCTAGAAAACCTCCAAGAAATATACAATTGAAATCCTTACTTCCTTGGAAAAAGAAATTGAACCAACTCTCGTGAGTGACAGAAAATCATAAAGGGAAGTATTTGATCTACAAGCAAAACACAAACTATATCTAAACTTTTGATCCATTCTTTTCCAAATAACACTCCCAAGATTGACCATTCGTTCAATTCCCCAATCCATTTGTATACTAAATGAACCAATGAAATAGCAACATGGTAGGTAGAAAAATTAACATAATTGTCAACTTTGTAATTTAGATAATCCATCCTCTAAAACTCACTCTAACCATCTGTAATAAGCTCCATTATTCCTTGTTGAGAATTACAAGCATGTATACCCAACCATGAATGGCTTCCAACATGCCTAGAAATGTGCAAAACAAAACTCGAGGTGTCATCCAAAACATAACAATATCATGAAATTTTGTGACTCTTTGTTAACCCCTTGCAACCTATACATGAAAGCATCCAAAACCAAAGTGTGAGGAGAAATGGTTGTCTTCAAAACCAATTCCAAAGAAATATTATTATGATTTATAACATCATTCAATTCAAATGATGGATTGTTATGTAGATATTATTGTTATCTTGTCCTTGTTCCAAAGTTGCATAAGAAACAAGTCGAAAATTTTCTTTATTTGTTCTAAAAAATTCAATAAGCTCAAGAACAAGTTCTCTAAACCTTTTAAAATATGAAATATAGAAGCCTCCAAGACTTAATATATCCCATGAAAAAAATACATCTCCAACTACATATGGAAGGCATGCATTATCACGCATTAACTCAAACAAAATATAGAATGTCCCACTTGTTGGCCAATCCCAAAACTCAAGACCAAACCTCATTTTAGATTGAACCAACTCAAAATGTATGCCAACAAGGAAACAACTCTAGATTGAAATCATTAATTTGGATACCCAAGTTGTCCTCCAATTTGTCATGTACTAAGGAGTAGTAATGCCTCCTAGTATCATATCACTCTCAAGTACAATCTTCACTTGTTTCCTTATTTGCACATTTCATATATGGGGGTCTCCCAAGAGGGTACCTAATCACCTCAAAAAGCGAACTCAAATCATTAGCAGGTTGAAAATCATGTTCCAACTTAGAATCTTAATCTTCTCCTGGATGCCACACCTTACTATTTTCACTAAATGCAATACTACAACCAAAATATGTTCCATCAGCAAACTCAAAATTTAGATTTTTGTGTCTTTTGTACACCCAACTCAAACATGGGACATCATTGAATAACACAAATTGATTCTTCGAATTATGTTTATGCAGATCAAGATAAGTTTTGCTATGATAAATATCAAAATCAGAACTCTTATACATTTCATCAATGACTCCAAAGTTGTCCCAAGCCTCTCCTGCATCCTCGTTATCATTATCAACATATATTGTGGATCAAAATCATCAAAGTTCCAAAACTTTTGCTTCAAGTCAATCCCATGCGCAACTAAATCATATTTTCCTTCAAGATCATCATCCCATTCATCACTAATATACTCCATACTTGCATTATGTTCATCACCAAAATCAAAATGAATTTCATCATGTAGGACCTCTATCTTTCTTAGGTGCCAACACATAGATCATGTGTCTCAAATGGTTGATTGCTTTGTTTGGAAATAAAGTGTGTGTCCCCCTCATGAGTGGTTATCATTGAGAGTCATTTTCAAACTCACTAGCATTAATGTCTTCATAAATACTCCTCCCCACAGGCTTTGTATGATCATCCAACATGTATATATCCCAACCATCATCATTGGGAATACCTAAGCTCAAATCCAAGGTTGTTGTTTGTCTCTCTCCATGCACAAACTCATTCATTGAAACCGCGTGCATGTCCAAAGGGTCGTTCTAAAAATATGTGACCTGGTCTTTATCTACCAAGGCATTATCTCCATTCTAATGATTTGCCATGAACCTCTTTTCAATTGTTTGTTTTCATTGTTTCTTCACTAGAAGATTCTTTTTCATTTACTTCTTTTTAAAGATAGATCTCCACCACCCTAGATCCTCACAAGCTTCTTTATGCTATTGTTTTAAAGCCTTGCTACAATTTTGCATAATTTTGAGTATAGCTTTGAAAACCTTGTTTCAATTCTATCAAACCTTCTAATAATTGCTCCTCAAAAGTCTTCATCTTCTAAACAATCCCTTACAGGAAGGCAAGATATATCTACTATAATACCACTAAAACACTCTACCCCCTTTTAGAAAAATTTCCTTTCCTTTCCTACTCACTGTTATTTTGTCAAAACACACTAGCCCCTTTTAGAAAAATTTATTTTCCTTTCCTACTCAATGTTAATTTGTCAAAACACTCTACCCCCTTTTAGAAAATTTTCCTTTTCTTTCCTACTAATTGTTATTTTGTCAAATTGTTTCATGGCAATCTGATATTTGAGTTTTTGACGTAATTGCTTGAGGTCTACATAATAATATGTATAGTGAGTAATTTTGATGCTTAAGAACTAGATAACACCATAATACAATGAGTTCCCATAAATATTAACAACTGTGCTCTTTCATTGATAAATTGAAGAAATGTATATCTCAATCTTAACAACCAATAACATATATTATAGAGAGAATGACATTGTTCAAATTGCATACCAAAAATTGTTACCATGAAAAATATTCCAATGGAATACAATGACAATTACTTGCAAACTTATAGACACCTCCTAGAGATAGTATATGACACTTCTTGACTGAAGATTAACGACAACAATTCTTGTTAACAATCTTTGGTCTGTAAAAAAATCCCTTTTGGACGATAAATGCTATAAACAACAAGAGATCTGTTTGCCCTATGTGTGGCCTCCCTTTCCTTTGTTTGAGTACAAACCAATTACTATTACTAGACAAACTTCATATACAATCCCAAACCTCAACAATCTAAATCAAACTCCTCTAGGGCTCCTACATTAGACTTTTCTATAATTGCAATCAACATCAAGATGTTCCAACAAGTGAATGATTGATTTAGAAAGGTACACTAGCTAGTCTCGAAAGTGATCTTTATTTAGAGGCATCTAGCAAAGATTGTTACCTAGGAGCAATAATCCTTTATCTCAACCCTCAAACCCAAATTAAGCTTCCAGAGCATTTCATGTTGTTGTAACTAAGTGAAACCTTCAACTTCACAATGCAAATAGATTTTACATTCACAAGCAATCCAAGTTATAATACACCCAATTCTTATGTCTACATTTCACAACAACAAGAAGAATGTTAGCATAGAGTATTTATGTTCTCCAAGCCCTTGAGAGATTTTCCAAAAACTTCATCAATTGATATATTTTCCGAGCGTGCTAAAAAGAGAACACTTCATTCCTTTTTATACACTTTTCCATGGGTTTACTCTTGTTTCTTCAATGTAGGATTTAAAAACATAACATTACTTTTTTCTTCCTATTTTCTTGTTGCTCCTATTTTTTGGCGAGTGTTTTTTAATAAATATTTCTCCTTTTCAGGCAAGAGCCTACAACGCATTGGTAAATTGCGAGCCTCTCATCGAAGATGTCTTGGGTTCGAATCTACCCAAAATTAACACATAAAAATAATCAATCTAACAATAATAATAAAATGAATAATAAATAATCTAGGCTTCAGCCGATTACCTATGAATATATATATGTATGTATGTCTCCTTTTCTTTTTGTCTCCAATGTGTTACAAAATTAAAGGGAGTCATTTAATTTAAATATTTGTCACAAATTATAAATATACATTAATGAAGTTAAATAATTAAATTAACTTTATAAAAGACTTTATTAATGTATAATAAATTATACCATAAATTAATATACGGTCCTATCGATATCGAGCAATTTATCATAGAGATACCATTGCATTGAAAGTCGAAATATGGCCATAATAACTTACTATAAATACCAAGTGTGCCCAAAACAATCTCAAGCCACCCTAGACTGAACTGTAATTGAAACTGCCTAGGCCAAGTGGCCTCAAAATCCCTTTTATGTCCTAGTTAGCCTACAAGACCAAGGGGAAACAAACTAACGACATCATTGTATTGTGAACTCTACAAATGGAGCATTACAAGGAACATCATATCCATTGCTCCTTCGTAACAAAAGTGCATATCTCTCACAACAATTTCCTTCATAAATTCTATTAGGTGAAAGTAAAGCAAATTTTGTTTTAACCTGTGCAACATCTATATATGGCATTAAATTTTATTTTTATTTTTTATAAATCAGAAGTCATAGTTCCTACTTTTTTCAAATTTGAAACTTAAATAGTTACATCCTATTTGTAATTTTGAAGTGCCATGTAAATGGAATGCTTATGTTTTTACAAGATTAAATTTTCAATCTTTCAAGAAAATCATCAGCTTAAACTGAGAATATAAGCCAAATTGCCAAATTGTTTCCTTGTTTGGTTCTAGGTTATTCCATTTGCCTCCCAAAATTCTATATGCTTCTCCAAATTCCAAAAAGTGTCACGTTGAAGGTAGCCCTTGTTCACTCAGCAGATGTCTTTGAAAAGAAACTATCCCTAACAACTTCAACATAGAAACTTTGTTTCATGAAATATTACTCTCGCAATGCAACACCTCTGTAACATCCTGCTACAACTGATATATGTTTCAATATAGTATACCCCATATTCTGGAGTGCTTTGTTTCCATGAAAATGTCAGCCAATTGATCGCTCTGCCATTCTTCCATAGCCTTAGTATTCTATAGTATGAGGCTTGGTAGAATCCCCTCGTGATTCATTACCCAATGCATAATTGTTTCATATAACTCAATACATATGCCCTATGTTTTTCGATTCCATATGTTCTTTAAATTGCAAGGAACATGTCTATGTCTCCTTCCATATTACAGATTATGAACTACAAACGGCTTATACAGAAAATCACTTATTAAACATTATAGTTACTGAATGTGTTTCGATTGGCACCCTTACAGACCATCAAGTTTTGTTTTTAGCCTGATCTTGAATCTTAGGAATTGCCCAACAGTTCCACTATAGTTGTTCAGACACATATGCAGCATCATTATAAATGCCTCTTTAACATATGAAATATATGTGCAGCACTCTTTGCTCAAGTAAACAACTAAGAAAGATCATAATACTAATTCCATTAGTAATAGCCAGCCAAGTTTCTTACACAAGAAATATTTGTGACCATCATTTTATACTCCTCACAATACGTATAATAGATGTGTAGGAATCAATTTGTTCATTTGAATATATGAACCAATTCATCTAAATTTGACCAGCAATTATAATATACAGTTTATAACAGCAATTGCACAAGCTCAGTGCTCCCACCCAAGTAAGCTGAAACATTTCTCTAGAAATGGCCAGTAGAATATCCTATTCATAAAACAACAGTGATCATTTTAGCAGTGCTTGAACCTCAATTGTATATGAATATTGGAAAAGGATTTAGAAGCATTAAAAGTGACTTCCAGCAATCTGAGAAGTTGAAGAATATTGAAACCTGCAAAATCAGTTTTAAGCTGAAAATGCCACCCCAGTGTCGTAGTCATTGATGGGAACCTGACAATAGCAAATGGGTTCAAATTGTTGTAAATAACTATTATAACAACAAATACCACTAACAAGTCTTGAAGAACATCTAGTAAACACAACAAATAAGAAACTATCACAACAAATAAGAAACTATCTTAGAAAAGATAAAACTTAAACCTGAAAATCTCAAAAAAAAGATTGAAAGTGTTGTAAACAACCACCCTGGATACATGCAAGGAAAATTTGAACACCAAATACCACTGTTAAGTCTTACAAAACATCTGATCAGCACAACAAATAAAAAAATATAAAATTATAAGCAACTTCCAAGTCTGAGCATAGCAAATTCATTAGTTTTACATACCTTTAGTAGTTATATTAAGTCTCCTACTCTGGGAGGGGGGGCAACAGGAAATCTCCCCCTACCCTTTCCATACATTACCTATTGACCAAAGAAAGTACCAGAAATTATTGTATAGAGGAATTTAAATTTGAATTAAAAATCTAATGCAAGGAGTAGGCTTGCAGGAAATCAAGGTATTGCGTGCATAACAATTCATAATATGCAATAAAATATTGGAATTATAGAAGTCTTCTGTCTGCACCTTATCAATCAACCCATACTTGACAGCTTCTTCTGGGCTGAAATATTTTGGCCGCAAAATATCACGTTCAATCTGTTTTATAGAATGTCCTGTGTGATAAGCCCAAAGTTTAACCTACAATAAACAAAAATTACCAAATTATAAATCTAAATTTATGAATCAAATGGATGCATAACACTAACAGAATTGCAAAACAACCTTCTCTGACATCTTTACTGACATTTATTGAACACAAAAACATAGTTGCTACCATAAAAGCAGAAATCATCTGAAAGTAACAAAATAAATCTCAAGGGATCATATCGCCTGATTATTTGTCTTCATTGAATCACAATATATTATTTTGTTCCTGCTTCAGTCCAATTTAAGTCATTACTTTTTCCTTTATGGATTTAAGCATTGAACCAATCGGATTATTTCAACTCGGGCTCTCAGTAGTCAGCACCTTTGAATTGGGCACCTAATTATTCAAGCCCCAGCATAATGATTTTGATTATGTATGACTTAACTAATTTTAAATGCTGTTTTTAAATTCATTTACCCTAATCCTAAATCCTAAAATTTTAGAATTAGGTATTTTTTATTATTAAAACAAGAAAAACCATGACCAAAACCCTTAAACCTCAAATTAGGGTTAGGATTATTGACATTTGTTACTAGTACTAGTAGTATACTATTATGTTTATAGCCTCATGACTGTTGTTTTCTTAGGATCCGCTGCAAATGTAATAGCACTGCCATAATGTTTGGTATGTGCTTTCCAAATGGCAGCCATCTCTCTAATATAGGATGAAGTATGGATAGACATGTCCCGTGTCTATTCATTAGAATTTAATTAATATAATGACAAATAAATATCTCATATTTAATATATTAATATATATAAATATGCACTATAGTTTAATCCAACTAAAGCTACCAATCATTAACACTACCTCTTAGCTAGGGAGGATAAACAAGATTCACACTATGTGAATAACAGATTACCTCAACATAAAAAATGATTTCTACAATGTCTACTCATTTGACTTCTTGGTTTATTGAATGCCAACTCATTTGGCAAATGTCAACTCATTTGACTTTCTAGCTTCTTGAATATCAACTCATTTGACATTTGAAAGAAGTTATTATAAGATTGTCAACTCACAATTACTTTTGCAAATAGAAGTGATAATCATTTGGAAGTCATCACTTCCTCATTATGTACACGGGGGATAGGCACATATAGTTATGAACAATATTCATAAACCGGAGTCCTCTTAATTGTTTACAATTTATTGATCATTAGAGAATCCTTCTCAACATGATCTAGTCTCTCTGAGTCAATACGTCAAAGATCACTAAAGTTTGAAAAAAACATATCCTCTATATGCTCCCTCTCTTTCAAGGTTGCCTCTTAATGAAATGTCAAGCTCCCTCATTACCTCAATCTCCCTTTTCCTGCAAGAACATTCTCAGAGGAAAACATCAAGGCAAATGACTCTTATAGTAATAAAATCACTTTTAATAAATTTTCTCAATAATAATATTATTATATTTTAACTATAAGAACATTAGAAATTTGATTCTATACTTAATTCATGATGAATTAACCAATATTCGGTACAGTTATTAATATATTTATTATAATTTATTTCCATAAACATATTATATATCCATAGATATATTAGAATCAAATATGCTTATTTATAAATTCATCTCAATATACATATTGTTAATTATGAGACATAACATAACATCAAAGTTCTCATATATTACATTTAAATAGCAATAAATATAATGTAAATTCATAAGGGACCACAATGGTATTAGATTACCTTTAATGAGCCTCACATACCTTAATGTTTATCATAGTATCTTGCTGACGCAACATTAATTAAACTTTTGTTGGAGGTACTTGTACGTACGATGTCCAGCCCATCAATGTCCACTTATTGGTTCAATATTTCAAATTGAATGGGTCACGCATCCACATGACAATAACTAACTCTAGGAAAACTCTAGGAAGATTGGCCGCACTGAGTATAGTCTAACATATTGAATTGAGAAAAGATACTTGGCAGCATTAAGACGATGAATCATTGCTTTCTACAAAGCACATGTCTTTACTTGCTAGTCTTCAATGTCAACATGTTCTATTTGTCTCAGTGGGAATCAACAATAACTTCCAAGAGACTGGCATCAATTCCTTGAGCTAAATCAGAAGCAACTACTCTCTTGTTCCTCTGGCTGAGGCACTTCCTGCATGGTGTACACTGGTCTCCTTCATCACTCCTTTTCTTATTTATTTCTTGTTGACTTATCTTTTGATTTTTCTGCAATATATAAAGCATAAGTGGGCAAACATTCTTGGGTCAGTAACAGTCTCTAAATTAGCATTCTAAATTAGCATGCAATACTCCCTCATAAAAATCTAACATGTGATAAAGATTTAGATTGGGCAGCGAATATATCACACAAAAGAATCGATATGCATGACTATTTGTAAGTGTTCAATATTTCGAGTTTTAAAGCCAATGAGAACAATATAGAACGGAAGTCATTTAAAAGATATGCATTAGAACACGATAACTAAAATGAAGAAGTTTAAGAGTTATTTCTATTTACAGATCAAAGAGCTGATTGTTTTCTCGTGGTGTGTTATAGCATAAGGTATTCTTAAAAGAGAAAATATACAAATGCAATGAGCCCACTTTCTTGACATGCTGCATAGCCCATGGGTTCTGCCATATTCAATCAGATTATCTTAAGCCAAAGGACTGGATACCAATTATCTTGATATAAGCATTCCTGTGATGACTCCTTCAAAAGGATGATCTAACTTAGATTTTAAAATTCAGTCTTTACTTGCAGTAAATATACAGTCAACCTGCCTCTCATACCATGTTGTTTTCTTAGGATCGTTGCAAATGTAATAGCACTGCCATAATGTTTGATATGTGCTTTCCAAATGGCAGCAGTCTCTCTAATATAGGATGAAGTATGGATAGACATGTCCATTCACAAGACATGTCTATTCATAAGAATTTTTAATTAATATAATGACAAATAAATATCTCATGTGTGTGTGTGTGTGTGTTGGAAATATTCAAGACTAAGCTAAGTTACTGAGAGGGGAGGGGTGAATCAGTAACCTCTAGAATTTCAACAATTTCACTCTTAATCCAACAATCCAATTAGCATATAATCCATCACATATCATATGATCTAATTGCATGCATAAGAATATGAAAACATTCATAACACTGTGACACAAAGATTTGGTGGCCCAGAAACCTTCCAAATAGAAAGTAAAACTGGGGTGGAGATGATACCCACAAACTTTAGTACTGCAGTATAAAGTTAGCCTGTTAAAGCTTACATTGATCACTTCTGATAATCTACCCTGTTAGGAGCAATAAGGACTGCTAGGTCCACCTTGTGAAAGGATTTGCAAACATACAATTAAGTATGCACTCGGTAAAGAGATTTACAAAAGAGTACTCGGTCTACATTGTGAAAGGATTTGACCGATCCACCTGTTAGGATGAAATAGTAGATGATCTTTGATCAACTTGGTTTGTTGAATGAGATTCCTTTATGTATTAATCACTTTGTTGTGATAGATATGTCTTTGTTGCTCCTTATACTATTGTAGCCTTTTCAATTCGCTCTTTCTGCTCTTCTCTGATGATTACATTGATTTCATGCTCATACTCATGCTCTGGATATGATACAATACATTACATATATATCAATCCAATTATGTAAATTACAAAGTTGGCCACAACACAAGTTACCACAAATATTACAAAGTCGGCCCACATCGGTGAGGTTCTGATACTCAGCATCCACTGTCAATGCTCGGCATCGTCATGCACTTGGTAGACGTAGAAGCTTGGTCCATATTGATCATTTTCAAGTAGTCTTGAACTCAGTCTACACTGGTGACTCGGTAGATACTGTGAAACTCATCATATAAACTAAGTCTCTTGATTTACATTGTATGACTCGGTAAACACTGTCACTTCGAGCTCCGTATAAACTGTGTCACTTGGTTAACACTGAGTAGCTCAGTTAACACTCGACTCGCATCACATATACTACAAGCTCAGTGAACACTGCACAACTCCGCTTGCACTGGTAAACTCGGCATACACTAAGATGCATGGTTTACATTGCTGGTCTTCATTGTAACTATGACTGCTTGGTAACCACTGAGATTTGTCCAAAGGACTCGGTAGCAACTGTAGAACTCAGTGACAACTGAAATACTTGGCAAACATTGATAGTTGTATAACAAGCCCAGTAGCTATATACAATCTGAATAAGTGTGTGTCACTAATAACAAACTTGACTGATATGTCAACAATATATATATATATATATATATATATATATATGTATATATATATATATATATATTTGCACTATAGTTTATCCAACTAAAGCTACCAATCATTAACAATGACCACAATCTACAGCCTCCTCCATAGCACCAAGTCATTGGCTCCCTCCGCTTTTTGTTAAATTGTAGGTTTTGACTTTGTGCCAGGTAGATTGTAATTGATTTTCAGGTCCAAACTTTCAAGTCCAATGATGTAATTACTAATAATGTATTGTACAGTGTGCCATGTAATCAGCAATATGGAAATTCATGAGAAAAATCATAAACCGGAAGACAAGGTATAAATTCTCATTTCGAACTCCTCTCTCTACAATTAAATTTCCTTTGAATTTTAACAGCTTTTACTCTTCTAAATCATTTAGGTATTTCCTAGGGCCTTGGTGAATTGAAACAATCTTGATATTTTAGTTTGCCAATCTACTCCAGAGAAGTGACTTTTGCTACTTTGGTCACTACTAATAGCGAAGCCACTCACAGTTAATCCAAATCTAGAAAATATAAATAATATACTAATCTTTATTGTTAAGGGCTTTTTAATATTAAAAACAGAGCACTGTTTTGACAAGTACAGATCTGTTTAAGATATTTGTTTCATGATTGTGTATTACACCTTCAGATACCCTTCCTAATTTGCTTTGACATTAGCAATGTGATATTTATTGTAGGGATAAAGAGAGCTAGTCCACCGGATGTGCTAAAAGATCTAAGGAGAAATCCTTCCATCTTCATCAAAAGTGACACAATCTTTAACATAATTACCCCAAGAAAGCTTCAGAAGATCCCTTACCTTGTCCATTATTAAAATGCTATCAAGAGTCAAATAGCCTCCCCATGAATCTTTCCAAAAGAGAGCTTTCCTTCCATCATGAATATTCCAATACAAGTAATCTAAAACAAATGTCTTACAAGGTTGCATTAAGTTCCACATTTGTGATCCTTTAGGTGAATTTGAAGTAGACAAGATCTTCAGATCTTCATTGTCCAGATATTTTCTCTGAAGGCCCTCACCAATTCCCTATCCAATTACTTATACCATGCACCATACTAATGTAGCTCCAAGGGCCTTGTTTAATGAAAACAAATTTCTGATCTCACCTCCATCTTCCTTATCCTTACAAATTTTCACCCAATAGATCAAACCAATTGCATCCTTGTCCTCTAATACCTACCAAAAGAATCTCCTTAATTATTGTTTGAAACTTTGAAGCTTTTGTCAACACCAAGAAGTAAGGCCATGAATGAGAGAAGAATGATGATCATAGTGATTCTCCCAACCCAAGAAAGCCAATGCCCTTTCTCAGAAGGTGACTTTGGTGCCCATTTTCAACTTATGAGGATCTCAAATTTTTCTAGACCTTAGACCTTTAGCAAATGGGAGACCCAAGAAACTGCATGGCAATTATCCTTAGTTGAAGTTAAGAATCCTTAAAATCCCTTGCTCCTTGTGGAATGTATTGAAGAAGACTTCAGATTTGTTCATATCCACTTCTTTACCAAAAGCCCAAGAATATTGACTCAATGTGGCATTTAAATGAAAGGCTTCCAATCTTTTCAGTAAACCAAAAAACATGGTGTCATTGGCAAATTGTTGATGCGATACTGAGGAAATTTGACTAGTAATTTCAATGCCTTCAATTCGGCCAATGCTCATCTCCTTCTTGAAGGATTGGCCCAAAGCTTTCACCATGATGATCAACAA
Organism: Cupressus sempervirens; assembly: GCA_028749045.1. NCBI lineage: Eukaryota > Viridiplantae > Streptophyta > Pinopsida > Cupressales > Cupressaceae > Cupressus > Cupressus sempervirens. The sequence continues at coordinate 378,718,399 of CM053785.1, forward strand.
AAAGGGAGCAGTAGATCCCCTTGGCAAAGCCTTCAGGAAACCTCAAACAAACCTTCCAGGGAGCCAATTAGAAGGACCAAGAATTAAAGAATAGCTACGCAATTGAAGATCCTATTCAACCATTGCATATTGAAGCAAAAGTCTTCCATCACTTCTTAATAAAAAATGTCAATCAACTCTATCATGGGCTTTCTTAAAGTCCAACTTGATCACCATACACTCATTTCCAGATTGCTTAGTGGAGTGAGCTAATTCCTGAGCTATACTGACTTCATCAAGGATAGAACTGCCAACTTACCCAAGATAGTTTCAGACAACACCTTCTATTTACTTGATCCTACAGTTAAATCTAAACCTTCACGAACATCAGAAATGAAAATCATTATACAGAAGGATCTTCAAATTTTGATCACTAAGCATCTGAAGTTTACAAAATCAATCTACATGCAGAAATATCTAAATAATTTTTTGAAAGAAAACTTCATAATACAAACAATCTTATGGTTTTCCACATTCTATTGACATGACACATTTGTGAAAAGAAAACACAAAAACAATGTAAAAATCTCACCATAATCTCTTTGTTAACTGTTATTTCATCGCGAGCAATGTCAATATCAGTAGCTTGGCCTTGGGCTGCTGTTATTGGCTGCAAATCAGGTGGAATCAAAGATTAAGCTATCCATAATTTTGAATCAGTCAGCTTCTTAAATCAAATAGCAAATATAGTTAAAGACACACTTAGAAAATTCAGATGACATACGATAAAGAAAAACTAGACAAAATAAATTAATTTTTTTAAATTTAATATTTGTTGCCATGTTAGCAACAATTAAAGATTCAAAACTCAAAAATAATGGCATAGTGAATTGATGCATTTTATAAATTCCTCTGTAAGCTTCTATTAATTATTAAGCTATACATGGCCAGATATAATCATCCTTAAAGAACCTGTTTTATCATTATGCTAGCTGATGGCAAAGCAGCACGATGTCCTTTATCTCCAGCTGCCAAAAGCAATGCTGCATCCCCCCATGCATTCCCAATAGCAAGTGTATAAATTGGAAATGAGCATGATCTGCACTGACATATTGGAAAGTCTTAGTTATGCATATTGTAAACCTTCTCAAGCTCACACTTTCACAGACAAAATTTGCATACTGAGGGAAAAAAAAGAAAGAAAGAAAGGCACTGCAAGCCTTAAAATTTCTACTCAACTGTAACAAAAATGGCTAAAATAAGCCAATATGACAGAAAATATTAATTTAAATTGTACAGATGCTATCAATAAGTACAAAGAGAATATCCAGAAAAAAAAACAGATCAATGTTCAAAGTTTCAAACCATAGTCCTGAACCAAAAATGCATAAAGCCTAGAGTCTAGACAATTCTTATAATCACAAGGTTGTCTAATATAAATAACCATGTGAAATGAAGGTAACTTGTCAACAAAATAACTAATGAATCAATTAGCACAACTCTACAGGCTACTGCAAATCAAATTTGGCCTCAATTTATAGCAGGACCATATCACAAGAAATGACTAAGGTTTACTATTCAATGTGATGCAAGAGCATCTTGGGTGTAAGGGTGCATCACCCAAAAATATATTCATTTTCAGCCTTTTCTATTTTCATCAGGACTAGTAGAAGTGGGGTTACTATTTCTAGGAGCTAACTATTTCTAGTAAGTTTGTCATACGAGCTCAGAATGTTCTGATTTTCTACATGAAGGTTCATTTCAGAATTATAAGCCTACCATAAAAATCTCATTGCTCCAGCTTAAGTATTAGAGAAGTAATTATGGATTTTTGGTGAAAGTTTTTGGAGAAAAACCTTTGAACTCAATTTTGAAGGCCTTAGAGGCCCCAGATGAGGTCTGAAAACTCGACGGATGGGCACTTGCATAGATTTGAGCCCGTAGGACAGGATTTGGCATTTCCAAAAAGTGGTTATAATAGCTAATCGGAGCAATAGTTCGAGAGTTATAGCCTTCCGAAGTTGGGCTACCCGAAATTTCTAAAATAAATGTCAAAGATGTATTTGGCTGACTCTATATGTATTGTTAGGGTCTATCGGCCCTAGGTATTAAGTTTGAGTGTCTAGAACCTTCTCGAGCGGCATAAAATTGCCTATTTAAAAAAGGCCCAAACATTGTTTAGCTCAACTCTAGGTGATAGTTCACAACTTTATCTTGCATATTACTGTAATGAAGGCATCCATGTGGTTTAGCATATTCTAATTGTGAATTTTGTAATTCCGCATTTGTGGCAATAATAAGAAGCCCCTATTTTATTCTCGCAATTATTTTTGTTTCTTTGTTTCTATTGTGTGTTTATAGTATCAAGGGGAGCACCCTTCATAACAATGATTAGATAAGAAAATTATCTTCAATAAAAAGGCGAATATCAACAATCTTAGGAAAAAGATGGAACACTCGTAACCTCCCATATCATCTATGATTGATAATAACTTACAAGTATAATGAAAAATTGGTCATGCATTTCTTAACCCATACCTTAGACTAGTCAAGAATAGTTATAATCATACTTAGGCTCACCAAAACAACCCAACCAAAACTTCCTATAACTTGGTAAATCAAGAAACCTAAAATTATATTTTGAATAAATATGAGACCATTCTCTTTAGCGCCTTGGGTCTTTTATCCAATTAGATCATCACCTCTTTCTTCCCGAAGATTGTTCGTAGCACTAGAAGGCACCTTGACTCCCCTTTGCTGCCTCCTTTAAGTTAGGCACCTTCCAAGTAGGCAAGTGATTGGCTCTTGCATTTAAGTAATCAATATAAATATATATTATTATTATTTTATTTTTCTATTATGGATTTCTTTGTTTCTATGATTATTTCTCTGACAGTAAGGTCCTCTCTATATGTCAGAGCCCTAAGATATGAGATGCGTATTTGGTAATTTGTATATTTTACCATCTCTAGCTCTACTATTTCCCCCCGAATAATAAGGACTCTAAAGATTTATAGATACAGTAACAACATCTATTTGTGAGAGTTTGCAAGATAGTTGACCATTTGTCCGCTCTTGCAGCAATATAAACATAATGTTTATGTTTTTTCAAATTACTTTTTTTCCTCGCTCAATGGATTGATGACCATTCGCTACCAATGAGGAAGTGCTTTTCATCCTACGTAAAGGTGATTGGATTTGCATCAATTTAAACCATAAATTTTATTTTCCCCAGTACAAGGAAACTAATAGATCTGTACTTTTTCATAGAAGAAAACTATTGTTAAATTTCCTGGTCCGTTTCAGCTTCTGATCCAAACGAGTCACACATACACCCTAGTGCATACTCCCATTGAGGACATTCTCAAAGAGTAGGAGATTTTTTTTCTTATAATAATCAGCTGTCTTGCATTTCTAATAAGTTGTTGAATAGCCGACACTTTGAATTCTATTTAGCATTACCAATTTAGACTATATCTAAACCATTATTACTTCCATATTGGATTCATACATACATCTTTCCTATTTCAATTTAATAGTATGCCTTTTAGAGATAATGCCATTTATTATGACATTAAGTTTTTTTCTTATGTAGAATCGTACAAGTTATATGTTACTATTAGAAAAACGAATAGAGTATATAAAATATTATGGCCTATCTTTCAAACAAACTAAAAATTATTCTTCTATTGCAATCTGAGCAACAAATGATGAACGTCTTTTTCCTAAAATGCGCAAGCACCAAAAGAAGACCAATAAATATTGCTATTTTAAGTCACTCCTCAACCTCGAGTACCTACTTAGAACAATTTCTTTTTTATCTTTAAAAGAAAAAAGAAAAAAGATGATAAAAGTGACTCAATATATCAAAAACAGGATTCTTTAAAAGAGCTTTTTCGGTGAGAAGAATGGGGTGATAACAACAGGACCACTCCCGAACCTACCAATAGAACTAAAAATGAAGAAAAAAACCCAAGAAAAAAACCCAAGGGTTTGTCTTCTTCTCTTAGTAGATGAAGAAGATCTTGAAAATAAAAAAAGCTAAACAATCTTGGACAGCTTTTTTCACTTTATAATAAAAAATAGATTTTTAATTTTCAATGTCTTATTTCATAAATAGACAACTATATAATTAGTTACCGGATTCATGCCCTAGACACTGGATCTAAATCCGTGGCTAGATTCGTCCAGATTATTTTTGAATTAATTTTGAATTTTTATTTTTATTTTTTTCTTAATTTTCAATTATTTTCTTATAATCATTATGTATTTGATCCATAGATTCATACTATGAAATGATTTAGAATCATAGATTCATACTTTGAAGTGATTTAGTTTTAGAATTATGAATATTTCTCTAATTTTTTAGTATATATAATGCATATATATATACACAAATCCTCCACGAATCATAATTGGGAAAAAAAAATCACAAATCCACAGATCCGATTCACATGCCCAAATCGAATTCGTTTCACGAATCGGTAACTAAGTCTAAATATGTCAATATTCTTGAATTCCATAATAGAAATTTTGTTTTTTAACAAGAGCTTCGAATAGACCAAAAAAAAATGAAGGATTATTATAGCATACAGATTGTCTTGTAAAAAGAATTTGTATAATACCTATGCAGCTTTTTATTTCTTTGGAAGAAGAAGATGATATGTAGCTTTTTTGATGGATCAAATAAGTATGTAATGAGCTTGAATTTAACGAACATTCCAAAAGTTCCATATCTCGGGGATAGGAATGGAGAAGAAGAAGAAGACTACCAAAACAAAGAAGAATACCAAAACAAAGAAAACCCAAACCCAGAAGAAAAAAAACCTAGAAGAAGAAAACATCCAAGAAGAGGAAATGTGGGTGGAATTATATTACAGACTCTTTTTCAGAAGATACTTTCTTTTTCAAAAGATACCTTTTTAAAGGTAGAGCACTAGAAAAACAACATGCTGACCAAATAATGAAATGCATGATTTATTTAAATCAAGAAGATCAAACAAAAGACCTTAGAGATCCGAGTTGTAGAGGTCTAGTTCCACTCTTACCGATTTTAGACGCTACCAGGGACAGTAGCACCAACCTACTACCACATCTATGGGTTACCCCTCTGTTCTAAGGTTTTTCTCTATTTCATTGGCTACTTAGTTGTGTTTGGTGTGGTGAGGCTACTGTCCCGCCCCTTCCACCCCCTATGTTGTCAAGGTCTCTACTTGTATGTCCCTTCTCTCTTCTCTTGGTTGGCTCTTGGTTCTTGGTCACTGTTTGTTCCTGTTGAAACTATAGCCAAGAAATCAAAGATAATAACCAGTAAATAGAAAGAGAAAACTGAAACAAAAACACCAAAAATATCCTGGGAAAACCCTTCGAGAATGAAGGGGAAAACCCAACCACACAACAGAATATATCTTTATTGATAATAAAAAGTTCAAGTGTACAATGCCTATCGCTTGATGCGAATATATAACAATAGGAGAGACTCTTCATATTATAACCGAAGGTCTCTTGAGTTTCTCATAACTCCTATAATTAAATATGACTCTTCGAATATTCATGCCTCAATGCATGAGAATGACACGTCATTTACATTTAATATTACAAATTAAAACTTAAGTGTCTTTTTCAACTGAAAGTAACAATAACGATAATAACGTTCATATTTCCAGAGATAAAAATCTCTATCGCAGCTACCATCTTCAACACTCCCTCTTAGCCACAGAGAGATCTTTAGTTGAACAATCACACAAGACTGCAACCAAAATGTTAATGATGAAATGTTATCCATTATATCCCATTAGATTCATGGAAAAATATAACAATCAATCATATTCATGGAATCGCTCAACATGAAACCTTGTAACAATTAATCACATCCATGGAATCTCTCAACATGAAAACCTATAACAATTAATCACATTCATGGAATCACTCAACATGAAAACTAGTAACAATCAATCACATTCATGGAATCACTCAACATGAAAAGATTTGCAAGACTCATAGCTAAGCCTTTATTCACCGACTCTCTCAACGTGAACTGTCATGTAATCTCTCAACATGACATCCAACTCCCATCATGGAATCTCTCAACATGATGACATCATGGACTCTCTCAACATGATGTTCATGGATTCTCTCAACGTGATGACCTCATGGACTCTCTCAACATGATATTTACTGTCGCATATTAAAAGAGTTATCATAGCTGATCTTACAATCTCATTTATTCACACAAGAATAAAATAGACAATAATAAACTAAGACTTGATTCCATTTAAGTCTCAAACTTTATAAATACAGCAAGCATCACAAGCATCTATGAGAGTAAAAGGGATTCCATAAACACTCCCTCTTAACTATGAAGCCTCCCTCTAAGGCACAAGCTCCCTCTGAGCTTTATATCTTTAACAATATCTTCATCTCAATTAAAGCAACCTATTGCTTTTCTTGTTGCATCTTGCAACAATGAGAAATAATAGATCAATCACTATTTATAATCATTTATAAATACTGAATGGTAACCACTCTAATTTTTGATTATAATAGAATTTCAAAAATCATAAGAAACTTATCTCAGCAATTCATGCAATACTTATCTCTACAACCTATACTCATGCAGAGTTTATATCATCAAGATCAAATGCACTAATTATGAGGAAGTTATAGAAATCAAATCAATTCCATCACTTATGAATCAAAAACTTATCATACGCAAAGTCTTCATATTCACATGCAAGAAGAAATGGCGGATAAGCTCAATAATAAAACATGGCAAAAGAAATCATCACATATTATATAAGGGTATGAAGAAAATTTATTTCAGTGATAATATGAATCTCTGCCTCCAATTGATTCTTCTGAGTGATAATTTCTTTAAAAATTAGTGTTATCTCATGTAATTTTCTAAGCCGGGGCTTGACTCAAAAAAGAACAACTTGACATTCCTCGACAAGCTTCGTATTAGAGGGAAGAATGGTAACATTGAGAGGAGTGTGAGTAGTACACATGCATGAGGAGGGAAAGACACTTGCATTATGCAACCCCCCGCGCAATGGCCACCGCCATCTTTCCTGCTTCAAGAAAACCGATCAGCACTTTCATCAAAAACAACAATGGTGAGCAAGATTCTTCAAACCCTCGTTTGCAGATGTCTCGAATTTTCAGGAAAATTCCTCCATGGCGTTATCATTCGAGCGCCTCCATCCACGCTCCTGCGATTACTGTAGAAGATTCATCGAAAACCCTATCTGCTTCTCCTTTCCCACTTTACGATCAACAAGCGGAAGACGTGAAACAGAAGCTGAAAAAGCTGAAAAAATCTTGACCCGAGGTTTATCCAATACAACAATCCCATGCCCAAATTAGTCGACCACAAATCAATTCTGGTAACCCTACGACAAGTGTAACCGTTCTCGAGAATGGACTCAAAGTGCCCACAGAGTCTGATTTGGCCACGCAGACGGCGACGGTTGGTGTATGGATCAACGCTTGAGCAAAACCCAAAAAAGCTTTAATAGCACGATAAATAGATCAAACATGCACAATAGCTGCCACATTTAGTGATGCCACCAAACAACTGCCAGAAAAAACCCCAACTCAAAATACAAATTCCAAAGAATTCAAATAAATGCCTTGAAACCCTAGTGTCTCCAATAGCATCCACATGGAAGTTTAATCAAAAAAATATTGCTCGTCCCAAAAATTTAAAAATGATGGTTTGAAGCACAAATCTCCTTCGGATGAACAAATTCTTCCTAGTGGAAGCGACCAACAACGAATCACACTGAAAAAATAGGTGCCCTTTCGAGGCAATAAAAAATATATATTTTGCAACAAAGCTAAATTACTATTATCAAAACTCCAGCTTTGATACCATGTTGAAACTATAGCCCACAAATCGAAGTTAATAACCAGCAAATAGAAAGAGAAAACAGAAACAAAGAACACCAAAAATATCCTGGGAAAACCCTTTGAGAATGAAGGGAAAAACCCAGCCACACAACAGAATATATCTTTATTGATAATAAAAAGTTCAAGTGTACAATGTCTATCGCTTGATGCGAATATATAACAATAGGAGAGACTCTTCATATTATAACCGAAGGTCTCTTGAGTTTCTCATAACTCTTATAATTAAATATGACTCTTCGAATATTCATGCCTCAATGCATGAGAATGACACATGTCATTTACATTTAATATTACAGATTAAAACTTAAATGTCTTTTTCAGCTAAACGTAAGAATAACGGTAATAACATTCATATTTCCAGAGATAAAGATCTCTATCACAGCTACCATCTTCAATAGTTCCTGCTGTTGGGTGTAGTGCCTCTCCCATTTGACTTTTGTAAGTCGTCCTGATGGATGCAACCTTGATGATCTTTTGTTGTGATGGGATCATGATTGTGACCCTGAGTGGTCTACACCGTTGAGGTGTTTGGATTTATGTTTCTTTATCAGTTGCTTTGATTATGCTTTGATCTGATCGATGAGATTATGATGTGATTTTGGTTCACTGAAGTTTGTGCCAGTGGTTAACAGGATCGATGTGGTATCATAAGGTTGTTCCGTGATTACCCTGAGATGTGTGCAGAGATTGCACTATGTTCTTTTACCATGCTACACTGGACTAGGTTCCTGTAGCAGTGGTTAGTCATGTTTATGACTGTGTTTGCTTATGTGTTTTAAATGACTTTTTAATGCAGAGTAACCAATCATTATTAAATGCTTAAGTAATTAGAATGGATTGTTCTTGTTGGATTATTTGGTTATGTGTTGCGGACATTTACCTTGTTGTATTTTGATCTGAGAGATATCTGTTCTTATGTGATGTTTTACATTTGAGAGGACCCGAGGGTCAGATGCTACACTTTGATTTCAGTATCATGGATATTAGACTACTATGCTGTTCAGTTAATCATATTGCATGATGATGCCATTTTGAGATGACAGTGTGTTTTATGATGATATCTGGTTATCTGGTATTTGGACATACCTCTGATTTTGTTATGTGATGGATTTAATGCTATGATTATTTACTTCATTCCTGCATTGTTATGCGAACGTGAGTGATGTAAATAGATTGTTTTAATATAATTAAATAAATGGTTAAATTAGGTGATTTAACGCATTATTGCTTCAGCTATGTTATTATATGCAATTGCACTTGATCATGTTGTTTAGTGTGCAGGATTATATCCCTAGCAGTGGCACATGGAGTTAGTGATTCAGCCGTTCATATTTTACCAATGTCGTCCTTGTATGGTCGACGTATCCTTAATTAAATGTTTAAATTAAAACTTTCGGTGATTATTAAATCCGAACTCATTTGCATTATGTGATTAGACCAGTAAGCGTGTCTGTGCATTTAGAGGTTCGCATTGTCGCGAAAGTTGTTAAGGTGATTTTTGTGTTTTTTGGTTTTCGGGCTTTTAATTGATTTATTTTATATTTCTGGCAGCTTTGCCATAGATGAATTCCTATTTATAGGAATAGCCTGTTTTCGTTTGGGTCAATTCAGGGTTTAACTAGATTGGCTGGTTAAATGCCCTAATGGATTATTCACCCGAAAAGTGAATAAATATCCAAAAAGGAATTTAATTCCTCACTTCTCACTTTCAAGTTGGAAAGTTGGAGAGTAAAACCCAAAATCCTCTTCATGAGGATTTATTGTTTTGTTCGTTGTGGGAGCTACGGGCGTGGGATCGTCGCGAGGTTGGGCTCGTTGGATCCAGCTCGGGGAAACCTTGGATTGCCGCGAATTTCAGCTACTTCTGCGAGATATTTATTTTATGGTTTAGATTCCCGTTTTGCCCTTTTGGCTGTGAGGTAGGGCTTTCCTGTTTTATTGTTTCTGCTCCGTTTCTGCTTCTGTTTTTGGTAGCCGTTTGTTTGGAGGCTGAGAACTAGTGTTCCCCTCCGTTTCTGTATGCTAGTTCTACCCGGTTGGGCGGGTATGAACATTTCCTTGTTTTTGGGAAGAGGGTTTGGAATTTTATGCCGTTATGCTGGCCGTTTTTGCATACGGTGTCCGATTCCATTTATTTTTGGATTTTTGGAGTTTCTGAACCCAAAGGGCAAATGGGTTTTAATTTTGAAGTTTTCTAAATTTTTGGAGTTTTTACCTCGTTTTGCGTGCCGCCCTATTTTTTTCGGATTTCCTTGGCACAATGTGGATTGCGGTCCTTGATGATCCATTTGGATATCAGTTAGACCACTTTTGCACCTTTATGTTGCATTGGGATGCGTGTTGCATCCGTACTCCCGACGTTGTGTTCGGTTGAGTGATTTTATACTTGTTATGGTTTTTGTTGGACCTTTGCCTTGTTTCATGGACATTGGGATTCGTGTAGAATCCATACTCTCGGATTGAGGCCGATTGAGTGATTTCATGATGTATGATTTTATTGGCTTTGGGATTCGTGTAGAATCCGTCCTCTTGAGTTGCTTTCGGCTGGGTGTTTGTTTTGCATTGTGTTCTCATTCCTGTCCTTGTGTTATGATCTTCGTGATGGTGGTGCGCCACACATGAGTACGTACGCATACATTTGTTGGGTGACTTGCGAGGCCCGATCTTTTGTGGATTTGCCGAAAGTTATGATCATTGGGGTTGGGATGGGAGTATGCATGCCCACGGGCACTTGTCGTAGGATGAGCTTGGGTAGGGTAGGGTAGCATATGGAGGGGGCTTCTATCTCGCAGCCTGGTGACCTTATTCCCATAGGGTTGGCAAAGGAAGTTTGAAATAAGTGATAATTAAAGAAAATGTGTGACTGATAATAAAACTTAAGATAATAAAATGTGTGTGCGGGGCCCTCCGTTGAGGAGTTGAAACGCACGATCCGAGCTTGGGCTTGTCGATGCCAAGCGACTCTCCATGATGTCAGCCCCTACTTAGTAGCCTTTTGAGTGTCTAACCAGGACCTGTACTCCTTGCATTGTCTTAGGTTCTTGGTTGCAGCCATCATACTGTCTAGCGTGAGTGTTAGCCATGGATGTTGTGTTTTATGTGTGTTTGTGGTTGGATCATTATCTCCATCAGCACGGCGGGTGTGGACCTACGGGTGCCACGTGGTTGGGAGGCGTAGCTACCTTCACCACTACTAGGGATCGGTGTACAGAGACGATCTTTGTCCTAGTGCGACCGTTGTTGGATGTCTTCACTTGGTACTTCGGGTTCCAGAGTATGCTTTCTTGTGATTTATGCTTTCTTTGGGATGCTTGTATATCATGTTTAGATGATGTTATTTTATTTGGCGCATTCCCTTATTATGATGTTTAGCATATGATTAGATGATGTGATTTGCTTTATAGTATATCTTTTGCTTACTGTTGTTTAGCATGTGATAGGTGATGTTATCTACTGTAGAATTATCTTATGCGTTATCACTAGCATGTTAGATTTCCTTGTGCTTATATTGTTGCATGTTTTTAGTAGTGACGTCCCTATTACGACAGTACCAACGATTTGGTCGGTGGCTTGGGATGTTACGCGCGGGGGATGGCTAGGACCCACGATGGTCTTATGATGCTATTGACGGTTGGGAGGAACCGCATACTTAGTTTGGTTGTTTTGTTCCTGAGATGTATTTCTGTACATTGCGATGTTGCTTTTGTTCTCTGCGATGTTTATTTCAGTGTGTTCTTTGCTGCTGTAGTTTAGATGGATAGATGTTCTCCTTTTTGTGTTGTTCTTGCGCTCGAGTGTTCATTCCTCGAGCCTTCCTGGATCCAGTACTCCCCGGTGTGGAGGTTCTTTTGTCGGTTTTTCCCCATTTTTGAGTTCTGGAAGTGTTTTTACTTTCTATGGGCGACATTTGTTCAGCATTGTGCGACACTGATAAAGTATCGCACGCCCATAGAAAGAATGTCGTACGATACTATAAAGTGTCGCACGCATTACTGGAGGAGTGTCGTACGACACTGGAAGAGTGTCGCACGGCTTCATGAGAAATGTCGCGCAATACTTTTCCAGTATCGCATGCCTTCTTGAGAAGTGTCGCATGCGGTAAGGGAGAAGTGTCGCCCTCCCTTAGTAAAAAGTGTCGCACAGTTTTTGTGAAAAACCTGCGCGTGCCATCAGCGGGCACTTTTCTTCGTGATCCGATATTTTTGAGAGTGGTTTTGGATACCCTTTTGGGTGTTCTTCGACCCTATGCTGTTGCATTTTGAATTCTGTCGATTTCTCTTGAAATCGAGTTTTCGTGTTTCTGGTTTGGTCTCTTGGGGTTTAAAATATATCGTTTCTTATACTTAAGATATATTTTAATATATGCGACAAATCGTTTGAGATAGGTTTCAGACCTCTCGGAGATAAGTTATGGATTCTAGGAAATTTCAAGGCTTCAGAAATCCAAACTTAGCCAATTTTCAGGGCTTCAGGATTTCAGGATTAGCCAAATTTCGGGATTCTGCATTTTACCCTAGCTTGGTGTTTTGTTGATGAGTGGTCATTTCTTATGCCCTCATCTTGTTGTGGTGGTTGTTGGCTTTTGTTTGGGTGTGTCAGTTGGGTAGTGGCGTTCGGAGATTCGTTGGTTGCCGGGATTGTGTTGAAGTCTTCCGTTGCGATCGTTGTGATCCCTGTATGATGTTGTCATGTGCATTCATACTTGTAAAAAAAAATATATCTTGGCTTGATTTGAATCCTTGTTTCCAAGGATCTCCGGGCGGGGCATTACATTGGGCTTCCTTTGATTGTTTCCTCAATACCTTTGACCCGTTCATGGTCACTTTTTGAACATTAATAAATTTTATCTTTATCTATATCTTTATACATTCTATAACACACTACAATGTGTGAAATGGGGAATCAGCTAAAGAATAGTTCACCTTCATCTTCAATGACAATTAGAGATAACCAAAAACATTTTCTAGTAGATACAAATTGATTCAATTATGCATTCATCCACTGAAAAACTGGTTACAAATTTGTATTTACGATTCCACAAACTTGATGTCACGGTAGGATAAGAAACTGATTGACAGTAAGATTTTCTATTAGAAGACATTGTTTTCTGCTTGATAAAAGGGTTAATATAGTCTCACAGTTTAGTAATTGATGAAACTCTAAATTTTGGCAAAATTTAGAATCCCAAAAGTCATGCCAAAGGACCTTCATGTATGACTTGGTGAATCCTCATATTCACATGTTCATGAAATGGCAATGCTTTCTGCAATACATGCAGCGCAACAAGACAATTTGCGGAGTTTTGATAACTATATGTTGCAAGTTCTTGAGGATGATTGGGAGAAAGAAAAGAGAGAATTTTTGCTCACTCTGAATCGTCTTCCAACCAGTTCTAAAGCAAATGGCAGTAAGTTTTCTTCTGGTATTAGTCAAAGTGCCAGAAGTTTATCAGGTACAGCAACTCCACATCTCTCACAGGGTGCACAAATTATGGACACAGTGCCTACAACTGAGAAACCTTCTCTAGAAAAGAAGGCTTCAGCTCATGCAGATGTTGTGAGGAATCTTAATGCTCAAAAAGAACGTGGTTTTCCTTTCAAATTGACAACAGCTTTCAAAACAGCTTATGAGGAACTAGCCAGTGAGACATCTGGCTCAAAATCTGTTAGCATGCAGAAAATCTGGAACTTGCTTCACGCACCTTTGATCAGTTTGGTAAACAAACTTTTGCAAATGATGTTGCACTGCAGAGTGGGAACTTTTCATGTTGTCAAGAACAGTTCAATTCTCTACAGATAGAGACTCCTGATTCCGAAAAATTGAGTAGCAGTAGCATAAATGTTCTCTTAACATACATAGCTGACAGTTGCTGTGCAATAGCAACTACATATTTGAATATATAAGAGAACTATGAACAAATATACGGCAGCAAGGAGGTAGTCTGACAAATTTGCAGAAGACACATTTGAATCTCTGAGAACATCCGCATAACGCCTGTTGAAGTGTTTCTCAATGAAGCAACGCTGGAAGAGCCTTAATACATAAAAACGATCCAGCAGACCAAGTACTAGTGAGTTTGTTCATATTCAGCAATGCATGAATATCTGATAAAGACAAAAGTATTCATCAAATTAAACAAAGCACTGATAAATTAGAGACTATCGGATACAAATGGTCAACTGAAATCCAATCTGAAAATATGGAGGATCAAAAGGAACATGTTTAGAGATTTTACGGCAGAGGCAGAGAGATTCAAAGTGCACAGTCAACTGTGAACATTGTTATGGGAAAGGTGACACTCTCAATGATCACTTGATTCGATTAGCGATGACTATGGCTAACACATCATAACAAATATGTAGAAGTTTAATGAAGAATAGCAGATGTATTGAGAACAAATTCGAATTGAATACTTTTTGTGATAATAAGTATGAATGCAATCAGAAGTCTCAAAGAAGCAATGCGAAAATTTTCTGCGATATGTTGTGACAAGTCATCGGAGAATATGCCACATCATCAGCTTCATGAAAAGAGGGGACTATTAATATGGTCAAATTCATAACGGTGCTTGCAAAGCAATCTGAAGATACATATTTTATTAATCACTGCAACTATAGTTCCTGTGAAACGCGCAATATAGGAGCCCGTCATCTCATGGAATTTGAAATAGAGTTTGCCTGAACAAAGAGGAGTACGCAAGTGGAAGCGGATATATTTGGAATGAATCTGTGATGAAGACACGAAGTCACACAAGATAAAGATGTTTTCCAAGTCAGGATGAGACAGATGTATGCAATGGAGATAATAATATTTCACATCCCGCTCACAATGATAAGCAATCATAAAATAAAAAATAGTAATACAACAAGTTAATGTTTCCATGCAACAAGAAGAAAATATGAAAGGCTACGTGACGGTATAAAGCAAAGTTTATTCATCTCCAGTAGAAATAATTACAACCCGATTTTTCATTAAGTTTAAAGGTGTGATTATAATAAGAGGTGCCAGTTCAAGATGTTCGATTAAATTTTTAAAATAATAAAAAAATTATTAATTATAAATGTGTGTCTTTTTTTTTTAAGAGACACAACTTGCAGAAATAAAAGATATAAATAAGAGATTCACTTATTTGAAACAAAAGGGAACAGGAACACATTTTTGGAGAAGCATTATAAAAAGATATTCAGATCTTGTAAAGAAGAATAAGGAATAGAAGGCATGGCTTTTAATGTATACTGATATATTATATTGTAGTGATAAATAAAAGTTCTTTGTTTTATAAAAAGGGAAATAAATAAATTACAATTTGGATTTCTCCTTTGTGATCAATAAGGCAACCATTGGATTATTTCTGACAGTGTTCATGTGTTAGATTTGTCATAGTATTCTTTGCTTGATAATCAAGGATACATGTGAAATATGTGTTTCTTCATCTCTGTCTAATTGAGCTTCCCACCAAAGAAGTTAGAATCCTTTTGGACTAGCATTGAATTGCATAAGGTAATCTGTCTTCTAGAGCACAGGAATAATTGATGATATGTTACAGTATATTCTCATAAAGTTGTACATCAGAGTCTTCATTGTGTTAATTGAACTATTGCCCGAATAAACAAGGCATTGGTCTTTGAAATCATTAATGTACAATTGTTTGGTTTATAGTTGAAATCAGAGTTTCTCTTCTATATCCTCTTCTTGCAAGCATAAACTCCATCATTGAAAATTTTATACATTCAATCATTTCAAGCACTCACATAACTTTATTTCAATCGAGTTCAAGGACCTTGCCAACCTAGGAACTCACCAAGTCTAAATTCACTATATAAAAGCTTTGAACATTGTGATCAGGTTTGAGGAGAAGGTTTACCCGCCTAGGTGTAGCAGGGGAATTCAGATTATTCCCGTTCACTGGCCAGAGCTGATCGACAAATCCTATTGGAGAAGTGGCAAAGCTATTGGATTCCCAATCTGTGGTTTTGGGAACCAACAGTAATGTCAAACTATTTTTCAGACACCGACACATTATATCTCAAAGATGTGACAGCACTGCTGTAAAATACTCAAACAACCACTTCCATATTGCCAACACAAAAAAGTGACATTATGGCTCAAGAAGTACACAAACAACTTCATAGATATGATGATGCTGTACATTCTACAATCACCTTATTAAAAAAACATTATCGGTAGTGGGGCTTCAAAAGTCGAAACCATAGATTCTGTTATAACTCTAGTGATACAAAACATCAACAGAGTTTTTAAAAAAATAAGAAGCTAGCAATGCAAATTATAAGTGCCATTTAAAACCAAAAGTAAAAGAACATATTCAGTTAAAGAACATTTAAAACTTAACAAATTACACAAGCAAAGTTCAATGTTCGTTGGCTCAAAACCTGTGAGTCTGACAGACTCGCAGTGTCTCAATATCATGATCTGCTTGACATTTACAATTAAAAAAGGTTGAAAGGAACTATTCAGTCTACTACTCACAGAAAATGCCTCTATATTTGACAGCATCTCTATTGTGATGACAAAAAAAGAAGCTAGGGACAATTATTAGCCTCCTTACTAACAATGGTATCTCTCACACATCTCATCATAGAAAAGAAACCTACAAACTTCTCCTTCACCTTCAAATCTGAGAAAGAGCAAAGATGATAGATCAAATTACTTGAGAAATTTTAAGTCAATATTGTTGAATAAGGTGCTTGTGCTGTGCATGTCAAAAAACATTGCTGCACAAGGTGTTTATGTTATTGCACCCAATGCTTTTCAATACAATAAAAATGAGATGATAGTTGATTGGCATTGTGTTAAACAAAGGAAGCGTATACTCCCTAGATAAGCATTTGCAAGATCATCTGATCATAACAGAAATAACCAAGAACTAAAGACGGGATAGGAAGTTACTAAACTAACTAGCTTCCGAAAATAGAAAGTTACTAGTTGCACTAACTAGACAACTTAAATGACTATTATAAGCTAGATATTACAATACTATAATACCCTCCCTTAATGGTCATTCTACTAATTACCCTAAACAAGACTTTGCATAATTTGTAAGTCATTTGGCCACGATTCCTTCTCTTCAAGAAATTCTGTGACAGGGGTGCCTACTTCTAAACTAAAACCCTCCCTAGTTGGACTTCTGAACAGCCCACCTCTTTCTAAAGAACTTCTGCCAATGACCATGTCCAAGAACAAACTGTCTTCCAACTCGATATTGAGTGACCAAGCCATCCCTTACATTACCCACAGACCGACATCAGCTTCTCAAGAAGTGTCGACTTTTGTTGCAAAAAAAAACTCAACAAAAGACTCTGGAACCAGTATTTTGCAAAAATTGTCAAACGATTTGTTGCAAAACAGCACCATGATTTTGTCAAAAAATCATCAAACACTAGATGCATTGCTCAGATAACACATAATTTTGTGAAAAATTTGTCAAAATTGAAAAATTCCAATACATTTGCAGGAACACCATTTGCCCTGGAAATCCTAGGCACAAACCAAAACAGACTGCAAGAAAACATAATTTTACAAAAAACATCACAACATTTTGTCGAAGACTGAAAGCAACAATTCGTGAAAATTTTGTCAAATTGTTTTTGAGGATAAAATGGTAAAACCCCACATTTTTTTTTTTTTTTTTTTGTCAAAATCCAGGAAAGCTACAACAAATAAAACCACAATTCTTGGAGAGAGAAAGTCAAACAAAACCCTTGTAAAACACAAAAATCAGTCTTTCAAGAGAAATCATGAAAAAGTCTTCAAGTTTTAAGAAGAAGAAAATTAGGCAAAACCCACCACATTATTCTGGAAAATAAAACATGAAAAAACCGTCAACACAAATGCAGATTGCCTAGCCATCATGTACTACTACAGACAGAAGAAGCCATTGTGCAGAAAAAACACAAACCACCCTAGCCAAGGGAAAAATAAATCTTTGCAGTGTACTAGAAAGACACCAAAAAACCCGACAATAAGATCTCTTTCAGCGCTGAAACCCACAGAAGGTGAACTGAAAAATTGTACTAGATGCAAGTAGAGCGGAAAAAATCTTGCCAAAAAACATTTGCACAGCTCCCTTTATCCTTCACACATTGAAGAATGGCTTGCAGAAAAAAATCTTTCACAAGAAAAAGTCTAGTCACAACTCCCACAAAAACAACACCCCAAAACACCAATAAGGTTGTGCAATTCCCAAACAAACAACAACCAAATGCTGACACGGGCAGAAAAGGAATGACACAAATTGCTATCAAAAACCTTCGCGGGGTCAAACTTCACCTGTCATCAAGTTGCAAACTACTTCAATTTTATTTTAAAAATTGATAAAAATCTTTGACTTTATTTAAAAATCAGTTAAGAATATATAAAAATTGTCAAACATCAACCTATGCCTTTGATATCATGAAATGATAATTGATTGTTGTGTATAACACAAAGGACAGGAATACTTCATATATAAGTGATTACAAGAATATCTGTCGATAACAAAATGTCAAAAACGATCAAGAACTATAGCTAGTGCATGTCAATGAATGATAGAGAGATTAAATATCAACTAAGTGGGGAAAAGCAAAAAAAATCACACAAAGATATAAAGCAAGAATTTTTCAATCTGTTAACACCCTTCAATAATTTGTAGCAAAAGCTTATTGATCTCTTAATCTAGAATATGAAGGGTCAAGAAACCAAAGATCCAAAAAAACCCACTACAACAAGTCACTAGTTATGAATCACTGAGAGATATTTTCTTGCCAAAAGGAGCTATGCCACAAGAACAAGATAAGGATATGTACCAAAGGCCTATTGATCTCTTTGTCTAGACTACGAAGAGCACACGATTAAATTGAGAGGGCGAGGCTAAATGATTATAACTATTTTTACCAATTTAAACTTTATCCAACACAAGAGTTTCAATAACAAAAATCAATAATCTTGCACATGAGAGCATAGTAGCACAATGTTAAAAGTGGAAACCCAAAAGGAATAAAACCACTACAAATTGCTTGCTTTATATAGTAGTTTCTTTTACAATGTTTGTAGGCACCAACCTAATAGAGGTGCCAATCCCTCTGTTCATGAGCACCAACTCCCACAATTAGTAGACACCAGCCCCCACAACAAAGCACCAACTCAGCAAGAGACACCAATCCCTCATGTTTGAGGCACCAATAACACAATGTTTTAAGTGGAAACTCGAGGGAGAAAAAAACAGCAAATTACTTGCTTTATATAATTATTTCTGATACAATGTTTGTCGGCACCAACCTACAAGAGAGCACAATAACACAATGTTCTAAGTGGAAAGGGAGAAAACCATGGCAAATTGTTTTCTTTATTTGCTTAAATTTTGAGCTTCTTCCATAGTGCTTTCTCCTATTAGAATAATGTCATCCACAAATTGTTGATGTGTTATTTTAGGGACCTCCTCAGTTACTGTGATTCCTCTAATTTTCCTTTCAGCTTGAGCCTTTATTATGGCTCTGCCAAAAGCTTTTTCCATGGAAATGAAGAGGAAAGGTGATATAGGATCCCCTTGTCTGATTCATCTAAATATGCTGAAAAAGCCTTTGGCGTACCATTTATGAGAATGGAGATTTTTGGTGTCGAAATGCACTTATATATTAAGTTGATCCATTAATATGAGAATCCAAACACTTCAAGTGTTTTGCATAAGAATCTCCAATTCATTTTGGCGTAGACTTTTTGGATATCTAACTTCATTAGCATACAAGATTCCTTCTTAGTTTGTACAAAATGAATTAGTTCTTGGACCATGATAATACCATCAAAAATTGACCTATTAGGAACAAAACTTATTTGTTCCTCTTAAATGAGCTTTGGTAATATTTTTATAAGTTTGTTGGCTAATGCTTTTGTTGAATTTTGTAGATGGTATTACATAAAGCTATGGGCACAAAGTCTCCTGGATCCACATGTTCAGTTTTCTTTGTGATTAAAGTTAGAAATGTATTGTTAATTTCAGTCAATAGGGATCCAAAATTCCTAGTTGCTTCAATAGTCTCCCAAAGGTTGTCTCCTAGAATATCCCAACATTTTCAAGAAAAAAAATCCTGAAAGCCATCAATGCCTAAGCACTTATCAAGGTTAAGTTGAAAAGGGGCACCTTTGTTTTCTTCTTTCGTAAATTTCTTATTTAAGTTTTTATTATCTTCTACAGTTATTGTTTTAGGAGTAGATCCTATCAACTTAGTTTGGGCTGTTAAATTTGAGAATTCAAAATTATTTAGGATATTTGTATAATATTTAACATAAGTTCCCGCTCTCTCATTTCGGTTTTCAATTATCCTTCCTATGTAATCCTTGATTTTTACTATTTTATTAATATTTCTTTTGTTGCTAGTACAATAATGAAAAAGAATTGTAGTTTTATCACCATCTAACAGTCGTGTTTCTCTTAATTTATGTTTCCAAAATATTTCTTCTTTTACTAGGATATTTTCCTATTTAGCCAGAAGTTCTTTTTCTTTGGATATATTTACATCCATTCCTACCTTGATGATTTCATTGTTTAGGTTTTTCAATTCTTCTTCATTCTCTAACTCTTCTTTAAATAAGTCATTAAAATAGTCTTTGTTCCATTTTTTAATTTTTTCTTTTAATGATTTTTGCTTTGCTATAAAACAAAACATTATCAATCCTTCAAATTTTTCTTCATGACACCACTAATTTATATTATTAAGAATTTTTTTATCTAGAAACCACATTTTTTCACATTTAAATGGATTTCTTGATGGTTTTTGTGGTTCACCTATTTCTAGCCTAAACGGGTAGTGATTAGATCCTGCATTAAGGAGGATGACAATACTAAAAGGATGATTAAATAATATTAAATTTCCTTTAAATATAAAACTATCCACTTTTTCTACTATATTACAAAAGCCAACTCATCTATTATTACAAGTGAAGACGCCGTTAGATGATGGAATGTCAATAAGGTTATCTTTTGTAAACCATGCTTTGAAAGTCTAACATAGCCTGAGTGATGAGCATGGTTCCACCTGCTTTTTCTCCTGAATTTAGAAATGCATTAAAATATCCCCCAATGAAAACATTTTCTATTCGATTTAACTCTAGATAGTTACTAATCTCATTCCATTATTCTTTCTTATTCGTTGTTGGTGTTGGCCCATACACATTGATAAGTAGCTATTGAATTTCGCCGGTGAAGCCTTTTACTTCCCACCCCCCTCTCCCAATCCAATTGCTTTTGATTACAAATGGTGTGAAATCTTTCCTTCTTGGGTCCCATGTAATACCAATCCCACCAGAGGCCCCAGCCAAATCAACAAGTTTTGTTTTTCAAGATCCCAATTTTCTTCTAAGTTTTTCTCCTTCTTTGTTAAGTTTCATTTCTTGTATATATATATATATATGATTCAAATAATGTTAGATTGTGCTTGACTAAGTGTTTTTTGTAAGGGGCATTTAGGCCTATAACATTCCATGTTGTTAGCTTCATGGCTTCATGGTAAGGAACTTTCCCTTTCCCTACATTCAGAAAATCATTAATCTTTTTCTGATTACTAGCCAGACCTATAGCTTCTATAAGTTCAACTAAGGATTTCCTTCCTCTTTTTTTACTTCATTTTTCACATATTGGATGTTCTAAGCCTTGCACATTTGCCACAACACCAAGGGTGCCTAGATTTTTACTAGCATTTTGCACACTTGCAGCAGTAGATTCATCTTCATCTTTATCTAAATGTTCCTTTTCTAGTTCTTTCATAATTTTGTTACGAAATCCTCTATCATCCTCACCCATATCTCTGCCTACTATTTTCTCAATTTGATTATTTACACCATTTATTTTGTACATATCTTGCTGAAATTCTTATATTTCCTCAATCTCGAACCCCTCCCAATTTTGGATTTTTCCTATTTCATTCCTATCTAGATTGTCCAAACTCCAGCTATCTGGGATCTCCTCTTGATTTATCAATTTAGATTCCCTTAAAAATGTCTCTACTTCAATAGGATATATCTGCAAGCTCCTTCTCTTTTCTCTTCTTTTTCTCGGAAGGGTGGAATGGATACCATTTCTTTTTGTTTTACTTTATTAGTCTTTTATTGTTGTTATATCTAGATGTTTATCTTCCCCTATTCCTACTGAAATGCCTAAGACTGCTTTTATCTGACACTGATTCACTATATCCCTTGGTATCTGCTGAACTCATCTCTTGTTCTATAATCAAAGGTTGTTTCCTCTTTTCTTCCCTTTTGTAAACTACTCTATCTTTTTTCCCAAACTCATTTTTCCTAGAGTCAACGCCTATTTCTACCTCTTGATCTAATGTATTTGTTCGGCTAATTAGAAGCAATGATGAACCTTTTTCCTTTCGTGGTTCTTGATTATCCTCGCCACCGTTATCCTCCAACGTTTCTAAAGGTTTCTGATTGATATTCTCATTTCTCAACGTTGTATCTGGTCCTATTGGATATTCTCATGTCTTTCCTTTTTGACTTTCATGTACCTTATCCCCTTCAAGTGACATTTCATGTATATCCTCAGATCACCCCCTAGATTTTGCTCCTACATGTCCATTTGCGGATTATGAGCCTCTTCCCATAAGATAAGTTGATTGCAAATGCATTATGTATCAACATGATGTCCTTCTCAACTTGCTATGTAATCGGATGTTCTCTCTTATGTCTTCTATAAATAAGATTTATTGCTTACAATTTTCACATTGTTTCATGCTACTAATCTTATCTTCTATTTTTGAATTTACTAAATCATTTTAATCAAGTTGATACATATCTTTCACCTTCTCTATTATGTCATATGTTCCAACTCCTTCCATACTTATATTTTCACTAGTTTTTTTTGTGTGCTCTTGAACTTGTCCTCTTGTGTCTAAACATTGTTAGGTTGTTTCTGGGTTTATATCTTCATATGCCTCCACTATTTCTCCTTACTCTACTTCCTGCTCTGAAGTTTTGATTATGTTGACTATACATTTCCTTGCTCTCTTGAGCTCCTAAATTTGGTTTCCCTTCTTCCTTTATTTTATTATATATTTCTTCCCATCGTAATTGCTCTGTGTTGTTAGCAAAAAAATCTTTTATTGATAGTGAATGCAAAACACTCAGCATGAACTGCTACTGCTTCCAAAATTATAAAATCTCTTGATAGTCTATATTTCTCCACGATGCAACAACATTACTGTTCTCCACTCAAATAATATGTACTACCCAAATACAAAAAGAATATGAATAGTACTATCTTGGTAAGATCGACACAACTTAGATTAATCTCAGAGATCTCTCGTTTGAATTGCAACCCTTCTTAGTAATACCTCTGTAGTTTTCTTTCATTAGCAGTTGCGTAGTTGGATAACACTAAAGGAGAATAGAAGCAGCTCCAAACCTCTACCCAGTATATTTAACTTCACAATGGTTACATCAATTTCAAGCCACTATAAATGTTTCCATATTCTAAAACTGTTAAAATGGAAATTGTGTCTTCTAGTATATCAATCTAGTTTTATTGGCAAGCTTAAAAAGCTCGAGTCTACATCAAATTGACAATGTTGTTCTGATATTATTACCCAATATGATTTCACAGTTTTCTTCCAAATGTCATGATTTCTATTGACCGTGTTACCCAAAAGAATTCCAGCTCAATTCCTCTTAATGTGTGATGATTCCAAAGGGAATGCATTTATCAAAATACTCGTCTCTAATGCCAGTTTGGACAACTCTTCAAGAACGAAGAGCTCACACCCGATGCTTCTTCCGTTCACTAGAAAGTCTTTAACAGCTCAGGAAGACTTTTCAGTAATTATAACTATTTGGATGTCTTTTCTCCAACACTGCAACACCTCCAGAAGTTGTAAGGATTGTTATTTGCAAGTGTGCCCAAACTTGTGTCCCAATATTCTCTTTTGCATAGTAACTCCTGCACATATGCTGATGTTAATAGTTCAATAATGTGCCAAGACACTTGTAGCTGACAATTCAAAGTGTAACACAATATCACTTCTACAACCAAAATTCTGGTCAATGTTGCTTGTGATTCTTCTACGACTAACATATCAAACATCATTGCTTATCCTTAGTCTATTGATTGTGATTACTCTTTTAGAGCAATTTTATATTCTATATAATCTGCTATCTTAAATTGTAATAACCCAAACCGGTTATAACTTTGTCAAACACCAAATTCTTCTCTAATTCAATTGTTTGACATTTTGTCAAACACTTTGCAAGCAAGCTCTTATACCACTATAAAATCCTGTTCAATTCTTATTTTTATTTCTTGATTGCTAACTTGAGAATTTCATCAAACACTTTGCACACAAGGGATATATATATATATATATATATATATATATATATATATATATATATATATATATATATATATATATATATATATATATATATATTGCAGATCTAAAGTCTAATTGCTTTCTAAATGCCAAAATTTAATTGATACACTTGGAAAACTCCAATCAACCAACAACAAATGTTTTTGTATTTTTCTTGAAACATAGAGCATTCACTATAAATGAGAAAATATGCATCTACGTCAATAAGACATTAACGCAACAATTCTGATGTAAAACTCTGATATAAATCAGATTACAAATGATCTCTAAATTCTTCAAAAGCTCTAAAATATTCAAATCTATACTCCATGCATTACAAATGAAGTAGATAGGAACCTGGAAAACTGCTCAAGAGAATCCAAACTTTTTCCTGTAGCAAGTTCATGTAGCAGCAATGACACTGCAGCGAATTACTGTAACGATGGCACTGTAGCAGGTTCACTGTAATAGTCATATTGTAGCAGCGCTACTATGGCAAAGTTACTGTAGCAGCAGTACTAGAGCAACTTACTTTAGCAGCAATATTGTAGCAAAGTTCTTGTAGCAATATCCAACTTATTCCTTCTCCACAAATCTGGCCCTAGGCCACAAATTTGGCACAATGAAAAGACTATTTTGTCTTCTCCAACACACACAACCCTTCGGAAAATATTTCACCATCTCAATTATGCAAATCAATGGGAGTGTTCGTTCCCAACGATCAATGTCAAAACTGTAGAAACCCTTGGCTCCACAAGTTATCTGGAAGAGAATAAAGCAACACATTCGATGTTCAACAATGAGGCTGCCCTCCCTATTTATTCTTTTTCCCCAATAGATGGACCTCCTTCTAGAAGATATAAAATAATATTTAATTCCTCCTTCTAGAAGATTCTTTTTATTTTATTTAATTAACTTTAGTCACTTTTAATTAAATTAATTAAATATAAAGTCACCTTTCAATTTTAATTTATTTGATGACTTTATAAGAAATTAATAAATTTCTCCACTTAGCCTTTGGAGAATGCAGAGGCTAAGAACTCCATTGAGGGCCCAAAAAATGGGGAACATTACAGTTGGCCCTCCCTAAAATTGTTTGTCCTCAAGTAATCTAGCAACACAATGAACTCCAACCTCCAGCTTGATCCCAAATGTAGTAGTATGTGACACCCCCGTCAACATTGAACCAAATGCATACCACTATCATCATCAGGACCAAAAACGTAACCTGCAGTATATCACTCAAAACCTATGCTAATGATGTAGAAGTTAGAATATCACCGGAAGAAAACCCCACAAGAAATCTCTCCATTTTGGTTTGCACCCATATAATATATATTGGACTGGAATGCTGATCAATAATCCCTTGAATAGACGTAACTACAAGATAACCATATGCACTCATGCCAACTGTATCAACAATGGGCGTAGCCATGTCAACATTTTGTGGACAGACGAACATTACCAACTACCGCAACACAAAACTGAATCTTTACAGATGGTGAAAATTGAGCCCAACTCCACTCAAGTGAGTGATCAACATCAACCTCAAACATCAGATTGTTAATAGACAATGTTGCATCCATGTCGAACATAGTATTGTCCATGAAGCGAACATCAACACTTTGTTCATCGATAGTATAACATGACTCTGTCACTATATCACTCACCTCATCAGCAATAACAAGTATACTATCATTAGAGCACACATCTACAACTACATGCATACTGCTAAACTCCTCGTTGAATGGCTCAACTGACATAGAAGTGGTTGTTGATATAACAGTATCGTCACATGCTCCTACTCCTACTATCGCTACATTGCCATCCAATACATGATCCGAGGAACTCATGCCAACAACTGCATCATCTAACTTGAATTCTCATCACATTCCACCTCAATTGTACCCAACTCATGCAGTGTCTCATAAGAAATGTCTCGCAAATCTGAAGCCACAACTGTATTATCACATTTCGCTCTTTGAAAAAGCGATATCATGCTTTGCTCAAATCTCGGATTTGAAATCATTTGGATCATTCATTTGTGATTTTGATTCATCTTATTCACTAGCACATCCAACTATTTCACAAAACCTTGTATATCAGAATCTCCATCCCTTGGCGGAGAAGTACACCCTCTGCGAGTATAATGAATACCAAAACTCCTGTCACCATCTATAACGCTGAAAACCAAGTCCTCTACATGTGGATCAAAAGAAAAGTGATGAGCACTCCTCACAATGTAATGCTAATAAAAACTCCCAATCTCTATCAAAGGCTCATCATCATCAAACTGGGAATTAGAAGATGGCTCCAATCTCTAACTCCGAACTGTTGGTCAAGCATGATCCTGGGCAACCCTCTCAGCAAACCCAACCACAAAATCCCTAAAGGGATGCATTGTAGCCAAGGTCTCTACAATCTTCCTCACCAATCGTTATATAGCACGAGAGCCCCGAATGAGAGTACCCTCAGATATACTATATGAAACCTCCTGCAAATCCGAGCTCTCCAACAAATACTCCATGAAAGACTCAGTACAGTAGAAATTATATGTGGAACCATCAACCTACTCCCCTGCGACCCACAATTGATCCCTCTGAAAATGTGGCACTACCAACTATCTAATGGTACCAACTGTATGAAATGAAGAAATAGATTCGCTTCCAACAAAAGGAAGCAAATTACCATGAGAGTTCATCTCCACTGATGCTTTCAACTCCTCTTTACCTATTGCACCCATATGCTGGATGGATGTGTCTACCACATCATCACGTCCCTTAACCCCAGCCATGGAAGCAAACTCACCACCAACCATAATATGTAACTGAACAAGGTCTAGGGCTGGTGTCAACCGCACCTGTTCCAAATCCATGGTAACCTCATCCAACTGTGACTGTGACCCTTGAAGAGCCAACTTAGTATACTGAAGAGAGTCCACAGTCACCTCAAGCTCTTGGGTGAGCTCAACCACCTCCTCCCCTTTTCCTAATAACATCTCATAAGAGGTGCCACCCCAATCAAGAAGGTAATCCATGTTTGCAAATCACTGAGAGTAACTATGCTTCAAGATCCTAACAACTTCTTGAAGCGCATGAACCTCTGTTATAGAAAGACTACGATCATCATGCTCATCTAGGAGCACCCCAACAAGATGTAGCTAGCATCTGACAAATAACATCATAATGATCAAGAGATGAAGAAATGCCACTATCACTCACCTTCAGCTGATAAGTCACATGATGCTTTTGTAACCCATGACTCCTATGGAAGCTCTGTATCTCACTAACTGCATTGTGATAGGAAATTGAATCAGAATTGTCCATCACAAGATCACTCATACGTGTGCTATCATTCTTGCACCACTCTACATCTGAGATACAACTATTATGTACCTCAAACATCTCATCCGAAGAAATGGAAGCCCTTGTAGTATCAATCTCCTCACATGTCTCAACTTGCACCTCAATAGTAAGATTCTGTAAACATCGATCCTAGAACTCATCCAAAACCTCCTCAGAGTCATCACCCAATATCTGACAAGGAATGTCATACCCATACATATCATAGCATCATCAAATGGATCATCAGATGTGTCCATAGTATCTGCATCAACATCTCCTAGCAAAGCCTCAACTACAAACTCCTGGCTCTGCATACATGACTCAAAGCCAAGCTACAAATCAATAATACTAGAGCATAAACCCACATCTACTGACTCCGTTGGAACACCCACATCACCAACATCATAGCTTGATGACTCTATGTGTCTCGGTCCCACTTGAGGAAGCAACTACCTCCTGCACTACAGCAACACCATGAGATCTCACATACAAATTTCCAATAATAATCCTATCCTCCAGAGCGCCGAAAGTTTCAGTGGTAACAACTGCATCAACTGTCTCCACACTAACTGTAGCAACAACTTTAGGAGCCTTAACATGCTGAAGCTCGGTGTCGCTAAGTCCATCATCAACACTGCAGATAGGACTAGCAAGTGTCATATTAAATATAGGTACATCTACATTAGGGACTCCTGTCCGGGAAAACTCAAACTTCCTTCCTTGCAACCTCGATGCTAGCCTTCTAAAGGTGGAAACCATATACCTCGATGCCCTTTCAATTGTCTCTAGATCCGATAAGCTCTCTATCAATCTCTGTTGATGAAGTTTAAGTTTCTCCATACTCTCCTGCAAAGCATTCATCTTTGCGCTAACTTCCTCATACCCCACCGACATCTAGAACTGTCAGTCCTCTTACGTCTACCCATGGCTAGAAAATGCTAGAGTGTCAATCACTCCAAATGCAACAACAAATAATTAATATTTTCCTACCCCACACGATGGCAGGAAACCGCTCTGCTAATACTGTAATAACCCCAACTGGTTATAACTTTGTCAAACACCAAATTTTTCTCTAATTCAATTGTTTGACATTTTGTCAAACACTTTGCAAGCAAGCTCTTATACCACTATAAAATCTTATGCAATTTTTATTTTTATTTCCTGATTGCTAACTTGAGAATTTCATCAAACACTTTGCACACAAGGTATATATATATTGTAGATCTAAAATCCGATTACTTTCTAAATGCCAAAATTTAATTGATAAGCTTGCAAAACTCCAAACAACCAACAACAAATGTTTTTGTATTTTTTTCGAAACATAGAGCATTGACTATAAATGAGAAAATATGCATCTACATCAATAAGACATTAGGGCAACAATTTTGATGTAAAACTCTTATATAAATCAGATATTAAATGATCTCTAAACTCTTCACATGCCCTAAAATATTCAAATCTATACTCCATGCATTACAAATGAAGTAGATAGGAACTTAGAAAACTGCTCAAAGTAATCTGGATTTTTTCCTATAGCAGCAATGACACTATAGCAGTGTCACTGTAGTAGTCATACTGTAGCAGAGTTATTGTAGCAGCGGTACTATAGCAAAGTTACTGTAGCAGCACTACTATAACAGCGATACTGTAGAAAAGTTACTGTAGCAGCGATACTATAGCAAAGTTATTGTAGTAGCACTACTATAACAGCGATATTGTAGCAAAGTTACTATAGCAGCAGTACTGTAGCAGCAATATCGTAACAAAGTTCCTGTAGCAATATCCAACTTACTCCTCCACAAATCTGGCCCTAGGCCACAAATTCAGCACAATGAAAAGACTGATTTGTCTTCTCCAACACCTGCAACACTTTGAAAGATATTTCACCACCTCAGTTATGCAAATCAATGGGAGTGTTCACTCCCAACGATCAATGTAGCAACTACAAAAACCCTTGGCTCCACAAGTTATCTGGAAGAGTAGAAAGCAACACATTCGATGCTCAACAATGAGGTTGCCCTCCCTATTTATTCTTTTCCTCCAATAGATGGACCCCTTCTAGAAGAAATAAAATAATATTTAATTCCTCCTTCTAGAAGATTCTTTTAATTTATTTTATTAACTTTAGTCACTTTTAATTAAATTAATTAAATATAAAGTCACCTTTTAATTTTAATTTATTTAATGACTTTATAAGAAATTAATTTAATAAATTTCTCCTTATTTCACCACTTAATCTTAGAGAATGTAAATGCTAAGAACTCCATTGAGGGCCCAAAAGATGGGGAACATTACACAAATCCAATCCAATCTTCCTTAACTTGGCTCTGTTACCATGTTGAAGGTGATTAAACTTCTTACAGATTTGACTATGAAAGTCTTTTCTATTTTCAGAACATAATTATTCGTAATCTCTGCTTTTATATTTGAAGTTATTGAACACCAAAGGGCAAGGCATAAATGATAAATTTAATTTAGCACGAGTACTATGCAAGTGTGTGTGTGTATGCATGTAAAGCAGTTAACGTAGTGAACTGATATACAGACATACATGCACATATGCATACAATCATCATAATCAGTTATCCTTGAATCTGACCAAAGCTATTATATATCAGCAATTACAATGAAAATAAGCTATGGAATTAGAATGAGAAATTAAACTTACATGGCCCTTGCAGCCTGATCTTAACCACCCTACCAAAGATAATCTTCTAGGCCTTGGATTGTTCCATACTACGTACATTCCTAGGGATTTGCACTCAAACCGTTGGCCTTCTAAATAATAATTGCTTATGATTAGTATCTACTCTTTGTTTTGTTTATTTTCACCCTGCAAATTCTGATATACATTCACTTTTCACTCTATACTGTGTATGGACTGTGAGTGTAACCTTCTTTAGTATACACATTGTTTCCTTTTATATTATTATTGTTGACAACTGTGGCTGGTTCTTGCTTCTTTGGGTGCTTGTCTTCCTCTTTGGGATTTGTTCTTTGCTTTTTCCATTCTAGCCTTTGTGTGGAAGATTTAGTAATACATCCCACATCTTGGATTGTTGTTGTACTTCCCTTTGAAATAGAGCTTTGCAAAGTTTTTACTTTTAAAAATCTGACCTTAGCTGCTGGTTGCTTTGACAAATTTTTATTGTTTTTCTTGATTTTGATCCAGCCCTCTGTATCCAAAGCGGCCTTGATCTTTTCATGTCTGCTCTCCACTTTTTGTGATGGGATGAGAGTTTTTCTATGCGGAGGAAGATACTCATTGAGGTATCAACATAATTATCAGATTTGTTGATAGATGCCTTAGCTAGGGCATTGAATCTGTTTTACAGGGCAGATCTGTGATTGCATTCTTACTCTTACTATAAATAGCTTATCCATATTTTGTGCTTACAAAGTGCGAGACTTGTTACACGTGCCTGAGATTCCTAGGGTATTCATCATTGTCCTTTGCTCCATATGCAATGTATTTCGCATTTTCTGCAATTGTATTGGCATTTTTCGCTAAGGGAGAGAAGTTTGTCACTAAAAAAATTAAGAGAAATTTTTTTTTCTAATTTTTTCACTTATATATCTCCTGTTCTATATGTATCTATATTGTACAACCAATGGAGATAGCTGAGTGTATATCAGTGTGGATATATGTGGATATCACTACTGATAAATATTTCTGAGTGTATGTAGAGATTGCTGATGCAAATGATATTGTTGACCACAATTACTGATGCCAATGATGTTGTTGACAACAATTACTTATGTTGATCTGCTATTTTATGGTCAATCCATCACCTTAAGAAACAATTTGTTGTTCTCTATAGATGAATTCACTGCCTTCCAATGAGTAATTTGCTGCATTAGGAGAAAATAGTTGTCAATGAAGGAATAATTTGTTGTATAATGTTGATTGTTGGTGAATTTGCCGAGGAGATTTTGGATCAAACAAGAGCTACAGACTTCAGGCGAATTGGCTTGTGGATGTCGCTATTGAGTCGTTGTGATGCCAAAAAAAGCAGGTTTGTGCACACATGCAGGTTCAGGCAGTGTTGTTGAATGTGCAAGAGAAGATCTGCATTTAATCTTCCTTAGTTATTAAATTTTTTTCCAAATTTCTATATATTTCGACTCGGGACCTTTGAAACCCTCAACCAAGATTGTTGATTGTGTATTTGCAGTCAATCCTATCTCAGTTTGTGATTTTCAAAGATGATGTTTTCAATCTGTTTGATTTCCCTATGTTTGGAGGGCTTTTTGGTTAGTTGTTGTTTGGACCATTGAAGG
The DNA here is from genome assembly GCA_028749045.1 of Cupressus sempervirens. Taxonomy (NCBI): domain Eukaryota; kingdom Viridiplantae; phylum Streptophyta; class Pinopsida; order Cupressales; family Cupressaceae; genus Cupressus; species Cupressus sempervirens. The sequence continues at coordinate 378,750,254 of CM053785.1, forward strand.
CTAGGGATTTGGAATTTTCAATATCTGTTGGAGATTATCGATTTCTGAATCTTCTTCGTAGAATGAGATTTCTAAGTCTTCTTCTTCATCCCTGAAGAAGGCTGAGCTACCAATACATGACTCTATAAGCCTGTGAGAGAATCCAACTGAGAGAGTTTAGCTTGCTCTCAAGTCAACCGATCACAAAAAACCTCAAAGTATGGCATGGTAAATCTATTACCCAAAGCATCTTTGGTGGAATAGAAGGTAGAAGAAAAAATCTGAAAGTTTCCACGAAGGTTAGAAAGAATCAGGTAGATACACTCAAAGTCAATCTTTGTCTTCCCACAACCCTGCAATAAAGATCTCAATTGTTTGAATTTCATCAAGAAGTCCTCGATGGAGGTAAAAGAATCTAGTATAAGATAGGTAACCTCTGCCTCAATCTGAAGATCCCTAAACTCATTCACTATACCAAACAAGCCTTCAAGCTTGGTCCACATAGCTAGAGAGATATTGCACCCATCAAGATGAAATTGTAGATTGTCGGAGACCGGTAAAGAAATCAATCCTATTGCCTCATCCATCTTGTTTCTGTGCTACATAACCTCAAAAGGCCTTTGTAAAACTGGTTGCACTGCATCTAAACAAGATCACAACCCTTTTGACTGGAGAACCCGTGTCATCAAGCTCTTCCATGTGTGATAATTATGAGGGGTCAAAGTTCTAGAAAGAAGAGGACTCGGCCATTGATTTAGAGGGTGTTGGATTGGTTTACTGATGTAAATAATAGAAATAATAATACAAAACACCCCCCACAATACAAAAACCGAACCCTAGCTGCTAGAAGGAATGTGTAAACAAGAAGAGAGCAAAAGAACTTCAATTTAGAATAACATGTACCTCTGATGAATACTGATGAAAAACAGAAGAGAATCCGAAAAGGGCTCGTGAAGAGCTTTCTAACGCTTTTTCTGGATCAAAAAACGGAGCTATAATGAAGAAGTTATGCCCCCCAAAAGATAGAAGTCATCAACGGACTTAAAGCATAAAACCAAGTACCAAACTGGAAAAAAATCCCAAATATACCTTCACCATCATCTCCGTCTCTAAATCAGCTTTATGGCGCTTCTTTCGGATCAAAAAAACAACTCCGTATGCTCAAGTTAGAGCGAAAAAAACAACACGGTCTTTAGAACAAAACAAATCAAACACATGACAACTTGAAGGCCGTCAAATTTCAGCCCAAAATTGATGGCATCAGCACCTGCGCCCTGCTGACATCAGCATCTATGTAGGTCTATCAGTACCTGCGTACTTTCTGATGCAGACATACTTTGATGATGCAGCCTCACATGATTTTTGTTTTAAAAAAGAAAACACTTCTTTTTTAATAAAGAAAGCACTTGTTTAAAAAATGTTTTACAACAATGCCCCTTTCTTTTTTAAAAAGGATTTGTTTTTTTTAATTTCTGATTTATTTTTTAATTAAAAATAAATCGTTGCCTCAGGAAGTGTGCCCAAATTTGGAAACAAATTTGTTGTCTTACTAGTCAACTGTGTCTAAATTGGAAAAAATTTATATAAAAATAGGGGTTTTGACATCTTCTGAATGCAACCATGATGTTCGTTTGGACTCAAAGAGCTCCAAATTTTAGAGACCCCCCTATTTGAACAAAAAAGAAAAAAACTGGAAAAAGCCAGATCTATTCTGTCAAATTCTCGTTCTTCTTTTTCTTCAAACAAGAACAAGCAACTACAGGCAAGGCCTTGATACCATGTAGAATTTGATGATGAACAAATTCATAGATCCCTAGATATCCTGCATGCAAATAACCTGTTACAAGGAAGAAAGAAAGGCAGAGAAAGAAGGATTTGCTCGATAAATAAGAAGATTGAATTACTTGTGCAAAACAGAATGAATGAAATTACAACCGATCAGTCCTTATGAAGGAGATCAAAACCCTAAAAGGGCACCCCTAAGAGGTAAAAGCCATTTAATAATTACTAATTAATTATTAAATGTGAATGCAAAAACACATAAAGGAGAAATCTTAAGAAGGAAGAAAAGGTAATTTAAAAAATGAAATTAAATTAACCTTCTTCTCTAACATGCTTAAGTTACCAACTTGTTTCTCCCTTCCCCTAGGGTCACATTGTTTCCTCTTCAACTTATCTTTTGCCTTCAATGCCTACTAATAAGCATCCACAACTGAATTGATCCTTAACATACTTAACTCATCCTAGATATTATATCTTAGACCATCAATATACCGAGCTACCTTTTCTCTAGATAATTCTTGGTGTCCAAATCCGATTGTCATCTTGTAGAACTCCTTGGTTTAATCACTCCAACTTAAGTCCTTTTGTTTCAAGTGTTGCACCTTCTTGAATAGTTCTAATTCATAATCCTTATATATGAATTTAGCCTTAAGTATAGAAACCATTACCCTCATCTAGTGATTTTCAATTCACTATTATCTTCCCTATCGTTTTGCAATTCTTTCCACCATAAGGCACTATTATCTTCCCTACCGTTTTGCAATTCTTTCTACCATGAGGCAACATGACCCTTCAATCTATTTTGTGCTCACCTAACTCTTTGTGGATCTATAATATACTCAAGCTCAAAGTAATCTTCTACTTCACCAATCCAATCTATCAAATCCTCAAGATGTAATGAACCAAACAAATTAGAAACATAAATTTTATGACTCTTGCCCATTTGTGTCATAGCCCTCTACTATCTTTCTTCTTTTGCAGGGATCTCAACATCAACAGTCTCAAGATCTTCAACAGCTTCCTTGTAGTCATCCCAAGTCTCAAGATTCCATCATAATCTAATCAAAACATAATGACTTTCAGTCATCTCATTTTTTTAATTCCTCCATCATTTGTTTCAACCTTCTAGAGTTCATCCTTCTAGGCAGCATCCTTCCAGTCCTTCGATGCAATTGCCTCAACTTCAATGATCTAATTACCAGGTGCCAATTACCTCTCACACAACAATCTATCGAACACACTTGCAATCTGCCTCTTTCTTGGCAATCTATTCACATCTAGAATGTCCTAGCTCAAAACAGATTACCAACTGACCAATAATCTTTCTGCAATCTGATTGTGCAAGTCCTCTGCAATTGCGAGTCAGATCCCCAATCTGTCATCTCACAACAAATACATCTGGAGCTTCATAAGCTCAAGAACTCTGATCCGCTACCACACAATCATGAATATTGCTATGATAGCACTTGAAGCAGTCATGGCAAGATTTTATGCAAAGGAGATGGTCCAAACCAAGCAGCATAAGTCAACACAGCAGAAATAACAATCTCAGACATAATACAGCATAATGGACATACTAAATTGATCTTCTTATTATCTCAAAATCAAGGATTTACATCAAACTGCCCTGCAACACCTAGTTTACATTATCCTGGTGTACATGTTTAGTTACATCAGAAAATCAAAATCGAAAAGCTTAACTACTTCAAGCTCTAAACTCTCTCCTTGCTCTCCTACCTACAAAGGAACAACTACCACAAGTATATACATGATCACAGGCCACAAGTCAGCCAGACTGATCGTATTCTCCAAGAAAGAAGAAATGTATCACATCATATAGGGCAAGACCTAAATCCATAAGAACCCTGAATAAGGATAAAAAATCATGAGATCGTACAAGGAGTTCAGTCATGAACGTAAGAACATCAAACAATGCTTTGTTAAGGTTCGCCAACCGTGAAACAACTTTGAAAGATCAGGGAACCCAATTTGACCATTAGAACAAGAACAACACATAGGATAGGACCCAAACTAAAGAAATCTCCATCAGGAAAAAACAAATCAAGATGTGAACCTAGAGACAGAATCTACTGAAAGCCTAGAACAAAGCCACAGCTATGCAAAATTCAAAGTGAGAACTGAAGAATCGACTTGAAGAGCACAAGAACCAGAACAAACAAGAACTAAAAACAAACTTATATTTTTGGTTAATGCATGATTGCTAACGGCCTAGGGATACTCCTGCATGAATCTCCATGGTTGAGGACTAGTGATTTGCAATACAATTCCTTCAGCATATTGATTGTTTGTAATTGATTATATTTTTGACTTCTTTCTTTTACATCAATAGTGAATGCCAATGAAACGGGTATAACCCCATATGCTTGTGGTGCACAACAATGCATCTGACGACAATATATAGCTCACGTTTGCTAACCCCTAAATGCTCCAATCATCTAAAATTGAGAAGGAATTGCATCACGTTGACAGTCAAAATGTTAGTACAATATTAAGGTCACTAGATTATTCTATAAAGCTCTAAATCAACAACTATATAATATATTCTATCACTGTAAAGAATTGAATTGGCAACAAGAAAAGTATTGAAGGATGTGTCTTTGTGACCTCATTGATTAGAGGAATCATAAAAATAAGTAGCTCTTGATAAAAGAAAAACATTATAAATATTTCCCCTATCGCATGGTCTTGCCATCATACTTATATTATGGAATTTATCTGCTAATAGCCAAGAAAATGGACCAGCTCCTATCAATTAACAACTTATTCATAATTGTAGATATTTGTTATAAGGAACAGCACTGAGCATATGAAATGAGTTTCCACAACTATGGTGATCAAATGATTATTTTGAAGACTGACATCCACCCAATCAATAATTTTGTATTTGTGTCTCATGATAATAGTCATAGCCAATTTATCACATTTTAAAAAGTGTTAATTTGCTCCTCCAAGAGGTAGAGTGATGCCCTTATTTCATACAGATTTGCTTCATATCCCATTTTGTTTGTTATGCCTTATAAAACATTCTTCTTTGCTGTTACCAAGTCACTATTCTTTGTCAACTTAAATTTTGTACTTCTCATATAAGCCACTTACCTTATTTTCATGATAACACCACGATGCTGCTTTGAGCATTAATACCATCATAAGCATTAATCCTTGTGTTGTATGTTTATCATCAATCTTATACAGAATTTTCATGATCATGTGTATCACATACTTGAATATTTTCTTTGACATCAAGGACAACGTCATCTTCACAACTTGGGCATCAATGACAACATTTCCAACAATTGTGTGTAAACTAAAGGAGAGGAACACCCTTATATAATTGATAACAAGAATATCTTTCTATAACGGAAACAGTTGAGAACTATAGCTATTGCAAGTCAATAAGTGATACAGAAATCATATATCAATTAAGGTGGGGGAAGACAATAATGGAATGTCACACAAAGATAAAAGCAGGAATTGTTCAATTTAATAACATCCTTGAATGATATCATCAAGACCAATACCTTCTTCATGGTCTCATCATCAGAGGGAACATGTGGTGCTAATATTCTCAAAACTTGACCAATGCATGAAGTAACCATTAATATACCCCTGCATCTAAAAGCATCAACTAATCTTGCTTCAAAGAAAATTTCACTGGAATAAAATAAGTTTGTAAAAGGTGCAAAGGTGACTGTTCCACTAAACTCAAGCATCCTTCCAGTTCATTCAAGATGTTATAAACAATATTTCTTGGTAGATAGTTTCAAAGCTAGTCACCAACTTTTTGCAGTGCTCTAAACAACCAAGATCTTTCTTCTGACCCCATATTTAATCTCACATTTTTAACCTACAGTCACCAACTTCTTGCAGTGCTCTAACCAACCAAGATCTTTCTTTTCGCCCCATATTTAATCTCAGATTTTTAACCTACAGGCCGGTAGGACTTAAGCTCTGATACCACAATAAAATCCCCTGGTTATCCTGTCTTGGTCTTAGCAGTTTTATGGGTATAACATTTCGTCAAACACTTCTTATGCAGATTGCATAGTTCTGATTCCTGAGTATTTCTACGGTTTGTATTTCGATCTGAGAGGAAGATGGTTAGAATTACTTGTCCAACATACAAGATCATTCAGATTAAACAACAGAAGAATGCAAACCTCCAGCCTCATTTGTTATTTCCAGAATTCAATAACAATGAATAGACTACAGAATTTGACATTTATTTCCCAGCAGTTTTAATAGCATTTATAATATGTAAGTTATACATATCTTTCTTGTAGATTTAATTGAGTTGTTCGCATGCACCCGGAGTATTGGCTTTGGAAAGTTGACTTTGGATTGTGCCAATGTGTCTGCTCATGTGTCCAAACTCTACACCCTACTGACGTGTTCAATCAGGTTTCACAACAATCCATCGTTCCACACTCTTTGTATTCATACTAGGAATGGCACCTCAAACAATCAACTTAAACATGTCAAATCAAACCCAATAGTTCCCTTGCTTCTGTTATCTCCATTGCTATAGTATGAATACTATGCAAAGACTGAAACATCTGGAATGTTTTGTCACAACAGCTTCTAACACTTCTATCCCAAGTCACTACCTGAAAATGGGTGGCAGTTGCACATACCTTATTTGCTCTTTCGATAAACAAATGTGCTCCAGTCCCTCCACTAACATCTGGATTTTTACATGGCTGGGAATATTTCTATTGTGGTTTCAGTATGTATCGCCATCCTGGTACAGGCAACTTCCAATTAACTTCAACGTTGATCTCCCAACCTTCAGATGGCTACATGTACAAATTCTCCTTTCTACTGCAGTTGTATATCAATCAGGAAGACAACTTTTGCCCTGCTACCTGCTGTTATGCGATCTGGAAGGAACGACTGACAATAAGAGCCCCTTTCACTAGGGGATAAGTATTGTACCTGTCGGAAGACCAACAACTTCCAATATCTTGTTCCAGCATTTCTAACCAATCATTCAGGACTCACTGATCACGCCACCTTCACATTGTAACTGTCAACTTGCAACTAGGAACAACAACGAATAAGGTGCAAGCATAGATCTTAATTATTTCTGACTCTGAAAATTGTCCCCCAACATCACTCATCACCAATTAGTAACCGTTTCATCTGCTTCTTCTTCTACTCCTAGATCAATCTTTTCATTGATGCAGTGGGAACTTGGTTCGAGTTATGAGATTTAAACTTCATTCTTCGATAAAACTCTCTGCCTCCCACATCCTCCAGATTGCCTTTTAAAGGGACACATTCCCATAAGAAGCTACCCTGAAACCAATCTTTTAATAAATTACTAATTATTAGTTTATATTAAGATAACTGATATTAATAAAGAATTTTTATTGAAATCTTTAATTAGGACTTTATCAGTATTTAATATTAGTTTATATTATTGAACTAATATTAAATAATCGTTTATTGAGTCATTATTTTGAGAGATTACAAGTCCTCCCATTCCAAGACTGCTTGTCCTCAAGGGACATTAAAAGTCCTCCCGGCCCAAGATTGCCAGAATGATTCTCCTATTTTTTCGGTGATTGATGCTAAAGATGATGTTCAGCTTTGGGATCCTGGCATTTGCATGCTTGGTAGAGTATTTGGCAGAAAAACAAGTTCTAGATATTGTAAAATGGCACAGTGAATTCCTTGTGCTTTTCATTTCAGTCATTTTTGCTAGCCACAGGAAGGGGTCTGCATGTTCTTGTTCATTTCTGCCTGTGCCTTTCTAGCCTCCACGCGGACCTGCGTTCTTGCTTCTCTCTGCCTGTTGGGTTAGGCAGTTTCTCTGTGTGGTTCATGGTAGTTGTTGCTTGGATGCTACTTGTTTCCAGTTTCTGTTGCAGGTGTTGTTCACGGTTTGCTCCTGTCCATTCCTAGGGTGGCCCTGCCCGTGTGTTTTGTTAAGTCTCCTGCTGTTGTTGTTTGTTCTTGTTCCTAATCTTCGGGTTCTGTTGTCTTGACTGCACAGCTTAACCTTGTTGTCTGTTACACTTTCTTAGTGCTCTCTGCTTTGTCATTGTGGAAACCTTGCAATATGGGCATTCTCTGCTCAATATATGGAAACTCCACCTCAAACCCAAACACCGCCTATTACCCACCAGACGCTTATTGACTGTACGACCAAGCTGGAAGCTGAAAAATCAATGTTTATTGATACTTTCTAGTTCCTCTCAGAGCTTCTGACTGGTCTAAATCAACATGTTGACTCCAATACTTTGCAACTTAAAGACTTCTCTGTGACTATGGCCACCAAAACAATAGACATTAAAAAGCAAGTTGATTCCAATGCTGAACAATTCCATGAGATTTGCAGTTATAAACACAAACAGCCCGGACTACTTAACAAACAGACTTCTGTGATGACAGAAACGAAAAAGCTGATGGAATCTTGGCCCTCTATTTGTAACAACGCCATCTCTGCACCCCTTTCTATTGTGGAAAAGATTGTCCAGGATAGTTTAGGGGATGAGCATATTAATCATGCTCACAAACTCAATTTGAGATTTTGGGGCTTCCCTCTATCAGCCCTATCCCAGCAGGTTACTCCTTTCTCAGGAACAAGCTGGGTATTATACATATCACACTCGACAGACCATGGGTTGGCCTTAACGGCACCCTCTTTCTCTGGTTCCTTACTTTGACCAATCAGCTTCAGGTTCTTAGAGCAAGGAGGAAACTTTTCACTCTTCCTACTAAGATTTACCTTGATTAGGATCTCGCTAAATCACAAGTGGCTGAGTTGAAATACTCCTAGAAACTTCTAGAGTCAGTGGGAAGTGGGTTGTTATCAAGAACCTCAGAGCTATTATTCAAGATTCCCCTCAACCTAGTTGGGAATTGAATGGTGTTGCTTGTTTGATCAGAGATTGCCTCTTCAACACGACCTTTGTGTCTCATGCTGACAGTTGACTAGATTTATGTGGATCTGTATCAAATGTAATACCACATTACATAGACATCTTCATTGAGGCTTGCTACTTTTAACCCTATGTTCTTCACAATGATGAGCACAAAGACCCTTACGAGGACTTACATGAGTACATTACCGAGCTCTCAACCTTGGGGGACATCATCATTCTAGGGGATTTTAATTCAGGGACTAGAGACTACTAGACCCCCCTCCACGACCGTGGGCCTAATTCAATTTGTAAATTTGAAACGGATTCTATCATTCTTGGTTTACAGTGCTCCTCTGAGGAAAGTCATGGACCCCTTATGAGATACAATTTCATCTACTTTAGCTTTGTGAGACCTTAAACTTGGTGATCCTAAATGGGAGCCCTTGCTTTCTTGGATCCAATTTATTTACTTGTTGGCCCCACTGTGATGACGCAAGTGTTGAGGATTACACCCTCTGTTATACCTCCTTCATTCCCTCCATCAATTGCTTCACTATTTCTTGTCTCCCCATGGCCGATCACACCCTACTCAACCTTACCATCAAGGTCTCCCCGCCTCCCACCTCACCTCATTGCCCTCCTCCCCCACCTTCCATGTCGGGCCCCTCCCCCACCTTTTGCTTCTCTTTGTCCTCTATCATAGACGGCTCCTCGCCTAGACTTCCTTCATTTAGTCCGAAGATGCCCCACCGTGTTCAACTTTCTTGTGACTACTCTTTGGTATTCCGCTCTCCTCTCCATTCTCCACTGCACCACCTCTTATTCTCTTAGTTCCAAGTGCAGGAGTATATGTCCTATGAGCCAATGTTTTGACTACAAGTATTTTCACTGCTTGGTTCAATCAGCCTTCTCCACTCACTCTCTATCTTTTCACCAGTTGAGGCTCACTTACCCTCATTTCCTTCGGCCCAAGAAGCAGACCTATTTCATGATCCAGTGCAAATCCCTTTGTGCCTCTCTCCTGCAATCCCCTAAGCACTTCTAGCATACTTTGTTTCCTCGCCACCTCCCACCCTTCCACCCTGGATCATTTCTCTCTGGTCTTGCACACCTCCACTCTCTATGATATCCCTAGCCAGCCCCCATCCACCTCACTTTTGCCTCATTGCCATTTCATCACTTTCTCCAACATCAGTGGGGTGGTTAGATTCATGAATAATAGCAAGACTAGAAATAAGGAAGAGTTCCAGACAGAATTCTTCAAGCTTGGTATCAATTTTGGGCTCCTTCCTCACAATGCTCTATAATAGAGTGGTTTGTACTGGTTTCCCTAACACTTGGTCATGGCATATGATTTATTCGATTCATAAGACTGGGCTAGTCTTGTACCCTAACAACTATAGGACCATTATGGTTGGGCACACTTTTGCCAAACTCTATGCCACCATGTTAAACACTATTTTATCCAAAGAGCTTCATGTGCGACATTGTTAGGCGAGAGAGTAGGCTAACTTCCAAACATATTTTTAGATCATGGACCACATCCTAACTTTGCACCCTACTAATTGAGGGGACTTGGCACTACTCAGCGAAAGTCTACTACTATTTTGTGGACTTCCGCAAAGCATTTGACTCTGTTCCTCAGATAACTCTTCCTTAGAGACTCAGAGTGTAATGATCCCAATGCTAATTTCCAAACATCAGCTGGAGATAGTGGGTTTGTATGGTGGAGAGAGAGAATCTATACGATGAAGAACATTGGCTTCAAACAGACCTGTACAGTGTTGACAATGACAGCTTGATTAGGTCGTACAACTTAAGAAACAACGAAGACTGTACATGGAAGGTGGCATGAACAGTGCGGTTGTAACCTTGCAGTATACGACAGAGGAGGGTGTTGACGAATGGGTACACCAAAGAGATGAGTTATCGTACGATGAAGCGAGACAAGTTTTTGACATACAATGCAACAATAGTCGTACGGTGAGAAAACAAGGATGTGGCATACAGTTTTGATGGGGGGTGGCATACGAAGTTGGAAGAACGGTGACATAAGCTGTCATGACGGAGGGGTCTGAACAATGATGTACAAAGGCTAGGTTGTCATACTGTAGTGAGATGGAGGGGTGTTGGTCAAACAGTGGAAACTTAACAAGCCATACAAGGGATGGCTAGTAAGTCATACATGGGATGGCTAGCACGCTGTAAGGGTGGAGTTGCCAAAGTCAGGAAGACTTAGTGTGATATTTGACAATGCTGAAACGGATATGAATCAACCAAACATGCACGAAATATTCACCAAACACAAATATGTACCCCAAACATAGAGATATAGCAATGTCACCGAAACACAAAATTATATTCACAAAGATGACACTTGGATTTGCTAGATTCAAGCAAAGTGAAGCAAGAAAAATAAGGTAGGCCAAAATCCTACCGTAACTGCACTAGCCGAATAGGTAAGGTCTATCACTTCCGAAATGGCAAACATAGCAGAATTCCAACTAGAATTTGCAATACACTAAACATAATCCAAGTTGCATCCTACAACATATAATTCGACAAACATATATACCCCGTTAGAGAAAAAACTCTTCAAGTAGAAACAACATGCCAACACATGACATGGAAAACACCTACAAATAGATAATATATAAAATGGGCCCCAAGATATGCTAAATCGATCGGTCCCACATACAAAGTTTTAATATTTTATTTATTTTATAACGTGGATATTACACAGAGGTATTAGGATTTCTAAGACTCCTAGCAGCTATCATGAGACTTTACGAAGCATGGTGAGAAGGTTCAAGACTCCTTAGGCCTTCTCCAACCCTATCCAAAGCATCATTGGGATGAAGCAGGATTTCCCTCTCTCTCCCACTTTGGTATTTACATAGATGAGCTCAAGGCTTTCCTTCAAGATTTTTTGCTCCTCGACGATGGTTGTCACTTACACCAAATTTTGATGTTCATCCTTTTGTTTGATGACGATGTGATTCTCTTGGCCTCCTCCTTGAAGGACCATTGTAATGTCCCCTTTTTGGGACATTAGAAAAGTTAACCACATATTTGTATAATATTAAAATTCACTTGGAGAGAGTGGACTCAAATTTTAAAAGGTCAAGTTAATATTATAAAGTGGGCTAAAAAGGACAAAAAGAAAGATAAGATGAAAGGCCAGGAAGGGAGTCGAAGAGTCACAGCTGTAAAGATAAAAGGAGTTGAGACTCATTCATTTGCATATGCCTGATTTTGTTATTCAGATTTCAATTCTCTCTTGCGAGTATATTAGGAAAGCTTCAGGTTTCAACCAGTGTGAAGACGTAGCTCCTTGTACTGGCAGACAATGGATGCAAACCCATTGTCCGTGGAGATATCAATTCAGGTGTTTCGAATGCACTTACAAGTTCTTATCTTAGTATTCCAATCTGATTGTTAAACTGTATTTAAGATTGGATTTTTTAGTGCTGGTTATTGTATTGCTGTTGTATAATGCAATAACACATTTTAAGGAGTTATAAGAGTTTCCTGGTTTTCATATTATTGGTTTGTAACACATGTTCATCTGATTGAATCCTGATTATCATTCAAGAAAGAACGGTTTTAATATCTGTTGGAGTTCTGCTAGTTTTTATTGTATTTTGTAATACAATCTGCATATGTTTAGTTCTGAATATATTGTTGAAAGAGAAATTGAGTAAATATCTAGTTTGGAATATTTCAACCATCAACAATTGCTTGATGGTTTGGCTTCATTTTATGATTTGCGGCAGTTGGTTGTGAACCTGCGAAGAACCCAAGTAATGGCGCTTAATTGCTTGGAGACCTCCCATCTCTACTTCTACTTTCAAGGCATCGAGATTCAGATCTCATCCTTTTATACTTATCTAGGGGTTAAGTTCTCTCGACCCTGTTTCAATATGAGACCTTCCATGTAGCCCTGTGTCAACAAGGGGTTAGGCTTCCTAGTTTTCCTAGAGAGACAATGCTTCAAAAATCACTTTGAGGACACCACATCCAAGTTGTCACTCCTAAACTCCTTGCTCAGACCAATCGTTCTCTACAGCTTTATTCTGTGGGGGCCCTCTCTTCTGAAGTCTAATTAGGTTTCGATCGAACGAGTCCAAACACTTATTCTCTGGTGTATCATTAGGTGTCATCAGTCTACTCCTTACAACGTCATTTTAGCCAAGTTTAGAGCCCATCCTTTCAAGCTCGGGGCCATCTTCGATCTAGTTTGGTTCCTTCACTATCTTTGAGGATTTGCGAAATCGGTTAATGGTTGTCACAAATACTCTTACCTAGCCTATTTTTATTTTGATGGGCACGTCAAGCTCGACATCTATAGACAATATAATCTGACGACGTTGAGAAATCCTCTAAGGGGCTTCGTCCAAGGATAGCCTTTTACAATAAGCACTATTTAGATATTCAGGATGGGGTTATTGTGGGCCCTTTGAATCTTGCTCGTCATTGGTTTTATGCCCTCCACATTTCTTTTGGTTCTTTTAGAGTTGGCTCCTATCAGCTCTACATCCAAACAAACCAACAAGTTGACAAAGAGGATTAGATTTGTTACCTTTACACTTCAGAGGAGGCAGAAACGGAGTTACACTTTATTTTCCATTGTCCTATCTTTTACGAGATCAGGGAGAGGTTTTTCTACCTTTTCAAAGTGTGCACATCCCTTTCTTCATTTTTCAAATACACCGACCACCAGTTTCTTGTGCCCTATCTCCAAGAGGCCACGTGGCTTCGTGACCATACTCTACAGCTTTAGTTCCCATCGAGTCAGACTTTGATTCAGCTTATCACCTCCTTTTTCACTCACATGTCCTTGGCTCGAGGCACGAAGCAGACGCAGTCCTACTTCTAATAACACTAGGTTTATGAGGCCTTGTAGAGACTACACTCAGCAGCAATGCTCCACCTCCAGTACTTCTCTATGACAGCCTAGGGTTCACTCTCACTCTAGACTGTATCCTTCGGTGTTGGATTGCTTCTTGTTTGGGACGGGTTTATAATTTCTCTTTCCAGTTCTTTTGCTTTATTTCTTGTTCTTTCCCTAGGCACTATTTCATGTTCTTACTATTGGTTATTTCCTTGTTGTACACTTTCAGTTTCTTAAACACTCTTTGTAGTCTCTTGTTGGACATTAATAAATTTATCTTATCTTATCCTTCTAAGAAGGAAAAAGATCATAAGAATTTAACACCTGAGGTACAACATCCACCAAAATTACTAACACGGTTGATGTAGTTACATGTTCATGATCACAAGGATCATCCTGAACACTCATTTCCGATTTTGTTGGAGAACCCATGTTTCTATGCCTTTCCTTTCTCTTCTGCAAATTCTCTCTTGCTTGAGCAGTAATCATCTTAGCATGTTTAGCTTTCTCCATCCATTTGTTGCACTTCAAAATGGTCCTTTTTAACTGTGTTATGACCCTTCAATTTTCTTAGCTTCATGTCAGTTACCAATTGATTCTTCTAAAGATCCATCAATCAATCCATTTTGTAGATATAGGATATAAGGAAACATGGATAAGAAGTGCAAATACAAGCATCCCACTTGGTTGACCACCCTATGATGGATGTCCAATGTGCCTAATACTTGAGGCCAAGAGGGGTGGAATATCCAATCTTGGGCTAGGTGTGAAGATTGCCATAGGCCAATCCTATCATGCTCCTTCATTCAAACACTATTAGGATTGCACATATCTTATAAATTGGTATAAGTATATGTATTTGTATTAATATGTGTGGTTACTAACCCTAATAAAGAGAATTGAGATTTATGAATCACTATATATGTAAGTATGTATGTGTGTGTGTGTGTTAGAGTGGTGACTATTGTTGCACCAAAAGATTGAGCTATTAATGTATGATACAACCATTCGACTTATAGAAGACACGGAAGGTTGTTAAACCATGTCACGAATCTTGAAGTAAGACATTGGCAATTAGTCCAACAATCCCCCCCTCAATGTCGCCAGAGAGGATTCAAACCTGTTACCAAGCTTCAATACCACCTATTAGAGTGGTGATTGTCATTGCACCGAAAGATCAACCGATTAATGCCCAATACAACCACTAGACTTATAGAAGGCACAGGAGGTTGTTAAACCATGTCATAAATCTCGAAGGGATATGTTGGCGATTAGTCCACCAATATAAATATTAAATATGGTTGCAGGACTTAATCAATGTTTATTTTATAAAAGGCATTTAAAAAATGGTAAAGCTATACCTTTATGTATCTTTCATTTCTTATTTCAATAAAATTTGTGATTTTAGGCTAGATTTAGAGCAATACTGGAAAGGGGACATTATGCTGGGGTTATCACAAATTGGACAAGTTGTTATGAGACTATGCTTCACTTGACTTCCTCTCATGCATGCTCTTTGACTAATATGTTCTACAATTTTATAAATTCTTCATTTAATAGGTCCTCTCTTTCCTAGATACACTCAACAAGTTCCTCTATTGGTTGTCACATCAGATCATCATTTTAACCCACCTTATTAAAAGGTAACAAGGCTTAGTGTTTACTTCTATAAATGGGGCAATCAACAAGGTAAAGTAAATAATGTTATTCATGTAGAATTGAAATAGAAAAGTACATACTAAACAACATATGCAATCAAAGGCTATATCAAGTGCCTTATTCATTAATGCTCTTCATACAAGATTGGATCAAAAAATTATTGTGCAACATACTCCTTTGACTTGACTACAAGAAAGTGAATGACAATTGCTGTCGAATTCCCAACCATCAACATCTACCCAAAACTACTCAACCCACCAAGTCTCAACTTTTGTCACTAATTGTACAGCATAAGTAAACTAATATGTAATCTAACTATATACACAATAGACTAGTAATTGCTTGAAATGTTATAGTATCCTCTTATTTGCATATTTGTTCTCCACTTGAAGGCTATCTTACTTCAAAATAAACAGAAACAAAGACAGCAGTCGAAATGGCAGGTTTAAAGATAAGCCTCTTGTCTTTTTTCTACTGGCTTTCCAATTCTCTTTATCTAATTATAATATATTTATTTAAGTGATAGAAAGTCCTTTAACTACAAGAAAGCCTAATGTTGCTTATGTCTGTAAAGAGCCAAAAAAACTATTTTATTAGATAAAAATAAATTTAACCAATTGTTCAATTAATCATAGAAAGAAATAACGAAATGAATCAAAATCCAAAAGTGATAACAAGAAGGCTAACAGCATAATATCATGAAGCGCAATAGCCTGGCATTCTTCTCCAAGTTTTATCCCACCCTGAAAAACCAAGAGCAAATTACTTAATTATGTTGCACCAAATGCTTCACTTTACAACTAAAATGTCTAGAATCCAAACACATTCCGTCCATAATTATCTAAACAATAAATGGTTAGAATATCTACTATTTGACACTTCATCTTAGAAGATGGCAATCCACTTTTAAAAGGACATTAGATTTGTTTCAACCTAAAACATTTGCAAAATGTTATAAAGAACTTTATAGTTTTCTTGCAAATCCTTGATATTGTACTCTTCAAATGAGCACCCAAATAAAACCATACAATAGAATTTCCTACCTCAGAGCTAGCCATAAAATAAAGCAGCCACACAGATCATAACAGAATTCACAAAACATATTCCACTGCACATCTGTCTGGAAACAGTTCACATTGGTTACAAGTCTGCAAACCAATAGGCACCACTCATATTGTTACCCAACTGACTGCAATTGTCTCACAAATGCACTGACATATAATGGTGCTACTTCCAAACTAACCTAAGAATACTTGTTTCTATCAATATCATTGCAAGCTTTCAGCATAATATATTGACAACCAGCACTATCAAGTACAGAACCAAATACCTTGAAATTGAAAACTTCTCCACCTCAACCGTACATCCTCATAACTTCCATATTTCTTTAACCTTATTTCTTATTTTGCTATGTAAGTTTAAGAAAGTCAAGTACATTTAAGCAGTTCTAAAATAATTCACCAAGACAAACCATTGACAAGAATTGATTCTATAGTGGCTTACTACAACTGTAACAGAAATAAAAGTATACTTAATGTTCAACAAATCATACAGAAGCAACACTCGTCACCAAGGGTTCATGCTACCACAATGAAACTAGAAATATACAAGGAAACCAGCTACTACACATATAATAGACAACATATAGACTGCAAAGAAAGACAACACGAAAAACTCCGGCACAAAAAAGGATTATGCCTTTTTATTCATTCAATTTACCACCAAGTACCATGCAAATTACAGGTATCACTCGAACCAAAACGGAACAATAAAAAATTGTAGTACTGAAGATTTTACAAAACCTCTGCCTTCTGCTCTGTTCATTCACTCTGGCAAAACTTCCATTGCAGCTTAACTCCACTTGGATCTGGAGAACAATATCCATTAAAATGAAAGCCAATATATTTATCTACCAAAGGCAATGAATAAGTATTGTATTGAATACAAAAGTCCACTGTGATGGCACAAGCAGATTAGTTGAACCAAAAGCTTCCCGTTGGCTGACTTTGCAAACCATACAGCATCCAAGTCAGATTTCTCATGGGCCAAACACTCTAAAGCTAAGATTGGAGTTTGTATCTTCTGTGTAGTCAGGAGCTGAACTTGCCCAGCCTGAATTTCCTTGATAACCTCTAGATCTAAAACCATGCGGTGAAAGACAATAATGTCTGCCGGTTGGCTTCTTGCCTATTTTACCATGTCCTTCAGATTGAACTGTGTACATGTGTTGGCCCAGTACTGGTCCGGGTGTGGTTCAGGCTCATCCCCAGATAAGCCCCACAGAAGGATTCATTGAGAACCTGAGTGCCCCCACAATGCCCAGGACATACACAGCAGGATCCCTATGTACCTACTATTGAGGCTATCACTGAGATCGATTTGTCTGCCAAAGCTTTTGTCATGAAATCGACAAGCATGAACAATCTAACCTCTAATAAGTAGGAGATATTTCCACACCAACTCAAACTGTGGTACTGCTATCAGGATTAACTGTGTAGTTTTTGAGACACTCATTGACCCATGTTTCGTGAGTAGTGACTCACACATGAATCCATCTCTCATGGGAATAAATGGAACACTTAGCACTCATTGGATATAGGTGATGCTCACAGAGGTGAAGCCCCAGGACTTCCCGGGAGATCAACCATCCTAGTACTACTCCAGCTTGAGCACACTTAACTACGGAGTTTCCTCCATGGATAACCCACTCTGCTTGCAACCCCATTTGCAAAACCTTCACCAAGTGTTGTGCCTCATGAACCATTCATTAGAAAGCCCCTTAAGATCATTCAATGATAAGTAGGAGATATTTCCACAGCAAGTCAATGCGAGATGGATTCATGTGTGAATCACTACTCATGAAACATGAGTCAATGAGTTTGACTCAAAAACTACACAGTTAATCCTGATAGCAATATCACAATCTAACCTCTTCTTTGGATGTTGGGTATTATTCTCGATCTTCCCAATTTCTATTAGGCAAGAGAAGATATCTTGGTCTTTAAAATATGAACACAGACAATTATTCTCAACTATGGAAATAAGCTGCTGATACTATGGACACGATCATTGTGCAAAGACTTCAACTGCTTGAAAGATTCAACCAATGATGATATTTCAAAAATGTAATGCAGAATTTGTCAGCAGCAAAAAATGATGATTCTCATTTAAAACACATTTTAATCCAGAACTTGGCAGAAAAATTACATGGTAACTTTAAGTAAAGGAGGGAATATATGATATCCCCTTTTTGAAATTGGATTTAATAATTAACAATAATGAAACCAAAATATAAAAGAATAAAATTAAATTCAAATTAAAAAATATAAAATAATAAAATTAAATATAGCATGATTAAATTTAATTAAGATAATGAAGGGTCAAAAGGCATGAAATGACAGGTTGACTCTCTCAAACATGAGAAATAGAAAGGGAAAAAAGACTTCATTTGAAGGGGGAGAGAGGACAGAAGAAAATGGAAGGTGTGAAGAAAGGAAGAGTTGATAAAAGAGAAAAAAGAAATGAGAAGAAAATAAGTAAAGTGACTCCTTCAAAGGGTTCATTAAGGATTGTGACAATTCAAAAAGGTGTGTAATGTTCCCGACCAAGTCTTTACTTGGTTTACCCTGAAATTCCCAACTAGGGTTTGGATTGCACTTGGAAATTGGAATTTGTAACATTCTCTACTACAAGGCTGCCAATTCCCAATGATTAACATATGTCACTATGCATTTAAATTGGATTAAATTAAGATACAATTACTGATTCATAAAACATTTAACAGTTCACATATTTGAGTCCTAATCCCTTGCTTCTCTCCTAAACATCAACTCTAAGGAGTATGGGGAATTACTAGTCCTTATGGCATTTCTGAACCAATCTACAAGTAGGCAACCTCAAGGTTTCTAGAACACATATTCATACCCATCTGGGGAATTTTCCCTCAAGGTATTAGAAATAGATATCCTTACCCCATCTTTGGATTAACCTATCTTGTGAGAAATTACTCCACCTCTCCCAGACAAAACCAATTTATCTTGTTAAAGGCTATAGCAAATGATTAAGATAGGCTATGTATTTATTAGTATCTCATGTATTACGAATATATATGCATCTATATGTGTGTGTGTGTGTGTACATACCATAGTTACGAGACTCGGACTCGGTCAGGACTCGGCAAGGACATGGAAAATCGAAAAACCCATGAAATTCAAAGTTTTCATGCATCATTTAGTCAATTAACATCAAATACACAATAATTGAGATAAATAGAAGCTACTTAACACTCATGCACAATTTTGCATAGATCAAATAAGTATAACTGCGAGAAGGAAAAAAACTAAATAACATAATATAAGGTTGAAGATTTAAGATTTAAGATTCAATCCTTAATAAATTCCTGACATACCACAACATCATTTTCAAAATTAATATACACTGAAAAAAACATCTTCCAAAAATCTCTCTTTTTAAATTTTTATTTTTTTTTAAATTTAAATTTCTTAAAATAAAAATTTGGGAGAGTCCTAGGCTCAGGACTCGACAGAGTTCCTAGACTCGACAAGTCCACGTGGACTCTCCCAGGACTTGGCCGAGTCAAAGTCCAGAGGCCATTTGCCTCAGAAAGGCTACCTCTACCTCAAACTCGCAGAGTCCCGGAACGCTAATTAATATACACTAAAAAAAACACCTTCCAGAAATCTCTATCTTTTTAAATTTTAAAAATAAAAATTTTAAAAAATTTGGGAGAGTCTCGGGCTCGGGAGTCGACAAAGTCCCTGGACTCGATGAGTCCACGTGGACTAGGCCAAGTCAAAGTCCAGAGGCCATTTGCCTCGGAAAGGCCGCCTCTGCCTTGGACTCATAGAGTCATACTCGGACTCGCAGAGTCCCGGAACACTAATACATACACAACCGATATACAATTTTGATGTCATTCTAAGATAATATACATAAGGCCATTAAGGGTTCTTATCCCTAACAGAATTCAAATATAGTATTATGTAAATCAATATGTAACTCATAGATGATTGCTAGTAATTTAAATGATTCATTTCCTTTCTCATATCTTCCTTGTGAAGAGTGTCAATTTTATTTCATAATCTTTGATTCATCACCTTTAATGAATGATAACTACCTTCTTATATCATGTACTCGGATACGTTAGTTTCTGTTCCCAATAGACATGTCTAATGCCTATTCATTAACGCTTCTTTCTTGTATGCTAATCGCATCATTTTATAGCAATCAATTTATCTAATCCTAATTGTTGGTTAGGAATATGCAATCCCATCTCTGCCTTGATATATATTAATGGTTTCCTCTCCTTCTTTGTGACTTTTATAATCGATAGCCATAGTACTGATTGCTCTTTTAATTATCAACTAGCTATATTTGTTTATTTCGGTTGTTATGATTTAAGGAATGTTAATTATCGATCGATTTGAACCATATGGCTATTATAATTCAATCATAATATAAAGCATTGACATAAAGGATTATAGTTTGGGCACTATCTATTCACAATATAAAATTCAATAATAGCTATTGTTATATCTTTGACCCTTCACCAACCATGGTTGACTTCTTCATCTTTGCAAATCTTTGGGCCTTGAGATCCTAAATGGTTAACTTGTTTTTAAGGCTCTCACTGCTTCACTTGTAGGCCTTAAGGTGGTGGGGGTGGCATAGTTGATTATGATATGCACTCTTTAGTCAATCATTCCTCCATTTCATTCGTCACCCCCATCACTCTTATGGATCATGCCCTCCTCAACCTCTCCCTTCAATTCACTTATGCCCACCATGTCCTTTCCTCATATCCCCCATTGGCCTCCCTCCCCTGTACTATGTTATGGTTTGAAAATGGGGACCAAAACCTCTTCTCCCACAACCCCGAACTTCTTATGCCTTTCGTCTCCCACTTCTCCTCTTCAGGGTGCATCCACTCCATCTCTCTCTAGGATGTTGCTAAACTATCCTTCCACCACTTTATCCACCCCCTCCAAGTCGAGGAACACTAGTCCTATAAAAAAATGGTACGAGGATTATTGCAAAGCCCTTCATAAAACTATTTGCTTTTCTTTTACCTATTAACACCCCTCCACCTAGCTAAGGATTTCTTATAGCCATCTCCCACACCACAAAAAGAGCCTCTTTATTTCCAAATGTAGGAGTATTCTCCATGCCTCCCTCATCCACTCTCATTGGTCTTTTTCGCATATCTTTGTAATGACATCAAACTGATTTGGATCAACTGACACTTGCCCATGGGAGAAGCACTCTATGGGCTACATATATGAGGGCATGAATAGGGCCAAGGAGGCCATTAGATCCCAATATGTAGGAGTGCAAAAGTATATTACAAAGTAATTGGTAAATATTTGCTTGTTATTAATAGAGACCAAGAGGTATATATATACAAAAGAATAAAGCAATGTTTCCCTAGGAAACGATCGTAAAGAATAGAAATATTATATTCTAGCTAAAAGAAAGCTAAAGAAAGCTAACAGATAACTATAGCCTAACTAATATTAGAAGCATTCTAATATTTACAAGAGATTACAAATAGATATCCATTAACTAATAATAGAAGCTATCTATTATCATAATGCCCTCCCTTAATGGTTAATCTATCTAGAGCACAAAGCTGTCAAAAAGCATAAAAGGAAAATTCTATCTACTTAGAGTTCTCTGCACTGTTCACTGTGGGCTATGAACCAGATTGCTCAGATTAGGAACAACTTGACTAGGTTGAGTTGTAATACCCAAAACCTCCTTATCGCTGTCGCGATATTCAAAGATGGTTAGCATCTGTTGTTTCCACATGCCATAACTACGACTATTGAATTTTCATTTGCTCTCGAGCAGAATATTAGTCAAAGATGTAAAGCACGCTTTTCAATGAAAAAGCGTGAAAATCTGTGAAGGTGCATTCTTCAAGGCAAAAAATGGAAGACCTTGAAAATTTTAAGGGGCACCCGGAAGAGAGCTCTAAAACCCAGAAACAATATCTTGTCAGTTTCGAATTTGTTGGCTCAAAAATTGAGGCACAAAAGACAAGGCACCCAGAAAACTCTAACAATCTAGTTGAGCTCTCAAAAAACCCACCAAGAATATGTAAAAGTATTTCTGATTTGGTACTGAAAATTAAGGGTTTTGAACAAAACAGCCCTAGCTGCAATAAAGCTTAGAAAAATGGTAGATTTACTGAGAAAATTGTAGAATTTGGGCATGAATAGCCAGCAAAGGTTTGTAAAAAACCTAGACGCCTCCAAATAGGCAAAAAAATGACCACCATATTAGAAGAAGGGAAAAAAACAGGCCATAAAACAAATGCGCAATTTTTGGAGAAATTTGGACATGGGTGGCAGAAAAATCTGGGCGTGAGTTTCAGAGAAATGGCGCCCAACAGACCTCCACGTGAACAACAAAGAATAACCCTTGATTTTCAAAGGATTCAGTCACGCTAGTTACAGATAGAAGTGCACAAGTTTACAAATCGAAAAAAATCGCAAGTCACAAACAAAATGACACGATTGTTTGGTAGAAAACCCTAGTCGAACCAATGGTTTTGGAAGCAAATATGCATGAAAATAATTTCAAAAAAGAGGCAAATAATTTCACCAAAGAAATTATAATTATTTCAAAAAATTTAGAGTATTGGCTATGATATCGTATTACAAAGTAATTGCTAAATATTTGTTTGTTATTAACAGAGACCGAGAGGTCTATATATACAAAAGAATAAAGTGATGTTTCCATAGGAAACGATCATAAAGAATAGAAATATTCTATTCTAGCTAAAAGAAAGCTAACAAATAACTTCAGCCTAACTAATATTAGAAACATTCTAATATTTACAAAAGATTACAAATAAATAACCATTAACTAATAATAGAAGCTATCTATTATCGTAATACAGTATGCCCCCATTTGGGAGATCATAGATAGGAGATGGCAGAATCGGCTCCACAAGTGCATCCATGCAACAGCTTATTACCTGACTCCAAAATTTTGTTTCCGTCCTGACTTTAAGGCGGATGAGGAGGTTCTAACCATCCTATATATGGTGATGCAAAGGTCGAGTAGTGATGGCAATGCCTCAGTTGTAACCATTAAGCAAGACAAAGTCAATAATCAAGAAGGGGCAACAATCTATAGCCAGATATCCATAGATGTTTAGACATCATTACAACCAGGTAAAAATAATATATTCTTAAAGTTAACTGTTAAGTTTATGGATTATAAATTATGCATTTTAATTTTTGATTTTCTGATTTAGCCTTAAAGTTGTAAATGAGACTAATTGTTTTTCTTTTCGCTTATTTCAGATAGATGGTGGCAAATGTTTGAGCCCTCAACCCCAAATCTTCAAATAATTGTCATCTATATTTTGAGTCAGCCAAGCAACCCTTCTGGATGTGAGCACAGTTGGTCCATGTTCGAGCATCTCCACTCAGATGCAAAATAAATTATTTGTGTAAAGATTGAATGATCTTGTCTTTGTTCATTACAACCTCTGTCTTAGGACTAGACAAATTTTGGACACTGACTCCTCTCTGATCATTCTGGAGGAGATTGATCCAAAGTGGCTACCAATGGAATCAAAACTGGAAAATCATTCAAAATAGCTAAGAAGGCTGAAACGATATAAAGTGGACAAATGTATAAACAATTAAAAAGATAAAAAAGATTGGCAAGCTGAGTGGTGGAGATCGGGTTTGACGACCCAAATTTTGAAATCCATGGCCAGGGTGGAATTAGGCAGATTTGCCAGAACAATTGATCTTGTTGATTGTCTAGATGC
The DNA here is from genome assembly GCA_028749045.1 of Cupressus sempervirens. Classification (NCBI taxonomy): domain Eukaryota; kingdom Viridiplantae; phylum Streptophyta; class Pinopsida; order Cupressales; family Cupressaceae; genus Cupressus; species Cupressus sempervirens. The sequence continues at coordinate 378,774,264 of CM053785.1, forward strand.
TTTAGTTATTTTGTCGAATAACTGTTGGGACTTCAACCCACCTGATTACTCAATGGCAGGACCAGAATGTTACATATGCTTTATCCCTGGTGGGAGGGTCATTCTTTGTTGAGAATGAGAAGATTAAAAAGGGTCCTGATGCCTAGACTTGCGCAATCCAAAACACAGTTTATTATCTTGATAAAATGTTACCTAAATCCATCATGAGCGGGTTTGTCGACCCAAATTAATGACAAAAATAAATTGTTATCTATTTTGAACTTGAATTGAATGAAAACAAACTGTGAACCATGATCTCTTCTGATGTTGATTGAATGACAAAATCATTATGTGCTCCAGTAAGGAGTTGGAACTATCAGTGTTTGTTTACAGATGTAAACATTTGATGAAATGGGCATGGAAGCCTGAATCTCAGAAATGGGAAAGATGAATTTCCAAATATTTACAGATGAATGATGAGAATACTCATGAGAATCTTATGAATCGTTTCAGAGGCTTATGATCTTGACTTAATGATCTTGCATAGTATATCTTGTTTTTACCTTTTGACACATTGTTATACATTTATAATACACATGCGATGATGATTTTACTTATTGAGCTGTTGTATATTGTTTTGGAGATATCCTATCATGAAATGATTATTCTAATGAAATATTGGGCTTGAAGGCCAAGGTTACAATGGAAAAACATGAATTCACTAACCTATTATGGGTAATCTGTAAGTTTGCAAGGATGATCTATCCATTAATAAGGGCCATATGCCAGATGGCACGTATGAGTGATTTGAATTATGATCAAGTTATGATCTAGAACTTGCTGGTTGAAGAATTTCAATTTTTGAATACTTATCCTACTTTCAGTAATTGAACCTTGAAAATCCTCTTAAATGAACATATCAATATGGAATCGAACTAATGATATGGTAAGTGTCTACATGAGTATGACAGGAAAATGAAATAGAATCAACTCAATCGATGCTAAGATGACCACCATTACGGTAAAGTGGACTCAGGTGAGTACGTGTTCAATTTTATGTTACCATGCAAGTATCTTCCTAGAAACTTTAAAGTAAACATGGATCTTGAATTTCGATTATGATTTTCATTCTGACCAATTGAGAAAAGAAAAGATATCACAATGTTATATATATATATATATATATATATATATATATATATATATATATATATATATATATATATATATATATATATATATATATATATATATATATATATATATATATATATATCTTGTATGTGGAATATTCTTTAGTATCTAAACTGCAAAGGTCATGGAGGATGATGAATCACAAGGGGAATGGTATGTTACATTCCAATTTTAAAAATATTCCTCTATAATGTTCGTTGCAATTTCCAGTTCATTGAGGAAAATGAACCTCAAGGGGAATGGTATGTTACATCCCAATTTTTGACCTAGCTTGAAATATAAACATTGAGGTTCACATGAAGTCAGTTGGCAGTTTAATTTGATATAATCTGGTGAAATGGTAAGATAGTCGTTATGATTTCAAATGAAGATGACATGCCAGTTATTCGTTAATCGTGAATTCATGGAGTTAAGATGAAAGGTTAACTGTTATGATTATTTATGATTAAATAATATATAAATTAATTTCAAAGACTTTCCTTGCGGGAAGCATGTCGAAGGGGTGAAAGCATTGTCAGAGAAGAATTAGGTAGGGCATCACCATCACTGGGCAGATGGGTCTCAGATTGGGAGTTGGATTCTTTCCCAAGCGCAAGCCATTCAAAATTTCTTAAAGGGGTCACGTAAGCTCATGTAAATGTTTTGGAACGCTTTTGGTAAGAGTTGTCTCAATGGACATGTTACATTCATTACTTCCTTTTTGATATATCAATCGGTGCTCAGTTTTTGTTCATCTCTCAGTGATAAAGATTAACATTGTTGCATGAAATATACAATCTGAATAAAATAGGCAGATAAGTAACTTTGATTTGGTGATTATTTTGAGCAGAGAAATGTGTAGAGAGTATAGTTGGATATTAACTCCCAGCCAAAATTAATGATTACAAAAATAGTCCAATGTCTTGTTCTTGATTTACATTGATCAACCATGAGAATACCTAGATTCTGGATTTGAAGGATAGAGAAATTAATTGAGTAGCATTTATTATAAATCAATTTATTTGCATATGTATTTTATTACTCTTCCTCCATTTGATTCGACATATTCTCCTCAGCTGGTTAAGATTAATTAGAAGAGATGAACCATCATGCTATCTGTTGATATCCAAAGCATTTTATGAATTCAATCATTTAAATGATCCAGAGCTTATACCAATTATACAGTCCACAGAAAACTGAGATGATCCTGATTATTGGAATGAATCCATATGATTGCAAAACTTAAACATATTACCAGGCATGAAATTAGATTATATATTGATACCAAGGATTTCACCTGGCAGAGAGGCCAATGAAATGGTGAAGAGGTGGAGATATTCTGCAAGAACACGGAATAGAATTCAATTTATTAAACATTCATTTTTGAAATCTTTAAAGAACAAAATTAGGTAATCGCAAAGTGTGAAATGCTAAATGTATGTAATCTTCTTAAATAATTGTTAGAACCCTCTGCTCTAAGAATTCTGGATACCTGGGACTCACTCGGCTATATAGCCAAGAAGATGGGTAATGTGGTACGAAAGGAATCCTCAATAGCATGAATTAGTATCAGTTATGGCATTCAATATTTACCATTTAAACAAATCAATAACTCATGCATAATCTTGTTATGGTGATCTTCTGTTGCCAAGTTGTATGGCGTGTTTATATCATGATGCACAGTGGATGGAATAATGTCCCCTGTCAATTCCAAGTAGGGAGGATCTTTCTCGTTAGAGATCGTGTGGGGATATATTGTGGTCCGAGGTTGGGTGGTAAAGCCCCTAACAATGTTTCACCTCTCTCAAGATGTCGGATATGCATCAGACAGAGATAAGCCAAGCAATTAATTATTTAACAGAAACAGGTATTATCATCTCTATTTACGAAGAGGTAAGATTGAATTGAGTTAAATTCATTGTTATCATTATTTTACACCTGGATTGATTTGTGAATTGTTTTCACTTATATGAATATTGAATATAAGAATTTATCTAAACTCGAGAAATTGTCACAGATAAGTAATCGGAAGGACAAGAAATCGAAACCCCTAATTGATTGGGAGACAGCTGGAATCTTAAATGATACCGTGGTATTGGAAGCCCTAGTTGAATTTGTGGTGACGGAAGCCCTAAGTGAGATAGCAATATCAGAAGCCCTAAATAAATCGAAGCTAAACAATGCCCTAATTAATACAGTGGTATGTGATGCCCTAATTTAAAATAATAAAAGTATTTAATTGTATTTATCATTTGATTATAAGATAGCAGTTGTTAGATGATAATTGTCTTGTGAAATCGTTATAGTGTATTTGTGGACTAATCCGGGTGGTTGCAGAAGCATCCTTAGTTGATTTTTCAGTCTCAGTCTTCTGAGGTATGTGATTTCAATTTCTGGAGTAATTTCATTTAATGATATTTCAAGTATTTAGTTAAGAAATTTTGTTTAACTGATTTTAACAATAAATCTTATTCATATGAACATGAATGATATAACTGTCTTCCTATGAAACAAAGTAATAACTTGTTACATCCCAATTTTTGCCCTAATTTCTCTTTAGTTGTAAATAGCCGTTGAACCAGAATAATTTTTCATGTTCTAGTGAAGTTAGCCATTGAGTTCATATGAAAAATGAATATAGTTTTTAGCCGTTGTGTTCATGTGAAATGAATATAGTTTTTACCCGTTGTGTTCATGTGAAATGAATATAGTTTTTAGCCGTTGTGTTCATGTGAAATGAATATAGCTTTTAACCGTTGTGTTCATGTGAAATGAATATAGTTTTTACCGTTGTTTAATCAGTCATTATTTATGATGAAATTCCTAACAACATTATATAGCAAATTATGAGTTATGAAATTGATGTTTTGGCGAGAATGATTGTTTTTGAAGGTTGCAGGATAAAGACTCGAGGAGGGGAAGCATTACGAAATGAGGTCATACGGAAATGGGATGATCATATGACCTAGTTATTAGGAATATCAAGTTTGATCAAAAAGTCGACATGGCAAGATTGTTAAAGCTTGACAACAAAGTTCAAAGTGGAAAGTTACATGAGCTAAAAATATTACAAGATTATAAATTTAAATTTAAAAAAAAAACTTCTTACCTTTATTTATTAAATAGTAATATCATTTAATATTATATCATTATTTTGATTAAAATCACAATTAAATATTGCAAAGTGGCACTATTATATTAGGATCTATAATACAATAATGTCACTTTGTATTTACTTAATTATAATATAACATTAAATGATACTAATAAAACCTTTTCACCTTTGTTCCAATGTTTCATATTTCCAATCGATGGAAATTCAAATCGCATTAGAGTCTTGTAACGACAGAAGATGAAAAGCCGATCAATATCCTTTATATTGTCTTTGTCGTTTTCGAATGAAGGCAACAACATTTCCGTCTGCTCTTGCCTTCTGCCATAGTATCAAAGTTGTATCTTTCATTAAACCGAATTTTGTCCAAGCCTTGAAAGTATTCTACCGTGAGTTATCCAATCGACCTTTCTATTAAGATAATATCTTATACTTTCTATAATAGTCAACTACTTGTTTGTAGTCCGTCTTTCAGTCTAGATAGGAATGTTTCCTATCCCGTCTCTTTTTCTTCAGTCCAGATAGGAATGTTTCCTACCTGTCTCTAGTTTTGTTTCTAATTCCGTCTTCAGTCTACGTTGTTTCTTTTAGAAACAACGTCCTTGTAATTCTTTACAAGGAACACATTTGTTCCTCTGTTAATCAATAAATCATCCGGAAATCCGTTAATCTGCCAACTCTTCTTGAATCTTGTAACATGGTATCAGAGCTAGTACATTATTTCGAAAACTTGTGATTTCTTTTGAAATTATCAATGCATAATTTTTCGAAATTATTTTGTGCATTTCTTGGTGCTCGTTCTTAGAAACCCGCCTAGGGTTTTCGGTCTACAAGAAAAATCCCGAATTCAGGTCTGTTTGCAAATCCCAAATTTGGGTTTGTCTACAAATCATCTCTAAAAACTGCGTCTTTAAGCTTGCACCTACGCAGTTCGCGTCTGACAACATCTACCTTTATTTGGAGGTCATAGACTCTTTTTTATGCAACGTCTCAGTCTCTAATCATGTGCTGGGAAGCAGATTCGACCATTTTTATCAAGAAATCTGAAGTTTTTTCAAGCTTTTTTCAGCTAGGGCCGTTTTTTTTCGAAACCCTAATTTTTGGGGTCGAAAAAATATTTTGTTTGCAAATTCTTGGTGGGTTTTTCGAGAGCTCAACTGGGTTGTCATCCATTTTTTCTGGGTGCCTCGATTTTTGAGCCAGCTGATCCAAAAAACGACAGCAGATTCCTTCTGGGTTTTTCGAGCTCTCTTTTGGGTCATTCTTTGATTCTTCTGAGTATTTCGTATTTTTTCCTCGAAGAACATGCCTTCACAGATTTTCACAGTTTTTCATTGAAAAACATGCCATGGCATCTCTGACAAATATTCTGCTCGGACATAATTCCAAATTCAATGGTCGCAATTATGGAACCTGGAAGCAGTGCATCATCACGATCTTCGAATATCAAAACACCGATCAACTTGTTCTGGATGTTAGGCAACGTCCGACTTCTCCGGGTCCTGATCAAGGCGAAGCTGCATTTTTCGCCTTCTGAATCTGTTTCTATTTTTTATGGGTTTGTTGATTTTCTCCTCAAAAATCATTTCAAGTTGTCTGTAATACGCAAGGTTGCGTGAGATTCTGGGTTTGTTGATTTTCTCCTCAAAAATCATTTCAAGTTGTCTGTAATACGCAAGGTTGCGTGAGATTCTGGGTTTGTTGATTTTCTCCTAAAAAATCATTTCAAGTTGTCTGTAATACGCAAGGTTGTGTGAGATTCTGGGTTTTACCGTTTTTTCCACAAAAACAAAGTTTTGTAAATGCAACTTATTTTGAGTCATAGCACTCTTCTGGCAAAGCTTCTTGGTTTCAGCATTTTGTAGATCCAGGGAGGGTCTTAATTATCACAGAATGTTCCGACATCTGTACGTTGACCATTAAGGGAGGGTATTAAGATAATATCTTATACTTTCTATAATAGTCAACTACTTGTCTGTAGTCTGTCTTTCAATCTAGATAGGAATGTTTCATATCCCGTCTCTTTTTTCTTCAGTCCAGATAGGAATGTTTCCTACCTGTCTCTAGTTTTGTTTCTAATTCCGTCTTCAGTCTACGTTGCTTCTTTTAGAAACAACATCCTTGTAATTCTTTATAAGGAACACATTTGTTCCTCTGTTAATCAATAAATTATCCGAAAATCCGTTAATCTGCCAACTCTTCTTGAATCTTGTAACACTTTCTGCCCCAAGCAATCATCGCCAACAGCATCATTCTGATTAACCACGACACCAAATATCTGAGCATACGTGAATCTATCCTGCACATCCCTGAGCAACGGAAAATCGGTAGATATTTGACGAATTCACCAGACTGGGCGCACAGTAAATCAGAGCCAAGTAAGGGTGTACTATAATCGAATTCATTCCTTTCACTCACATTTTTTTCATTTTTTTTTCTATCCTCATTATGAGTCGAGTTGATACAAAGTGCACAGATTAGAGTCTTGATGTTTTTTTTTCTTGTGATCAGAATAATAGAATAATGCCAACAGAGCTTGATTACTTAGCTGTTTATTAGAAAGATGATCTTTTGATAGAAGCCAATTAAGGAAGTAGTAAAACTTATGTTTCCATCTTAAACATTGTCGGTTATTACCAATTTCCAACACTTAATTCAAATATACTTTTGAATAAGGATTATATTTTTAACAAACCCTGTCATTAATCTGTAGCTTATGTCATGAAATGCTCTATTCTCAAACAAGCAAAGCAGTAATAATGATCAACCCTAAATACCAAGGAAATTCTAAGGATGTAGAGTCTCAATCATATAAATAAGTATAAGATGCAACGGTTCAAGCACCTAGGAGACACCGACCAAAAGATCCGTTGATGGTGCGAGGTGTAGATGAATCTGACAAAAAAGAAAAAAAAACAAGAAAGACATCAGTAATTGATAACACACAATTATTCCTATGCAAATAGCTCATGTAAATCCACTTTGAAAAATTAATTGTCAAGCTGAGCGGTGCAGATCGGATTATTAAAACCCACCTCTGAAAAATCCCTGGCCAGGGTGATAAAAGGGCAAACATGCCACAACGAAAAGATCGCGTTGTTGTCCAGATACTTCAGCTATTCAACTGAATAGCTGTTGGGACCTCAACCCACCTGAGTACTCCGATGACTGGATTGATGAACGTCCCAAGCCTGACCTCAGGGTAGGGAGGGCCGTTCTATTTATTTAGAACTTGTGGGGATAAGTAAAAAGGTCCGCGGTTGGGAGGTTAAGCCTACGTTAATGCTTCTCCTCTCACCAAAGTCAGAACTTGATCAATTAATTGGAAAGGTCTCTCAAGTAAATCAGTACGTATCCTTGTTTTTTTTTAAGTTTCTTTATTTCTTTTATGCAATATCTGTATATAACTGAAAGATTCTTTCCCTGTAATAGATGTATCATAAATTGATTCTTTTTAGTATGTTAATGCAGATTTTCTTACAACAATTTAGATTAGAGTTAAAATTCAGAATTCTCAAACTTTAGAATAAATTTGAAATTCAGTAATTGACCCAGGAAAAACCGGATGTTACAATGAGTGGGTTGACCAGGCAGATAGAGAAGTTGAGGTTGTGGCTATAGAGCACATTCAGGCACTGACAGACGTGCGTGCATGCACAAACACAAGCCCTTTTGATGTTGTTCATGAGTCCATCTCACTTGCGGAGGCTATGGCTACTCAGTCCTCTAGGACATACCTTAGACACCTTTGTAGAAGAAAATGATACTCAAAGGCTGAGGCTGAGGTTGAGGCTGTGGCCGAGCTTGAGGATGAAGATGAGGCTTGAACTAGAGCTAGACTTGTTTTTTTTCATTTTGTTTACAAATAAACATATGTTTTGTGAATTTTCATCTTACATACGTTTATGATTTGATATCATTGGTTTTATGAATCTTCATCTTACATACATTTATGATTTGACAACATTTATAATTCTATATATCTATGTCATCATGATCCAATGATTTCTATTTACTTTAGTTATAATTTACATTTTACATATGTGATGGATTTATCATTTATGTTCTTTGTTTATGTATGTTAGCTTCTATGTGATAAAGCATGTGTGATATAAGTTTTAAATCATTAAATCTCTAAATTTCAATCGTATTTTCGCTTTGTTGATTCGTAGCCAAGTCATAGCTGATAAACGAGTCGAGTCGGCCTTGATTCCGATCCGATTCCGAGTTTTGGTTCTTTGGATAATAGTGAACCAAGTAGAATTCTAACTTTGGCCAACTCCAACAAAGATTCGGCCTATTTGGAAATTCATAGGGAATGTAGACTTGTAATTACATAGCATTTGACTTGCAAGATTAACAATGGCCATTTGCTGAATTTTTGGGATGATTCAAGGGAGGATTACCCTCCTTTGAATTAAGTTGCTACTTTGCTGGAATATAACTTGTGTTGGCCACAAAGCAGCCAGTTATCTCAGAATTCATGTTACCACTATTTGGGAAAGATGTCCTTGATATATTTTCAACCGACCCAATCCCGGAAACGTCTCGAAGACTTGGGGCCACCTAGGGGACTTTGACTTTGACTTCTAGAACAAATTAGACTTTGACTCTCAAAGTAATACAAATTTGGCATATGAATTCTGCTGATTCTTATATTTTAAAGTTTTATTATGTATAAGTACATGCTTTACCCATGTTTTCATATAGATATTTTAAATTTCTCTATTGGGACAAGAATTGCTCAAGCATCGACTAGGGCTCTACATTCATAAGGAGTTCTCATTTAGGAAATACAACAATAGCAAGCATGGATAGGGAAATTGATTGTTCTTTCTAATGGGGGGTTGACAGTCAATTCGATCGGGCAGCTAAAGGCAATCCTAGTTGTCCTAGAATCAGTTGCAGTTTAATAAATGACAAACACTCTCTTGTTTGTATGTTGTCCTAGAATATTGGCAATCCTTATTTCTTCTAATGCTTCCAAATTGACATTGAAGGAGATTCATTAATTTGTCACCAAATTTTAACTGAAAATTGATTAAATTTATTTTTATTAAGTTAATGAAAGTAAATTAAATATGCAAATGAAAACTTAATATTAATTGATTTAGTAAAATAAAAATAGAGTAAGCTGATATTATTAAAGACATTTTATATCAAACTGAAAGACAACAGAAAAGGAATGTCAAGAGACAGGGGCTGATGGAAGGCTGAGAATTTCTTGGAGAATGCTATAAGAGTTGGAGAGGATTATTCAGATATGTTCAGGTTTATTGAATTTGATATTATAAAGTTGTCTAATGTTTGTCAGCTGAAATTTCTAGAGAGGAAACCTTCAGGGATTTAATAGGAGAGTTCAACAGAAACCTGGTTCTTCTTGGAGTGGATTCAGAATGGAGTTCACACTCGTGCTAAATTTGTGAAGCCTTCTTTTGAAGGCAAATCTGCAGAAATAAGATATTTACAAGTCAGAGATCTATTAACCTGGTTTGAAAAAGATAAAGTTTTTATATTTTGAGAAAAATGAACTTGAATACCAAAGCCTTGATATTGAAATGATCGTGCATGAATATTACTTCTGGAAATATTAATTCCAAGATGAAAGGAGTGAAGTCGTCAGGCTGAATAATAATATTTCCGTTGAGAGCCTTAACTTGGTTGCTGTTTATAATATTTGCTGAAACACACTTATCTCATGCTGGGCGATTTCCTAAACATTGGCTTTTGGTTAATATTACATCAGAGTTTGTCATCGCTGAACTGCTTCTGTGGACAACAATTCCTTTATTTGGCTTCTTCAGATTTTATATTGTAGTTTGTAAATAATGTGCCATCCGCGTTGCCAAGAGAGGGAAGTATGCAATATTTTGTTAACAGTTATTAACAGCCTCCAGTATTCTTAAAGTTAGGCAAGCTTAATTAAAGTCACGGGATATAAATAATAATATATATTGGCCAGAGTGAAAAAGCTCAATATTTGCCAAAGAACTTAGCTTGTTGTGGCTGACATTTCATCAATATCGTGCGCTTTATAATTAAACAATATCAATGTCCTGTATCATAAGATTATCATAATATGTTGAAGACTCTTTAATAGAACCAGTTCCTGCTCATTCCCAGATTGTGGCTCAGAACACAGCTACATACAACCATTCTACAAGCAAAGTATATATGCAGGTTAGAAACAAGTTCGAACTGGGCACTGTTGATGTGTACAGAAGTGGAGAAAGCTTTGGTTAATTGAATGATCCCCGGCACTGTTCCTACTGGTAACGCATACAAATTGGGAGGTCATCAAGTCAGGAGTATACAAAGGTTTCTAATCCAAGAGATGCTTTGTACAGAGCCTAGTATGTCATGGGAGTATATAGCCGCTATGAGGGCAGATAGAATTTCTCTCCAGTAGGGAACTGCCAGTCATAGGCAAGAAAGGGTCTTCCAGGGCATCAATTTTCACTGGCATGAATAGACATTGACTGAACAGTTTTATTGCTTGAGTGACATTAAGAGATTCGTCCTGCTGAGGAACCTTGGCGGGCAAGAAGAATAAGAGTGCTTGGAAGCAAATTTTGTTGTATCTCTCTATCCATTATGTAGACTAGGTGTAAGAACTTTCTGAGCACTGAAAATCATGTACAAGCTGGTATTAGCTAATAAAGGCCAGTCCTTCCATACCTCTTTTCTTAATTACAAATGATATTGAAGTTTGATCTGACTTCAGATTATGTCCATGTCAATATACCTGCATTTATATCTGTCATGTAATGACCTTTGAGACTGCATCATCAAACAAAACTATTAAGGAACCTCAAAAACAAAACTCGGACTCTTCTAGACAAACTGTTTGACATAACGTCAAAGTTTCAATAATCAAATTTTGGGTCAGAACAGGTAAGGGATCTTACAGCTAGGATCAATTGCATTCTAATAAATGACAAAGGCTCTCTTGATTGCATGTTATACAAGGATGTTAGCAATCCTCATTTCTTCCGTACTTCCAAGATTGACATTGAAGGAGACTCCTTAAGTTGTATCAATGTGGTGAAGGAGAAAACTACAAGCTGGAAATTATATTCCTTAATACAAATGGTCTAGGAACACCTCAAGCAATCGGGGAACTTCTCCATTTGTAATGCTTTCAATGGTAGCCAACTCCACAATGCACCTCCTAACTAATGTCTTGTAAACTGCAAATGAAATTTGGAACAATCACTTTTAAAAAGTGGCCTGGTTTAGATTAGATCTTGGGTATAGAGGTTGGCAGAAACATCTCAATATCTAAGGATTTGAAGTCACAATGGTCATATCATGGGTCATCTCAGAGTGGTATAGTCTTTGGTAGATTGAGTTTGCAGTTCGGGCTGAGATATCACTCATGACAAACCCTCTCCGTGATGGTAATCCTTTGTAAGAAAGTTTTGATTTCATGTGCATCTTAAGCTCCTCTTGGATTCATCAACTATGTTCCAATCTACTTGAGCTCCCTTGAGTCCAAATCTAATGAATATTTCTTTAAGATCTGAATTACGATTAGAGATAGTTTCTATATCTATTTAACAGCTATCTATTGTCATCTATTGTAAATATTAGAATCTTTCTAATATCTAGTCAATTGTTAGTTATATGTTAGCTAGAATAGAATGTTTCTATTCTTGACAACTGTTTCGTAAGGAAACATTGTTTATTAATTTGCATATATTGATCTTTTGATCTCTGTTAATATCAATCAAATTTTTTTACCAATTACTTCCCGTAATATGGTATCAGGGTATTAAAAAAATCAAAAAATTTATGATTTCCCATCCAAGCAAATTTTTTGAAATCATTTTCTGCAAATCAATCTGGAAGATTTATCTGTAAATCCACCATTTTTCCTGCAGATTTTTTTTTTTGTGAAAACCCTAATTTTCTTATTGGTTCCTATTAAGTTTATAACTACAATATCATACTGGTCTGAGAGAGTGTAGACCGCACCATAATCTTCTCCCTTTACTACCGGTTTAGGCATTATATACTTAGCAATTCTTGAAATGATAGGCAGTGATTCTTGATAAGATATCAATGTTTAAACACTAACATAACACTTTTGTTAGTTAACATTTAGTTTGTCTAGATTGGTCGCCAATTTTTAGAAGCATGGTATGGGCCGACCTGGAGAGGGACATGACCTGGAGAGGGACATGTCCCTTTGAGGGACATGCCCTTTGGTCTTGGTACTAAAGGTAGGTATTATTGTAGTTTGAGGACACAGAATTATTACAAGTCTTCTCCCTCAAGCAATAATACCAGTTCGAAACTATTGCAAAGATAAATAACATTCAAATCAGAATTAAAGTTAACAACTTCTCCATACTTCAGAATATTAAGAAGATCATTTTCAGCAACAAAGGATATTACACAAGTTTGAATTATTTAGTACAGAAGTTGCAGAAAATTTACATGGTATTGGAGTTCTAGTAGTCAAACCTAGGCTCTGCAAATTTAAGTAATCAGACCTTATATATATATAGCATCATTCTCCCATCTTCAATGGCATATATAATCAGACCTAAGGATAGGTTTGATGGGAAAGAACACTTTGATGCCTGGAAATGTAGAATAATGATGATTCTTCAAGAAAATGAGGTAAAACAATTTGTTCATTCAGCATCCAAACAACCTAATATTGAACCTCATAAAACTATATGGAGTAAAGGAAATAGAAAAGCCATTCAGTTAATAATAGATGGAGTAAAGAATGATATTGTACCTATGCTAACAAAACATCAAATAGCATTTGATATGATGAATGCATTACTAAATGCATATGAGGTCAACAATGCAACTAGAGTTCTCGCACTGAAAAAGCAACTAAATCACATACAACTAAAGAAAGGAGAATCAATGAATAATTATTTCCTAAGGGTTGCCAACATAAGAGATAAACTTTCAAGTATAGGAACCATTATTAGTGACAAGGAACTAACATGGCTATAAATGGATTACCAGATTCATGAGAAACTTTTGCACAAGGAATAAGTGTCAAAGATAAACTTCTTGACTTCAATAGACTTAACGGAGATTGTCTTCAAGAAGAATCCAAAAAACTAAAGAAAGGAGGGAAACTGAATACAAGAGATGAAGAACTTCATGTTCTTAATAGAAACTCCTATGAGGGCAAGAAAAAGGATTTCAAGAAGAACAGGGGAAATAAAGAACGGCAAACCCAAGAAAGATCTATCCAAAATAAAGTGTTTCAGATGTGAAAAGTTTGGACACTATAGATCGAATTGTCCTGAGAATTCTAAACAACAAGTGAACTATACAAATGTTACAAGGGAATAAGATAACTATGATCACGAGAATCGTGTATTGTATTTGTCACTATCAAATGAAATCTCAAGTAAAGCATGGGTAATTGATAGTGGATCTTCTAGACATATAACAAGATACAAAGAAGCACTGGACTCTATATCAGAAAAGGTTAATGGCGAAGTCACCATTGGTGATAATTCAGCACATTCCGTCAAAGGAATTGGAAACTGCACCTTGAAACTAAAATCAGGAAATTCTCTTCTTCTCAAAGGAGTACTCTATATACCAAGAATATAAAGAAATCTAATCTCAGTTACAACACTTAAAGATGATGGACATAATGTTGCTTTCATGGAAGGTAAAGTAATAACCTGGGCTAAGAACACCTCAATCAAGAAAGCGAAGTTGATTGGTCAGAGAAAAGGGTATTTGTATGAATTAAATTCACAACCTAGTCGACCTATTCAAGCTTTAATTCGTGAAGTTGAAGACATAAATGAAATATGGCACAGAAGGTTAGGGTATCTAAATTTCAAAACCTTATCGACTATGGAGAAGATGGCTATTGGTTTACCTAAACTAAATAAAGACCACTCAAGCATGTGCAAAGGGTGGGCTCTGGGAAAGAACGCCAAAAGTCCATTTTATGATAGCACTAGAAAAACCAACAATGTTTTGGAATTAATTCATTCAAATTTATGTGGACCTATGTCTGTTCTTTCTCTTGGAGGATTCTGGTACTATATTTTGTTCATAGATGACTTCTCTAAGAAAATATGGATTTACTTCTTAAAATACAAAGAATCAGAAGAAATCATAAAGAGATCTAAAGAATTCAAAACATTAACTTAAAACTTATCAGGACATAAAATTAAAACTCTTAGAACTAATAATGGAGGGGAATACACCTCAGATTTGTTTAAAAGATTTTGGAAGGAAATAGGAATTAAGAGGGAGTACACCATTCCTTATAATCCAGAACAAAATGGGGTAGCAAAAAGAAAGAATAGAACAATTATAGAAGTTGCTAGAGCTATGATATTTGCTCAAAATCTAGAATATTATCTTTGGGCAGAAGCCTCCTATACTGTTGTCTATATTCAAAACAAAAGTCCTCACTCCTACCTTAGAGATAAAACTCCTGAAGAAGTCTTTATTAAGGTTAAACCCAATATAAGTCATCTTAGGATTTTTGGTTACCCTATATACATCCATATTCCAAAAGAAAAGAGAACTAAGTTATAACCCTCCGGGAGTAAAGGTATTTTTGTAGGGTATAGTGAAAAATCTAAAGCATATAGGATTTTCATACCTAGACAGAAAAGTATTGTACTTAGTAGGGATGTAATTTTTGAAGAAGCTCTAGCATTCAAAACAGCCCTAAGTTCTGAAGAACCCTCTCCTTTACCTAGTTCTGAAAGAAATATTGAGCCTGAGTCTCAGAGGGAGAACATAGAAGAA
The DNA here is from genome assembly GCA_028749045.1 of Cupressus sempervirens. Taxonomy (NCBI): domain Eukaryota; kingdom Viridiplantae; phylum Streptophyta; class Pinopsida; order Cupressales; family Cupressaceae; genus Cupressus; species Cupressus sempervirens. The sequence continues at coordinate 378,789,286 of CM053785.1, forward strand.
ATTGAAGATGAAATTCAAAATCTTAATCTTGGAGAAACTCATAATTCTAAGAAAATACCGCTTTGGGCCATTAAAACAGTCGAGGAAGCACAAGACTTTGTTGCACCTTTTGGAATAGTTCGAGAAAGCAAAAGACCCAAAAGATTTTCTAGTTATACGAAAAACATGAACGATCTGTCCAAAAACGAACCAACCAATCCTTCAAATGCTATTAAACATATAGCTTAGAACCTATGACAGAAGAATTCCAATCTATAATGAAGAATGATGTTTGGGAAATTGTTCCAAGACCTAAAGGAGAATCTGTCGTTTCTTCCAAGTGAATATATGAAATAAAGCATACTGCTAAAGGTAGTATTGAAAAATATAAAGCCAGATTTGTAGCCAGAGGATTCTCTCAGAAAGAAGGGATTGACTATGAAGAAACTTTTGCTCCTATTGCCAGATACACCTCTGTAAGAGCAGTCCTAGCCATTGTTGCATCAAAGGGATGGAAAGCACATCAAATGGATGTAAAAACAACATTCATAAACAGAAAGATTAAAGAAGTATATTTGGAACAACTTGAAGGATTTGAAACTCATGATCCTAACGTTTTTGTTTGCAAGCTCAAGAAAGCTCTCTATGGGCTTAAGCAGGCTCCAAGGGCTTGGTATGAAAGAATTGATAAATATCTCATCGGCTTAGGATTTTCCAAAAAAGAAGCCAATCCAAATTTATATTATAAAAGAGATAAAGATGATATGGTAATTTTGATACTGTATGTTGATGATTTACTAATAATAGGTGATGATCATCTCATAGATCAATGCAAGATAGATCTAACTAGAGAATTTGAGATGGAAGACTTGGGACTTTGTTGATGTCAAACGATCAATCCCTCTCTTGAAAAGTAAATACTCATGAAGACATGGGAAAAACTCCAATGTTCCTTGCACCTGTGGATACTAACTCAGTTATATCAATGTGATTTGATGGTAATCATGTAGGCGGCCTTATGTTGTTCATTCAAGGATAACCTCAACTTTTGGTGTGATGGTGATGATTTTGTATGAGCATCAGATAATATTGATGGCGAGGATGACGGAGAGTGTGTTCAAATGACTTATGCCTTCCTAACGTTCTTAGAATGAAGTCCAACTACTCAACTACTCATTATTTTACTCCTACTCCTATGAATGGAAAGGTTAACAAATGGATGGGGATTGAATCTAATGATTCATGGGAAAAGACTAGTTTACCACGCAAGGCTTCCTAACAAGCCGCTAGGATGCTAGTGGCCTAGTTATAAATCCCTATCAAACATTCATTAATATCACCATGCAACTATCCATCTACTCTTACTCTTAATTAGCAATTTTCTCAAAATGACATTTACTTTAACAGTTTCAATGAAAATCTAACTCTAACTATTGAAAGTAGAAACCATGCAATAACACCAAATGCTCTTAATCACTATGCAAGTCACAACAATGATAAAGAGAGGCAATTTTGGAATTATCTTAGCAACAATTTTCTTCAACCCTTTACAAATGACAATAAATGGCCTTATATAGAGGCCAAAATTACAACCAACGGTAGAGATTAAGAGGCAAAATCAACGATCGAGATTAGATCCTTGAAACCCTAATTAGGGTTGCCACCCCATTGGCCAATGAGAAGACACCACCTCATCAATGGACGAATGAAAAAAAGGAAAAGTGGCAACTAATGAGAAGGCACCAAAATGGTAGCCAATCAAAATCAGAAACCTATCCTACCCAAGAAGAAAAAATTGCCACTTAGGCTTACATCAAATGAACTTCTAATATAGTTATACCCTTCTCTTTCATCCTTTTAGCCAAAGTGATGAACTTAGCTAGCATGTCATTGACTTCCTTCATGGGTGGGCAAAGTGTATGCTTCATATTGAGCTCAACCAAATTCCTCATGTTGCTTGCTGCTTGCAGTGTTTTCTCATAATCCTTCTCATATTCTTTCGCATATCCGATGAAGGCATTAAGGGAGGCAAGGGTGCCCAAATGTTTCTTCTTGATGGCAACCTTCCCTAACTCACCCAATCTTGATCCAAATTCTGTCTCATTAACGTCCCCCTCTCTGATATCTTCAAAATCAAGCGCAGCCCCAACATCGCTCATCATGGTTGAAATGGAAATGTCAACGCCTAGGCTGTGTTGTGCAATCTCATTCTGTCTCTCTTCAAGTATTCTATATCTAATAGTCAAGGCAACAAACCAAGACTCCACCGCACTCATTCCTCCTTCATCTACCAACCTGGCCATTTCCAAATATTTCTCTGGTAGCTCGATAAATGCCTATAGCCTAGGAATGGGTAAGTCCTTGACTGCAAGGAAATCCTTCCACTCACCTTCAAATGTTCTAAATTTATCTTTAATAGCCACTAATGACTTGAATGTCGAGACAAAGGAAGAGAAGAAATTTCGCCCATCTTGTATTGTATAATGGATCCAATCCTTGACTTCATGTAACTGAGCCGATATCTCTTCTGTGATGCTCCCACTGTCCTGAGAAAGGGTTGTCGGATGCAACTATTGGATAGGTTGGCAATCTCTCCAATACCTGTTTTCAACCTCCAACTTTACATTCCTTTCGTTTGCCTTCCTCAACCTTTCTCTAATTGAAACCATGCCTTCCTGGATCTCTTCACATTCCATTTCATCTATGATTCTTCCCAAGTTATGCTCAACTATCTCATATTCCTGAGCTAGAATCTCATCCACTGCCCTGCTAACCTTTGGTATAGCAATCTAAACTCTTCGGTGGCCATCATTGTCACTCCTGATTACCTTCACCAGCGTTTTTGCAATTTGTCTTTGGTTCTCGCTATCACCCTTTTCCCCTAACCCTTGGATATCTTCAACTGTTCGGACAGTCACCACCTCGCCTCTTGGCATAAGCATTTGCCTTAACCATAGTGGTGCAATGCATCTCCCAAATCTAGATTCGGTTCAACAAGCGAAGCATCACCAACGGCCCCGAGCACCTAGCTTATTTCCTCAATATCAATTGGCCTATCCTCTTCTTGACTAGTAACTGTCACAGCAGCTCCATGTTGGTTCTCCGGGAAAGGAGAGTACTTGGTGCTATCACTGTAACCACTTGATTCTTAATCAGAGCTCACCTCTACCGTGGCCCCTTGTTCACTTGTATTAACCTCTTGGCTTCTAGTGTCAATTATGCTCTCATTTGATGGTGTTGCATTCTGTTTCTTTGCTGGAGGTTTATGATGTTCTTTACTTTTCTCAACTTCGAAACTCCTCTTCTTGCTCTTACCTACTCTTTGTTGCTAGCTACTGCCCTCACCTTTCTGCCCAACTGACTCCGCTAGACTTTCCTTCGGTTTCATATTCTCATAAGGTGTACCCTCTGACTTTGTAATTTCCTTAACTTCCCATTGTACCACGACTCAGTGTGCAAATCAACTGTCCTTGTAACTGCCTCTAAGGAAGGATCCTGATAATCATCCCAATCTACTGGACTCAACTCTGTTCCATCCATTGTATCATAATCTCCTCTTAGCACATTTTCATCATCTTCCAGTTGATCGGGAATATCAAGGCCTCTCCATCTAATTGTCCTCATCATGCTCACTGACAACCTTGAGAAAGCTAGCTTCCTCATGTGAAAGTCATCATGTGCATTGGCCCAAAAATCTTCTATAGTAGGAACATGTTTAAATGTATTTCCATGAGATGCCTTGATAAGACCATTACGATCGAATCCCTGTCTCGCTCTATACCATTCTAGATGATAGAATTCTAACTCTTTCTCCGCAACTGCAAAGGCGACAAGACTGGGGCAAGTATCATTGCCTATTCCAAATGAGAAGGTAACCCCTATCTCACCTTTAAGTTTCATCATTTTGTCATAATGCTCAAGTTGCCAAGCCAACTCCATCAAAACTAGGTGGGTACCTTGGAAGTCTCTTGGGACAAACTGTACTTCCTGCCACTCTAATATATGTAAATTGTGGAAATTGGATGAACCAACTCCCATACTTCTTAACTTTTGCTTTCGTTTCCAATGAGAGCCTCTTAGCAAGTGTCCCTTGTGATATGCTTACCATCTTCATGGCAAAGGTGTCATAAAATATTTTATAATCTTTGGTGTTGTGCAAATGAAGCTGCGGATAGCACTCGTGCACCAAACATTGCCCCAGCCCATTGCCAATCACTCCTAAGGCCTTAAGTCCAGGATTTTAATATAGTCTCGCAATCAGATAGAAAAGATAGGACCCCATATAGAATTGCTTTTGATTTTGCACTGTCCTAAGTTGCAACTCTAAATTTTCACTTATGATTCTAGCACAATCAAATTTTCTCTTCCCATTTTCAATTTCATCAATAAAGTAATACATCCAATTCTCGAATTGCATACCTTGAGTCATGCCCATGACTCGGCTGAGAAGTACAATGAGATCGTCGTACTCTAGTTTGAAATGTGACCTGGTAAGCCTTGATGACCTGGTGACTCCCTTCTTGCCTTCATGTAACCAATTCTACTTTATATGAATTAAATAAGCCTCATGGTTATCCTTAAATAACTTAGCTGCTTGATCCATCATTACCACTGTCATGCCTTTATATTGGGGAATATTAAATACTTCGTCGACCACTTGTCTGTCGATGTTGGCTAACACTCTCTTCCCTTCATCAAAAATGATGGACTTACTAACAATATCAAATTGGGATGCACATTCCATTACCAATTTCGAACAAGGCAAGGTAAGAGGGAAAGCCACCATGTGTACATTTCCGCTCATGTAGATCTTCTTTGCCATGGGGGATTGTCCTTCCTTCAATCTGACCTTCAATTGTATCATGTTCACTCTACCGATATTGGTATCACTTATTTGCCTCACTTTCAAGAAGAAGGTGGTCTTAGGCATTATGTCTTCCTTGTCTTTCTTAGTATTTGTTCCCTTAGGGTTCTTGCTTGCACTAAAATCTACCATCCTAAACACTTATTTCTGCCTCTTCTTTCTAAATGATATGGACTACACTTATCGATCTCCAACCTTCTTTCTATCGATGGAATCTAGCTTATTTATGCCTCACTAAGTCCTATCTCTACACTTATCTATCTCCAAACTTCAACCTAAGGGTAGAACTACCACTTATTTCTGCCTCTTTGTTACCTTAGAATGGACTACACTTATATCTCCCAACTTCAATCCTAGGGTGGTCTACCTTATTTATGCCTCTCCAAGTGTCCTATCATGAAATCTACACTTATCTCTCCAAACTTCAACCTATCAATGAAATGATGAACTAGTGGATGATGAATGCAAGAAGAATATAAGGGAAACGAACCAAGCAAGAACAAGGAATAGAATCCACCTTTAACAATCTTCACCTCTAAAAGTGAATAAAATTTTATCTGAAATTTGTGTTTACCAATAACCGGGCCCTCTTCAAATTCAGATCAGATTTTGGGACTTTCAAGCCTCCTTGCAAATAATAATGCCCTAGCAAAAATTAGAATTTTGACTTCCTTGAAATTGTCCACATTTGCCAAAAATCAGACCTTGGATCACAAAGACTCTTCACCAACAAAATTGCCCAACTCTGAAAGTTGAAATCGCAACCTTTGGAAAGAAAATCAGACCTCAACAAAAATTACCCAAGTAAGAAAAAATTCAGATCTGCTCCAAAATTTGACCTAGGGCAGAAATTCGCCCAAGATGGACGAAGAAAAAAATGCTGCCAAGCAAGGAAAATCTGCCCAAAAATCACTCAAAGCTACATGTTGCTCCTTCTAGAAGAAAATCGCTCACCAAGGGAGGAGGAGGAAGAAGGAATGAGGAAATAAGAAGGGGGGGAGCCCCTCTAATACCAAATTTTCTTATCTCCCCAAGTGGGCCGACTTGTCCTGGAGGAGAGCAAAATTAAATTAGCTATTTTATTAATGGCCCAGATTTAAATGTCATACTAAAATTAGTTAGCCTGTACTGAAATTAGCCCCATTTAATTGCCAGTTTTGATCAAAAATTGCAAAATAAAACAAGGAAAACTTGGGAGATGTCAAAATTTTCATTTAAAATCGTTCTAGCAATTAAAATACCATTATAATTGAATTTAGCAAGCCAAAATCAATTTTCAATTCCAATTTACTAACTTCTAATAACATTTAAAAATCCTCTAGGCAATTTTTCAACCAAATTAATGGGATTTTGCAATTTAATTCAATTTTGATTTTGCAACACAATTTCAATTTTTTAACCAAAATAAATCATTTTTTCTGGCAATCAAAGTCGACTTCCAATTTCAATTTCACTATCACAAGATTTCCTTTTTCACCAAAATTCAAGATTTTCCAAAACAATTAAATCTAAAATATTATTTTGAAAATGTCCGAGTTTATACAATTACATCAATTTTTCAAAATCCGTCTAAGTCAAAAAATTTGCAAATTTATCTTGTCGAATATTGTTCTAACCATCAAAAAAAACATTGCTTTTTTAAATTTGTTTAGCCTAAGGATAAAATTATATGCTTCGGAAAATCAAGTTAACGCCAAGTGAAAAAACAATCACATCAAACCCCTCTTGGCCCGAAGGTGTCCAAGGAGTAAAATTTTCAAATCGAAAACCTCTGGACGATTCCGAAAAATTTGCCAAGGGAACCAAAAAAAGGGGGTCCCCAAAATTTTGGGGCGATGATGTGAAAACATCACAATAGACTCCTTCATTACTTCCTAGGACTAGAAGTACGACAAAATTCAAACAACATTATACTTAATCAAGGGAAGTATACATCAAATATTTTGAAGAGATTTGGAATGTGGAATTGCAAGTCTATGTCTTCTCCAATGGAGACTGATCTACATAAACTTAAAAGAGCAACAGCAAAATCACCTTCCATAGATTCTACTCTTTACAAACAGATGATTGGGTCCCTTATGTACTTGGTAAATACAAGACCTGATATTTGCTATGATGTTAATGTCTTAAGTCAATTTATGTGTGAGCCAAAAGAGATTCACCTAGTTGTAGTAAAACATATTATGAGCTACTTACAAGGCACTCTTAATTTTGGGCTCAAATATGAGAAAGTTGATTTAGATTTACATGGATTCACCGACTCAGACTGGGGTGGAAGTGCTAAAGACAAAAAAAGTACTTCAAGATGATGTTTCAGTTTAGGATCAGCAATGATATCTTGGATATGCAAAAAACAGTTTTCAGTAGCTCAAAGCTCCACAGAAGTTGAATGCATTGCAGCAACAAATCAGCAATGGCCGCTCGACAAGCAATTTGGCTAAGGAAGTTACTTGTGGGATTATTTGGGCAAGCCATGAATCCTATAATCATTCATTGTGATAATCAGAGTTCCATCAAGCTTTCGGTGAATCTAATTTTTCATGACAAGTCCAAGCATATCGAAATTCCTTACCATTATGTAAGAGATATGGTAGACAAAAATACTGTAAAATTAGAATGCATTTGCACTGCAGATCAGACAGCAGACATTCTCACTAAACCACTATCTAGAGTGAAGATAAATCACTTCAGGAAAAGACTTCGTATGGTTAAATTGTAATCCATTTGTGTTCTTTAAATTATTAATAAAATAATTTTATTTGTCAGGCTATTGACTGTTATGGGCTCCACCATCTATATTCATTATTTAAGAGGTGACGATCTCTGAGATAATGAATACTTGTATAAAAGACATTATGAGAAATGACGATCACTTAGATAATATATTGAACAGTATAGAATTACTGTTAGATCTAGGTGAGTTCAAGATCAATTTGTGATCAATATGCATTTCTATGTCTATTAATCACAACTTGGATAAAGAAGAATTTAATCTTCAGACTTTATCCTGTTCTCTGGTAGATCTTAATTGAAGATCAAGTTGTGATATAGGATTACCAGTACCTATGAGTCACAGTCTGGATAAATGAAGAATTTAATCATTCTTCAGACTTTATCCTGTGTGTATTCCATTACATGCAATACTAACATCACTAGTATAACTGATAAGTATATCACAAGATGGTTATATGACTCAGTATCATGTGTTCCATGATGCCATTTTCTCAAGAAGATTCAAATAGATATAGAGTATCAATCTATGCTTATTCATCGTAATTGATGATGCTAGATATGTTACCTCTCAATATGATTATCCAATTAAGAGAGAGTGTTAAGTTTATAACTGCAATATAATACTGGTCTGAGAGAGTGCAGAGTGCACAATAATCTTCTCCCTTTACTACTGGTTTAGGCATTATATACTTAGCAGTTCTTGAAATGATAGGCAGCGATTCTTGATAAGACATCAATGTTTAAACACTAACATAACTTAACACTTTTGTTAGTTAACATTTAGTTTGTCTAGATTGGTCGCCGATTTCTAGAAGCATGGTATGGGCCGACCTAGAGAGGGACATGTCCCTTTGAGGGACATGCCCTTTGGTCTTGGTATTAAAGGCGAGGGACACACAATAATTACAAGTCTACTCCCTCAAGCAATAATACCAGTTCGAATTTATTGCGGAGATAAATAACATTTAGATCAAAATTAAAGTTGACAACTCCTCCATACTTCAGAATATTAAGATCATTTTCGGCAACAAAGGATATTACAGAAGTCTGAATTATTTAGTACAGAATTTGCAGAAAATTTACAGTTCCAAAAAAAATTGCAAATTTTTGCTAGGTTTTTCGAGAGCACAATTGAGTTGTCATTTGTTTTTCTAGGTGCCTTGATTTTTGAGCCAAGACCTTGAATTATATCATCGAATTTTAATCTTTCATATGACATAGCGATTAATGTATCTCCTTTGTAAAGAATTTTCCCATTATAACTATTATGAGTTGCTCCTCAATCCAAAATCTGACAATAGATTCCTTATGGGTCTTTGAAATATATAATCGGAATTTAATCTTTCATATGACAGCGATTAATGTATATCCTTCGTAAAAAAATTTCCCATAATAACCATTATGAGTTGCTCCTCGATCCAAAATCTGACAATAGATTCCTTATGGGTCTTTGAGCTCTCTTCTAGGTATCTCTTCATTTTTTTGGGGTCTTCCAACAGTTTGCTTCTAAGTACATGCCTTCACAAATTTTCACATTTTTCACTAAAAAAGCATGCCATGGCATCAATGAAAAATATTCTACTCAAGGGAAATCAGAAATTCAATGGTCGAAATTTAGGCACTTGAAAGCAACGGATGCTATAACCATCTTCAAATATAGCGGCAAAGATTAGATGGTTCTAGGTACTACAACTCGTCCTGCTCAAGCTTTGTCCTGATCAAACTGCCTATGATCAGCATAATAAGGAGAAATTGATGCTTCTCAAATTATCAATAGCTAATGAACAACTCCCTCAAATTCCATCAAGCAAAAAAAACTGACGAGATATGGGAGCATCTAAAGAAACTACATGAGACTTCCGATAAAAGAAAAGCTTTCTTTCTCAAGAACTCTTTGTTTTCTATTGTCATGGATGAGCAGAAATCAATCCAAAAATACTTGAATAGGATTCAAGAAATCCATGACCAATGTTTGCCATTGGAAGCGAGATGGAGGAAGAGGCATCGTGGTTATCACTCTCAAAAGTTTACCCAAGTCCAACAGGCATTTTATTGAGGCTCTCAACATCATTTTTGTTGGTGTTGTCCTCAATTTCACAAATCTTTCCACACTTTTGCTTCATAAAGAAAGCCTTTGTTGTTGAATCCTTTCAGAAGGATAAGGGTAAGTCTCATTCACAACAGTCTTCTCGGCAGAAGTCCGCTGCTTTAGCATTAGAAGGCTCCAAGAAAAAGAACATTCATGAAGTGCAACAACAGCCACAAGTATGGTCATGAGAAGGCTTTGTGTCAAAAACACTTAGCTTCCTTTTCTAAGCAATCTAGTTTGCAGCCCAAAGTGAACAAGTGCAAAGCACATTGAGGAGAAGGAATCTGTCTTTTATGCCTTCATGGCTAAAAGAGGTGCAGATCATGTCAAGTTATCCTGCCTAGTACATTGATTCAAGTGCCTCTCGTCATTTCACCCACTACAGAGACCGGTTCACTGACTACCAGCCTTATTTAGATTCAGTAATTTTTATGGAGGGAACAGTATATTATTGTCAACAAAAGCAACATTCAAATTCAATCTACTAGGAGGAATCCTATTTTCCTCTATGTGTACTATGTTGCACGAATGGAACTAAATCTACTCAGTCAGTCAGTTGTTGCAACACTCTCCACGATCATTGCACCATCACTGATAGCAAGACAATCTATTGTTGCAGTTGGCCTTGAGGATCATGGTCTTTTAGACTTGTTGATTCTGGTGATTCTCAAGACTTAGCTATGGCTACTCAGCGGTCTTTTGTCAATTCACAGTAGTATGGGCACTTAAACGTGCATTATCTCTCTTAGCTTGCTCAGGAAGAGCTTGTCCTCGGATTGCCAGAGATTCAAACTCAAGAGCTTGGAGTTTGTGATACATGCCAAGCTAGGAAGCAACATTGCAAACCTTTCAAAAGTGGCTATTCATGGTGGGCTTCTCAGGTAATTCACATTGTTCATGTCGATATCTACGGCCTTATGGTTACCCCTTCTATTCTTGGGTCCAGGTATTTTCTATTATTTTTTGATGATTTCAGTAGAAAGATGTGATTTTATTTTCTTAAAAGGAAATCAAAAGCGTTTACTATATTTCAAAAGTTTAAACCTCTAGTTGAAAAAGAGTCCAGGAATTTTGTTATTGCTCTTAGGACATATAGTGAGGGGGGAATTTTGTTCTAAAGAATTCTCTAGCTTTTGTGATATTCATGGCATAAAGCACCAAATAACCACACCCTACACACCACAATAGAATAGTGTAGATTGAAGTTGGAACAGAACCATCAACAAGATGGACAGATCCACACTCGACCACAAAAATGTTCTAAAGATCTTTGGGAAAAAGTAGTTCACACTATAGTTTACCTTTTGAACCGGTCACCCATTGTGGCAATCAAAGGCAAAACTCGGGAAGAGGCCTAGTCAGCTTGCAAGCCCACAATCAATCACTTTAAGGTTTTTGGCTCTCTTGCCTATGTTTCAATCCTTGATGCGTCATGCACCAAATTAGAAGCCAATAGTCAAAAACTCATGTTTATTGGATACAATAGTCTTCGCAAAGCCTGCCGCTTGATCGACACTAATACATCTTGTCTCATGTACAATGTTGATGTACTCTTTAATGAGCAGCAAGGACCACTCATGCATGTTTCTCATGTTCCTAATCCAACAAATCAGCCTATTAAGGTTCATGATTTGGGAGTTCAACTTCCATTAGGTCCACCTGTTGGGAGAGCTCACTAGCTCCAATAATACCAGTAATTCCGATACAAACACCTCTAGCTTCTCTTGCAGGATCACCCAACTATACAGATGCTTCACCTCATTTCGATCTAGATTCTTCTAACGAGAAAACTGGTCATAGAGCACCTCCTGATACAAATATCGATCCTTCTCCCCTTTGGCCTAAGTGGTGGGCTAAGACACTTCTTGATCTTCGAGATGATGAGCTCATCGATGAGAGAATTGCTCTGAAAAAGAGCAAACATACAGAGAGAGTCAATTTTTCTCTCATGGCCAACATTCCCAGTATGTTTGAACCTCGGACATACTCCAAGGCTAAAGGAATTCCAGAGTGCGAACAAGCCATAAAATCCAAACACCAAAGCTTGCTAAAGAATCACACTTGGGTACTTTCTGATCTTCCACCAAGAAAGAAACCAATAGGTTGCAATCAGGTCTACAAAATAAATTACAAGTCTGATCGTACTCTGGATAAGTACAAAGGTAGTTTAGTTGCAAAGGGCTTTTCTCAGCGACAAGGTGTTGATTAGAAGGAGACCTTTTCTCCTACAGCAAAGATGAGCACAATCATATTAGTCTTGGCCATGGCAGCATAGTTTGGCTGGAAGGTCTACCATATGGACGTCAAGAGTGTTTACCTATAAGAAGAGGTCTACATGACGTAGCCTCTTGATTTCAAGGTTGTTGGTAAAGAACACCAAGCTCTTAGACTAGTGAAAGCTCTCAATGGTTTGAAGCAGGCCCCTAGGGCATGGTACATGAAAATTGATAAGTACCTCAATAATCAAAGCTTCTAGAGGAGTTCTTTAGACTCAAATTTGTATATCAAGACTACTAACAAGGACATCATCCTTCTGGTCATTTATGGGATGATTTGATCATCACTGGCAATTCGGCATTTTTGATTCAACAAATCAAACAGAGTATACGCCAGTCTTTTGATACGGCTGACATTGGGCTTATGCATTATTGAGTAGGTGTTGAGGTTTGGCAGCAATCTTTCAATATCTTCATTTCTCGGTCCAAATGTACCAAGGCTCTATTAGACAAGTCTCATATGCAGGATTTCAAGCCTGCGTCTACACCCATGCAAAAAGGTCTAAAGTTATCAGCCAAGTTTGATTCTCCTCCAGTTGATGATACTACATACAAGCAACTAGTAGGCAGCCTCATCTACCTCTCCGCTACTAGACCTAATATCAGTTGCATCTCATACTTTATGACAGCTCCAAAGAGTGATCATTGGATGGTAGCAAAGCACGGGCTTCATTATGAAAGGACACTATTGATTATGGACTTCTTTACTCTTGGAGACCTAATCCTAGACTCAATGGGTTCACAGATTCAGATTGGGCAGGTTTTGTTGACGATAACGTCATTTTCTTGATGTGTTCAGTCTAGGTTTCAGTGTTGTCACATGGAACAGAAAAAAAAAGCAGCAAGCAATTTCTCTCTCCTCTTCAGAGGCCGAATTCAGAAGAACAATTAAGGCAAGTTATGAATTTGTTTGTCTTTGTCGAATGCTTGGGGATATGCAGATGTCACCAACAAGCCCCACAACTTTGTTTGTTGATAATGAAGGTGTTATCAAGTTAGCACGAATCCACTCTTCCATGAGAGAACCAAGCATGTGGATTCATTGACACTACATTTGGCAGCTGGTTGAAGAAGAGACAATAGACTTGCAGTATGTTCAGACAGCGGATCAAATTGTAGACATTCTCACCAAGCCACTTGGTCTAGATAAGTTTGTCAAATTCAAAGAATAGTTTGGTGTAGTGGATAAATTAACCATTAAGGGAAGGTATTACGATAATAGATAGTTTCTATATCTATTTAATGGTTATCTATTGTAATCTATTGTAAATATTAGATTCTTTCTAATATTTAGTCAGTTGTTAGTTATCTCTTAGCTAGAATAGAATGTTTCTATAATTGACAATTGTTTCCTAAGGAAAAATCGTTTATTCATTTATATGTATTGATCTTTTGATCTCTATTAATATCAATCAAGTTTTTTACCAATTACTTCCCATAACACTCTAATCCAAATATATTAGTACTTTGTCCACACATACTGAGTACAATTTCTTTGAGCAAGTCCTTTAAGAGACCCCACATGCAGATTAGAAACTATAAACATGAGTCTTGACCAGCATTTCATTGCAAAATGGCATCCAGACTCATCTTCGGACTCTAATGCTCTTGCACAGAAGAAACCAAGGAGGAAATAAATTGTAGACTATTCAAGGTGGACGATGACAATTTGTGCAGCAATGATAAAGATGACTCGGGCTGCAAATTGGCAAGTAGTTGTATCCATGATGGAAGCATCTAAAAGCCTTTTCACCATTGTAATACAACTTTATTGGGACAATGACTTGGGGGGACACTTTCCCTCATTATCTAGTCACAAATGTTAATGAGAAGGCGGTGAAAACAATCATCCCATTTCCATCCATGAATGCTTGTGCTTCAGCTCAATTGTCGGTATCTTTCACCAAGAAACAGCAGATAAAAATTAAATAACAGAGCAAGCTCTCATTCTCTATTGTAATGACCACTTTTTGAGACACAATTTAACAATAAACAATAATAATATAATTTAAATACAAAAGAAACAAAATTGATTTAAATACAAAAAATTAAAAAATTAAATTTAGTTAAGCTAATGGAGGGTCAAAAGGCATGAATTGAAAAGTTCACTCCCTCGAACATGAGATATAAAAAGTGACAAGAGAACTTCATTTGAAAGGGGTCAAGTGGAAGGAAAATTAAAAAAAGGAAGGTGTGAAGCAAGGAAGAATGAATAAAAGAGAAAACAGAAATGAAAAGATTAAAAGGGACTTCCTTCAAAGGACAATTATGAGGGGGGCTGACTCTTTTAATGGCATAAATGATGAGAGGTTGTGACTCATCCGAAGGGTGGCAATAATGGAAGGTTGTAACCTTTGTAAAGGGCAGCCATGATGAAGAGGTTTGACTCTCCCCCACATTAAAAGATATAAAGAAGAGAATGTTTGGTTTGAGGGCATCCTAGGGAGAGCAATTTGGGGAATAATATAATATTCTTACAGGCAACAAAGAAAAGTGATGACTCAGTGAAAGGTGGTGACCCTTTCACCAATAAAAGAGATTCTATTAGAAGCAAAATAGAATCAACTCTAAAACAGTATTATTCAAATTTTAAGACAAGCCTGAACAGAAGAATTCCATTTCATAAAGGAGATTGGTCTAAGAGATCATCTGATATGAGAAATTGGACTTAAAGATATTTATACAACTTATCTTATTCGAGTAAGAATTACATCTCTAACTATATCTTTGCTCATGTTTCGTTGTGGATTTATGAATTTAGGGAAAAGTATAAGGTGATCCTAAAAGGAGACATCACAGTGGTATCAAAGCAACAATCTTACCAGCCTAAGAGACATTACATGTAGTATTTGGAGGGTAAAATAAAAAGCTATCTGAGACCATTTTATTATGTAATTTTAAAAAGAAGAACTCACGAGGCCTTGTGAGCATATTTTAAAAGGTATAATAATCAAATTATTTCAGAAATTCTGAGCAGATTTTGCAGATCTCACGAGTATTAAACACGTTCATAAGCAGATTCTGAAGCAATTTATTGCAGACATTTCCAGATTTATGAGCAGACTTTTTCAAGACTTGTGACCTGATATAAGCAGATTTGTCAGTGGATTGTATCAGACCCTCCTGAGCAGAAATTTTTCATGAATATTAAGCAGATTTTGAAGGTGTTTTGTTGCAGATCTTAAGGGTGAATATGTATAGACCTTGAGTAGACTATAAGCAGATTTAAAAAGTGATTTTTGTTTTAAGCATAATGATAATGAGTTTCAGGACTAATCAAAAAAGGAGATAAACTATTTATCCTTTTATTTCTTTAGATGAGACATATCATTTATTACAGTGAATAAAGAGCATTGGTACAATCTAAAACCCTTGGAACAATCCATGGATTTGATTTATATGGAAAACATCAAGACATAGTTGCACAGTTGTATTAAAGGTCGAGTTGAAAGACAAGATGACAGTCTATAGAACGTGATAGAGAAAAGCCAACCCTATGTTGCATGGATGAAGGTATGACAGTCCAAAACCGGTCATTCAGAACTTTCTAAATCATGAAGAATACACAAGAGGGACAAGGATTTTGAAAATTAACACTACATGGAAGATTAATGAGAAAGGACAGTCCTATGAATGAGATAAGAATCGAATTAGATTACCCCAAAGGATGGATTTAGTCCTGGTTGGATGTTCCTGCCCCTTGTGGGCTAAATGATGGATTGGTTACCCCAAGAGATGGATCTGGTCCTGGTTGGACATTCCCACCTCTTGTGCGCTAATGATGAATTGATTACCCCAAGGGATGGATCTAGCCCTGGTCGGACATTCCTACCTCTTGTGGGCTATGTGATGAATTGATTACACCAAGAGATGGATGTGGTCATGGTTGGATGTTTCTAGCTATTATTGGCTAAATGATGAATTGATTACCCCAAGTGATGGATCTAGTTCTACTTGGATATTGTGCCTCTTATGGAATGGTTACTCCAAGAGCTGCTTCTTGTCCTAGTTGGACAATCCAGCCTCTTGTTGATTGGGTTACTCCAAGAGATGGATCTAGTATGGATAATTGAGAAATGGGTTTGGTCCTGGTTGGATTTGCTTGCCTCTTGTGGATTGGTTCCTCTAAGAAATGGATCTAGTCCTCATTGGATGTTCCTACCTCTTGTGGATTGATCTCCAGGAAATGATCTACACCTGACTAGACGCTCCTACCTCCCATGGATTGGTTACTCCAAGAGATAGATCTAGTCCTCATTGTACATTTCTGAATCTTGTGGGCCAAGTGAACTATGTCTACATGTATTTATGTGTATGCTCTGTGTGTTCATGTGTTTCGCTCTGTGTTTTCATGTGTATTCTTTGTGTCTGGAAAAATTCATGTGCCTATTCCCTATATGCTCCGTATCTTCACGTATGCATGTGTATACTTTGTGTTTTCAAGTGTATGCTACTTGCTTTGCTCTGTATTATTAGTTGATCTCGAAGAAGAGAATAACTAAGAATCAACCAAAAGAAAGGGATTGAGGCATCCTGTCATGAAAACATTAGTTTTTTCAAATTTAATTGGCACCATTATGACATGGCCTTGACTCTTTCCTCTAATAGAAGAGAGAATATTTGTCTTAAGCTTTGCTATGACTATTTCAGAGTTGCACAATGGAAGGTGCATCATGGATGGGATTCCATGATCATTCAATCATTGCTTGAGGACAAGCAAGGATGGGACTGGCAGACTCTGATGTACCCTTTTTAAAATAGGATTTAATAATAAAATTAAACTATTAAAATATAAAAGAGTAAAAATAAAAATTAAATATATAAAACATTAAAAAAATAACTTAAGTAAATTTAATTAAGCTAATGAAGGGTCAAAAGGCATGAATTGAAAAGTTGTGGCCCCCTCAAAATGTGAGATATAAAAACGGGCAAAATAACTACATTAGAAAGGGGGACAGAGCAACGGAAAGAAATAAAAAGGTGTGAAGCAAGGAAATATTATTAGAAATGAAAAATGAATTGAGAAGAAAAGGAAGTGAATCATTCAAAGGAAAATTATTAAGGATTTTAACTCTTTCAAATGGCATAAATGATGAAGCGTTGTGGCTCGTCCAAAGGGTGGCAAATACAGAAGGTTGTGACCTTTATAAAGAGGCATGACTCTCCCCAACATTGGAAGATATAAAGGGGAGAGTGTTTCATTTGAAGAGGACATCCAAGGGAGAGCAATTTGGTGAATAATATATTATTCTCAAAGGAAACAATGAAAAGTGGTGACTCGATGAAAGACAGTGACCCTTTCACCAATAAAGTATAAATGAGATTTCATTCCAAGCAAAAAAGGAGTAACAATAAAAATGTGTTATTCAAATTTTCAGAGTAGACTAAGCAGAACATTTGATAAAGGAGATCAATCTTAGATATCAACCTGATATGAGAAATCAAACATCAGATATTTATACAACTTCATATCATCTAATTTGAGTAAGAATTACTTCGATAGCTACATTTTTGCTCCTATTTCATTGTAGATTTGTGAATTTATGGCAAAGTATAACGTGATCCCGAAAGAGAATGTTATATCTACCAAGATGGCCTAGAGATGACGTCCTTGGGTGCTTTGAGAGCTTTATTAGTCAATATGGGGATCTCCATTCTTCTCAACAAATAGAAAGGATCTACTAATTTTTTGAAGATATAGTTGCACCAAGCTCTATAATTTATTCTTGATTAAACAAAGGAAGTTGCCCACCAACAGTACTTACCAATCAAATATATGTGTGTTAGTGCCTTAAAAGATTTTTTTATAATACTATTATATAAAGCAAAATGGCATATACCACCAATATGCAACCTTCCAAAGTAATCAATAAATGTCTATGAATAATAAGGAATTTATTTGCTTTCATCCACTATTATAAATTGGCTGTAATATTTTTTGTATGGGATAGGATAGAATCATTCCCAATTCTTCTTTTTTTTAAAATTTGTATCATATTCCAAACCTATTACCTTAGAAATTCAATTTTGTAGGTCCAACTTTGATGCTATCTTGGTTGAGAAACAAACAATAAGTGGCAATTACTGCTTTACCAAAAGAGCTTCACCATTGTATACACTTCAAGAAACAACCTTGATGGTTGGTTTATAGGGGATGTTGTAATGTCCCTTTTTTCTAGCCCAATCCAACAACTTTGGAAACTCAAACTAACTTGGAGAGTTCCTACTTTTTGAAAAGAGAATTTCCATTTGGACAATAAACTTAGGGGATCAAGATGGTGTCATTAACCCTAATTGATGTATGTACAATACAAATATATTCTTATATACACGTACTCTATTTAAATATTGTTGTAATAATAAATTCATAAATTCCTTATTTAATGTTTAGTCAATAATTAATTCACTAACTCCATATTTTGATTATATCATACTAATTAATATTGTTAATTAATATATATAGTTTTTAACCATTAATATTAAGTTATTGTTTAGTAGTAATATTAATCAATATAATATTAAGCATTAATATTAATCTATAAATTGTATTATTATCAATAAAAGTTATCAAACCATAATAATAATCATTTTAATATTAATAATTATTTTAATGATTACATATTATTAAATATCTAAATAGTAAATATTTTAATATCAATAATTATCTTATTGTTTATGCGTTATAAATAAACATCTATTTAATAAAAACGGTTTTAATAAATAAAAAATTATAATTAATGAATAGGAACTTTTAAAAGTTATGTCCCTCTCACATAAGGGAAGAAAACATCAATATTGAAGAATGAAAAGTGAGTCTCAAAATATATAGGATGTTGGATGTGAATAAATAAAAGGAAAGAGAATGAAACTGAAGGTAAACATTTTGAATATGGAAAATGTGACATACATCTTATATGATTCTAATAATAACATTCCAGATGAAATTGTTGAGTGACATGGATTGTTTCCTACAAATGTACTTACATTGCCAAATGTTATTGATGTGTTCCAAATGCTGATTTGGATCTCATATATATATATATATATATATATATATATATATATATATATATATATATATATATATATATATATATATATATATATAACATTTGGCAATATTAGTACATTTGTAGGAAATAATTCATGTCACTCAACAATTTCATCTAGAATGTTATTATTAGAATCATATAAGATGTATGTCACATTTTCCATATTCAAAATGTTTACCTTCAGTTTCATTCTCTTTCTATATATATATATATATATATATATATATATATATATATATATATGAATATGTTTATTTAGGAAATAATGATTTACCAATAACAATAATGTATATCGAATCAATCCAACTGAAGCTACAACTTTAACACTAACTCTTAGCTAGGGAGGATTTGTAGAACACATTATGTTCTCAAGTATATGAAGAGATATCATCTCAGTATGATATTCAATTCAATATAACGCTAAATTTCTCAACACTCCCTCTTTAGCAAAAGAAGAATTGAAGCAACTATAATACAAGATTTGAACACCACTTTAAGTGTGGTCTACGACAGATTTAAGTTATGGTATCCAACAAGATCTGGCCCGAAGAACCATAACAATTGATTTTCATGGTGTTCGGCAAAATCTGGCCAAAGAACCATGATGAGTTGATTATCAAGGTGTCTGGCAAAATCCAGCCCAAAGAACCATGATAAGTTGGTTATCAAGGTGGCCGACAAAATCCAACCTAAGGAACCATGATAACACTTGTTCCAACACATTTTAGTGTTAGGAGATAGCTCAACTATTGATAAATTCGTCACCTTACAATAGTGACCTCACACATATGAAAGATTATCACCTTTCATAACACACAATTGCAAAAAAAATTACATTCTGTGAGAACTCAATGAAGTTTGTTATGATACATTTGTTATCATGACTTTCAGCACTTTGGGACAACAACTTAATGAAGTCTGTCATGATAACAGGTCTACCATTTATAAGATTGTCATCTTATAATGATTACCTTCTATTTATATATGTTAATGAAAGATTTTCATCTTACAATGATTACCTTTTGTTTATATATGTCAATGAAAGATTATCACCTTTATTACATATCATATGCGAAATAGTAACAACCATGAACCAAGTGAGAGGGTGGTACAAAAGCTTTCACCTCAATTCTCCCTCACAGAAAAAAATGCATTACAAGGAATTTCACTTAGATTTTCTCCTCATAGAGAAGATATCATTTACAAAGGATTGCACCTCAAAACTCTCCCTCTGAATAATGATCCTGGGAAGTCAGGTCCAGTAGTTACTCCCTTAGAGACTCTCTTTCCCCCAAGAATTCGTGTCAAAATCACTCTAAATCTGATATCAAACTTCTTCATGATGCACTCAAGAGTAGGCCCATCAAAATCATGTAATCATACACATGTATTTCTAAACTCCTCTGAGTATCAATCTTCTAAGATCCTCTGTTGCCTTTGAAGATACTCTCTCTTAATGTAGAAAGACCTCATAATCTCATTCATCAAAGATGTTTGCTTCAAGAGCCTCACTTTATCCATCCTAATCATCAGGGTCTTTGGAGTTGCTATAATTAGATTGAGTCTGTACAACATTTGGTAACATGTGTAAAGTACCAACCTTCTTTTCCTGTAAGAACATCGTCAAACATAAAGGAAAAGATCAAGGCAAAGAACCCTTATAGTATGTATAGAACTGCAAATAAGAGAGAGACTACAATAAGTAGATAAATGTAAAAAATAAGAATACTTCTCTACACATGAAGATTCAGAAATTGTCTTCTTAGATTATTTGAGAATGGAACATCTCCCCTCTAAAGAAGGTTCAAGTGGGAATACAACATTGACTATTATTCCCCCCACAATGTAAAATTCCCACTCATTCTTATATTGTTGAACAATTTTGCATCAAATCAAATAATGATTCAGATTTGAAACTCTGAAGATGCCCCTTCCCTGACATCTCCCCATTTTAAAGATGGTTCAAGTGAAATATTTTATTATTCTTCCCCCTACAATGTATAATTTCCACTTATTTTATTTTATAAAGTTGGAAACTATCTACCAATTTGCTTTAGGGGTAAGCTTGTAATCTATTTGTGATCTCAATGTATATGCACCCTATTGACAAAACATTGATCAACTGAATTGAAAATTTCCTATCTCAGCTACCACTGTGATGACCCCTCTCCTTAGTAAGTTTTCTCCCAAAAGGTGGGCCCACAATGCCTAGCACCTTTTGTATTGAATGAAATAAAAAAATTGCTCTTGATTTGTTTAAGGTGGTAGAAAAATGTAACACTTATAAGGATAAGAAATATGTATCTGCATATGAAGGTCCATAGACATCAAATCAAAAATTGTTTCAATGGGAATAAAACATTGGGTTAAGGTAGTTGTTCACCGCCACCGCCACCCCCCCCCGCAATGTAAAATTCCCAATAATTTCATTTCATAGAGTTGAACCATTTCTTCCGATTTACTTTGCAAGTGGGCCTATCATTTTTCTGCAATCTTGGTGTATATTTGCATGGACATGATCATTTCTATCCTCATATTACCATCATTTGGTGACTGAAGAATTAGTTATCACAATTCAGAGAGAAAAGAGGTCACCAATACCACTGAATTTCATGGGCTTAGAAGAACTCGTGATATTAACTTAAGGATATATCATGTTGAAGTCATGTGTTAGCTACGTAGTGGTAGAAGCATGGCCAACCATCCTTAAGTACTTTGCTTTCACATTCTCACTTTACTGATATTTATTCATCATTGGGGACATAACTTGATAACTAACAGGGAACTAATGTCTCATAACTTGTTAACAGAGCCAATGTTTATGGTCCCAATCTTCTTTGATTTTTCCCTTCAAATAGATTTTAGCATGACTTTCGTTATAACTGGTTTCACTTGTATCACTCATAGTGAACAGTGAGAGAAATATGGGTCTTCAATCCATGGTCATAACTTCTAACCAATATTTTCTTCATCTTTCCTCATTTAAGTTCAAGAAGGTTTGGTATTTAGAATGCTCCACACAACTTTGAAAATCCTGTAAATGAATCCAACCACTAACATGTGGAGGATCTTGAACACTCCAGAAATCATCTAAACTTAAACCTCTTTAACTTCCTCCATCCTAAGAGGTTGGGAAACTTTTCTAAACATATTAGTTTAAAGAAATAAACTTTCTCAAAAAAAAAAAAAAAATCCCAATACGTGAGATCCAATGGGTCCTCTTAATCTCAAAGTTGTCTGAAATGTCAGTCACCCTCAAAATCTCAATCTCCCTCTTTTCCTGCAAGAACATTCTCAAAGGAAAAAATCAAGACATATAACTCGTGAAGAAATAAGAATAATAATTATGCATAATAAGATCATTTTAATATTATATATATATACAAACTTCTATATATATTTTAATCAATATTTTAAACATATTATTTTGTTATTAATGCCACATAATCTCAAATGACCAAAATATTTAAATACCTACTAAACAAATATCTTTATTAATAAAGAATTTCTCATACCTACCTTACAGAGGGCCTACAATACCCTTTTGATAGTAGATAAATAGGACCAATTTGAAAATAATGACCAGTGACCTTCACCTTTGTTATGGGGTCCACAATCTTGTCATTAATAGGTCACCACCCATCCTTAATGGAGCAAGGATGTAATGAATTTGTCCCAATCACGTACGTTACTTGACTCAGGCCCACCAATGTCCTCAGATTTACCAAATTATTCGATGCTCTTTATCAATGATTGTCGAATCAAATACTATGTGGCACATGAGACCGTGGTATTGAATTGTCTTAACTGATATAACTGTCACTGATGCAATTAACCTTTGTATAATATTCCTTTCTCTCGTTAGATATTGCTTGTTGTCTGTCTTATGTGGCATAAAGGAATTCAATTTATTGTTTTGTATTTCCTGTGTTGGGCTTCAATATTGCCGAGACTGGTCTATTAATAACTATATTTAAAATTGAGGGGGGTCAGAATACTAATATGGCATCCACCCCTGTTAAATTTTTCTTTTCGATGATGTTTTAGGGCTTTCCTTTCAAGCTTTTAAGCTCCAATTGTCCACATCATTCCCCATCATGTCCAATAATCTGGACATGAATAAAGAACATAATTTGATGCATTCGTGGACTTCTCTCATTGTTCAATGTGTGTATATATATATATATGTTTTTTTTTTTTTTTAATTTTATTTTTATTTTTTCTTGTTTTTTACTTGCCTTTAATTGACAATCATTCTTTTTTTTTAATCTTTCCGATCAATGAATATTTTGATTCAAACGAACATGATATGACTAGCAATTTGTTTTCAAGTCACAAGCACATTGTACTAAAATATTATTAGCAATTCTTTTATCAAATGCATCACTGATGATCTTCGCACTCTATCAATGCTTCCATATAGTTTTGACTGGGTAAACACTTGTCATGAATAAGCTGACACAAATATATCTACCGTCTTAATTTGTTTCACTACTGGGAATATGCACTCTTAGTATCGTTAGACATTCCAAGGTTTTTCACACTTATTCCAATATCAAACTTTCAAATCATTATTCTTAACAGTCTTGCACTGTTGTAACATCAAGCTCACATGATGCATTCCCTATCTAACAAAAAACTCTATGCATATCTATTGCCCAATTTTTTCAATGAAATATAGAAGGTTTTATATAAATGTTTGTGAATCAATTCTTCCTTCCTAGTTCGACGAGGTAATATATTTATTTATTTATCCACCGATGATATAGGCTTTACCCTTTGTATCTGTTTACTTGTATAACTTATATTCTTTACATTTACAACCTGTTGGGATACCATGTTAAGTAATATAGATCATTTTTTTGCCAATGTACTAACATTGCCAAATGTTATTGATGTGTTCTAAATGCTGGTTTGGATCTCATATAATTATGAGAGGAGACATGTCTCTAAGATTTAATCATCATTTAATTAATATATTTATTAATAATAATTTGTATAATATGTATATATTATATATGAATATGTCTATTATATATGAATATATATATAATGTATATATGTATTATATATAATATAATATGTACTATAATATATATAATAATATGTATTATTATTACATGAATATCTATATACAGAAAATGATAATTTACCAATAACAATAATGTATATCGAATCAATCCAACTGAAGCTACAACTTTAACAGAAATGATTCACAATTTTTTATCAATCTCCCACCATTTTATTATTATATTTTAGCATGTAAATATAATATTTAAAATGGTAAAGAAATGAAAAGACATAGTAGAAAAATAAGGAAACAATATAGGAGAAAAGCAAGGAAAAAATATAGGCGAGAAAGAAGTGCATAGGCATTTCTAAGAAATAAGAAGGCATATAATATATATAGAAGGAAAGTTGAGAATTAATTATATTTAGAACTCTTTATAGGAAGAGATAAAGATAAATAGGATTAATATATATATATATATATATATTTGTACAAACAATATGTATAGCCTTGGGGATGGGTAGATAAATGTATGTAAGGACAATGGCCAATTTTGCATATGTTAATACAAAATCTTAATGTTACCTATCAATATATATATATTTGTAACATTTGTGAATAATTATACATAGCAAGAATGACATGTCTAAAACATTTCAAAGAATAAAGATTATTATTTGTTTATATATATTTATACATATATATAAGATAATTATATTATATTTTATATGTAGTATTGTGATGTGCAGCCTAATCAGACTCAGAGGTAACTTTTTCCCCATTTTATTTGGCACAATTTCCTCCTAGATTTTACTACCGGGTTTGGGGGCAGTGCCTCCATGCTCTGTTTGGTGGGCATACCTCAAGGATTGGGTGAACCACATTAAATCTTTGTGTCTTGTGTTCTCTTCTGTACAATGTATTATTTTTTGATATTGGTTATATTTGCATATAATTTTTATTTCTATCTCATTAATCCTAACATGTACGTATGTACATATTTGTAATATTGCAGATATTAATATATTTTTAATCTAACCATTAATATCTTGTTGTAGCCCCTGAGTTGATAGTTGGTGTTGTGTAGGGAGAAGGGGGGTAAATCCAGAGAGTGTATTGCTGTCAAGTGCCCTACGACCACTAAATCCACACTCTCCTTAGGGTTGAGTTTAGCAGAAAGTAAGGAGTCGGGGCTTAAGTATATTAATTATCAAATGAATTATAAACTATTCATTATTTGCCTTGGATGCTTCATAATGTATGTAATCATTGGAAATTGATAACCCCGTAGTCAGAGGCATGACAACTATGTGTGGTAGTAATATATTTAATCACTCATTAATACGACTAAGCAAGTAGGGAGTTTCTGAAATAGGAGAAAATGAGACTAAATGAAAACATTTTGAATATAGAAAACAAGACATGGATCTTATTTTGATCTTAATAATAATATTCCAGAAGAAATGATTCACAATTCTTATCAATATCTCCCACCTTTTTATTATTATATTTTAGTATATGTAGACATAATATTTAAAAGGGTAAAAATTATATGAAAAAACATAGGAAAAAATTAAAAAACAACGAAAGGAAAAAACAAGGAAAAACTATAGAGAGAATGGAGTACATAGGCATTTCTAATAAACAAAAAAGTATATAATATATATAGAAGGAAAGTTGAGAATAAATTATATTTGATACTATTTATAGGGAGAGGTGAAAATAAATAACGGGTAAGCCACAATGCCTAATCTGCAAATAATGAGTAGTATAGGCTCTAAATCAAATATGTATAAAAACGAAAATACTATAACTATCAGACCATTCCAATCATACTAGTCTTAACTAATAAACTAAAACGCGTAGCCCTTGCAACAATAAGTTGTGCCCAACACCCTAACAAAATAATTAAGATATAGTTTAGTGAATATCAAGATATGACGAGGCCCCACTTGTGAATAAAATATCATATCAATCTAACATTTGTAGGTAATGGAAGGCCACTCCTAGACTTAAGTCATTATTATTTGGCAATCCTGATGCGAATTGATTACATTAAAATCCCCCGCTACCAACTTTCTAGATTCTTCGAGATCTTTCTGCTTCTTTTTTAGGCTTTTAATCATGATATTTAGTGCATCGGTTCTTCGAAAGCGATTTCAAAACAGAAATCTGTTATTTGAACAAAAGTAGATAGCATTTTGATGTTTGGACATGTAAGAAAAGCCAAAAGGTTTTTCATAATGTCACCAAGTCCAAGGTGGTCAACTATTAATGTAAGCACTAAATCAGGATTGACTAAGTCCAAGGCTACGTTGACTGTTTTCTTTGCCCATTCTTTTCCCCTTAATGCTGGCACTTGAACGAGATGTTAAATGTAAAATGAAATTTTAATATTAATAAAAATTTCAAAGCCATGGCCTATTACTAAGCAAAAACTAGCTTATATATATTATATATATATAAAATAAGCCGAGAGATATCCTTCTCCATGCACCTATTTTCATAATCACATAATTTTCATCATCGCATATTTATGTGAGTCGAAGAGGCGTGAGGAAATGATTCGACACTCTTGATCTGCCTCATTTTTACTTCCATTTTCTCTTTGCAATTTATTATAATTATATTTAGTCTACTTCTATTTTGTTTTTCTGACATGTAAATGAAACGTCAAATATTTTCCAAAATGAAAAATGTTTACATTGAACATTGCTGCCACTGTAGAAAGCCTCTCGGCTTAAAATTTTTTTCCAAAATGAAAAATGTTTACATTGAACATTGCTGCCACTGTAGAAAGCCTCTCGGCTTAAAGATACTAATCTATAATCTATATTACTTATCAAAAAATAATATCAATCCATAATAATTATTTATTTATTTTTTATCGGTAAACGGCCAAAATCTAGATTAATTATTATTAATTGTTGAACTTAATTATTATCATATGTTAAGTGAAGGTAGATTCAAATCCAAGACCTCCCACATGAAAGGCTTGCAAGTTACCGTTGCATTGTAGACTTTTGCCTAATTTAATTTAAATATTTATCTTAATGATTACATGTTATTAATAAATATCTTCATATAAATAATTTAATATTAATAATTATCTTATTGTTTGTGTGTTATGAATAAATATCTAAATAATAAATATGTTTTTGATAAATATCTTTTCTAATTAATGAATAGCCACTTTTGAAAGTCATGTCCCTCTTATATAAGGGAAGAGAAGCTATATATTAAAGAAAAAAAATGAGTCTTGAAATATATAGGATGTTGGATGTGAATAAATAAAAGGAAAAAGAATGAAATTAAAAGAAAACATTTTGAATATGAAAAATGGGACATAGATCTTAATTTATCTTTTTAATAATATTCAAGATCAAATGATTCACAATTCTTATCAATGTCTTCCACCTTTTATTATTATATTTTAGTATCTAAATATAATATTTAAAATATTTTTAAAAATATAAAATACATATAAGGAAAAAAAGGAAATAATATAGAAGAAAAACAAGGAAGAAATATAGGAGAAAGAAGGAAGTACATAGGAAATTCTAAGAAACAAGAAAGTGTAAAATATTTATATATACATAGAAGGATATTTGATACTCTTTATATGAAGAGGTAAAAATAAATAGGATTAATATATATCTTTGTAACATTTTGAATAATCAAACATTGCAAGAATGATGTGTTTAAAACATCTTGAAAATTAAGGATTATTCTATAGTTATATATATTTATACATATATATAGGATACTTATATTATATAAGTGCATATATACATATTTGTAATACCAAATATATTAATATATTTTAATCTAACCCTTATTCTCTTGCTATAGCTAGAGTTGATAGTCAATATTGTGCAGGGAGAGACAAAGTAAATCTAGAGTATGTACTGGTGTCCAGCATCCTACAACAAGTAAATCCACACTCTCCCTAGGGTTGAGTTTAGGATAGAAGTAAGGAGTCGGGGCTTGAGTATATTAATTGTCAAAACTATTCATTAATTGCCTTGAATGCTTAATGTTGTATATTAATCACTAGAATTGATAACCTCATAGTTAGAGGTACAACAACCATGTGTGATTGTAATATATACTAAATCAATTGTTTAATCATTCAGTAATACAACTACGTCGACACAAAGTTTGTGAAAGGGGAGAGTAATGCAATCACGGTGAGAAGATTCCCAAAATGGAATTTGTTCATGAGGGAGTCTCTTAGAGATTGTTTCTACCTGAGCACAATAATTCTACCATCTGCATTAGGATTAGTGATTAGGAGAGGATTAAGGAACTGAGGTTTAAGTGTGTATTGTTCCTAAATATGATCTAAATGCATAATTATATATAATAATTATTGTCGATTGGTATGTTCCTACTATGAAACATTACAAGTCACCATCCCCAAGTATAATCCAAACCCTAATTAAAAGTTTAAGAACAAGTCAAGAATAGTCCCAAAATGTAAACTATAAGAATAAAAGATACTTTATGAGAAAGTTTACAAAGTTCTAAAATGGTTGAAAAATAAAGTTTAGAAAATCCTAAAATGGTTTTAAAATATAAAATCTAGAAAAATCTAAAAAAAGGTTATAAACAAAGGTTGTGGGAAGACATATCCTTGTTATTGGTATTTGCATTTTCATGAAACCCAGTTGCAGAGATTGAGCAAGTTTGCTCACCAACAGTCCAAGGATAAAAACCCTGAGGTAAACGTTTGTTTTAGGGAAGAACTTAGTGTAACACGGGGACGCGTCCCCCCCCCCAAAACTGGGCTGTCTCGGAGACAAGGATGTCCCCGGGACGAGGGGACTACATTTCGAGCGGCACCACTTAGAGCGCCACCTCCGCTGGAGACGGTGAGACATCTCTGAGACGGGGAGACGACTCCAAAACGGCGAGATGTCTCCTGTGTGTGGGTGCGGGGGGACATGACGAAGTCTCCTTTATTGCAGGGGGATGCGACAAAGTTTCCTTTATTGCGAGGGGACGCGACGAAGTCTCCTTTTCTGCTAGTGCGGGGAGACTTGTAGTTTTTGTTTGCATTATAATATTATATACTTATTTTGATATCATGATTCATGGCACATAATACTTATTGTAATCATCTTTATGTCATGACTCATGAGTCACGACTCATATGATCATTGATTACTTTTAGATGGTAGAATCTAGGTACTCATACTATTGATTTGAAGACTGATATATAGACTAATATTTGTTGATGTTCAATGTCAATGTTCATTGTTTGTTTGTTATTTGATCATGAATCATTATGTTCTAGCTCAAAACTTCAATGCAATGTTCAATTTTTATTTTTTATTTTTTAAGTTTTCTGTTTTTCACATCTTTATATGATTAAAGTTATATTGTATAATTGTAGTATATATTTTCATAACTAGCATTTTAAGTACCATATGTATAGTATATACACCACTACTCCCCCCACCACCACCCCGTCCCCCGTCCCGCCGTCCCCCAGTCTCCCAGGGCAGTGTAACTATGGAAGAACTTCTCCTAGCCAACACAAAGGTGGATTTGCACTGAATTCACAACGAAGCTAAGGGCCCGTTTGGTTGCTGGACAACCGGAATAGGAATAGGAAATTAGAATATGATTTGTATTCTTTGTTTGGTGCGTGTTATGGGAATAGGGAATAGGAATACATATTCTCATTTTAGTCCCAAAATGAGCTTTTGTCCATTCCAAAAGATACCTGTAATTGGAATTGCTATTCTTGCATTCATTTTAACTTTCTCAAATTTGATTAAATTTTCAAATCCACTTTGACCTGGGGTGAGCGCTGGAACTTTGTTTTCAATATTTTCAAATATTTCAGCAATTTTTCAATGGCGCCGATTGCATCTTCAGAAATATTTTCAAATGGCGTCAACTGCAAGTTAACCCTATTCCAATTTAAGCTTGCATAACCAAACAAGGGATAAACAAGATTGGATTGCATTTTTCCATTCCTATTCTTCATTCTCCATTCTCATTCAAATTTTCTATTCTAATTCTCAATTCCTACGCTTGCAACCAAACGGGCCCGAAGGGTTCGTTTGGTTTGTGAAATTTAAAAAATCGGGATTTCTACAAACCTTGGTTTAGCCAAATCAAGCTTTTGCAAATCTTCATTCTAATTTTTGGGAATCTACTTGAACCGTTTGTTTCACTCAGAAGATGCGTGTGAAGACACATTTTTATGCATAAGCTTGGAGTTGAAGGCAAATTTCAAAAAGTAGTCCAATCTATTGTTTTTACACTCCTTAAAAAACATAACCAAGTTTTGATTTTCAATTCCTACTTGCTAGTAGGAAGTTGGAAAACCTGGTTTTGAGGCAAAATTGGAAGTCTGGTATGCTAATTAGCCAATTTTGAAACAAAGGCAAAAATTTTCAAATCCAGATTTTGAAAAAGCCAATTCCTGTCATCTTCCAGGAACCGAACGGACCCTTAATGTTTCTGTCATTTGATTATGTCATATTTGGTTATAAGATTTGAGGAGAGTTGTGTCAAATATCTACATAGCATTCTAGAAAGCTACAAAAAAAGAAATTTATTATGGATTTGGTGGACGAGTAATAAATTTGTTAAGGAAAGATTAATTTTTATTGTGCTGGCCATTCTATAGTGAAGTCCTATGTACCAATGTTGACCGAAGCCTGAATGAGGATGTCATAAATGATGAGCTGTTGCGTTGAATATTATTTTTTGATAATTTGGTGTACAAGATAGCCAATTGCAAGTTACATAGAGATGGTGTTAGAGTTTAAGATGTTCAAACTTTAAAAGATATTTAAAAGCATGGAGTCGAAAGGAGTCACTTAGCTTGTGAGGTGTTTGTTGGCTTATAGTCATTGATATCAAAACTGTATCATATTCATAATTAATCTGTATCGGATTTCTTCATTTTCAGAATGCGTGATTGTTTCAGACTAATTATATCATATATGAATTGGACACAGGTAATTGTATAAGGACGACACTTACAGGTTACTCATGCCAGTTCATAACATGACTGTTTATCTTCTGCAGCCAAGTATGCTAGTAATCACGGTGAGTGTATCTTGTTGAGCATGCAGAGACTTTTGATCACTGAATATGCATGCGGTTTTGCTTCTATATGCGAGAATCTTCAGGAGTGGTTTAATTTATTTATCTTCCTGCTGACAGTCCGACACATGCTTGGTATATACAAACAAGAGGAAAAGCATTTGGATCAAACTCGTTTTAACTGACGTGGATTATAGAGACAAAATAGTGCCCCAAACAAAAAGGACTTGTTGTATTAATCTTGTTCGGTCAGTACGCTAACCATTTTGCATTTATACGGAAGAAATATTGACTGCGTGTTTAATATGGACAAATCATGCAGACAACTGGACAGGTATCTACAGGCAACCCGATAAATATATCATGAATATGAGAGAGTTTGAGAGAGATGGATAATAAAGACAAACATAAAGCCACGTATTCTATCTGCGCGCTTACAGTAATTTTATAATACGTGGCATTATCTGTATGCGGTCTGTGCTTATTTGTTTATAAGTTATAACTAAACGACAAAAACAAGTGTCTTCGACACTACAGAGGTAAAATAATATTTTCTTTAATATTGGGTATACACCCAGGCAGGTCTTAATAAGAGACAAACATTGGTACACGTTAGAGATAACTCAGCAAAAGATACAAGGAAATTTACATAGAGATTTGGTGTTTGTATAAAACGAGCTTATGAAACAGCGTGTTTAACTGTCGTGACTTCTGAATGGACTACCGAAATTCTTAAAAACAATTATTGAAATTAATATGCGCAGTTTTGGAAACTGTTCGTAACTGAAGTAAAATTGTGCCTATATATATGTATTAAAATTATCAGAAGTGATATGAACAGAAAGACAATAAAACTGTGCCAAAGTTTAGACTGAAGATGGTAACTTGAGAGAATAAAAAAGAGGATTCGGGGCTTGATAAGGAAGAAGATATTGAAAACATTAACAGAAGAGCATACAGGTATCGAATGTTATTCTGTCAAAATTCGAAAAGGTACATTATTCACAGAATGTTAGAAACTTTGAACTTATGGTATCGTCTACATGTTTGAATACTAATTCAAATTACAGAGGTGACAACATTATTAGCAGTTTGAAAACCATTTAAAAATGCCAGCATATAGATTCCAGTAAGACTGGAAAGTTAAAATCTAAAATAACACTCAAAATTGATTTCAAAATGATCAGACATTGAGAACCTGGTGCTAGTTTAAGATTACAAAATTACAATTAAAGTGCAGAAGTTTGTCAAGAAAGTCAGAATAATTAATCTGTATTCCTGTCTGAAATCTCATTTTGAATTCATCTTGAAATTATCTATAGTATTGAACAGAGTTGCACAGTAGCATCTGTATTATACTCCATTGTCTGTCAAAAGAAAGTAGTTTAAAATTGTGGAGTTGTTGAACATTATTGTATCTCATGCTGCTCAAAGAAGATGTGAAGAATTCTTAAGGGGAATCAAATATCTGAGATATGAATTAAAATTTAACTTGTTTTCTAATTGGTTGTTGACTTGATGCTCATACTGAAGGAGTAGGTACTCTGGTGGGAAGAGTTGGAGTTGTAGCTCTAAAGATAGGTGTTGAAACTCCGAAGGGGTTGAGGCCCTTAAACATTGTAACTGGAAGATTGATCAGGCTGGATTAGGACAGTAGATCCTAGCAGCCTTTGTGTTGGTGGTTTTTCCCAAGTTGGATTAACACGTTACACCTTGTGCGCTGTTTCTTGTGGATTGTTGTTTCTTTACTATTGTTGCTGATGTGATGTTGCAATGAAATGTTTTAAGTTTAAACAATAGATATATCAGCAAAACTAAATAGGAAATGTTTTAAGTTTAAACAATAGATATATCAGCAAAACTAAATAGGTAAAAAGAAATTAAGTACAATCCTAATTCACCCACCCTCCACCCCCCGCTCTATTAGGATTGTTATAGTGTTTAACAGTGTTGTCAAGACCGCAATTCCAACAGCAGTCCTTACAGTAAGCAATATGGTAGTCATGTCACATCGATAGAGGACATGTGCTGGTGGAAAGGAAGCTGCAGGTTTTTGGCTGTCAATATTATGCAAAGTATTCACCATGTAATCAACTATAAAGCAGTTTGCAAGTTATAAAGGCACATTAATCAAGGTTTAGACATCTTTGTATGCGTATATCAAACCCATAATACCTTCAGATAGCCAGTGAGACCAAGGCAATTCACTTCAACTATGTAGGGCGCAAAAAGGGACTGATTTATCAAATTTCTAATGTATAGAGAGTCTTAGAGATTTGAAGGTTAACAATATTTACCTTTTGCCTGTGCGTTTGCAATGTGCGTAATAAACTTTTACCAGCGATTAAATTCTTATATCTCATTTTTTGTGAAAATGTCAATGACTACCTCCATGTATGGCAACTACTTGTAATTATTATTAAAGTTTACTGATTTCCAAATTGTTTGACAGAATGTCTTTGAATTTGAGCTAAGTAAATACAGGTTTGTGAAAAAATTTGGTAGGGATTATTACAGGCAAACTGATAATCGAACTCAGGAACAAGGGAACTCATTTGTCTTTGTTAATTTTGCTGTTTCATTGTCGCCATGCCTGGGAGCATTAACTAGTAGATGTTGAAAATATAACCCAAAATGGCGACATCATGATTAACTAGTAGATGTTGTAAATATAACCCAATGTGAACAGATAAATTTCTCGACTTGGAAAGGCAAGCAACCTAAAAAATGTCACCATAAAACTTATTTGCAAAAGAGGCAATATTACCTGATATCATGGATAATTAATTTGGTTGATAAATGTCAATGTAAGAATTGTTTGCCACAAATTTGAATACAAGTAAATTTCAAACCTTTGTACTGCCTGTGGAATTGATATACAAGTAAGCTGGTTCCTCAGACTCCTCTTCCTCCAGATATACCAATTCTCCTACAATTAATTCAAAGACACTCCAATACAGTGGCCACCCCAAATAGATTATTCTTTTACTCAAAAGATAGGAAGGTAGATCTGGAGGTGGATTTTTCCCATCTTCTTTTTCAAAAGGCATAATCTGAAATAATAACCAATAAGAATGAAGCACTATAAAGTTAGTGACATATTGCATGAAAACAAAAGTAATAGCAACAGACTATGGCCAACAAAAACATCTTTAGTTGTGCAAATATTTTGCCAAAGTGAATTATGTAAGACACATTTAGCAATACCATCATCTAGCTATTACAGTTCAAATTAATCACTTTAAGAAAATAATAATAGTCAGATCATTTATAAAAATTTAGTCGGAAATGTATTAGGCTAGATTACAAAAACCGTAACCAGGTATAAAAGCCCTAAAGGGTCATTAGAGTCAGTTTCTGGAAGAAAAGAAGAATGATTAAAAGTTAAATCAGACGAACTAACTAAAATATTCCAGGAAGGAATGCCCCTCCAGGAAGCATGGAGCTCAAGAAGAAAAATGTAAGAATTACGACAAGAGTGGTTAAGATGAAAGCAGGAAACTGTGCAAGACATCAATGATATCATGTATGTAGCAGTGCACAAACCAATTGAAAAAAATCATTGCCATCATCTACCACCAAAAAAGGTAATGTAGGATTTAACACTGCTGACTGGGTAATGTTCAAGGCTGTCAAGACCATGCCGAAAATTCCTCGGAGAAAATCAAGTACTCCATCTACAATCTCCCTTAACATCCATTGCTACTCAACTTCTGGTAATAATGAAAACCCCTTGCAAACAACACCTAGCTTCATGAATAATCCATATGGATCAGAAAGAAAAAACTGCTTCACCAATCAGACCGTTATTGACCAGCATAAAGGCACATAACAAAATATTTCTTGTATGGTGATGAAAATGCCAGTTTATATTGGTGTCAGCTACAAAATGTAGGCATTCGTTTTGAACTCGTCAGAAAAAAATTGTGATGTTTGCCGTAGAATTAGCCCTAGAATCACAATTGCAACAAATTAGGGTTATGGTTAGATCTTACCTAGCAAATATTTCTTTAGATAATCTGATCCTGGATTTTAATCCTACAATCACAGCATAATCACTATTTATACATATAAACTTAGGCACAAGGTTTGAAAACAAGTGTGTTTGGCAACAATAAAATTCAGATGGAGTTTGACGAGGAGGAAAATCCGAAAAACACACACAAAAATGACATTAAATTTGCTTCATATACATTTATTTTATAAACATAAATAATATATTTAATATTGAAATCGTTTACAAATGGTTTGTTCATTCAAGCAACAGCATGAGAATTACAAACTTATTCAAGCTCCTTCCAAGCAACCACACTAGAAACAACATTTGGAAGACCAAGAGCCACAACTTAGAATCCACCTTTTACAATGAGACAAATACAACCAATTGAAGACCAAGAATCACAACTTAGAATTCCACAAACATGTCCCTCTTGGGATTTGAACTAGTGACTCCACAACAAGAACTCATTGCTTCAACCAAGCTAAACCCCTTGGACAACATAAATGATATATTTACAAATTTAGTATAAGAAAAATAATATTTAACATTTAGAATATTCACTAAATGTTATTTTTTTAAACAGTAAGACAAAATATAAAACTATTTTTATAAAGATACTGATAATATAACTTTAAAAACATTACATACAAAAGTTTATTATAAAAACATATTATTAGTTTTAACTATAACTTGAAAAAGTGATACATTTTACTTAAAACATAAAAATAAAAAAAATATTTTTTAAAATTGGTTTTTTTTTTAAATTATTAAATATAAAATTATTAATTTACCATTACAAAATTCATTGATAAAAAACAAAATAATATAATAATAACTTGCGGTCTATTTAATTATGTAATTAATCCTAGGAATTGAAACATTCAGTTTCTCAAATTATTGAGCC
Source organism: Cupressus sempervirens (assembly GCA_028749045.1). Classification (NCBI taxonomy): domain Eukaryota; kingdom Viridiplantae; phylum Streptophyta; class Pinopsida; order Cupressales; family Cupressaceae; genus Cupressus; species Cupressus sempervirens. Next base: position 378,825,262 of record CM053785.1, read on the forward strand.
TCTTCGTTTGACACTCCCTTAACACTCCCATAACGTTTCATGTATTTTCTCTTCCACTAATCGAAGTTTAATAATCAAAAGCTGATCAGTAGTCTTATTTAAATCATAAATTTCAAAAGAAAAAGTAGGGTACCTTTCTAGGGATTATTATATTGTGCTTTTTCGGATCAAGTTATATTTGTAGTTATCTTTATCCACTTTGTAATTTTTGAGAATGGTCTTTTCCAAGAGGAATCTATTTTGCAAATTTAATTATCACTCAAAGATAGCAATATGGAGGGTCTACAAGGGGCAAAAGAAAGATTAATTCCTCTTATCCCAAATAGTCAGGGTTCTTCTAAAACAAAATAGTAAAGTTGTAAATATTAAAAAGTGTAAATGTAATTTTGACAATGTACAAAAGGATTCATCCTTCATAGCAAAATAGAAAAGAGGGGAATGCTCCTATAAATCATGTAATTATAAGACCTTGGTCCCGGGCTACTGGAGGTTTTCTTTCTTCATTCTTCCTCCTACCATTGCCTATTTGAACCCATTTGAACAAGACAATGTAATTTCTTTATTTTGTTTAATAAAATATTGTATAGGGCCTTAGCCATTTACCGATAAAAAAAAAGATTTACATTCTATTTAAAATAAATATTTTTACTAATATCAAAATAACATTATGCTAAGTTTAGATAGATTATTAATAAGATCACAAAAATGTTAGTTGATAACATGTAAGTTAGAAATTTAAACTTTATATTTAAATTTGTTATTTTTTATATATTATTATTTAAAATCTAGACTAGAATTATAATTATATGAAATCAGATATTCTAATTATAAATGCTAATTTTTTTATTAAATAATAAATATTAATTAAAATCAAATGATAGTCAATTTCTAAAAGTGTTAATTAAAAAAAAAGCACGATTTGAAGTTTAATAAAACATTAAAAAAGTTCAAATCAAGATTTAAAGAAAAAAGAAATAATGTCATAACATGTTACTAGTGTTAGGGTTTAGGGAGATATGAGCAATAAACAATATTAAGATAATGCTAAAAATAGAGAAGACAGAGAAAAAAACACAGATTTAATGTGGTTCACCCAACATGGACTACATCCACCAAAGAAATAGTCATATGCATATTTTATTATCTAACGAAGAGTAATTTACAATTTGATAATTTTCACATCACACAACACTAATTTATCAAGACTTTACACGCTGCTTACAAGGTCAGTTAACAAAGTTAACCTTAACCCTAGAAGAATATTCTCATAATCTTTTCCTCGTACTTGTATTCTTGTACACGTACCTTGTCGATCTATAAAACTATATTTCTCGTACTTGTATTCTTGTACACGTACCTTGTTGAGCCATAGAACTATCAAATTTCAAATATCATTGTCGGGGTGCTTGTTTCAGCCCATACAAACTCTTCTTCAACATGCACTAAATTTTCCTTACCTTTGACCTCATATCCTTGTGGTTGTTGCATACAAATCTTCTCCAAATCTCCATGGACAAAAGATGTCTTGACATCTAATTGTTCCAAACTTAAATCTTTTATGGCACAAGACTTGGAATAGTTCAAATGCAAGTCATTATTTACTCTTCTTTTGTGCAAAAACCTTTGACTACAAGTCTAGCCTTGTATCTTTTCTTGCCTCCATGTTCTTCCTTTAACATGTAAACCCATCTATTAGGCAATGCTCTATTACCTTCAAGCAATTCAACAAACTCCTAGGTTTTATTTTTAATCAAGGAATCAATCTTATCTTTCATTCCTTGCACCCACTTTTTCCTAGCTTCAACTTGCATTGCTTCTACATAACTTTCTAGTGCCCTAAATCAGTCAATAGTGCATAATATAATGAAGGAGAATCGTTCAGGTGGTCAACTTATCCAAGAAGATCTTCTTGCTAGAATTTGAGAAATTGGTTGTTGTTCTAGTTGTTCAATATTTTTTGACATTGTTGGAACTACATTTACTCGAATTTCATCCAGCACCATGTGTTATGTGTGTTCCTCTTCTTGCTTCTATCTATGTAGTTGATCCTTGTAGTTGACCTTTTAATTGAATATGACATCTCTACTCCTAATGATTATGTTATTCTCAAAAACTCATAAACGATAACCAAAATAATTAATGCCATACCCAATAAAGGCACACTTCTTGGATTTTACCTAAACCTTTGATTGATTTTCTATATCAATATGGACAAATGCTTCACAACCAAAAAAATTTAGAGATGAGTAGTGTTGAGTTTTCAAGATCACTGCAAATGTAATGGCACTATCTATGTTTTATGTGTTTTCCAAGTGCAGATCCAAATGCATATATATAGGAGTAGAAGAGACATGTCTCACAAAGAGGCATGTCTCTATGTTAATCAATATTGATTATTGTAAGTGAATTTCTATTAGACATTATTAACAACAATATATGTCTAGTTTATGATTAATCAAATGCAATAATGTTTAACCAATTACCATTGGGGATTAACTCTAGATCAATTCAATCTGACTAAAGCTACAACATTAACGCTCCCTCTTAGCTAGGGAGGATTGTTATAGAACACATTATGATCTCAAGCATATTGATAGATATCATCTCAAAATGATAATCTCGGAATGACACATTTAAGGATATCAACATATATCCATCAAATTAGATGTTATCTTTCAATATCATACAAAGAATGATTCAATAAGGAATATCAATCATATGATACTCATCATACTTATATTCTATTGGCATGTGCATTGGCATCAAGTTCATGATACCCACCAAGAGAAGATGTTATATGAATATCCTAGAAGGATATGTGTTATCTAATCTTCGACTAATTCCGCGACAATAACTTAATGTAATATCTTAGAAAGGATATGCGTTGTTTGATCTCTGGCACACTCCAAGACAGAAAATGAATGTAGTCTATCATATAAAAGTCATGATCTCAAGGACAACAACAACTACAGTCGATCATGACAAGTATCATGATCTCCAACACATTCCTAGACAGCAACTTAATGAAGTCTATCATGATAAGTTTGCTATCATGATTCCCAGTAGATTCCAGTAACCCAACTCAATGTAGTCCACCATCATAACAGGTCAAACCATTGTTAAGATTGTCACCTTACAATAGCAACCTCACAAATACATCAATGAAAGATCATCACCTTTCATGACATAATCGACAAATGCAAAATAGTAACTCATAATATCCACCATGAACCATGTCAAAGGGTGGATCACCATAGCTGCTCCTAGGGGGTGGAACAAAGCCTTTCAACCCCAACTTCTATCTCATAGAGAAGAATGCATTACAAAGAATTTCACCTTGAACTTCTCCCTCTCAATTTGTTTACTTTTTTTGTCCAAGGTTGCTTCTGATGGACTGTCAGACTCGCTCTTGATATAGAAGGATACTTAATCATCAAAGATATCTGATTCAAGAGCCTCACTTTATCCAACCTGATCATCAAATGACTAATGAATTCTAGATCAAAGCTTCTTTGGAACTGCTGTCATAAGATTGAGTCTACACAATACTTGGTAGCATGAGTAAAATACCAACCTTCTTTTCCAGCAAGAACATTCCCAGACATAAAGTAAAATATCAAGGCAAATAACTCCTATAGTACGTATAGAAATACAATTAATAGAGAGAATACAGCGAGTAGATAAATGTAACACTTAAAGATAAGAATACTTGTCTACACATCCTTAATATGAGTTGCTCCACAAGCAACAAATCAGAAAATGTCTCAATATAAGCATTTGTAAAACAATGGAAATAGAACATTGATTATTATTTCCCCCCACAATGGAAAATTCCCATGCTTAAGTCACACTTAATCCTTTCTTTGAAAAGTTTTATTAAGTAGTTTCAAACTAAATGAAATATTACCTAGTTTGATTGCTCCCATATTTAGGTTTGTAGAGCTACCCTTGTGTTATGAGCTCATTTGAAGGTATCATAACCATGAATACGTTACTCAACCTCATCATATCCTTTATCTCCTAGAATTCCTATAGCTCTTACAATCACTATATCCCACAACTTTTGCAACAAAATTATTTCTTGAAGCATATCCACAAACTTTACAATTTATACCAACAAGAAGAATCCCCACATAAATCATGGTCTCATAAATAGGAAACATTGTTGCATTTTGAGAGGTGGAATTGAGCTCACTTGATATACACGTTGCACTGAAAATTTGTTATTCACGGTTCCAATCACAGAGCTTTGCCTCAACACCATTTCTATTAGTTGTCGCAAATTAATTCCAATAGTGGTAGGCCTGGCTCACTAATATATATCGCATAAAACTCCTTCCAAACTCACAATATGCATTAGGTTTGACATCGAACTTTCTATGAACATTCCAAATTGAGATTATGTTCCCAATTTGTAAAAAACTATGACATCCAATCTATCGTTGACATTTGTGCACTATATATGTCGATGATATTCTCAGCTCTACTATGATGTTAATCTGTGCTAATATATGAGAGGTGGAATCTAGCTCACTTGATATACACATTGCACTAAAAATTTGATATTCACGGTTCCAATTACAGAGCTTTGCCTCAACACCATTTCTATTAGCTTCTCGCAAATTAATTCCGATAGAGATAGGCTTGGCTCACTCAAATATATCGCAGAAAAACTACTTCAAACTCACAATATGTATTAGGTTTGATATCGAACTTTTTATGAATATTCCAAATTGAGATATTTGTTCCCAATTTGTAAAAATCTATGTCATCGAATCTATCGTTGACGTCTGTGCCACTATGTACGTTATTGATATTCTCAGCTCTACTATGATGTTAATCTGTGCTAATATATATAGCTTTGTATATATTATGACATGAATGATTATGAGTACTAATCTAAATTGATCTGCACTTGTCTTCGTATATACTACATATCAATATATTAATTAGTAATTATCTCCAATTCAAACTCACAATGATTGCATATATTCCTTGAATATGTTTTTTTCTGTAGTCACAAAATACCTTTGTGTATTAATATGGCTCTGACTATGATCTTCTTGTATTATGTGGGGAATTATGACTCAAGTTAATAGAAATAAATGCCAATTTTCTTTGCGAGCACTAGTAGAAACCACAGATTTATGTACTCAAACCTTTCGTTTGTTGATGTGCCCAATCAAAATGAGATGCAACGCCTAAAGTTGACCATGGTTACAAACTCATATAGAGGGGTCTATAACAATAGGATACACTCGAGCACCAACGTCAGGAATTCCTACTCTTGACATTCACGAATTTATTTAGCATGTTGTATGCAGGGTGAAAAAGCTCTAGGAACTCCTTGCTAGTCTTGATTCCACAAATAGAGTATATAGTTGATCCATAAATAAAATGAACAAACTCATGGGTTTCAAAGATAATTGGGTATAGTTTATAGAACAAATGACCGAATGGATTTGGTGCCAAATTGTGCCTCCTCTAATAATGAAAATGGAAAATTGTGATCTGCTTTACCAAACGCCACCAGTTAATCAATCTAATGTTGCAACTATCAATGCATATCTCTTCCGGCTTATTCTTCATCCGCCATAAAATGGTTTCAATAATTTCACTAACATCACAATGACACTTGCAATGTTATCAGAATTGGCTAAGCACAGACACTTTTATCAATATTATATTTCACTACATGAATATTTAGTCGATCTTAGGGAACCAGTAAGGAATCACCGTCCTTGTTGAGGAAACTTCTATGATTTAATATGCTCCATCTATTCTGTCCCAATTCCTCTCGATAGACAATTTCATGTTTCCACTACTGAGGAAAAAATTTCTTTTAATTGTTAGATCAATTATTTAACCTCTGATGATCTTCTAAACACGGGGCAACACCCACTTCAAAGATCCTTCCCTAATACCACGTGATTCTATCTTATCATAGAATTTGTTCTCAATCATATTACAACTATTTAAAAGTCATTATTGTCAGCACAAATTTGTGCTTGATATGAATAAGAAGAGATCGCATATCCACTTGTGATTTTTATCACTCTCTCAAATTATGTTAGGGAGAAGTAAGTCTTATGTGAGAGATATGATATGCTCCACACTAGCATTGTCCTTGCTGCGTCACTATTTATGGGATGTTTTGGTAATACCCTCCACTGAGTATGCAAGGTTTTGTGACATATCTGCTCAATCGCTAATGTAAGTTCTGAATTTCGTTTTTCTGAGGTTCCCAAATTTATGCAACATAACAGTATTGGTGGATTTCTCCTTAAGTACGCATAGTCTGAAAACACAGAGCTCCGGTGAAATTTCTAGTTTTTTAATGGATCATTCTCATTGTGAGGCCTTATTTCGACACTAGTTCAATTTGATTCTCTATGATGTGGATTTGATATCGCTTTGCAACTAGTATGTGCACTTTCCTGTACTCTCCTCTTCATAATATATACCCTGCGTTGGTACTTTATATGATTGACCCAATCCGATCAATCCTCATGGTAATTATTACTAATATTACAATCATTGAATGTAATATCCTTCTAATAATAATCATTTAATAAAAATAGCTAATTGATTGATAAATCTATATAATAGAAAAATAAATAATATTAGTATTAACTAAACTAATAATTAAATATTATCAATTAACATTAATAATTATTAATTGATTAGATAAGCAATATTAAATCTACACTCATCAATTGCTTAAATTCCCTATTATTAAATAACAACAAACATAATAACTAACAAACATATATAAAACACAAACATATAAAATAATAAATAATAAACTAGAAAATGACACTTAAAACAAATTAATATTTGGATCAATGGGAAACACCACTCAAAAGTCACATACCTTGAAAACAACATAAGCGTGGTATTTAAATAACATTATGGCATGCAAAAAAGCATCCATTGGAAAGAATAAAATAAAAATACAATATAAATAGGAATGGAAAGAATTGCAGAGGTATGTGAAATAAATTTAATAAAGAAACACATAAATAAAAGGAGGTCCACCAAATAAGGAGGGAAGAGAAATAATAGCCAATATTTTAGGAGTAAAAAATGGTAGGTATGTAATAAAAAGGTAAAGGTATTTAATTGTTTTAAAATTAAATCATGTTATGTTATATTAGTTTCATATTGAAAGTATATTATTAATTTATTTTATTTTTTTTAAATGAATATGTATATAATTTCTATCCTTTTAAAAGACTATCTATTTAAATTTAATATTATGAATATTAATATAAAATATATTTGATATATTGTGGATAGAACAATATAACTTATTGTAAGGAAAGATTTGATATTATTGAATTTGTGTGTTTTAAAGATTATAATGGAACCCATTAAAATGATATGCATGGATATAATATAATTTTATTTATTGAATAATGTGAATGGTATTTTATTAAAAATCATAAATTGAATAGTTCAATATGTAATGATATTAATGAATGGATTATAAATTAACTTACATTAGTGATAGCTTATTAATGGAAATTAAGAAGTATTACTTAAAGGAAGGATTATAACTTCGTATATTTGTATCAGAGGTGGCTGAACTCCCACTTGGCAAATATGATGAAGTAAATGGCAATCTATTGATGTCAGTATCAGAGATAGGTATAGCTACCTATTTGGCTGACAGAATAGAGATAAATATATATGTGTTGGTATCAAAGATAAGTATTATACTTATTTGACCAACTTATTAAGGAAAGGTTCATGTGTTGGTATCAGAGATAGGTGTTATACCAATTTGGCCAACTTATTAAGGAAAGATTTCAATGTTGGTATCAGAGATAGGTAGCATACCTATTTGGCCAACTTATTAAGGAAAGATTTATGTATTCGTACCAGAGTTAAGTATTATACTTATTTGACCAACTTAGATTTATGTATTGGTACCACAGATAAGTATTATACTTATTTGACCAACTTATTAAGGAAAGATATAGGTGTTGGTATCAGAGATAGATATTATATCTATTTGGCCAAACCCCAATATATGTTGATATATACGGGTGCTCCCTCCCATCAACATACTTAAGGATATATAATGGTAGAATAGTAAAATATATTTTATTAATGTATACGTTCTAACATTAATTTTGTAGGTATTATTGTCCTTGCTAGTGGCGAAATTACATTGAAGGACTCCTTCATCGTTCAGTGTCTTTTTCTTTTGTTTGAATAATATGGATCTCCTTAGTGCAGATCGTCGTCTCTATCGTGGTCTGTATGTATGATTAACTATGCTTATCGTTATTTCTGATCTCCACTACAACCTTGGCCAATAATTCCCCAGATGGTATTGTTTCTTTGACGTCCAATATATTTGTCACCATTCTTCATATATAGATATCTAGCAGTATTTATTCAAGATATCTTTTATTATAAGCAGAATAGTACTCCATGTTGTCTAAAAAAAGCTTCCTTGGTGGTTGTACTATTCTTTTGACACAAGTTTATTAAGATATATATTTGGTAATAGTTCTCTTACATTTGCAATCTGCTGTGATACCATGTTGAGTTTTCAAGATCACTGCAAATGTAATGGCACTATCTATGTTTTGGGAGTTTTCCAAGTGCAGATCTGAATAAATATATATAGGAGTAGAAGAGACATGTCTCTATATTAATCAAAATTGATTACTGTAAGTTAATTTCCATTAGACATTATTAACAACAAATATAGATAGATATATGTCTAATTTATGATTAATCAAATGCAATAATGTTTAACCAATAACCATAGAAGATTAACTCTAGATCAATTCAATCCAACTAAAACGACAACATTAACAATTATTTTACCTTTTCGCTTGTCAATACCTCATCTAGAATAGTACCATCCAAAAAACTTAAAGGCACTCTTTTTATCAAATTTAGTAGTATCTACAACATCTGCCCATAACTGCAATGGTAATCCTTTCAGACAAAATGTTTTCTTGTGGGCTTCTATGAACTGTCTTTTGTTTACAATTCCCATGGTATGAAAAATCACTATCAAACTCTTTGTTGCAATATTCATCTTCATTATCTGATCTAAGGCACTTCAGCTTGTTTCTTGTCTCATTCTAAACCAATGCTTTCCAATTCTTAAAGACTTCAAATACATCATATTTTCTACGAAAGAAATAAACCCAAGTTTTTTAATTATGTCATCAATCTTTAAGTAACATACTACTAAGACCCACCAAGAGATAGTACCTAGGTTGGTCCCCATAAATCAAAATGCACAAGCTCTAACTTTTCACTTTTCTTTTCCTTCCCAACTCTAAGAAATTCAACCCTCTTTTGTTTTCCATGAACAAAATTTTCACAAAATCCAAATCAACTTGTTTCAAACCTACTAATAAATACTGTGAATGGAGAAGTTTCATCCCCTACTCACTCATGTGCCCAAGTCGATTGTGTCATAGAGTTGTATTTGTTTTTGTGAAGCTAAGGAAGTAGAACAATAAGTGTTACCAACACATAAATACAATGTACCTAACTTTGCCCCTTTTTTATTGACAGTGAACCTTTAGTAACCTTCCATGAATTATCTATGAATATGACTATGCAACCATGACTTCTCAATTTTCCTATTGATATTAAATTTCTTCTCAAATCAGAAACATGTCTAAATTCTTTCAGTAGCAATTGATTACCATTTGGTAACCTTTCCAACAATTTTGCATGGTTCATCATCACCTAAATAAACATGTCCAAAATCACCTTGAACATAGTCTGAAAAATAATTTCTAAGGTTTGTGGCATAAAAAGAAGCCCCTAAATGTAACACCCAAAAATTAGTAATATTATTCAAAGAAAGAATCGAAGCATCATGTAACACATAACCTGGTACATTTTCTTCATTGTTATTTTCCAATTGTCCATCCCCTTGTTTTCCCTTTCAATAGCAACAATCTTTCTTTGAATGTCCTTTCTTTCCACAATGTGAACACTCAACGTTTACCCTAGATTTGGATCTGACCTTTCTATATTTTCCACACTTACTTGAGTTCATTCATCTTTCCCTCTATCGTTCCTTGTTCTCAATAGTCAAAGCAATACTTGATGTCTCACCTATGTTTTTCCATCGAATTTCCTCACTCAAATAACACCAACAATATTATCAAACTTTAAAGGGTTTGAACTAGAAACAAAGTTACTTACAACAACAAACAAGCCATTATAGCTTTCAAGCAACGAGCATAAAATCAAGAAAGCCCTAACCTCATCATCAAAGTTTACTTTTAACTTAGCTTACTAGAAGTTGTACTAAACTCAATTAAATGATCACTAACAAACCCACTTTTTGTAATGTTCCCCTCATAAAATAAATAAATAATCAAAGCTTTGTTTATGGGTTGATGATTTAGTATATCGCAAACCCATTTTTATTTTAATTGTTTCTGTAGGTGTTGCTGTCAGCTATCTTTATAAACCCTCAGGAGTTCCTCCGAAGGGTATTTAAGTACGGCATGTAGGTAGTGGTTGTTATAGGATTTTGGATTATTTCTTTTATAATGTGAATTCCTACTAGAGTTCAGCATTGTTTGCCATTTCGAAAGTGAAGGATATTCCCTACTTGGCTTCCTAGTTGCAATGCGATTCAACCCTCATCCTATTTCGTTGTGTTCTACTTTGCTTCGGATCTGGCACATCTAGGGCGCCACTTCATTGGAATATATTTGTGATTCAAACTGCAATTATATCTATCAATTCATTCTATGTATTTGGCAAGATTACAATCAAATCCTTCTGGATTAACAACATTGTTTTCTCTAGCATAGAAGGAAGTTAACACCTCCATAGTCCACCTCACGCCAACGGACATCCCATATGGCCTCCAAATACTTCATCCGTACATTCTTGACATATCGTATGCCCCCCGACACTCCCACTGTATGGCCAACGTTTGTACGACCTCCAAGCACTTCACCTATATGGTCTAGCCATTATATACGGCCTCCAAGCAAACCCACCATACGACCAGCATCTATGTACGGCCTCCTAGTCTAACAAACCATACAGTCATTCCTCATACCATGCGCTTGTCTCCTAACACCGTATGACCCAAATCTGAGTACAACAGACACAAGAAAAAGGCAATACACCAAGTCTAGCCTCCAGTCGGGGTTCAGAACATTACAGTGGTATCAGAGCCATAGATCCTGCCAGCCTGTGGACAATGAATGAAAGTTTATAGCCGGAAAAGGAGATCCCACTCAGTTGATAGAAAGGCAAATCAAGAACCCACTCCTGCCAAATTCATGGCACTATTGAGGGATCTTTTGAGGAATCAGGCACAAATCAATGATACTCAGCGACTTATGGAAGAAACTCTCTATAAACTAGCAAACAATAAGATAAAACCATAAGATATCTGGAGAACAAGATGGTGACAATGCCAACTTGGTCTCGGGAAAGGCAAATTCTCATCCAACACACTCTCGACCTTCAGTGCCAACTTTCCCCTCTATGGACAAAGGTACCACACGGAGGAAGGCAACCAATCTTTAAGGAAGTTCAAGAACAATTGAAAGAAGACTGGAAGAATGCAAACTTGGAAGAGGATATATCCTACAAAGCTTACGTAGAATTGAGAATATGCTATTCTGGAGGTGGAAATAGAGGATATTTTCACGATGATCTCAGAAGGAAGTTGAGTAAAGTAAATCTATCACCATTTGACAAATCCAAATCCATATCTACCCAAGCATGGGTAATGAAGGCCTATACTTACCAATGCCAGAAGAAGAAGCAATTAAATTTGCAACAGTCCACTTGGAGGGAGTGGCCCATAAATGGTGACATCATGGCACCATTATGTTGGGGCATGACCAAGTAAATACTTATGCAAAATTCACTGAAAGATTGATAGATCAATTTGATGGTAAAGATCCAAAACTTAATTTTAAAGAGTTGGCACAATTGAGGCAAATAGGATCGGTCGACCAGTACATCACAAAATTTCAAAAACTCTTTGCTTTGGTTATGGACATTTCTAAAAGGAGCGGACAGTGTTCTTCATGGACGGACTAACAGAACCACTAAGGGGTTGGATAAAAGGTTTCAACCCTGCCACGCTTTTGAAGGCTACAAAAAAGGCGCAAAGCATGACATTATCATCGACACCATCCTCTTGAGGTTACTCTCACTCCAAACCGCTAGTATTTTTGAGGGGCAAAGATAACAAACCTTTGCCGATGAAGCCTTCGTTGGATGAAGCTACCAGACAAGAGCTCCGAAGGAAGAAATTAGGTTTCAATTGTAAGGAGTCATGGGAACCTAGGTACAAAGATCTCGGTAAAGGAAAAATACACTACATCGAGGTCAAGTCTGATGATGAGGACAATCAAGAGAATCTAACCACAAAGGATGGTTACCTGCAAGAGGACTCCAAAATGGTTAATTTGAACCATACAGAGAAGATTGCCACACTGGTACAACATGAAGGAACCATCACCCTAGCTAGGAGCCCTAGATGTATGATATTCCAAGTATGGGGAACCCTTCAAGGACAAAGGTACAGTGTGATGCTCGAAAGCAAAGCCACTCTAAACTTCATAAACTCATCTTTGGTGAAAAGAAGAGGTCTACTTACAAAGACGCACGCAAAATTTTAGGTCAAGGTCGTCGGAGGAACACTCTTACCCTGCACACACCTTGTTCCCCAACTGAGTATCAACATGGCTAATCCCACGGTGCCAAAGGATTTCTTTATAGTAGACCTAGATGATATGGAGGTTATTCTAGACATACAGTGGATGGAGTTGCTAGATGAATACATATAGAGTTTCAAGCAGATGGACTTCACTTTTGTTATCAATGGGAAGAAGGTTGCTCTCTGTGGGATGGCCAATGAGGGACCGCGATAGTTTTGGCACAGCGGATGGAGGTCATTTTTTGGCATGATGACATTGCATGGGCTGCACATTGCTTTGTTTCCGCAAAACCAATAAAAGGACAACAGACACCCCACAAAGATGATGATCTACAAGCTATCTTGAGTATCCATGATAAAGTTTTTATAGATATTCCTCCTGGCATACCTCCCCATTGTGGTTTTGAGCATATCATCAAGTTGGAAGCTGGCGCCAAACCAATTATCACAACGCCATACTGTCATCCAAAAAAATTCAAAGATGAGATTGAGAAGACAATTCAGGAGTTGCTCAAGAAGGGATGGATCCATCCCAACTCTAGCCCTTCTGCATCATAAGTGGTATTGATGAAAAAGAAGGATGGGACGTTGCGCATGTATGCCCTATCGTGGGTTGAATAAGAAGACAATAAATAATAGATATCCTATTCTCAATATCGATGAATTGTTGGATGAGTTGCATGGTGCAGTTTATTTTTCTAAAATAGATCTTCGTTCAAGATACCATCAGATCTACATGCAGGAAGATGTAGAGAAGATGGCTTTTCATTGTCACTACGAGCATTATGAGTTCTTGGTCATGCCATTCGGATTAACAAATACACCAACTACTTTTCAATCTTGCATGAACCACATCTTTAACAAACAATTGCATTAGCACTTGTTCGTATTCTTTGATGATATCTTATTTACAGTAAAACCTGGGAAGAACACCTAAGACATTTGCATAAATTCCTAACGATCATAGAGACTCAATCCTTGTTTGCCAAGCAATCCAAGCGTGAATTCAAAATGACAGAAATGTTATACCTAGGGCACATTGTCAATAAATATGGAGTACAGGTCCACTAGGAAAAGATTCAAGCAATCCTTGATTGGCCCCCACCAAAATCGTTCTCTGAGTTGCGAGGGCTAAGTTGTGAGGGTTCTTTGGGCTATGCAGTTATTACTGAAGGCTTGTAAAAGGATTCTCCCAACTCAGTGCATCGTTAACAGATCTGACTAAGAAAGGCTCGTTCCATTGGACTGAAAAGGCACAACAAACTTTTGATAAGTTAAAAGAAGCAATGAGCACTTGCCCGGTTCTCGCCTTACCTGACTTCACCCAAGCATTCATTCTAGAGTGTGATGCATCCAAAAAGGGCACTAGAGCGGTATCGATGCAAGAAAGACACTATATAGCCTATGAGAGTCAAAAGCTTACACAAGCTAAGCGCCTATATTCCATTTATGACAGAGATGTTGGCCATTGGGCATGCCCTGACCATGTTCCAGCAATACCTGGTGGGTGCCAAGTTTGTCCTCCGTACCAAACATAATAGTTTGAAATATTTTCTGGAGCAACGGGATCTGAACAAGAAGCAACAAAAATGGGTAAGATTCAAGATTTTGATTTCAACATTAAATATGTGAAAGGAAAGAACAATGTGGTTGCAGATGCTTTGTTAAGAAAACTCGCCATCTGCTTACTGTCTCAGATTTCAGCTGACTGGAAAGCACACTTATTGGTGAAATATTCCAAAAACATATTTGCATGTAAGCTAATGGACAGCAACACTCCGGACGACCAATACAAGGTGGTGGATGACATCATTTGCTATAAGGATCGAATATACTTAGTGCCTAATTCCAAATTGAAGAAGAAAATCCTAAAGGAAATACATGCCTCACCCTTGGCCAAACACCCATGGTTTCTCAAAACCTATAGACAGCTCAAGGAGAGATTCTCGTGGAAGGGACTTAAAGATGATGTTTTGCAGTACATAAGGGAATGTGCAATCTGCCAGCAAAACAAATCCGAACACCTTACGTACAGGACTATTGCAACGCTTGCCGATACCAAAACAGAAGTGGGAAAGTATCTCTATGGACTACATCACCAAACTTCCTAAGGTAAATGGAAGGGATTGTATCTTTGTGGTGGTTTGATAGATTGACAAAGTATGCACACTTCTTCGCCATCTCCTCAGATTTTTAGGCCGCAAAGGTAGCTGACTTATTTTTAAGCGAAGTTTTTCAGCTGCATGGGTTGCCCCAAGACATTGTTAGTGACAGGGATGGTCGGTTTCTTAGTATTTTCTGGACAAAATTGTCGCCAAGTACTAGCTACTACCCTTGAAGAGACGGAGATTGTGAACAAGTGGCTGGAAGGCTACCTCCGGAACTATGTTTCAACACAACAAAGGGCATGGGTCAAATGGCTGCACCTGTCTATTGGGATGGCACCCTTCAAAGCACTGTACGAGTATGAAACCATTCCATTTATGGACATGGTTCTGGGGGACAGTCATGCACCTAGGGCAAAGGACTGGCTTCAGAAGGGGCAAGACACTCTAAGATTCTTGAAGGAAAACTTACAAAGGGCATAGAATCAAGAAACAATCTACACCGACAGACACCGAATCAAGGAAGTTTCGAAGTGGGTGACTTGGTCTATCTCACGGTCCAGTGGTACAAGCAATCCTCATTGAAGGAAAAAGGTAAAGAAAAATTGAAGCCACATTTTTATGGTCCTTATCGTGTAACTCGTCGCATCGATAAAGTTGCCTATCAACTGGAACTGTCAGAAGGGAGCCGCATCCATAATGTCTTTCATGTCTCCTGCTTGAAGAAAGCTGTGAGACAGAACATCGCAGTAACCACAGATCTTCCGCCACTCAATGAAGAAGGGAAGCTCGTGTTGGAACAGGCCAAGATCATTGATGTATGGGAGAAGACACTGTGGAACTATACCCTAAAAGAATACTCGATACGCTAGAAACACTTGCCGCTAGACGACACAACTTGAGAAGATGAACACATTATTCACATTTGCTTGAGGACAAGCAAATTTTTGGAGGGGAGGACTGTAATGTTCTCATCATAAAATAAACAAATAATCAAAACTTTGTTTATGGGCCAATTGATTTAGTATATCTCAGACCCATTTTTATTTAAATTATTTTTGTAGGTGTTGTCATCGGCTATCTTTGTAAACCCTTGGGAGTTCCTCTGAAGGGTATTTAAATACAACATGTGAGTAGTAGTTGTTATGGGATATTAGATTATTTCTTTTATACTACGAATTCCTATTGGAGTTTCATATTGTTCGCCATTTCGGAAGTGAAAGATCTTCCCTACTTGGCTTCCCAGTTTCGATGGGATTCATTCCTCACCCTATTCGATTGTGTTCTACTTTGCTTTGGATTTGGCATATCTGGGGCACCATCTTGTCGAAATATATTTGTGATTGGAACTGCAATTATATCTATCAATTCATTTTGTGTAACTGGCAAGATTATATTCAAATCCATTTGAATTAACATCATTTTTTGCTCTGGCATAGAAGGAAGTCCACACTTCCACCTCATGCCCGCAAACATCCTATACGGCCTCCAAATACTTCATCCATACAGCCTTGACATTTCGTACAACCCCTAGCAGTCCCACCATACGACCAACATCTGTACGGCCTCCAAGCACTTCACCCATACGGTGTAGCCATTCCATACAGCCTCCAAGCAAACCAACCGTACGGCTAGCATCTTTGTACGGCCTCCTAGTCTAACAAACCATACGGTCATTCCTCATACTATGCGCTTGCCTCCTAACATTGTACAACCCAAATCTAGGTACAACAAACACAGGAAAAAGGTAGTACGCCAAGTCCAACGTCCAGTAGGGGTTCAGAACATTACAGTAGCATCTTCACATTAAATAAACATTTCATAAGAAATGCCTTGTTTGAGGTTGAGGGTTTCTCATACAGTTTGTCTAATGCCTTTATTAGATCCTTCATTGTTTCTTTTGCTATATTAAAAGCCTACAATGATGCCAAACACAACCCCATTGCTCTCAATGCCTTCCTATCAAGAACTTCTCACTGATCATCTAACATAGCCATCAGCTTCTTTGCTTTTCCACCCAATGGTAACTAAAGATCCTTCTAATATAGATAATCTACTATTTGCATCTTCCAAAGCTAATAATTTTGGCAATTGAACATATCAACCTTAAGCTTACCTTTTTCCATAATTACTCCCACTCAAATCTAAGATTTCCTACTAAACCAATGAAATATACGTTGCTCATTTACCAATTGTTAGGATTTACGCAGAAATGAGCAATAAACAATATTGAGATAATGCAAAAATAGAGAAGACAGGAAAACAAACAACACAAAAATTTAACACAGTTCACCCAACATGGGCCCCATCCACATCCACTAGAATCGTCCACTTGCTCGATTATCTAGCAAAAATAAAATTATAATCTGATGATTTTCGCATCAAACGACCACTTATTAATCAGGCCTTTAGAGGTGGTTTACAAGATCAATTAATAAAGTTAACCCTAACCCTAAAAGAATGTTCTAGTAATACTTTCCTCGTCGCGTATGAGAATTAAGGGGGGCTTATGGCCAACATTACAACTCCTCTTCAGGCTAGCCCCACCCAAAGGCGGACAATACTTGCATGATTAATTGCCACATACCAATGACTACATGCTGGAAGCAGCAACCTATCAACAACACCACCATCTGCAGGTCAACAATAACCTCTATGAAGTCACCTACCCTAGATGCTAGTTGTCACAGCTGATCAAACAAAAATCAGCGAAAATTTGTTTGAAACCAAAAATCCTAAATGAAAATGTTTTTCCAAAAAAGTTTTTATAATAAAAATGTACTAATCTTACATGTGAATATTAAAGCAAATTTCATGTTCTTTTTAAATGTTTGCCACATTTTGGACTTCAAACTAGAAATTCGACGAATCTTGTGACTTAGTATATATTCAATCAATAGAGTTAGAAGAGCATATCATAATCATTTACTATCAATAATGTTATGCGAGCATATTAGAGAGTGGAGGAAGAAACAAGATAGCTCCACCTAAAGCGATTTCTACACTAAGCCCGAGAGTGGATGTTTGTTGAGGCCCTCTTTGCTTGCTTAGTGGTTTGCTTGTCTCACACTCCCAAAGACACGTCATCTTGTGGATTACAATGGAGGTCATAAGAGGGTTTCTCAATCCTATGTAAGTGACCTATTGTCCATAAGCGCCAATTTATGGTCAACTCTGGGGTTCCCTACTTAAATGATCCTTTTGTACTCTCCTCTTACAGCCCAAGCCCATCCTAAGAGATGGGTTGCAAACTGTCGGGCAAATTTTATATTCTGTCAAGAACATTCACTTAAGCATTATCTATTATACGTGAGCAATAGTTACCTCAATTGATTGTGAGAAGGAAGGTGCTTAGAATGGCATATCTGAAATGATATCAGGTGTTCTATTATGCCTGGTCTGAAGATTAGACTCCTTGATATGTTTGCTATTAGACTTTAATATTTTGATCTCAGATTTATGGGCTTTTGTTTTGAATGTTTCTTATATATGTTCTGTTGCTCTTTCTAATTTCTTCAATGTGATTGTATTTGTTTCCTGACTGAATCGATCTACCTCCGTAATCGTAATTTCTTGCTAATTCTGTTTTGATCTATTGAATACCTCTTGGAATGATTGTTATTTTCTGATTGCTTGATTTGATTGATTGAATTAACTCTTTTGAGTGTATGATTTGAAGTATGGGGCGATAATGAGGGGCTTGCTGATTAATAAGGGGTGATTAAGAAATAGCTGATTAGATGATGAGTGATGACATTATCAGTATTGGTTTTGTGGATTCATGAGTGATGATTCATAAGCGATCCTTGAATGATTGGGATAGTTTTTTTGTACTTCATTGGTGAAAGGGTTACCACCTTTCATACAACTCAAGTCACCACCACCCTCCTTGCTGCCATTTATTGATAGTCACTTAGCCATTGTAATGAATCACCATATAATAATTGTTAACTTTTTGGGCTCGTTTTCTGCAAACGTAATAGCATTGCTACTTTATTGCTATGTTCCAAATGCAGATTCAAATGTATATAAATATGTGTAGAGGAGACATCTCTCATGAAGAGACATGTCTATGGTTTATTAGTTAATAACCATTTAGACAAAATTAACACACACACACAGATATATATATATATATATATATATATATAAAAGAATATTTGTCTAAATGATGATTTACTATCAACAATGTATCTCATGATCAAATCAATCCAACATAAGCTACAAACTTAACACTCCCTCTTAGTTGGGGAGGATTGATATAGAGCACATTATTCTCGAGTATATGAAGAGATATCATCTCGGTATGATGTTCTCGGAATGGCATATTTAAGGATATCAACATATATCCATCAACTTAGATGTTATATTTCAATATAATCCGAAGTATAATTCGACAAGAAATATCAATCATATGATGTTCATCATACTTAAAATCTTTTGGTATGTGCAATTGCATCAAAAAATCCTTGATGCCTACCAAAAGAATATGTTATATCCTAGTAGAATATGAGTTATATGATTTCCGGCACTTCGGGACAACAACTTAATGAAGTCAATCAGATAACTAGTAATCAACATGTCATGAACTCTATCATGGTCTCCAACACTCTGAGACAACAAATGAAGTCTAATCATGATACATTTGTTATTATGACTATCGGCACTCCAAGACAACAACTTAATGTAGTTTGTCATGATAACAGGTCAAGCTATTGATAAGATTGTCACCTTACAAAAGCAATCCTCTGAAAATACATCAATGAAAGATTGTCACCTTTCATGACATAATCCACATATGCAAAATAGTTACCACCATGAACCAAGTCAAAGGGTGGAACAAGGGCTTTCACCTCAACTTCTCTCTCACAAAGAAGAATAAATTACAAGGAATTTCACTTAGAACTTCTCCCTCGTAGAGAAGATATCATTCACAAAGGATTGCACCTCAAAATTCTACCTCTAAACAATGATCCTAGGAAGTCGGGTCCAGTACTTACTCCCTTAGAGGCTCTCTTCAGCCAAGGATGTTTGTCAAACTCCCTCTAAATCTGATATCGTATCTTCGACTCTCTGGTGATAAGTCATTACTACTTCATGATGTACATAGGAGTAGGCCCATCAAAATCATGCAGTCACACACATGTATTTTTAGACTCCCTTTGCACATTAATCTTTGAAGCTCCTGCATTGCCTTAAAGAAGTGTCAGACTCCCTCTTAATATAGAATAATACTCATCTCACATAATCCCAACCATCAAAGATATTTTTCTTCAAAGAAACTCATAGATCAAGTCCTGCACTAATGCCTTGGCAGCATACCTAATGCAACATTCTTCTCTTCTTGCAAGAGCATCCCTGAAGACCAAAGAATGGAACAAGAGTACATCAAAGCACATGACTTTTATTATTCATACATATAAGCAAGAGACTATAATAAACAAATAAGTGTAATACTCAAAGATAACAAATACTTATCTGTAAATCAACATCCTTGATACAAGTTGCTCAAATGAAAGTCCATATGCGTCAAATCAGAAAATCTCTTCTTAGATGTTAATGTTTGGTAGCCTTAGTTGGATAAACTATAGTGCAAATATACATATTATATGTGTGTGTGTGTGTGTAAGTGTGAGATATATATATATATTAAATACATGAGATATATATTTGTCATTATATAAATTAAATACTAATGAATAGACATGTCTCGTTAAGAGACATGTCTATCCATACTTCATCCTATATTAGAGAGATGGCTTCCATTTGGAAAGCACATACCGAACAGGTAGTGCAATTGCATTTGTAGCAATCCTTTTAAAATTAACATGGTATCAGAGCAGGTTACAATTGTATAATGAATAGTTGAACATCGATAATATTAAGGCGACTTCGAATCAAAGTTGGGATTGAAGAATGTTAAATGAAAAGAACTTATACAAAAGGATTAAAGGCTAGATACAACTAACATATTATATCAACAGGGAGGTTAATGTATAGAAAAGGAATGTGTATTCTTACTGCAAAGAACCAAATTATACTGGCAGAGCCAATTTGGGAAGATAACAGATAGTCAATACTAGGACAAAGAAGATAAAGAATACCCTTATTTTAGATTGGGTGTTTGAAGGCTACAGGTCATCTATACTCATCAGTCGTCTATTACTACAGCCAACAGACAAGACAAGAAACTACAAATACAAACAATCCAAGCCACTTGCCTTTAACATTGAGGATTAAAAACATTTACAGGATAAAGAGAACAGATATTCTGGTATACAATTGTACAGATAACAAAAAGGTCTTGGAAAAAAGAAATATGGTCATATACTTCTTATCAGTGATAAATGAGGAAGCATAATATAAGTAATCGATGACTCTATGCTGCAAACCTCTAAAGTGATTCGGATTATAAGGCAATGTCAAATTATATGACAATGATATTATAATAAATTGATTCAGAAAACTAATAATAAGACTAGCAACAACTTAATTTAATCAAGGTAGCTGCGAAAGGATACTTAGGATATGTGATTCTCTATGTATCGTCTCACTCTAAATTTGTGTTATAAAGAGATAAACCAAAGGAAATATAGGGAAAATAATAAGTGTTGCCATAAGACGATGAACTATAAATAAGTTTAATCTTACAAATATGCAACATGACTCTTCGATGAACCTCTCTACACGTCACCTGTCATTTTTTATGTTGACAATTATCACCAATCTATAAAAAGGAGTGAACTTCCTCATTTTCATGACAAGGTCCCCACCACTTACGGGCATAGGAAGCAGTGCCTCCAACGTGGCTATCCATTGCAGGACAATAGAGTTCGTCGAGTCAAGGAAGATGAAAACTACTCATATAAAAGGAGCCAAGGCATACTTAAAAGAAGATAAGGTACTTGCACATGGGAAGTGTCAAATTCAAGGTGGCCCTACAAAGACTTAATCATCGATTCCATTGAGGATGTTCTTGCAAGGAAAGGAAGAATGGTGTCAGATTAAGAGGGAGTCTAACACTTCTTCAAAGGAAACAATGGATGAGGAGCTCATAATATTGATTTACACAGAGTAGACCATGCTGAGATGGAGTCTCCAATGATCAATAAATTGTACCAGTCAAGAGGACTGTGATTCATGAATATATGTCATAACTATATGGGCCTATCCCCTGTGTACATCATGAGGAAGTGACGACTTCCAAATGATTATCAATTGTATTTGCAGAAGTTATTGTGAGGTGATGATCGTAAAATAACTTCATTCAAATGTCAAATGAGTTGACATTCAAATATCAAATGAGTTGATAATCAAGAAACTAGAAAGTCAAATGAGTTGACTTTCAAATGTCAAAAGAGTTGACATTTACCAAATGAGTTGGCATTCTATAAACTAGGAAGTCAAATGAGTATTGTGTATGAATCTTGTCTATCCTCCCTAGCTAAGAAGGAGTGTTAATGTTTGGTAGCTTTAGTTGGATAAACTATAGTGCAAATATACATATTATATATATAAATGTGAGATATATATATTAAATACATGAGATATTTATTTGTCAATGAATAGACATGTCTCATTAAGGGACATGTTTATCCATACTTCATCCTATATTAGAGAGATGGCTGCCGTTTGGAAAGCACATACCGAATGCAATTAATTTAAAATCAACATTAGATTATTTCAGAATGGAACATCTCCCTTCTAAGGGTGGTTCAAGTGGGAATGAAACATTCATTATTATTCCCCCCTACGATGTAAAATTCCCACTCATTCCAATTTATAGAGTTTTCAGTCACTATCAAGTCTGATGAGAGACAATCACGCATGAATGATATCAACCTCTAATTATGTTAGTCATCAACCTCTATATCTTCTAGGATTTGTCCCAGTATATTCCCTACAAAGCAATTGAAGTAATCTGAGGTAGGAATGATGTTTTATCAAGCAAAACATTTCTTCCAATTTGCTTTAGGATTGAGCATGTAATCTGTCTCTGATCTCAGTGTTCAGAGTTTTCTTGCTAATGCTTGGTGTACAAGATTCCTTCAAGCTCCTAAGTGGACTGGGTAATAGTTTCAGATTATTACTGACTGGTATTCTGATTAATATATCTATCACACTCTTCCAGCAAGGACAAGAAATATGGGAAGGAAAATAAGTATTAATATTTTACCCTTTCAATTGTAGTCTCCTAAAAATATTTCTGCCTCATATTGTCTGGTCTGGTCATAGGTGATAGTAGTAGAAACCTCCAAAATCAATCAACTTGAATCCATACATTCTTCCTTATATCACATTGTATACCAGTATAATCAAATCCTATCTGTATGTAAGTGGTCCACATAGAGACCATCCTCTCCCTCACAGCTCACGGACCCCAGTTTTGATCTATGATAGAGCTTGTTCAAATAACAAATATATTTGAAAAATCACATTCACAGCAAGTAGTTTTAAAAAATCATGGCAAGTATTTTTAATAAATCACATTCACAGCAAGTATTTTTTTAAAATCCACATGGTAGATAAAATTATGAATATATGTCCAGCAGCTATAATATAGTGGAATTAAACGAATGTAGACAGCCCGATAAATGAAGGCCTGGACATTTTATTCCAACTATAGTCTTTGAAATATTTGCTCTTAATTTATAATCCACGGGAAATATTATTCACCATTTCTACAACATCCACACCAAACTAATGTTTTGCTAAATAGTTTCAAGTCTACCAAATCAACATTTATCGATATTTATTAATCCTAAGCAATAAAACACATGCAGTCCACAGTTTGGAATTGACTGGAAAACTTACAAGCTCTTTGCAACACTGAGATCAATCACCACATATTTTACTTTACCGATAGAAACATAATAGAAACTTCCAAAATCCATTCTTATCAGTGAAATGAATATTAGAACCTCCATCGGCTTCTAATGCTTGTTTCAAAAATCAGTGAAACACCGATTTACTATACTTCTCCGCAATGTGTTTGCCCTAATATATAGTGCTACCTGTGTGGGACTTAAAAACACACGGACCTTGCAGACAGCTGAGCCAGTATATTTAGACCAAAACAAATCAATCTCCTCATATTTGCATTAGTGGTTGAATCAAATGATGCCTTTGATCATTTATTGAAAATGCTTGTCGTGCATTTTGTCCTTTATGCCATATATCAAACATGAGACTATTACCCAATAGATATCTTGTAACTGTGTATATCTCTTCATAAGATCCTAGTTCATATATTATAATTTTCAATACATTAATTCATCTATATTCGATAATTTTACAATAACTCATGTATATATATCTGCAGTGGCCTCAGATTGTTCACTCCTGTACAATTATGAATTGTGATATCCCTTTATCCCATGATGTCGGGTCAAGTCTCAGTTTGATTCATTTTTTACTGAAGGCTTATTTCTATTCTCCGATGCCTCATCTAATTTGCTGATTGTAGATGATGCCCATTTTATACTAAAGACGCATAGCTGACTCATTTATGTGGAGGATGCGGTGATACACCTCTGAATATGCCATGATATCATCAGGTTTCCTTGAAATGCATTTTTTGTTCAGCTCCTTATTATATTTGCTACAGTGATGAGAGCATTATATGTATTCTGTGTCATTTATCATTCGTATTTCTCCATCCGATGCCTTTTTCCACCAATATCACCACATGGATAGAAGAAACAATTTGCAATTAGGATCCTCCTTTAAGTGGTAAAGCTTTCTTCAAAGGAACTTGGCTCTGATACCATGATAACTTTTTAGGCTCATTTTCTGCAAATGTAATAGCATTGCTATTTTATTTCTGTGTTCCAAATGCAGATTCAAATGTATATAAATATGTGTGGAGGAGACATGTCTCTATGGTTTATTGGTTAATAACCATTTAAACAATATTAACTTTAATATAAATAACCATATATATATATATATATATATATATATATATATATATATATTTGTCTAAATGATGATTTACCATCAACAATGTATCTCATGATCAAATCAATCTGACAGAAGCTACAAACTTAACAATAATCTGGTTGCTTCCTTTTGAAGATTCTAACTAAAGTCCCTCTTTTATAGTTGTTTAGCATCTCCATAATCACTGTCTTATGATGACGTTAACATAAATCGTTGCCTCTTATTTACATAATAGTAAGATCTATGTCACTAAATAATAAATATTGTGTTTTCTATATCACAAACTAATGTATAGCTTAAATCACTACTTGTGTTTGCTCATATACTTTGACAGTTTGACCACCAATCTCACTAAGATACTGCCGCTGTATTCTTTTAAAGTCACTGCATCAACTCAAGTGATTGTAAATTCACTACACTAGGAATATCGTTGTTTACCAACTTGTAGACTCATCACTGGCTTGTCTACTCATGTAGAACTTTGACTTGTCCTTTGACGAATCCAGCCCTTTCTGTCTTAATCTAATGCTGACTTTCTTGTCATATTGAGCTTCTGATATTTACTATCACCATCAAATATCACCGGCTTTCACTATATTCTCTATTTCATGCTTATAGAAGAAATCATGTTGAATTGTGTCATGAGTTTAGTGATGGCTACAGTTGTATGCAATCAAAGAGATATACCTCTCATATGACTCAACATAGTGTTCGATTCCTTATTTTTCTTCCTGATTTCTCCTGATATGGTCTTAAATTCTTAATAAAATTGAGTTAGAGTCCTCCAGTAAATACTCACTTCCCGCTCTATACCTTTCCTAAATGTTGAGTCCTATCAAAAAGGTCGTGTCTTTGTCCCTAATGATATTATCTCATTTTAGTATTTTACTAATAATATATATTATAGTTTATAACTTTTAGGTGATTCCCTTTATGTCTCTCCCACCAAGCAATTCGAAAAAAAAGCTACTCCCTCTTCAAATTATTTGAGCTTCTCTTTAAACAAGAAAAATATACCGCAGAAAAAGGTTCTCCCAAATCTCAAGATGCTTAGACATATAAGGTCACGTACCCACACTTGCTACCAATATATATACCTATGGAACACTACTCTTCTTGAGAAGGCTAAAAATCAAGAAGGCTAAAAAATCAAGAAGAGTTAGGTATAAGGGAGGGCTAGATTGCAGATTAGAAGACACACTGAAATCCATAAGTCTGCTCTTCTAGCAAACTGCACAAATAGGGTCATCTAAAGGAGTGTAAACATTTGCAGAAGATCCATGACCTTAACATGGTATCAGAGCCTAGTTGCAAATGTGAGAAGGAAAAGATAATGGAGATATCCATAAAAGAATATTATAAACTGACGTAAGAAATGGAGTTCCAGTCAAGGTCCAAAGTTAACACAGGGAGCAGGAGGAAAATAGGCAAGATGGTATTGGCATCTTTTGTGAAATCCCGGTTTTGCCATATTCGATTGCTTGCAAATAATTCTAAATCATAGTCGGCATCATTGATTGTAAGAAAAGAAGATAACAGAATATATACACGATATTGAGTGCCCATAAGATTGGAAATTGGCAACGTCTAGAGAAATTTCATCGGGCAGATAACGGGGGAGTAATCGATAATGATTATTGAAGGATCGATTCTACTTAAGTCAGCATCGATGTAAGAATACTGTCATAACGGTGACATTTCTTTATCATATCACAATCCATTAAACATAGCGAAGAAAATAAGGAGAATGCTTGCAGATGGAAATATTTCCTTTGTGGATATAAAGATTCTATTCTAATATAAGATTTAAATTGAGTTCTGAGAGTGACTCAGGAAGACTCGGGTTAAGATATGAATAATAATAAGAAATATTTTGTTCATGAGTCCATCGGTGACGATTCTCTAAAACACAGTATGATTCTTACTAATGTGAAATGTTGGGAAATTAAGTGAATGTACTTCCACCCGCCACGACAGATTTGACTTCCTAATTGCTCGAAGACCAATAGAATCAGATTCTTCTGTTCAACAAGTGCTCGTTCTTCTCCTTAAATAGGTATAAGATCCGCTGAAAATGCCCCAAGAAAGCATGGTTTTATTATGCGAAATGTTTGCAGATGTGTGCATAGAATGGAGCAGTGAGAAGGATTAGAAACCTTCATATAAATGCAAGCGGTTGTTAACTTTGAAACAGTGCACACTTTATTATTCAATTGCACGGTTCTTCATTCCGGAGCGATGAGTTGGTATTAGTTGAAAGTTATGAGACCTGGATATATTCCCTTTGTGTAAAAATATAATATGCATGCCTCTTAATGAAATTAACGCAGCTAAGATAGGAACTATATGATCCGGCTGAATAATGTTTTGCCAACAGAGATGACAATGATCATGTCCAGATATATATATAAAAGGTGATCACAGATGCATCTCAGACCAGGCATGTCAGTAAATTAAAATTATTATCGGTAAAAGTGTGCATATTATGGAGAAGGAGAAAAATTCCTTAGGCAGCAACTATTTTAAATAGAAGACCAAAATAATGCAGCAATGATGCACAAACTATCACATTGGCTATAAGAAACTCAGACCATGTTAAAGGCTGTGATTAATATTCATGGAATGATTTGTAATTATGAAGCATAATTGAGAGGTTTTGAAGAATTTATCAAGGTGGATGTCCAGGTTTCACACGTCAACTATAGAGGGGGCATTATAGTGGTACGGTAATGACAATGCAGTTGCAATAATAAGTATGATGAAGATTTGACAATGAGCGAATGTCATAAAGATCTCTGAGTGGAGTCTTACTTAGGTTCATGATCAAAGCTTAGCGTTACAACCAAGTAAGAACTATAAAATAAAGATAAGCTTTCATGGCTCATATTATATATGATGAAGCCATTTGAAACACTTTATATTAAACAAAATTCTGAGATACAACTGCATGCAGGAAAAGACATTGTTTAAATTACGGGCTATAATTTAAAAGGGAGAGAAAAATTATTCGATATGCATGTGTACCAGTCGAATGCCTATTCGACTTGTAATAACATTTGGCAAAATCTGAAGTATCAATGTGCACAGTGGATTTGACTTTTGTCCTACCTGTAGATTGCCTTTATACAGATTTCTTGAAAACGATAATATCTCCATTATCAATATTGGCTATAGACAGACTTGAGATGATCATCGACAGGTGTAAAACAAAATAAGTAGTTTATTAAGGCACCATATATTCTTTAAAAGTAACATATGGGTCTTACATGAAATGGTGAAAAGTTTATCAAAAGTAAATAGTATTCTGAAAAATATTGAATGCTATATGTCGGGCTAAACTAGCAAAGAGGAGAACCACTTTTGATATGTGAAACGGTGAGACTTGTGGAAAATGGTCTCATTTAATCGACACCCATAGCAAAACCAACAAAACATAACCAGATTAAGAGGATGATTGAAGATAAGTGGTAATGCAAATGATTAAGTGACGTACTAGGTTGATTGATGAATTTTATTCTGTGATCAGTAATATATGGAATTGTTTGTCAATTCTTGGTAATTGCTTACGTGTTCTTCCAGAAGGGGAGATGGCATCAAGTTAGAAAGTTTTCTTGGCACCCATCAAGACTCAGAATCGAAGAGAGTCTGATTTTTTTTAATCATAGGATGCGGAGACATTTGGAGAATTTACAGTGAGTAAGCCGAATGTCGCTCTACTGAAAGGAAACTCCCATTCAGAATAAATTTGATCCACTATAAAAGGGAACCTTGGAATAAGAACAAATGATTCTATCATCTTAGACAAACTTGATTATTTTGTTTGAGAGGGAGTTCATCAATGAAGATAACTCGTGGATAGAATCATTGATGAGATGCACATGGATAAAGATTACATCATGAGACTATAGATCATTAAGGTAAACATTTTACTCAAGGCATTTTTTATCTTCACTCAAGTCCAAGAGGGAGTATTAATGATTGTGGACTTAGAAAAGATGCATTCTATATAACCTTATGACTATTTAGAGTATTAGCATTGGTTCTCTTAGAAAGGAGGGAATAAGGTGACATCATGCTGTGACACTAAGATCATGGATATTAGCATGGTATGCCTTCCTAACAAAAGGAGAAGCTAAATGATCTGCAATGGTGAATCTCGACTCAAAGAGATTAGACCATGCTTTATTGATTCCCAAGTAATAAAGAATTTGTAGCAGAGAATCATAAGTATCATCTTATAAGAAGGTTATATGTCAGAGAGAGTACCTAGAAGATCGAGTTGACTCCCTAGGATCTAGGTTATACAAACTCAGACTGAGTGTACCATATCAAGATGGTGTATACTCATAAAGTACAAAAGCTTTCATCAAGGTTATGATGGAAAGATAAGTATCTATTATACTTGAGCTCTTTTTTTTCCTTACGTCTATAATATCTTTCATTTATATTTTTTATAAGAGTATATGCCTTGATTTTTTTCGTAAAGAATATCTTTCATTTATATTTTTTATAAGAGTATATGCCTTGATTTTTTTCCTAAAGAATGTTCTTGTAGGAAAGAATTTTGGATTCAGAGGGAGTTTGACATCTGATCAAGGCAACCTTGAATAAGGAGCTCGGAAGATTTGATATCCAGTAGGAGTTTGGAAAATCTAAAGTGAGCAACCATCTGATGGGCCTACCTTTATAAACATCATGGTGTGGAAACATCTCTCAGCAAACAATCTTGCAGCATCAATTTGCAGTAATAGAAAACAATCCTCCAGCACGAATTTGCAGTGATAGCAAATGATCTTATGGTGTTTTAAATCAGTAGAGGACTACTGGAAAATCTTGAATAGATTCAAGATTGTGTTGTGAAAGAGACATTTCGATGTCTATGAATCACAACTTGGATAAAGAGAGAATTTAAATATTCTCTAGACTTTATCCTTAAGTAATAGAAATTAGAAAGCAGGTATTCTTATCAAATCTCAGAGAGTGATCATCTCAGGAAAGGTCCAAATATGATTGAATTGTTTTGTATTCTTATGATAATTTATATTATTCTCAAGATATTGACTGTTATGGGGCTTCACCATTTGTGTTTGTTATTTAATAGGTGACGATCTCTGAAATAACGAACACTTGTATAAAGACATTATAAGAGGTGACGATCTCTGAGATAATGTTCTGACCAGTAGAGAACTACTGGCAAATTTGGATGAATTTAAGATCATGTTGTGATGGAGGCATTTCTATGTCTATGAATCACAACTTGGATAAAGGAAGAATTTAATTATTCTCCGGATTTTATCCAGTGTACTGGCAGATCTTAATTCAGGATCATGTTGTGTGCCTATGAGTCACAACTTGAATAAAGGAAGAATTTAATTATTCTCCGGATTTTATCCTGTGTAAGGCATTCTAGTAATGGATTGCTGGTAGAATCTAGGTCTTGGACGAAATCAAGATCACGTTGTGACAGTGACATTTCTAAAACTCCATACGTCACAACTTGGGTAAAGAGAGAATTCAATTATTCTCTAGTCTTTATCCTAAGTATTGCATTCTATGCAATACTATTATCACAAGCTCTGGTAATACTTCATATCACAAGCCTTGTCAAACACCCTGTGTTACAAGCCTAGGTGATTTGATAGTTTGAATTACAAACGATGCTTAATGACTTGATCACAAGCTCTGGTAATAACTTATATTACATGATTTCTAATATGATGTGTTTTCAGGTATCATTTGTATAATAATACATCATGCTTGAAATTCAGAAAGGTATAGAGTGTATATCTATGCTTAGACATCTCTACTGATGTTGCTAGATATGTTTCTATCACTTATCTTATCAAGTTAAGAGGCAGTGTTAATTCCTTGTAACTTTGACAAGACAAGTGTTCTGATTTTCAGATCAGTCTAATCTGGATGCATGAGTTCTCTTAAGTATTGGTCACTAGAACATATTGTCCCCTCTAGACAGATCGGCATCTTCCTTGTGGCTTTTATAAGCCTTCTTATTTGCTAGTGTGGTTAGTTAGTTACTAACCATTAGTAACTCTTGGAATGGGCACCAATTTTGAGGAAACAATCATGTTTTGAAGTAGGCCGACCTAGAGAGGGACATGTCCATTCAATGAACATGCCCCTTGAATTAGGTATAAGCAAGGGCTAGATCGCAGATTAGAAGACACACCGAAATCCATATGTTTGCTCTTCTAGCAATCTGCCCAAATAGGATCATCTATAGGCGTGTAAACATTTGCAGAAGATCCATGACCTTAATACATATGGTATGACAATGAAGCTCAACTGGCAAGCTGATATAGCTAAGATGAACCTCCACCTATGAAATCAAAACATTATGAGCTCGTATAACCAACTTACTAAAAATAGTAAGTTTCCACAAATAGTAACTCTACATTGAAACAGCTCTTATTGACAAGACAGAAACAAAAAAAAATTTTGGTGATGCAAGATTGCCCTTACACCTAGGATGCTCCTGCATCATGTAGTTTGCACTTGGGAACACAAGCTTACCAAAGATATTGCAATTATCTAGGGCCCCCTAGAGGTATTCCTTTTTGAAAAATCAATGTGCTACGGTGTTGCCCCACTTTTTGTTTTCGAACCAGTTGGCAAAAGTGAGTATTGTTTAGTAGGAAAAGTGATTGCAGTCCTCAGTCATATTTGAGTCTAGGTCTAAGTCCCTGAGGTTAGGTGATCTCTATTGGATTTTCCCTTTTTACCTTCTCTTTCCCTCTTGTCGAGTGGATGTTTATTTTACCGTGTTAGGTAGGTAAGTTAGCACCTAGTCCGATAGAGATCAAATTTGCTCATTTGATGATCAATCATGCTCCATATTCGCTCACAGCATACCACTCTTTAATAAGCAGGTGTTGGCAGAAATTTGAAAATCATCTTCTCCTCGACGGGTTTCAGATCCATGAAGGTGATTTCCCGTCATAACCACTTGAAGGCACATATGAAGTAAAAACGTGCAAAGGGTGAAGGTTTCTAAGATAAATTAATGTTTGAATCCAAGTTAAGATCTTCAAACATTGTTCAGATTCATTGTTACTCAAATATTTAAGCCTTGGCAGAAAAATGAAAAATGTCTTCTCCTCGGCGGGTTTTCAACCCATGAAGACAATTTTTCGATTCTTCAACAAAATCAAGTTAATGGTTAAGTTCGATCCCCATATTAGATGCGGATCATGTCAAGATGATATTGGAATGGATCAAATCATTAAAGATAAAGAAACATAGCACGAGTCTCATCTAGCGGATTTTCCTCAACAAGGTACCCTAATGGTAACTTTCTGAAACTTAAAGGAAAACGGAAAAGTAAGTAGTGGAAATATAGAAAGTTATCATTGAGTTCAACGGAACAATGAAAAGACCTCTAGATGTTCGTTGAACCCTCCCATTTACTATCCAACACGTATTTCCTCAAATTCATTCGTGTGGTGCAAATTCTAAAGATCAACGGATGAATTGAGGTTCTCATATATAGATAGATAAGCGGTTGAATAAGTTACCGCTTTTCTTTGATGTTTCTTTCTATCTATACATATAACTTTTGAAAAACCTGTGACTGTTGCATTCTTTGTCTCATTCACTTTCTCAATTTAAAATCTCGTTCACGAACTCAAGGCAACCAAGTATGCGGGTTTTGATGGGTTAATTGGGATCAAGTCCGCATTGCAAAACTTCACAGATACTTCTCTTCATTTCTTTGACATGGCAGACTTCCAAAAAAGGTTGAGAGCTAAACAAATTCATCCCATCACCAAAAAGCTTTGAGGATGTGGTTTAGTTGAGGTAGCAGGTTTCCCAGTCAAGGTCCAAGCCCCTGAGTTGATTTATGAATGCATTCATCACTACAACCCAAAAACCAGACAAATTGTGCTACCTGATGATACAATTCTAATCTCAATAGATAGGCAAACAATGGTGAACTGCCTTCGGGTGCCAGAGTAGGAAGAATTCTCCGATTTAGGCTTTAGCGGAGCCGTCTCAGAATTCTCATCTAAAAAGATGATTTGAAGGAAAGAAATCATGAGGACATGGTTTTAGAAACCGCGGAGTAATAAGAGTAAAGTTCCCAAAACCTTGTTCACGACAAACCTCAAGCCAGAAATCATTGATATTTTGGTCCTCTTACATAGGTTGAAAGGTGAGGTAGATAGAGGCTTTGAATTTCGTCGAGCAGTATTTCTTTTTAGTTCAAGTAATTTGCTCAGATACCCAATATATTGACTAGGCTCAAGAGGTAAGCGAAATTTTGTTCAATGCTCTCTGGGTCACCAAGTTCTATAATACATTCCACATGTCTTCCTTCTTGATTTATATGTTGGCCTCATTGGAATTACAGCCTAGCCTCCCAAGATTAATAACTTTCCCTAATGATGTTAAATCTTATGAATTCTATCCATGTCTACAGTTACAGAATAGTTATTAAGATTATGTTAAAGTGAATGGTGCATTTACCATGAGGATTTGCAAGGAGCTACAGGGATGCCTGGAAAAGAGATTCAACCCAAAAGTCATGGCCGCCATTAGTCAATTTAGATGTTTCTTCATTTAGTTCTCATCATTTTCATATTTGTGTCTTGCAACATTTGACAGACTCCCCTTAAAGCTAGCAAGGTATCCAAGCGACATGATCGTGTTGATCGAGATCATACGACAAGCCCTACAAGTGATTATACTAAGTGGGATGATGAAGAAGAAAGGATATGAATTCCCCATGAAAGTCGGAGCCTTCAGCTACGACACCCAATCTGATGCCAAAAACATGATTTAGGTGTTCGAGAAGAATTATAAGCTGGACATCTATGAAGTCCTGAGGCCCATGTTCGACCCGAATGGGTATGCCAAAGATGTTCTACAAATAGGGAGCGTGATAAAGCACATCACTACCATTTCGGACTATTGGGCCGATAGCAAAGATGAGTTCGAGAGCCATGATCGAGCCTTTGCTAAATTGACAGTGAATCAGGTGAAGATGTATAAGGTTAATATTGATGTAGGAGTTGAAGACAACGGTCAAAACATGTATAGCAATACCTACTTGACCAAGCTAAGAGGTACTCTCATAAGTTCAAAACCTTATGAAGAAGCTGTGGAAGACCTAGACATGATGATGACCGAAATCTACAAGAGAACTGGAAAATGGGTCGAGTGGACTACTGCACGGCGAAGCAGGAGCAAAGGCATAACCGCCCAAGCATCTTTGAATGTAGCGACAGCCTCATCTTCTCAGAGTGGTGCCTCAAGCACAATCTTGCCCATCACTCAAGGGCCTGCTCAATTGGTTGGTGGAGGTGACCAACCTCCTGACAAGAATATCCCCCTTGATAAGACTTGTCAAGATGGTTCAGTACCAATAATCGGAACTAAAACAAAGGTTGAGTAGAAGAAGGCGAAGGAATTGAAGGATAGAGCAGTTACAGTGGCTCTCTCACCCCACAACAGCCCTATCCCATATGTAAATGTTGCATTACTCCCACCAAGGAGTCCCCAAATACAAGTGGTGGACCTTGGAGATGGTGGAAGCAATGAGAGCAAGTCCACTGAGTCCGATGAAGCTACAAAGAAGACTACAGAAATAGAGAAAGGTCTAGAAGCTTCAAAACTTATTTCCCAAGCCCTAAAGAACCCTTTCTATTCAGCTACGAAGACATTGACTCTAGTCAAAAGAAAAATGTTCAGTGTAGACACGTTGGGAACTACATCTAAGGTGATTGGCATAGAATCATGGCTGGAAGACACCTTGGACAAAAAGAGGAAAAGGAAAGAAGAGGGAGTCCCCAACAAAGAAACTTTATCTCTAGTTATCCATTCTAGATCGGCATTGAGTAAAGTTAAGAAGCAAAAGACCCTGTCAATCCCTAGACAAGATCTCGATACAGGGCATTTGTATTACAATAATAGATAAGCCATCTATTATTAGTTAATGGTTCTCTATTATAAATATCTAGTTAGCTTTAGTTAGCTTTCACTTTTTTGGCTTTATCTGTTAGAATAGAATATTTCTATTATTTTTGATAGATTGCTAAGGAAACATCACTCTATTCTAAATTGACCTCTCTGTCGCTATTAATAACAAGCAAATATTTTTCAATTACTTCGTAATATGGTATCAGAGCTAATACTTAAATTTTTTCGAAAAAAATAATAATTTCTTCTTGAAATTATTTGTTTAAATTTTTTCAAAATTATTTCAGTCAATTTCTCTAAAACTCGCCTCCAATTTTCAGCCCTGGAGAAATTCAAATCAGACTAAAATCTCGAGCTAGGGTTTAAACCCTCTGTGTAAATCGCGTGTTCCGAAAAATCGCAAGTTTTGTTCTCTACAAATCGACTGAAAAATCGCATCTTCAGCTACAAATCGCGATTTCCTTCATCTACAGCTCTGGTCTTTTTTCCAACTCACGACTAGAACAAAAATCACGACTTCAACATGCACCCGCGCGATTTTCTTCCGACTTACGACTCTATGTTTTACAAAAAACACTGCTACTGCCACATCTGCTATTATTTGGAGGTCAAACACTATTTTTCAAGCACCGTCTCAATTTGTAGTCGTGCTCTGGGAAGCAAATCGACCATTTTTTCCAAAAAACCATCGTTCTTTCTACAAATCCGACCCTCAAAGCCATCGACTACCATTTTGCTCGAAACCCTAAATTTTAAGCTTGGAAATTGTTTTTGCTTGTAGATTCTTCGTGGGTTTTTCGAGAGCTCAATTGGGTTGTTCGTTTTTCTGGATACCTCAATTTTTGAGCCAACGAATCCAGAAAACAACAGCATATTCCTTTTGGGTTTTTCGAGCTCTCTTCTAGGCCCCTCTTTGATTTTTCTAAGTCGTCCATTTTTTGCCTCGAAGAACATGCCTTCACAAATTTTCACAGTTTTTCATTAAAAAATGTGCCATGGCATCTTTGACAAACATTCTGCTCAAGCATAACTCCAAATTCAATGGTCGAAATTATGGCAGCTAGAAGTAGCGGATCATCGCAATTTTTGAACATCGGAACACCAATCGACTTGTTTTGTGTGTTACGAAGCATTCGACTTCTTCGGGTCTTGATCAAGATACATGGGATCTGAATAATCAAGAAGTAGTGATGCTTCTCAAATTATCCGTGGCTGATGATCAGCTTTCTTAGATTCCATCCGGCAAGACAGCTACCAAGATCTGGACACATCTCAAAGGTCTTCATGAGACTTCTAACAAAAATAGAGCCTTCTTTCTGAAAAAAACTCTGTTTTCTATTGTCATGGATGAGCGCACCTCTCTCCAGGCACACCTAAATCAGATTCAAGAAATCCGTGATCAATTACTTGCCATCAATCACAAGATGGAGGAAGAGGATATTGTGGTTATCACTCTTCGGAGTTTACCAAAATCCTACGAGCATTTTATCGAGACTCTCAACATTACATCTTCTGGTGTTGATTTGAAGTTCACTAATCTAGTAGCTCCAATTCCACCTCCACATAGCAAGCCTTTGTTGCGAAATCCTTTCAAAAGGATAAAGGTAAGTTTTAACAGCCATCTCAGCAAAAGTCTTTCGCTCTAGCATCAAATGGTTCTGGAAAGAAGAACATTCAATACAACTACTGCCACAAGTTTGGACACATGAAGGTTGACTGTCAAAAATGCTTAGCTACACAGTCGAAGCAATCAGGTTCGCAACCCAAAGCGAACAGTGCAGAGCACACTGAGCAGGTGAAATCTGCCTTTTACACTTTCATGGCTAAAAAACCTACAAATCATGTGAAGTCATCTGCCTGGTACATTGATTTAGGTGCCTCTCGTCATTTCACTCACTGCAAAGTCTAGTTTACTGACTACCAACCTTATTCAGACTGTTATTTTTGGTTACTAGGAGGAATCTCATATTCCTTGATGTGTACTACGTTCCAGAGATGGAACTAAATCTACTCTCAGTCAGTCAGTTGTTACGACATTGTCCACACTTGGCAATCATCTTCAATTCATATCACTGCACCATCACTGATCGGGCGACTAAGTCTACTGTTGCAGTAGATCTTGAGGATCATGGTCTTTCTAGACTTACTAATTCTAGTGATTCTTAGGACTTAGCTATGGTTGCTCGATGGTCTTCTGTCAGCACACTTTGGCATCAGCAATATGGGCACTTAAAGGTGCATTATCTCTCATAGCTTGCTCGGGATGAGCTTGTTCTTGGATTGCCAGAGATTCAGACTCTAACAACGTGGAGTTTGTGACGCATGTCAAGCTGGGAAGCAACGTCGCACACCTTTTACCAATGGCAACTCATGGCCAGCTTCTTAGGTACTTCAGCTTGTAAATGTCGACATCTGCGGCCCTATGGCCACTCCTCCTGTTCTTGGGCCCAGGTATTTTCTGTTGTTTGTTGATAATTTCAGTAGAAAAATGTGGGTGTATTTCCTTGAAAAGAAATCAGATGTATTTCCTGTATTTCAAAAATTTAAAACTTTAGTTGAAAAAGAGTCTAAGAAATCTATTATTACTCTTAGATCAAACAATGGGGGGAAATTTTGTTCTAATGTTTTCTCTAGCTTCTTGGATACACATGGCATCAAATGCCAATTAAGCACACCTCACACGCCACAACAAAACAATGCAGTTGAACGTTGGAACAAGACAATCATCGAGATGGCTCGATCCATGCTCGAACACAAACATGTTCTGAAGCAGTTAACACTGCAATTTATTTGTTGAACCGGTCACCCATAGCAGCGAACAAAGGTAAAACTCTAGAAGAGGCTTGGTCAGGTCGCAAGCCCAAAATCAATCACCTGAAGGTTTTTGGCTCCCTTGCTTTTGTTTGGATCCCTGATGCTTCACGCACCGAGTTGGATGCCAAGAGTCAGAAACTCATGCTTGTTGGATATAGCAGTCTTCACAAAGCCTACCGCCTGATCGATGTTGAGACATCTCATCTCATTTACAATTGTAATGTAGTCTTTAATGAGCAACGAGAACCTTTCTAGCTTGTTTCTCCTGTTCCTAATCCAGCAGACCGGCCTATGCAGTCTCATGATTTGGGAGTTTGGCTTCCATTAGGTCCACCTGATGGGAGAGCTCCAATAGCTCCTGCAACTCCAATTATACCTGAACAGACACCTTCGACTTCTCCTGTAGGATCACCTTGCTTTGTAGATGCTTCACTTAAATTTGATCCAAATTCTTCTGATAAGGATCCTGCTAATCAAGCATCTCCTGGTACTAATGTTGTTCATTCTCCTATCCGGCCTAAGTGGTGGGCTAAGACACTTGCTGATTTTCGTAATGATGAACTCATTGTTGGGAGAATTGCTTGGAAAAAGAGCAAAACTACAGATTCTGTTAACTTTACTCTCATGGCCAACATTCACAGTGTGCTTGAACCTCAAACATATTTCAACGCTAAAAGAATTCCGAAGTGGGAACAAGCAATGACATCTGAACACCAAAGCCTACTAAAGAACAACAACTAGGTCCTTTCTAATCTTCCACCAGGGAAGAACCCATTGGCTTCAAATGGGTTTGCAAAATCAAATACAAATCAAATGGTATTCTGGATAAGTACAAAGCTCGTTTAGTGGCGAAGGGCTTTTCTGAGTGTCAAGGCATTGGTTATGAGGAGACCTTTGCTCCTACTGCAAAGATGAACACCATTAGATTAGTCCTAGCCATGGCAGCACAGTTTGGCCGGAAGGTCCATCAAATGGACGTCAAGAGTGCTTTACTGAATGGTGATCTCCATGAAGAGGTCTACATGACATAGCTTCCTGGTTTCAAAGTTGTTAGTAAAGACCATTAGGTTCTCAAATTGGTAAACGCTCTCTATGGCTTGAAGTAGGCCCCTCGGGCATGGTACATAAAAATTGATAAGTACCTCAGTGATCAAGGCTTCATGAGGAGTTCTTCAAACTCAAATCTGTACATCAAGACTACTAATAGTGACATCATCCTTCTGGTTAGTTATGTGGATGATATGATCATCACTGGCAGTTCGACATCTTTGATTCAGGGAATCAAACAGAATTTATGCCAGTCTTTTGATATGACTGACCTTGGGCTCATGCATTATTGCTTAGGTGTTGAAGTTTGGCAACAGTCTTCTGGTATATTCATCTCTTAGTCCAAATATGCTAGGGCCCTGTTAGACAAATTCTGTATGCAGGATTGCAAACCTACATCTACACCTATGGAGAAAGGTCTCAAGTTATCAGCAAAGTTTGATTCTCCTTCAGTTGATAATACTACATATAGTCAACTAGTAGGCAGCCTCATTTACTACTCTGCTACTAGGCCTGATATTAGCTTCGCAGTTACCTATATTTCATGCTTTATGACAGCTCCTAAGGCTGATCATTGGATGGCAACAAAACATGTGCTTCGTTATGTGAAGGGCACTTCAAATTATAGACTTCTATACTCTTGAAGTTCTAATCCTAAACTCAATGGGTTCACAGATTCAGATTTGGTAGGCTCTGTTGATGATAAAAAATCAACCTCTGGATATGTGTTCAGTTTGGGATCTAGTGCAGTCACATGGACTAGTAAGAAGCAGCAGGCAGTTTCTCTCTCCTCTACAAAGGCCGAATACAGAGGGACTATTAAGGCAGGATGAGAAGTTGTTTGGCTTCGTCGAATGCTTGGGGATATGCAGATGTCACCAGTAGGACCGACTACTCTATTTGTTGATAACGAAGGCATTATCAAGTTAGCACGAAATCCAGTCTTCCATGAACGAACCAAGCATGTGGATGTTCATTGTCATTACATATGACAACTGGTTGAAGACGCGACTATAGATTTGCAATATGTTCTTACCACAGATCAGACTGCAGACATTCTCACCAAACCTCTTGGTCCTGATAAGTTTGTCAAATTTAGAGGACACTTTGGTGTTCTAGATAGATTACCCATTAAGGGAGGGTATTACAATAATAGATAAGTCATCTATTATTAGTTAATGGTTATCTATTGTATAATATTTAGTTAGCTTTAGTTAGCTTTCGCTTTTTTAGCTTTATCTGTTAGAATAGAATACTTCTATTCTTTTTTATAGTTTCCTCAGGAAACATTGCTTTATTCTTTTGTATAAATTGACTTTTCGTTCTCTGTTAAAAACAAGCAAATATTTTCCAATTACTTCGTAATAATTTGACTATAGAGATTGCTAAGCCCACTAAGGGAGGATTGAAGACATGTCTACAGAGGACTTCCCATTACATTCTGTGGACCTCGGAGAGGTTAGACATGACACTAAGGTAGGCCTATGGAAATTAACAAATGATGTGATAGAAGGACAACTCGAAAGCCATAAACTAGCTAAAATAAGAAAGAAGGAACACATTCATGAACTTAATTGCTTCATTAGACAATTAGTCACCTTGCTGGCAAGCATCTCAGGAATGTCAACCACCACTGATCCTGCAACCACTAACATTCAAGCTATCATTTCCCAGTTACAAGAAGACAAGCACTTTGGGCAAATTGGTAGGGAGTGGAGCAAAAAACTCAAGTCTGAGGGACTTGCAATCATAGAGCAAATCGGTAATGCGGTACTAAGGCTCAAAGCGGAGAAAGATAATATCTTAGCTAACTGAGCTACCCTGTCAACAGAGAAAGCTAAGAGCGAGGATTGCATTTCCTTACTGAAAATGATCATCCACATAAAGGCTAAAGAAGCAGTAAAGGCAAAGATCCTGCCTAAGGGAGATAAGCCCTTATTTGAATGGCTACAGAGTATGCAATTCAAATTTGAAATGATCCTAACGGGAGAAGAAGGATTGAAGGAAATGGAAGTTAAAGTTAAAAAGGATTAGGATAGAGACTATGAATTACTAAGAGGTCTACATACAGATTCCCAAGCTAGTGGGCAAGGGAAAAGGATAGTTGGAGTTGTCGTCATGTAAACGAATTTCTCCA
Organism: Cupressus sempervirens; assembly: GCA_028749045.1. Classification (NCBI taxonomy): domain Eukaryota; kingdom Viridiplantae; phylum Streptophyta; class Pinopsida; order Cupressales; family Cupressaceae; genus Cupressus; species Cupressus sempervirens. Next base: position 378,865,928 of record CM053785.1, read on the forward strand.
ATTATCTGGATAGCTTAACAGAGAAATCTTATGATCACCAGAACAGAGCGTCGGAGCTCCAAAAGCTTGGCAGGTGTGTGCATGTGGCTGTGGAAGAAAATGCAGGAGTGGTTGAATGCCATCAAAGATCTAGCCAGAGAGCATTCCAAGTGGCTCCTAAGATAAACTAACGTTCATATTCATAGACATGAGGAGTTGATCCCAATCATTGTTGCTGCCAAAGCCTATAGGGCTAAGTCAGAAAAGGGAAAGAAGGCAAAGTGATTCTTATCCCGCCCTTTCATATTTTGATGTAATGATTGTAACTGACAATTGGCTCCTTGCCATTTGTCAATTTTGAGGAGATGAACCAATTTTAGTCTCATTTTGTAACGGTCATCTTGGAATCCTATATGTATCTAATTGAAAGATTAATGGAAGGTCACCTAATTTTTGCCGTGAGATACTTCATATTGCAGAGACAAGTTAAATATATTTTGTGTCGATTAGTTATTGTTCCATTGTCTTGTGATAGCTTAGGATATCTCTTTCCGTTGAATTGAGTTAAGGAATAAACTGAGCTTTGTTCCCCCGTTCAATGCAACAAGCTGTAGATAATAATAGTATTATTGAAAGTTTAAAGAGATTTTGTTTTGTGTTTTTCTTCAAGTTAGTCTCTTTGAAGCTTTCAGTTAAGCAGTAGATTCATCAATAGAAATCCATTAGTATTTCATCAATTTCTGCAAGTTCATAAGATGTGTGAGTTCACAGACTTGATTGGTTTTAAGACCCAAATATTCGCCTAAGTTAGTTCCTGTCTACGCCTAACTTGGTTTACCTCTCCTGCTCTCTGGTCAAGAACAAACCCCATTTAGATTTAGGAATAAACAAGATTCATTGCAAATCACAAAATCTGAGGGAGCTGTACCTAAGAATTCAGAGGGAAGTCAATCACTTAGCTATGATTTCCCAACTGTTGTAATCAGATATTGTTCAAGGATATTGGGCATTCAAGAGTAGAATAAAAGAACAATCTATTTACCAACATACTGTAAGATAGATTGCTAAAGAGGAAGGTTCTAATGCTGTTTTGTTCTTTTATAACAAATCAGAGAAATTTTATTATTCTGGAATATAAATAAGAGTTGCTGTTTTCAATTTTACGTGAAAATATTTTGACGTGATTATCAATCTTTTACAAATTGGTTTTATTGCATGGGTCAGTATCTGTCAATCACTTCATATGTACTGTGCGAGCGAGGCCAGTTCAATAAACAAAAACCACAAGCAAGCATAAAACACAACCTTTCAACTACAAGAATACTCTCCAAGGTAAGCTTTTAAGCCAAAGTAGAGACTATGTATGGATTACCATAAGCAAAGATATTTACAATGAGATTTTAACCCTGAATTTATAGATAGCTTAGAAGTGAGGGGCAATCTTTCTAAGATCTCAAAGTGCATGCAAACCAAAAAAGCTCCCCTATTAGGCTATAGATTGTCATTACAAATTTTCCAGCTTGTATACTAAAAGTTATATATTATGGGAAAGGGAAAACTAATAATAAATAGAAGGTGGGTAAATAAAATGGAGGTATCCATGCAACTCATGAACCCATGAGTACAGAAAAATATTTCATTACAATACCAAAGTCAAATATTCCAATATTGTATATATAAGAAGTAATTATAATGTTATGAATGATCTCTTTCCCGTTACCCATTTTTTCTAATCCCTTCCTCATGACCATGTGCTCTTTGCTCAAATCAATATTCTTTTAACTCTCATTCAAAAATGATGGCTGCTATAAAGAATCTTCACAGTCAATATTCCAGAAGTAATATGTCTCATCAAGCAATTATGTTTTAGAATGGCATTGCCCTGCAAAAGGAAAGTTCACTTGGTAGCAACTTGAATAATTAACAAGGGCAGGGGGAGGGTTTGAGGCAGAATATGGAAAGGGTGATTGACTGTATTATCAATTCTTTACTCAAAGCATGTTCCAATAAAGAACAGTGATAGAAATTGCATTACAGAAAGAAGGAAAATAGGGTTGATGATATACTAGTACACAACTTTTGTCTACCATCTCTAAAGAGTAAGATATTTTGTTTCTAATGTCACAAAAAGGGTAAGCAGCATTTAGAATAATCCTACATTGAAGTTTAAATATTAAAAAGGGTAAGTTCTAACAATACCTGATACAATAAAAAGGGAGGTTTTCTTCCTTTGATAGCATTGACCTTCAACCTCTCACTCATTGAAAGTAGTAAGAAATTTGAAGCAAACATGTCTAAATTGATACCATGCACCTTTCTGTCAGGGTTGCCCTGAATAGAATGGCATCTTCTTCGAGGAAAATATGAGGAAACAAGAAAGGAGAATTGTCTCTAATGTATGCATCCCAAGCATGTGCCATATGAATAATGCACAGGTTCATGATTCTTTTTCTGTCTACATTAACAAAGACAGAGAATTCTTGCACAAGAATCTGGATAGCAAAATTGAAGAAATTAACAAAGGAATTGGACAGTGGGAAGGAAAAAAATAGTGCAAAACTTATGAAAAAATTAATGTTGGCTCCTGGGTAGTCTATTGGTAAAAAGGGTGTCTTTGGCATGAGCAAGGATCAAGTGGACCAAATATACTCTCAAATGCTGCAGACTTACTTCTCCGTGAAAATCGTACCCATATCAAGTGAGTATTTAATTTGACATTTTGGAGTATAGCTACCAAAAGGAACCAATTAATGACTGCTTAAGGGCTCCATTGCAAGGTCGATAATAGGAAAAGTTTACAAATAAGCCTGTCTTGTGGGGCTTCAAAGCCAGTCCCTGAATGTTGAGTTCCATAATTGGCCAAGAACTCGAGGATGAAGAGAAGATTATCAAGGAGTACAGAAGCTGTTGGTTTTCTGAAGATCGCTACAACAGTAATTGCATTGCCATGTTTTTGGTATGTGTGTTTCAAGGGCAGCGATCTCTCTTTTTATATTGTGGATGATACATGGAGAGGCATGTCCCTTCAAGGGGCATGTCTATTCAATTTATTTAATTAATATAAAAATTAATTATTTAACCACGCACAAATATGTGTGTGTGTGTATCACACACATGCACATATCATCTACACATATAACTTCAGTCTCATCTCATGAGTTTATCCAACTAAAGCTACCAAACAATAACTCTCTCTCTTAGCTAGGGAGGATAAACACAAGACATATATTACACTATTGGTAATATTTGGAATGACAAATTTTAAGGATATCTTCGATCAGAAGATATCCACCATTTTCATATCGCATTTGATATCATGAGTATTGGTCCTCCAAAATATCAACACATGATATTCACCAAATACTCAAGTGACATTTAGATATTACATTTGATATAATGAGTATCGGTCTTCTAGAATATCAACTCATGATATTCACCAAGTACTCAAATTAGATTTGATATCATGAGTATTGGTCTTCCAGAATATCAACACATGATATTCATCAAGCACTCAAATAATGTTTGATATCACATCTAATATCATCAATATTGGTCTTCCAGAATATCAACACATGATATTCACCAAATACTCTTCAAGCAATGGTCTTACAGAATGTCAAGATGCAAGATATTCACCAAGTATTGTGAGTAATGGCCTCCTGAACTTCAAGTTGCATGATATTCACCAAGTACTCTATGTAATGGCCTCCAGAACATCAATTTGCATAACATTCACCATGTACTCAAAATGTTTATAAGGTATGTGCACACACATTCTCATAATAGGTACCATATAAACATCCACGATGCAAAGTATAATCTATCATGATCTGCATAGACATCGTAAGATATCCATCATAGTAGAGAATTGAATTATTGTAAGATTGTCATCTTCTAATAACTTCTACAAATACAAGTGATAATCATTTGGACGTCGTCACTTAATCATGATGTACACATGGGGTAGGCCCATCAAAATCATGCAATCACACACAGACTTTCAAACTCCCTCTGAATCTGATATGATCAGGATCTCTAAAGATCAACTGAAACACATCCTCTATTCGCTCCTTTAGATGGATGTGTTAGACTCCCTTTGAACATCAATCTTCTGAGCTCCTTTACCTTTGAAGAAGTGTGTCAAACTCCCTCTAAATATAAATCATCTAGGCTCTTAATCTAGAATTGTTAGACTCCCTCTCCATCTCCCTTTTCCTGCAATAACATCCTCGAAGGAAAAGATCAAGGCACATAACTCTCATAGAACATAGAAATAAGGGAGTGAATATTATAATACTCGAGGATAATAATAATATTTAGTTTTTCTAAGAATGATAATGATATTAACAAATAATATCATCTCTATTCTCAAAACAATATTATTATCCTTTCCTTATTATTATTTTAAATAACATTCTTATTTATGTTCAATATTATTATAAATTTATTCCATTTTATATTCTTAATAATAATATTAGGGATTTTTCCCATAATAATATTATTATGAATATTATCATAACTTTATAACCATGTTATTTCCTTATCAAATGACTAACTATGATTATGAAATTTATATTCAATTCAAGGAATGACCCATAAATATGTAATAATCTATTCTTTATCAATATCAAATACATATAAATCATTTAAGATGATTTACATACACATTCATTATATTCTCGTTGAAGTCTAATAGTGAAAGAGGTAAACAACAATTACTTACCTTACCAACTTAGTGGCCAATTGACATGTACAACCATATATATGTTACTTGATGTGATTAACATGTACAATCAACGTGCCAAGACTCTATTTTTGGTTGACGAACCCAATTTATCCTTCACTTACTATGCATGATGTGTCGTCATTATTTCTTCCTAGTGGTCCACCGAAATAGTAAATGTTGTCATGCCTTTTTAAAAACTCCCTCTTATTTATCATTGCTCGTACAATCGTCTAGTCTTAGGCAAACCACATTCCATGTCACTTTCTCGTGTGTTTGGTAATAAAGGCAATAATTATTTTAATCCCGTAATGTTTGATAGACTTACACTTATCAGGTTGGTGGGGGATGTCTCTTTCTCCCTTTATGTATATTGCTCCAACCTATTTCATCCACTACTTGAACTTCAGCACTAATGACTATGATATCCCTTGCCATCGTTTATGAGAGATAAAAAATTGCTAAAGTTTGGGATCATATATAATATATATTTGGTTCAATGTCGATGCTGAAACCTATGTGTAGATCACTCAAGAACTGCGTTTGTAGGGCTTGGAGTAGAATTAGATCATGATGTTGTTGCCAAACTATCCAATGTCAAATGTGATCAGGCGAATTGAGAAACTTAGTGACCTGGGCTTTCCATTGCCTGACCTAGCACGGGGGAAACACACAATGTTAAACAAGACGGATTGTGAGGGTCTATCCTTGCCAAATAAGTTGGATCTAGGTCAAGATGTTGATTATGCAGATCATGCGATGCTCGTTGGCTTAGACAGCACAAAATTAGGCTCAACTTGAAAATGCTTGAGACATCTCTACTCTTGCAAATTGTATGTTGCTTTAATGTTGCGATGCTTGTGATCAGGCTTAGTAATCAAAATGAGAAGAACCGTTTGTTCAGTTCTTGAACTTTGTTTATGATTACACATTTCGTTCTACCATAACATCTCCATGAAGCAACATATTGATCTATTTCGTTAGACGTTTTCTATGTCTAGTCTCCGCCATTTGTATTTGTAAAAATTCGCGATCACCCTGTCTTTGAAACATCCTTTAAATGGTTTGACCCGCATTGTGGCATGGTATGGAGTTATAAAATTCATTTTTCTATTATTCACTTATACATTTGTAGTTGACTCTGATACCATGTTTGTTTTCTAAGGATCGCTGCAAATGTAATTGCACTGCCATGTTTTAGGTATGTGTGTTTCAAGCGCAGCAATCTCTCTCTTTTTCTATTGTGGATGATACATGGAGAGACATGTCCCTTCACATGTCTATTTATTTTATTTGATTACTATAAAAATTAATTATTTAACCACACACAAATATATATATATATATATATATACACACACACATACATATCACATATACATATAACTTCAGTTTAATCTCATGAGTTTATCCAACTGAAGCTACCAAACATTAGCAGAAGCTGCAAGAAAGAATGCTACAAAATTGTCGGAAGGTGTAAAAAAAATGACTAGTGCATTAGGCCTGCCTGACTTGCAAGGCCACAGGAAAGCTTGATAACAAGAAACCCATGTTATAATAAATTTAGTATCATAACATGGATAAGTCTATTATGGTAAAATAATGAATGTGTTATTAAACAAAGATTGTGAATGATCTATTTATACAAGATACAAGAGAATGTTTCTATAACAAACAAGAGAGAGGAAATAAAAACATTCTTGTAGAGTGAAAAAGAAAGTTTCCATAACAAACAGGAGTTTATGGAAACATTATGAAAAGAGTGACCATTAGAAAAAGACAAAAGATAGAGAAAATAGAAACTATCTAATATCGTAATACCCTCCCTTAATGGTCAATCTATCTTCAAAAAAAAAAAAAATTGCATGTCCTCAAAAAGCGTAAAAGGCAGCCTCGGGTTGATTAGAGATCTTTGCATGTTCTGCAATGTTGGCCTATGGCTAAGACCCTCCCTGCTTCTGGTGGTCAGAAGCAAAGCGAGTCTTGCAATCTTGAATTACATGACCAAATTTGTGGCAATAGTTGCACTAGATTTGCTTCTTCTTGAAGCTATTCTGAGACTGAGCAGATGACTGAGATGGGCCTTTATCCTTGTTAAAGGATTGGGCTGAAAACGCTTGTTCAAAGGAGGACGAAGGAGCACTACTACCAAACTGTTGTTTCCAATGATCCTGCTATAGAAGTTTGGTGCACAAAACTAAGAACTTCAGGTCAACATTAGTTGCAATAATGTTGAGCATCTCAATAAAGCGCTCATAGGACGGTGGTGGGCTTTTCAGAGTAATGACCGCCATATCCTCATCCTCCATTGTAAGGCCAATGGCCCTAAGTTGATCTATGATGTCCTTAATCTTTAGAAGATGTTCCTCTAAGGACATGTGCTCATCCATAATAATAGAGAATGGCTAATTCTTCAGAAAGAAGGCTCCACTTTTATCTGATGTCTCCTGGAGATCCTTCAATGTTGTCCAAATCTCTGCAACTGTCTTGCCAAAGGGCACTTGAGGCAGTTAATCATCAGTAATTGAAAGCTTAATAAGCATAACCACTTCATGATTACGCTCATCAAACTTCTCTTAAGTAGCAGCAACTGTGGTAGGACGAGTCTCGATACCCAAAACAAGCGCCTCAAGGAGACAATACTCGAAGATCGTCATCATTCTCTGCTTCCAAGTGTTGTAGTTCTTTCCATTGAAACGTTGACTACCTTCCACATGAGACTGGAGAGAGATGCCATTGCACATTTTTCTATGAAAACATGAAAAGTGAAAAATATGCGATGGCACAAAACTTCAAGACAAATTGACGGAAGACCCACAAAATTTGAAGAGACACCCGAATAAAAGCTCAAAAAACCCACAAATAATTTGAAATTAGATTTTGAATCTGCTGACTCGAAAATTGAGGCACGAAAAACAATGCACCCAGAAAAAAGTGAGAGTAACCCAATTGAGCTTTGCAAAAACCCACCAAGTTTATGCAAAAAAATTGTTAATTCGACACAGGAATCAATGGTTTTCAAAAAAACTGTAGTCTGATTAAAAAACTTGAAATAATTTGCAAAGTTCTTGAACAAAGGGCAGATTTTAAACCATGCAGCACAAAGAAAATTGGACGCCGAATCCCTGATTAGGTTTGGAGAAAAAAAATGCAAATTTTGAACACACTCAAGCAAATATTTTGAAATTTTGGACTAATAATTTCAAAATAAAATTAAAAAATTTCGAAGAGGCCAAGAATTTGCTCTGATACCATATTATGGTAAAATAATGAATGTGTTATTAAACAAAGATCATTAATGATCCATATATACAAGATACAAAAGAATGTTTCTATAACAAACAAGAGAGAGGAAATAGAAACATCTTTGTAGAGTAAAAAAGAAAGTTTCCATAATGAACAGAAGGAGTTTATGGAAACATTACAAAAAGAGTGAACATTAGAAAAAGATAGAAGAGAGAGAGAAAATAGAAACTATCTACTATCGTAATGAAGTCAAGACATGGATGATTCTAGGTGGGTTAGCCATAGTAATTCGCTTACCCCAGAGATGAAACAGTTTTATTTTGATGAAGCAGACATCTTCATTGATGTTATATCTTTTCTGAATTAGCAAGGGGTCTTTCAAGGTGAGATTAAAGAAGACAATGACAAGATGATGTAATTAATGGAACAAAACTAGAATTATCCAATTAGTCCCTCTAAATATGTGAATTAGATATATGGCAACAGTCAGCATTGTAATTCATTCCATTTTCTCTATAACGATCTCCAGCTCTTACTTTTTTACCTCTATCTGCAATGTCCTTGTAACTTGCAAGTGAAAGAGATGAGCTAAAATGATTGATATTTCAATGCCTTCAAAAATCAATGTGCAATGGTTGAACAGAGCTAGTGAGCCAATAAGATAGGAAGTAGAATAGTGTGCAGATTATTGAGATATTTTCTGTAGGCTTCTTGTGAATTTGCAATAGCTTAGTTGCCTGTATTTGTATATAAGTGTGACTGTTTTCTGTGTGGTTTTGTATTCATATCCTCTGAGACTGAGAAAAGGGTTTCTGTATGAGGCTCGTTGTATGACTCAAAGTTGGTAGAATATTTATTTGGGTTTGATCAATCTGCATCTGGCATTTAGAGGTTAGTTTTTAAGGGAAGTGTGCATGAGTTAGTGATTATGGATTCCACTGACCCAATCCAGATAAGGATTTCACTTATATACTTCTGCTGACCAAGACAAGAGAGTTTCTAGTTGTTTCATTTTAGAGTATGAGTTAGAGGAAGGAAGCTCCGTCTTTTGTAACACCTACCTCTACTGGCATCTGCTGATAGAGGGTTGCATAATTTTAATAATAATAAAGATATATGTGGCTGCCAGAGAGGAGACAAAAGATTGCAGTCATCAGTGCTTGAGACAGAAAAGATAGGACTATACCTTGACAATGAGAGTGACTTCAAATCTTTTATATATATTTGCTGACACAAATCAAATTATTTGATATGGACAAATTTTCTACTTAATTTTTATCTTATATATTTATGGTGAATGCTTTGTGATGATATGTGATTTTAATGATCCTGTTTGGGAATAGAAAAGAACGTAATCTTATTTCACTGTGTTCTAACTAGTATTTCCTAACACTATGCTCCATTGTCTCAAAAATGTTGTTAATGTTTTCATTACGAAATGGAAACTTATACTGGATACTGACAATAGAGCATAAGTTTATTACCTAGTTTGTGAGACTCATTATTGAGGTTCACTTTTTGTAGCAAATAATACTAGTTCACTACTTCGTCTTTTGAACAGCATAAGTTGGCCTAATGATGGAGAATTTGTGCTCTTGAAAGCACAAAGGAGAAAGGTATGTACATCTTTCTTGTAGCAAAGTTAGGTGCCTACTGCATGGGGTTTATGTCACCATATATAGACCAAAAACATACGACTGATATCATGAATTTTCTTTACCTATTGGTTTATCCAACCAATGAGATATTTAGCTCAGTTAGACGTGTTTGGTGTTGTTCCATTTCAGCATCCGTATCCTGATAAAGGTAGTTCTAATTATTACAAGGTAATTGGTAAATACTTGCTTATTAATAACAGAGACCGAAAGGTCAATTTATACAAAAGGAAGAGACGATGTTTCCTTAGGAAACGATCGTAAAGAATAGAAACATTCTATTCCAGAGAAAGCAAAAAACGAAAGCAAACTAAAGCTAAAGATATTTACAAGATAACCATTAACTAATAATAGACGTCTTATCTATTATTGTAATACCCTCCCTTAATGGTTAATCTATCTAACACACCAAGCTGTCTTTTGAATTTGACAAACTTATCAGGACCAAGAGGCTTGGTGAGAATGTCTGCAGTCTGATCTGAGGTAGGAACATACTGCAGATCTATAGTCCCGTCTTCAACCAGCTGTCGTATGTAATGACAATGAACATCCACATGCTTGGTTCGTTCATGGAAGACTGGATTCCGTGCTAACTTGATAACGCCTTCGTTATCAACAAACAGAGTAGTCGGTCCTACTGGTGACATCTGCACATCCCCAAGCATCCGACGAAGCCAGACAGCTTCACATCCTGCCTTAACAGTCCCACTATATTCAGCCTCTGTAGAAGAGAGAGAAACTGCCTGCTGCTTCTTGCTGGTCCATGTGACTGCACCGGATCCCAAACTGAACACATATCCAGATGTTGACTTTTTATCATCAACAGAGCCTGCCCAATCTGAATCTGTGAACCCACTGAGTTTAGGATTAGAACTCCGAGAATACAGAAGTCCATAATCAGAAGTGCCCTTCACATAACGAAGCACACGCTTTGCTGCCATCCAATGATCAGCCTTAGGAGCTGTCATAAAGCGTGAAATATAGCTGACTGCGAAGCTGATATCAAGCCTAGTAGCAGATAGGTAGATGAGGCTGCCTACTAGTTGCCTATACGTAGTATCATCAACGGAAGGAGAATCAGACTTGGCTGATAACTTGAGACCTTTCTCCATAGGTGTAGATGTAGGTTTGCAATCCTGCATTCGAAATTTGTTTAACAAGGCTCTGGCATATTTGGACTGAGAGATGAATATACCAGTAGACTGTTGCCAAACTTCAACACCTAAGCAATAATGCATGAGCCCAAGGTCAGTCATATCAAAAGACTGGCATAAGTGTTGTTTGATTCCCTGAATCAAAGATGCCGAACTGCCAGTGATGATCAGATCATCCACATAGATAACCAGAAGGATGATGTCACTGTCAGTAGTCTTGATGTACAGATTTGAGTCTGAAGAACTCCTCTTGAAGCCTTGATCACTGAGGTACGTATCAATCTTGATGTACCATGCCCGAGGGGCTGCTTCAAACCATAGAGAGCTTTTACCAATCTGAGAACCTGATGGTCTTTACCAGTAACCTTGAAACCAGGAGGCTGCGTCATGTAGACCTCTTCATGGAGATCACCATTCAGGAAAGCACTCTTTACGTCCATCTGATGGACCTTCCAGCCAAACTGTGCTGCCATAGCTAGGACTAATCTGATGGTGCTCATCTTTGCAGTAGGAGCAAAGGTCTCCTCATAATCAATGCCCTGACGCTGAGAAAAGCCCTTTGCCACTAAACGAGCTTTGTACTTATCCAAAGTACCATCTGATTTGTATTTGATTTTGTAGACCCATTTGCAGCTAATGGGTTTCTTCCCTGGGGGAAGATCAGAAAGGACCCAAGTTTTGTTCTTCAGCAGGCTCTGGTGTTCAGATTGCATGGCCTGTTCCCACTCTGGAATTCCTTTAGCCTCGGAATATGTTTGAGGTTCAAACACACTGTGAATGTTGGCCATAAGAGCAAAGTTAACAGAATCTATAGTTTTGCTCTTTTTTCGAGTAGTTCTCCCATCAATGAGCTCATCATCATGAAGATCAGCAAGTGTCTTAGCCCACCACTTAGGCCGGAGAGGAGAATGACCAACAGTAGTACTAGGAGATGCTTGATCAGCAAGATCCTGATCAGAAGAATTTGGATCAAACTCAGGTGAAGCATCTTCAAAACGAGGTGATCCTGCAGGAGAAGCCGGATGTGGCTGTACAGGTATCACTGGCAGGACTGGAGCTGTAGGAGCTACTGGAGCCCTCCCATCAAGTGGACCTAATGGAAGCCGAACTCCCAAATCATGAACCTGCATAGGCTGGTCTGCTGGATCAGGAACAAGAGAAACAGGCATGAATGGTCCTCGCTGCTCATCAAAGACTACATCGCGGCTGTATATGAGACGAGATGTCTCAACATCAATAAGGCGGTAGGCTTTGTGAAGACTGCTATATCCAGCAAGCATCAGTTTCTGACTCTTGGCATTCAACTTGGTGCGTGAAGCATCAGGGATCCAAACAAAAGCAAGAGAGCCAAAAACCTTCAGGTGACTGATTCTGGGCTTGCGACTTGACCAGGCCTCTTCCGAAGTTTTACCTTTGACCGCCACTATGGGTGACCGGTTCAACAGATAAACTGCAGTGTTAACTGCTTCTGCCCAAAAACGCTTCGGAACATGTCTGTGTTCGAGCATGGAACGAGCCATCTCGGTGATTGTCCTGTTTCGACATTCAACTACACTGTTCTGTTGTGGCGTGTGGGGTGTGGTGAACTGGCGTTGGATGCCATGTGTATCCAAGAAGCTGGAGAAAACATTAGAACAAAATTCCCCCCCATTGTCTGATCTAAGAGTAATAATAGATTTCCCAGACTCTTTTTCAACTAAGGGTTTAAACTTCTGAAATACAATAAATGCATCAGATTTCTTTTTAAGGAAATACACCCACATTTTTCTACTGAAATCATCTACAAACAACAGAAAATACTTGTACCCAAGAACAGAAGGAGTGGCCATAGGGCCGCAAATATCAGCATGAACAAGCTGAAGTACTTGAGAAGCTCGCCAAGAATCGCCACTGGGGAAAGGTGTGCGATGTTGCTTCCCAGCCTGACATGCGTCACAAACTCCAAGGTGTTGGGTTTGAATCTCTGGCAAACCAAGAACAAGCTCATCCCGAGCAAGTTGTGAGAGATAATGCACATTTAAGTGCCCATATCGCTGATGCCAAAGTGAGCTGATGGAAGATCACCGAGCAGCCATAGCTAAGTCCTGAGAATCACTAGAATCAGTAAGTTTGAAAAGACCATGATCCTCAAGACCAATTGCAATAGTAGACTTAGTCGCCCGATCAGTGATGGTGCACTGATGTGAACTGAAGGTGACTGCCAAGTGTGGAGAATGTTGCAGCAACTGACTGACCGAGAGTAGATTTAGTTCCATCCCTGGAACGTAGTACACATCAAGGAATATGAGTTTCCTCCCAACAGACTGAATTTGAATGTTGCCTTTACCAACAACCGTGTACTCTTCTCCACCACCAAAGATAACAGAATCTGAATAAGGCTGGTAGTCAGTAAACCAGTCTCTGCGGTGAGTGAAATGTCGAGAGGCACCTGAATCAATGTACCAGGCAGATGACTGTACATGATCTGCAGGTCTTTTAGCCATGAAGGCATAAAAGGCAGATTCCACCTGCTCAGTGTGCTCTGCACTGTTCGCTTTGGGTTGCGAACCTGATTGCTTAGACTGGGCAGCTAAGCGTTTCCGACATGCAACCTTCATGTGACCATACTTGTGGCAATAGTTGCATTGAATGTTCTTCTTTTTGGTACCATCGGACGCTGGAGCAGAAGACTTCTGCTGAGATGGTTGCTGAAACTTGCCCTTATCCTTCTGAAAGGATTTCGCAGCAAAGGCTTGCTCAGTGGAGGTGGAACTGGAGCTGCTACCGAACTGTTGTTTCCACCGATCTTGCTGAAGTAGCAGGGTGCAGAGATCAGTGAACTTTAGATCAACACCAGTAGATGTGATGTTGAGAGTCTCGATAAAATGCTCATAGGAATTTGGTAAACTCCGAAGAGTGATTACCACAATATCCTCTTCCTCCATCTTGCGACCGATGGCAAGTAACTGATCACGGATTTCCTGAATCCGATTCAGGTGTGCCTGGAGCGAGGTGCGCTCATCCATGACAATAGAAAACAGAGTGTTTTTCAGAAAGAAGGCTCTGCTCTTGTCGGAAGTCTCATGAAGACCTTTTAGATGTGTCCAGATTTCGGCCGCTGTCTTGCCGGATGGAATCTGAGAAAGCTGGTCATCAGCTACGGAGAGTTTGAGAAGCATTACTGCCTCTCGATTGTTCAGATCCCATGTATCTTGATCAGGACCCGGAGAAGTCGGACGCTGCTTAACACCCAGAACAAGTTGATCGGTGTTTCGATATTCGAAGATTGCGATGATGCGCTGCTTCCAGGTTCCATAATTGCGACCATTGAATTTGGAATTATGCTCGAGCAGAATATTTGTCAGAGATGCCATGGCACGTTTTTCAATGGAAAACTGTGAAAATCTGTGAAGGCACGTTCTTCGAGGCAAAAATACGAAAGACCCAGAAAAATCAGAGAATGACCCAAAAGAGAGCTCGAAAAACCCAGAAGGAATCTGTTGTCGTTTTCTGAATCCGCTGGCTCAAAAATCGAGGCACCCAGAAAAAACGGACGACAACCCAGTTGAGTTCTCGAAAAACCCACTAAGAATTTGCAAACAAAAAAAAATTTCGACCCCAAAAATTAGGGTTTCGAAAAAAAACGGCCCTAGCTGAAAAAAGCTTGAAAAAACTTCAGATTTCTTGATGAAAAATGGTCGAATCTGCTTCCCAGAGCACGATGACAGACTGAGACGGCTACGAGCATGAAGATTTGATACAGAAACATGCAGATTTTCACCCCAAAAACGCGAGTCTTCAAAAAATGGCCACGATTTCCACGCGATTTGCAGACCCGTAATTCGGGAATTTCTCCAAGCAGAAAAACCCTAGGTGGGTTTTGGAGAAATTAGCTGAAATAATTTTGGAAAAATTTAAACAAATAATTTCAAGAAGAAATTATAAATTTTTCCGAAAAAATTTAAGTATTTAGCTCTGATACCATATTACAAGGTAATTGGTAAATACTTGCTTATTAATAACAGAGACTGAAAGGTCAATTTATACAAAAGGAAGAGACGATGTTTCCTTAAAAAACGATTGTAAAAAATAGAAACATTCTATTCCAGAGAAAGTTAAAAACGAAAGCAAACTAAAGCTAAAGATATTTACAAGATAACCATTAACTAATAATAGACGTCTTATCTATTATTGTAATACTAATTTGTTATCATTACCGTTATCTTAAATTCCAGTGGAAAACGAGAAGTGACTGCTACTGCGCGTGAATGAAAGGCAAATTAAATAGTACTGAACGTAAACGTTCTGTCCATGGTGCAAACTTTAAATCTAATCCTATTAATTTTCTTGGAAGATTAATCCACGATCAGGACCACAAATGTGGCTATAGCTCAGTGATTAAAGGTCTGTACAAACATCCACTTAAGTTTCCGAGGTACACAGTTATAATAAAAGAATTTGAAAAAAATCTAGAAAACATAAAATAAGTCTGAAATTTTGGAAAAAGATGCCTATTCAAGAAGCTTGTACATACATGAGCAGCAACATCGCGGTCGCGACGAGATTGAGGAAAAACCAGGTCAAGATTCCTTTGAACTGTGCTAGCTTGTTCCTGCCATGATATTGACCTCTGTTTCAAAGGGTTTCTCATATTAAAACCCTCCATCGTGTTGAGAACCTTAACGCTGTATCTCCGCCCATGTTTTGTCTTTCGATTTATGAAACCTGAACCAGCTAGGGGTAGACTACAGGTTTTCGTTCGCATGTCTGTGGCGCAAATCATATCCATCGTTACAGTCGGCTGCACAACAGCGATAGAACCTCACAGTATTGCTCAGATTTGGAAGAAAACACTTCAAAAATTAATTTGCATTGGGTTATCCAGATCCTTCGAAGAGATATGGAAAGAGAAGTTTAGTGAATTTGTTTTGTTTTTTAATGGACGGGTACTAAATTTTTATATATCGAGTTTGTATGACATTTGAATGTAAGTTATAAAATAATTTAGAAAATAGGAAAATTCACTATGAATTTGAAGGGCGTAAGATTAAATTTAGTTCAAAGTTAGTTTGTTAGAGTAACGTCAATGAAGTTAATCTATGTAGTTAAGGCTCTGTTTGGTTTGGTGATTTTGTTTCTTTTGGTTGTAGGAATTGGACAGGAATATGAAAATATAAATACCTTATTTGTCAATTTGGCATTTGTTGGCAAAATACGAAATCCGAATTAGAATTTCCCTCCTAATTTTATCCTAAAATGAGCATAGTGGTCTTCCTAAAAAAGGTGGAATAAGAATAACTTATTTTTATCCTATTTTTTAATAAACCCAATTTGATGGGTTGTCGAGTCCATGACTTTGTCACTCGATTGCATTTCGAGACTATTTCCCTCCATTCCAGTTTAACAACTATTTCCTTCGTTCACCATCATTTGCAAAGCACAAATCTAGTTTTGTCGAGCATGAAACTTCAACATATTTTGTTGGTTTGCGGAGCTAGTATTTTTCTGCTTGTTAAGAAGCCAAGCATGTTTGAAATTTCTTGGGGTTTTATTTTATACATTTGATGGATTTAGAGTTTTGCTTTTTCTAATCGAGATTTTTCTAGCATTGCCAAATACTCTGCGATAAACCAGGTATTTCACCTACATTATGTTCATTTCTTGATTTGTGGCTTATGTATTTGGGTAATTTTTTAATCGTTTTCCCTTAAAAGATGGTTACAATGCTTTACACAACTGATATATATGAAGTCCATTATGAGGACTTGCTTGTAGTTTTATGTATTTCAACATGCTCTACACCACTAAGAATGACATAGAGGATAAGTACTTTTATAGCTATTTTGTTGAACCCTCCTTTGTGGTTGTTTGTGTGTGTCTGAGCCTTCTCATTGCCAGTTTTGTTGTTTTCGCCTTCGTTTTCCAGGATTCAACATTTGCAGGTGCTAAAGCTCTTTTTGGTATGGCATATTTTTAATTAATGTTTATATTCTCATTCTAAAATAGTGTTGCACAAAATATGTATGTATCCATGTTTGACTTAATCCTCATTGATTTTTATAGTCTCCTTCTAAAATGTTGGACTGTACAAGATAAGAGGATGGATCCATATTTTTCTACTTTTGATATAGGGAATGTTATCGCTTTCAATTGCTCATGGGTATCTTGGTTCAAGTTTTTTCAAATTCCTCTTATTCCATGCACTTTGGCAACACAACTAAACTATTGTTTCTTGGATTGTTGATGTTGACTTTTACACTACCTATTTTTCCATAGTAATAGCTTTATAGCATGGAAGTTCTTTAAAACTCTATAGTTTTCTAATTTGTTCTCATTCAACCATTATAGAATGAGTAGTGGAACTTTCTTTGTAGGGTTATGTAAGGATGTACAATTACATTAGCATTTTGGGTTGAGAGTGTTGTCAATTTGTATTAGGCTTGTTAAGTATTGTTGAGATCAGTTTACATGTTTGTTTGCATGATATTCAAGATCAGGTGTTCTAACGCAATTCAATTAAACTAGAATGGGTTTGTTTGTGTGGACGAGACACATTCATGGAATTATTTTCTAGCTATGAAAATATTGCTTTTTTCCTAGTTTTTAGCATTGTGGTAATTGATGTGGACTAGTTTTTGGAGAGGTCACATTTCTTTGTTTTAGAGTCTCAAAAAATATAATTTTGTGTCAAGAATTACTTGCAAAGTGTGAATACATGATAAGTCTTTGGTTGATTTAAAGAGTCTAAGCTTGTGCAATGAGTATAGGTTCCCCAAATTAGGTTGTAATTTCTTTTCTATTTCATATATCAGAGAATGTTTCAATGAAGTTTAAATATGATGGTTTGTTGTTGCAAATGAATTTATCTTAATCTATTGTACAGTAGGGTACATTTCTATCTTTTGCAATGTTAAATTTGAAAGATTTAGATTAGGAATTATTTATATGCAATGTGTGTCCTTCCAATCTGTGATTTTGTATGTTCTTTGTGTGCAACTTTTTTGCATGTGATACGGATTGAAAGTGTCTTAATTTGTGATTAGATTTCCTCCATTTGCCATAGACTTTTAATTCAATTGCCATTTAATCAGTCGAATTGCAAAGAATCATGCTTAATTTATGATTAATTAGAAAGTATATGCTTCCTCGTGTTTTTGGCTCTTATATGACAAATTTTATTAACTACTACAGGAAATCATTAAAAAGTTGCTATAGGACAAGATGATTGAAGAATGCAAGAGATATGGATTGTTGCTTACTCAAATTTTGATCTTATCAATAGAATCGGTTTAAGTTTTAGGGATAATAATTTGTTTTGAATATGGCTTGTGCCCTAGGGCCAAAAGCCATATTACTAATATGTTGAATATGTCGAGAATGGGTTTTGATGAGGTAAATCTAATTCCTTATTTAGACTTTATATTTTGTGGACAAAAGACTTTTGAGAAACATGTGTGTGTATGTGTGTGTGTGCATGTACACAAACCTTTGAAATATATAATATATATGGTGATTATGAAGCATCAAAATCAAAATTTTTGTATATATATTCATTCATGCATTGAAGTGGTTTGAGTGATTAAGCTTTCTCTCACCATGAGAACCAAAGGAAGGGCCCCCTCTCGGAACACACGTGACATTATTTTATTTATTTTTAATCTATGTTGTATGATTCCTATTGATGAGTAATCTAAATTTGGTGTGAAAGTAATCCATCCTGGACATTGAATGGGATGTTTAAACAACTTTGTTATAGTTTCAGTTCTGTTATGCTTTACTTTGAAATAGTAGACCTCAAAATTCATATGCAATAGGTTTATTGAAAGATTAATCTCATTGACTCAGTGGTAATTTGTCACATTCCATTATAGGTTCGTATTCCTTGTTGTGATTCATATTTCTTATTGTGAAATAGGGAATCCTTTTATGATTAAGGTATTATCTCATTTTTGAGAAATCATCAACTTCCTATCGCACTTTCATATTTTGTTCATAACTTATAAGTCTCCTGTCACTTTTCATTGCTTTGCCCAAAATAGGCCTCCTATTGCCACCAACTCTCCTATCACAATTGAGTCTACCTTATTTGCGAATATTACTACACATATCAGAATGATTCTAAGTATCTAAACTAAGTCTAATTATTAACTATAAATTCCATATGATATTTGATTGATCACGACGATATTAATTGTAACTATTGGCATTTAATTAATTAATGTGATGATATTATAATTTGATAATTGATGCAATTAGATTGGATCCAAGTATGAAGGTAGATTTTATTTTGTAAGTGTGAGACTTTTATCTTTCAAAACTTGCATTTTAATTCCTTAATTAAAAAGCTTTTAATTTGACTTCTTAGCATGAAATTTAGGTTGCATCCATAACCACTTGGTCTATTATCTTCATCCCTTGAGCAGATAGCTATTATATCTCTCATCAGCTTACAAGTCTTGGATTGACACTCTTAGGGTATTCAATCCAAAATTATATCTCAAAACAACTCATCAAAAAAGACCTCTACATTTTTGGCATCATTTCTAGGGAGAGATATTCAAGGCGTGAAATCATAGTAAGCCAAGTTAGGAAAGTGTGCCTTCAAGAGAGTTTGGTCAACCGTCGACCTTGCCCAATCTGGTACCGTAGGTTTGCATTGCATAAATCATTTAGGTGCATGAATAGAGCTAGAGATAGTCAAAGAAGGTTTGTTAAGAGGGAGTCAGGAGATAGTTCAAAAACTCAAAAAACACAAAAAGAAAAAGGGTCATTGAATATCGAAACAAAATCCAAGATAGAAAAAGGAAACCCATACCTCACTCAGCTAGTCTCGACTACCATATCCTCTAAGATATCATGGGAGTTTGAAGAATCTTTTGAAACTAGGTGACTAAACCTCTAGAACCGCCAAATGGGCCTTTTAAAACTTAGTACACACCTTTGGAAGCAGAAGTCTCGGAGAAAGTCATGGTTGATAACACAAGAAATGTAGCAGAAGGTAATAATGGCAGAAACAATGATAATGCAATTGTTCAACACAATATGGCCTTTGAGTTTCTTATCCAACCTCCCGAAGACAATTCCCCGATGAAGAATATACCTCAGTCAACATTTCTTATATTTAGAGGGTCAACTATCAAAGATCCTTATTTGTTCCTATTTGATTTTGATGTCCTTTGTAATAGCTACAATTATCAAAGGGATGCACAAAAACTAAAGCTATTCCCAGCTACATTAAAGATGTTTCATTATGATGGTTTATGAGCCTTAGGGACATTAGAACATGGGATCAAATGAAAGACACTTTTCTAGCAAAATATCAAGAATATTGCAAAACCAAGAAAGTATGGGATGAATTTTTTTGCATGACTCAATGAGAAGAAGAGTTTGTAGAAGATTTCCTTGAACAATTCACCTTTAGCTAACAATGTTCAAGATGCCCTGATCTAAGTTCTGATACTATCAAAATTCTCTTCCTTAGGGGAATTTGAGATGAAATCATGAATGCTTTAAACCTAATTGGAAAGGAGACATTTCTAAACCACCATTTGAAGACATTTGTGATATTTGTAAGAACTATTTGTTAGAGTAAATGGCCCTTTCCCATTTCACTCTTCTATTAAGTTTACTTAGGTGAGCTTGTAAATTAGGAGGAATTATATATTTTAGATATTATTATTAGAAGGATATTATTGAGTCATCCCTTTGACTTCAACTACTCCTAAAATGTTGCATGTGGTTAATTCCAATTTGGACACCACCCTTCTAGATTGTAGGTGGATGGTAGGTGGTTGAGTCCACGAGGATTCTACTTCCTCCAAATTGAGAAACTTGTCTCAATTTTGTCCAAGTTTCCTCCCAGCTCATGCCTATATAAACAGGTTATCTCTTTATATTTCATATCTTATATATATATATATATATATATATCAAATATACCATACAAAACATTAGGAAATATTGATGCTATTATGCCTCTGAGCATGTACATCAGAAATTGTTCTTGTATTATTATTCTGACAATTTTATTTCCTCTTTATTAATCTATGTCTTTCATTAGATTCTGGTTATATTTGTTTTATACAAATTCTAACATGGTATCAGAGTACTTATTGAAAGATTAGATCATTTTTAGTGATCTTGGAAAATCTTGTATGCTCTTCTCTTGCATTTCTATATGAAATGGAGAATTGGAAAGGATTTATGAAGACCCATTAATCTCTTTTGCATATATATTATTTTCTTGATCTGGTAATTATAGCACTTTGAAGGATTTAGATCTTGAGAACAACGTGCAAATAGAGATTTTTATGTTAGTGGGACCCACCTACGTCCAATGTCCTACAACAAGAAGGGCCCACACCAAGCGGGGTCCACCTCCAACGGGTTCAACTTCTAGTAGGGCCTGCATCAAGCGAGACCCAGACCAAGCAGGGCCCACACCAAGTAGGGTCCACATCTAGCGGGGCCCACCTCCAGCTAGCCCATATAAAGTGGGGCCCACCTCTAACAATATCCATTTTCTTGTGGGGTCCACCTATCATGGGCCCCTCTTATAGTTTTTTATGACAATCATTGTACAATCTTGAATTTTGCAAAATTCTAAGGCATCGTTTGAGCTCATACAAACACTTTTTTAGGTGTTTTTTTTTTAAGTGCATGATTTTGTCTACTTCTTAGCTTTGGTATCAATTCTGAGATATTATGGGTAGACATAATAGTTTAAGAATTTGGTCAAAATTAGCCTAATTTAGCACTTGTACTCTATTAGATCCTTGAGTGATCTAGTGTCCTAATTGTACAAGTCTCTTATTGCTTCATATTTGAAGTTTTAATTATCAAAATTAGAAGTCCACTTTGGTCCATTTTGGAAAGTGGCAATTGTACGTGCACTAAATAATAAAGTGCCAAATCATTGCATCTTGGGGGGGCAATTTCTGATCTAGTAAATTTGGGGGGGGTGATATTGTGTTCTGTTGGTTTCATTGGTTCTTGCTTGTAGTGCAAATGGGAAAATAAAAAATTGAACTCCTAACTCAATATAATTATGAATCATGGAAAAGATCAATATGGAATTATCTAAGGGAAAAAGGGTGCACGGGATATGTAAATGAAACTATTACTGCACTTACTAATGCCAATTCTCATCAAGCATGGGAGATAAATCATGAGAAAGCTCTTGGTTACATTTGTTCATTAGTCTCTTTTGATTTACAATTTCATTTGGAACCATTCAAGACACCTAGAGAGGCTTGGACACTCTTGAAATTTTGTTTGGTAAAACTAACAAGATTAAGGGTTATCAAATCGATAATGATTTGATGAATCTTGATCCAAAAAGTTTCAACAACATGCAAGGCTACATCTCCAAGATTAAACAATTAAGAACACAGCTAAAGGAGTGCAAGATAAGTAAGGAATATGTACAATTGATTCTCAATGTGTTATCCAAGTTTGGTTCAGAGTATTCTGTATTTGTTTCTACCTTTCATACCAATCGGGTTTCTATAGGAGTTGCATGTGTTGATCCCACTCTTGATGCATTTTTAAATCTTCTCATCAAAGAGGAAGTAAAGCCAATCCAAATGGGTATCACCAAGACATCCAATTTACAAGCATTGATTGCTAGTGGTCCTAAGGTATAGAAAGAAGTAGAAAATCCAAAATAGAAACAAAAGAATAAATAGAATACGTTACAAAGAAAATTTGAATCTTCTTCCTCAAATAAGGAATCATTTAAAAAGGAAAAGTCTACTTGTGCATATTGCAAGAAAAATGGGCATGAAGAATATCATTGCTATAAGGACATTGATGAACTCAAGAACATTCTTAAGAAAAATCAAATAAATCTACCTTCAAGAATGACTACTTCATCCTCTTCTTCTCATTCCAATGTTGCTAAAGGAAAATATAACAAGGGAAAAGGTTAAGCCTTAATTGCTACTTCAATTCATGATTTAAGGAGATGGCTTCTTGATTCAAGAGCTTCTCATCATATGGCATCTTCACAGTCATTGTATTTTTCATTTTCTTCATTTGAGCCTTGTAATGCACCACCTATCTTGATCGGAAATCATACTTACATGAATGTGATTGCGAAAGGAACAATTGATAAGGGGGAGGGAACCTTCAAAGATGTTTTGTGTGTACCCCACCTTACTCATAATCTCCTTTCCATATATTAACTCACAAATGGACGAACAAGAAGGACTATGGAATTCACTCCTAAATCAGTTCATATTAGAGAATTAGAGAGTAGAGAAATCATTGTTACATGAGTGGTTGATCATGAAACTCAGATATACTACTTTGAAGACTTTACTCTTGATGATGACAGTGACTCTTCAGCATATTCTGATCACGCTTCTAGTGTTGATTCACATATTGAGGAGAAGATTGGGTACTTGAACTTGGGTATTCTCACATGTGATGAAGTTATTGAGTCACACATTCCTTCTTCTTCTATTGATATTGTATATATTAGTATTCTTGATGATGTTTTCATTCATACAACCATGGGTTCACATGAATCAGTACAACAATTGGAGGAGATCACTTTATCTTCACGTGAATCAGTACAATAGTTAGAGGCTATCACTTTATCTCTAGAGAAGACTCTTGATTCTTTACAACATGTCTAAATTCATCCTCAGCTAATCCTAATTTGTTTTTTTCAGAAGAGTTCCCAAGTAGACATTCTTACATAGATCATTTACTAATGTCTCCTTGTTTGTCAACTTATTCTATTGGGCTCGATCTTGACTAGTTCGTGACATACTCTTTCAACCTTGACATGGAGACACTTGAGCACGTTCTAGTGATTCCATGTTTTTTGAGGTTTCTTCCTTCAGATTGGGGAGGCTCCATTGATGGACCTTTGGTTTTCTTTCTTGCTAAAGGGAGGAATGTTGTTATTTAGTCATGGCACATTTCCTACATTGAACCTGGAGCATCTACTACTGGTCGACATTTTGCATTGAAGAAGGGCTATTATGTCTCTCTTCTTATCATACTTTATTGTAAATGCACGATGTATGTCATAATGGAAGGATCTTGATTATACCTTCCATTTATGCATCTTGCCTTTTCATTTTTCTCTTTTTGGGGGAGGGTTTTTCCCATGTGGTTCCCTCTTTCTCCTCTTTCTGAGAGATTGCATATTTTTAGTTGTACATGGGTACCTAACATGGCTCTGTTACCAAGACCCATTTGCTATATATTGCATTATAACACTCCCTAAAGCACTTAAGGAGGGGTGTTAGAGTAAATGTTTCTTTCTCATTTCACTCTTTTATTAAGTTTACTTAGGTGAACTCATAAGTTATGAGGAATTATATATTTTGGATATTATTACGAGGATATTGTTGAGTCATCCCCTTGACTTCAACTACTCCTAAAATGTCACATGTGGTTAATTCCAATTTGGACACCACCCTTCTACATTGTGGGTAGATGGTAGGCAGTTGAGTCCACAAGGACTCTACTTCCTCCAAATTGAGACACCTATCTCAATTTTGTCCAAGTTTCCTCCCAGCTCATGCCTATGTAAACAGGATAGCTCTTTGTATTTCATATCTTACATATATATTAAATATATCATACAATACATTAGGAAATATCAATGCTATTATGCCTCTAAGCATTTACATCAGAAATTATTATTGTATTGTTATTCTGATAATTTTATTTCCTCTTTATTTATCTATGTCTTTCATTTTATACAAATTCTAACGCTATTCAACATCTAAATAGTCTGTGCGAGGATAACCAAGTATGTATACTTATTTGGGCAATACATTAGGTATAACAAAAAGGGAAATTGGTAATCTATTAGATGATCCTAACAATGATCTCTTAAATCATATGTGCAAACAAATTGATACACTTTATACTTGTAGGAAACAAGAAGAGGTAGAGCATGCTTTAGTAGTATTTTGTCTCACATGTAAAAAGAAGCATGGTACCAAGGAATGTCTCTATAATAGAACCAAAATCTCCTCCCTTGAAGAAGCTAGTAAAAGTTCGACCCTAAAACCTTTTCCTATCGAGACCCTCAATATTGAGTATTTTGAAGAACTTGTGTACTTCATAGCACCAAGATGTCCTTTTTTCTAACCTTCATATCCCATGATGAAAAATGACTACTTCGTGGAACAACAACAATCAGTGCCCTTTTTCAACCAATCTTGGGGATATGGGGGTTGGCAACAATCCTCACAACTAACACAATGACATTCATCCCCTCAATATTCACAATGGATGTCACAACCCTCAGTTGCACAATTATTGTGGCAATAAGCA
Organism: Cupressus sempervirens; assembly: GCA_028749045.1. Classification (NCBI taxonomy): domain Eukaryota; kingdom Viridiplantae; phylum Streptophyta; class Pinopsida; order Cupressales; family Cupressaceae; genus Cupressus; species Cupressus sempervirens. Next base: position 378,890,965 of record CM053785.1, read on the forward strand.
TAGAGGTCGCAACCGCCACTATCATTTTATCCACCCCAACAACCATATTCATTTACACAATACCAAGCACCTCCAATAATAACTCCATATTATCCACCACAACAATTACTACCATCAATTCCACCACCTCCCAATAAACCATCTACCCAACCACCTAAATCAACACCTATGCTAGCATTACCAACACTGAATCCTAATAATAAGGTAAATCCACTTGTATACAATAATGAGGTGGCCAGTTATCCAACATATCTAGATAATTTTGTTGCAATTTATGGAGCTCAACTTCAATCAGGTAAGGCTTTTCAAGGTTCGACTATTGCAAATATTGAGGATTTAAATGATGATAATATTGAGCCTAAAAAACCTAAGCAAGAGCCTAAAGAACCTCCTTTTTTGGAAATATTTAAGGAACAACGCCCCAAGCCTTCAAAACTAATGTACATATTTGATATTATGGAAGAATTAAGGAATGTTAATATTCAAATCCCTTTGTTGCAGGAAATTCAGGATGTACCAATTTATGCAAAGACTATTAAGGAACTATGTGGGAAAAGGTAGAAAAAAAAGGAAGATCCAAAAACTATCCAAGCTATAGGAAAACTCACAGATTTGATGTTAGGGAAAATTTCTATTCTAAAACATGAAAATCTAGTAAATCCAATGATTAAGGTACATATTTCTGATTTGATCATTCCTAATACACTTGTAGATCTCAAAGCAACAATAAATATAATGACTAATGAAACCAACAAAAAGTTAGATTTATAAGGGCTTGGACCCACTCCAACGAGCTTAAATTGGTTGATTGTTCTTTGGTAAAACCAGAAGGTATGATTCAAAATGTTATCATTTCTATTGAATCTTGGGAGTTCAACTTAAAATTAAGGTGGGGCAATACACCCTCATTTTAGGAAAACCTTGGTTAGTTGTTGTTAATGCTTTTATTAGTTGCAGGTTTGGAAACATGGTGATTTCAAATGGAGAGAACACAAAGGATCCAATCTTGTATCCTCCAGCATAACCTTTGGCATACATGGAAGAACCTTTATGGGTTGACAATGATTTGGAAGATTTTTTGCCTATTTTGACCATAAAAGAGAGTAGGGAGTTGGAAAGTACTTCTAAGAACACTATCAATAGCCATCTAATGGAAAATCACTATGAGGTTGATGATGCTTTTGAGTTAATGTTTTTTCTTAATAATTCTAATAACACTCACTCGTTCGGGGATCTTTTTTTTGTAGGTGAATCATCATCAATTCAACATTTTATTACTCTACATCAATTGTTACCACACACTTGTCATTATAGTGTGTTCTTATTGTCCAAACCAGGATGTCACTTCATGTTATAGAAGCTCCTAAGCAGTCTCATCCTACTAAGATCCTTCTTGGGAAGACACTTAACCATAACCCAAATCTAAGAGAATCCCAAACTAAGGAGGTAATTGAGATACTATGCAAATATAAAGAAGCCTTTGCATGGGATTATCATGACATGCATAGTATACACCCATCTACTTATACACATCACATATATATATATATATATATATATATGGTTGACCATTAAGGCAACTTGAAAGGAGATTAAACCTCGTCCTTTAGGAAATTGTAGAAGATGAGCTCCAAAAACTCCTCAATGTCGGGTTTATTTATCCAATTTATGATAGTCAATGGGTATCTCCTCTTGTAGTAGTACCTAAGAAAAATGGTAAACAGCGAATATTGTCAACTATAGAGCCCTCAACAAAGTCATGAAGAAAGATCATTTTTCATTACCTTTTATTGATCTAGTTTTGGATACTTTAACTAGTAAAAAGCTCTTCTCTTTTCTAGAATGGATTTAGTGGATACAACCAAATTCAAATTGCCCCAGAAGACCAAGACAAAAATAATTTTACATGTTCGTAGGGTACATTCACCTATAATGTTTTTCCATTTGGTTTGTGTAATGGCCCAACAACCTGTTAAAGAGTAGTATTGAGTATTTTTGTTGATTTGACTCATGAATATGTAGAGGTGTATATGGATGATTTTATGGTGTATGGTGACACTTACGAAAAATCCAAGGTAAATCTTGAAAAAGTACTTCAATGATGCATTGATAATAATCTTTCTTTAAGTCATGAGAAATATCATCTGTCGATGACTCAAGGTATCATTTTGGGTCACAATTTCTCCTCTCAAGGAATTGAAGCGGATCCTAAAAAGATTCAAATCATCCAAAATCCTCATGTGTCTAGTTGTCCAAAAGATATGTGAAGTCTCTTAGCACATGTTGGTTATTACCGTCAGTTCATTCAAAACTTTAGTAAGATAGCCTGGTCATTCTTTGAGTTGTTGGGTAAAGATGTGGAATTCTCATCAACACCAAAATGCCAGCAAACTTTTGAAGAAATTAAAGGTTAGCTCATTTCTACTCTTGTATTACGTGGACCAAGTTGGGAATTACCTTTTCATATTCATACAAATGCATTTTACACTTATATGGGAGTTGTCCTTGAACAAAAAGAAGATAATCTATTCTATTCCATTTATTACATCAGTAACAATTTTACTAGATCAGAGGTAAATTATATAGTTACTAAAAAGGAATTCTTAGTTGTTGTTTAAGCCATTAATAAATTTCATCATTCCATCACTGGTTACAAATTTTTTGTACATGCTGATTATTTTTCTATTCAAATTTTAATGAATAAACCTGTGGTTATTGGGTGAGTAATTTGATGGTTACTTCTTTTACAAGTGTTTTACTTCACTATACTTGATAAACTAGGATGTGAAAATGTGGTAGATGACTTTCTATCATGATTTAAAAATGTAAACGAACCTTTCCCCATTGGTGATGCTTTTCCTGATGAGCACCTATTTGTAATTTCAGTTAGAAGTCTTTGGTTTGCTAATATTTTCAATTATCTCGTTACTTGCAAGTTTCCACCTCACTTTTCTCCCGAGGAAAGGTAGAAAACCATTGGGCTTAGCAGTAAATATACTTGGATTAACGGTTCCCTTTTTTGTAGGGAATTGACCATGTTATGCGATGTTGTGTTAAGGATTTGAGCAATAAGAAAAACAAATCCATGAAGCCCTCGAATACCTGCATGTAGAAAACTTGTCATAGAGAAGAAAAAGACAAGAGGAGGCCAGGGTTTGCTCTAAAAAATATGAAAATGTACTCTCAAATAAAGAAAAGATGTAAATTATTACAAAACATCAATCCTTATAAAAGGAGATCGAAACCTAAAAGGGTAACCTAAAAAGTTACAAAGGGTAACTTAAAAGGTAAAAGCTATTTAATAATTAATAATTAATTATTAAATAGAGAATGCAAAAGGTGCATAAAGTGAACTCTTAAGAAAGGAGAAAAGGTAATTTAATTAATGAAATTAAATTAACCTTTTTCTCTAACACCCCCCTTAAGATGAGCAACAATGCAGTTACAAACAATGCAAAAAGAGCAAGGAAACTACAATGCAATGTTGAAAGCAAACTTAGGTCCCGAAAACAAGGCCTGATGAGGTACCAATCACAACCAAATCTCTATGGAATGGAGAAATAGAGAAAACCTAGTGGGAAAAACTCTACTCCAAAAAGAGATAGCTGAAAAACTAGTGAAGGACTGCAGAAGCCTCCAACTAGAGGATTGTTCCAGAAAATAAGAACAAAGAGCAATCATGAAGAAAACCAATGAAGCATGTAGAAGCTGCAGAGCTTTGTCAAAAGTAACTGCTGATATGAAGAACCTCCACTGAAATAGAACCTAACCAGGTAGACAAGACTATAATCTACATCGAATTAGGAGGCCTAGAAAGGCAAACAATTGAACTCGAAGATACAGATGGCATGAAACACCAAAGCTTGAAGAGATGATCAATTGAACATGGAAGGCTACAACCAAACTAGGAATGAAAAGAAGAGTGTCTATAGTATAAATGAACATTCTCACCGAAATGCATAGGTACCCAACCATTGCATTTTCCTAGTACATAGGAACAAAAATTGAATACATAGCTCACTCCGTCAAACCAAGGAAGCATGAGAAACAATAGAAGAACCCCCTCCAATGCAGACAAGGGTGAGGTGATAGGCAATAGGAAAAGTGGGCCAAAATAATTACAAGTCAAGGAACCACAATCAAGATGCACAAAAAAGTACATATGTTTGTATTGAGGTGATCAATCTAGGATATGTCATGAGGCTAATGTCTCAGAAGGGAAGCTCACTGGACGAAGGAAGATGCAAAACAAAGGCAACACATCAACCCCCCATGGCATTTTAATCATGAGTAGTGCATGTACAATAAGACACAAGATATAGTGAATCCCAAGAATACAATAATCTACACGAGTGTCCTCAAATGACACTACTCGAATTAGAAGGCCAAACAAAGCAAAACTACTGAAATAAAAATACATATGCAATATGACACATTATCTCAGTGCATTTGTAAGAATGCATACAAATGATATCAATAGTGATCAAAAAGGGCAAAGAGCTATTATAACAGATAGTACAACCCAAAAGAAGAAATCCCATGCCATGAAAACAATCCTCGAACCTAAAACACCCAAGATATCCACCATAGTATAATAAAGACAAAACCATAGTAGAAAGAGCTTGGAGTAGAATTTTTAAGACAAACCAACATTTATAGAAAGAGTATTGAACAAGCTTTCTAAAAATATGACATTTTCAAAAAATGGAGTTGGGATGCTCAAGATATGTCCTCTTGAGTGAAAATTAGAACACCCAGCTTTGACTGCCCAAATATGCAACTAAACTACATCAAAACTAGAAAATTCCTACACTATTATCTCTATCTCAAACCTAGCTTTATGGCTCTTCTTTTAGATTTAAAAAAGACCTTTGTATGCTAAAGATACGACCAAAAAACTAACACTACTTGAAGGGCAAGCAAGGCTGATGATGCAGTGTTGATGTCATGCTAATGTCAGCATTTCACTACTTTAAAATTGATGGCCTGGTGGTTGTCATAGAAAAAAAGACTACCACATGGAAGTGGGCCCATAAAAGTCAATGGGCACCTAACATGTGGCAAGTGTTGATGTAGCACCAGTGCCACGTGGCAGGTGTCGGTGATGCCACATGGGCGGAGGAGGAAGAGGTCATTGGTGGTGGAGCAGTGGTGGCTGGAGGGGTGGTGCGACAATGGCTCGTAGTAAAGGTCTTGACGGTGCAGTGGTCCTGATGGTGGCGCACCAAAAGTCAGCGGGGGCAAGTCGGGAATTGATAGGTAGAAAGTGGAAGTCAACGATGGTTGTTGGGAATTTTTTGCAGCCAACAGACCTTTGACAGTGTTGGAGGGTACCTCTGCATTGTCGAAAATAATTGCTTGGGGCCGAAAAAGGGGGCTACGGGTTGGAAAATGGCGTGTGACCTCTTTTTTAATTTTTTTTTTTTTAAATGGCCTCAAACTACATGCAAGAGGTTGTATGGCCTTCTAGGCAAATTTGTTTGCCTCTTGGATCAATGCTATCCAAAATGGATAGGCTTAATATGGAAATTGAGGTCTTGACACATTCTAGATCCATCCGTGAATTTTGTTTGGCCTCAAGCTACTCCGAAAATATGTGAGCCCACTATTTTCTTAAGAAATACCTTTAAAAATTCTAGATATGATCTGTCAAACCCTCATTGTCCTTTTTCTCCAAATACTAAACAAGCTATAATAGATCTAACTCTGATACCATGAAGGATTTGAGCAATACGCAAAACAAATCCATGAAGCCCTCGAATACCTGCATGTAGAAAACTTTTCACAGAGAAGAAAAGGACAAGAGGAGGCCAAGGTTTGCTTTGAAAAATATGCAAATGTATTCTCAGATAAAGAAAAGATGTATATTATTACAAAAGATCAATCCTTATAAAAGGAGATCAAAACCCGAAAGGGAAACCTAAAAGGTAAAAGCTATTTAATAATTAATAATTAATTATTAAATAAAGAATGCAAAAAGTGCATAAAGAAAAATCTTAACAAGGTAGAAAAGGTAATTTAATTAATGAAATTAAATTAACCTTTTTCTCTAACATTATGTTGTAGAAGATGTTTTTGATATTTTTCGTGCTTGTCACTCCGAACCTTGTGGGAGTCGCTTTGTAGTCCAATGTACCACTAATAAAGTTTTTACTATAGGATATTACTAGCCTACATTGCATAAGGATTGTAAGAAGTTTTCTCAACATTGTGACAAATGTCAATGGATGGGTCATCCTACTCGATTTGATGAAATGACTTTACGCCCTCAATTATCTATTAAACCATTTGAAATATGAGGGTTATATTTTGTAAGACCTATTAATCCTCCTCAAAATAAGGAATATGTCTTAGTATGCACAAATTATGTTACAAACTGGGTAGAAGTAGTGGCTTTAAAACATGTCATAGGTACAAAAGTTGCTAACTTCTTGTACTCAGAAATTCTTACCAAGTATGGTGTTCCACGTGATATTGTCACTGATCAAGGGGCATAATTCAATTCCAATTTGATCAATGCCTTGGTCCATGAATATGAACTCAAGCATTGTAAGTCCTCTCCTTACCACCTACAAGCTAATGGGCAAGTGGATGTGACTAGTAGAAAGTTGGAGAATATTTTGACAAAGATACTAGCCTTGCATAAGAATGACTAGGTTGATTGACTTCTTGAAGTTGTCTAGGCCTACTATACCACATGGAAGACCAGAATCGAGCTCGCTCCATATGAGCTAGTTTATGGAAATAAACTTGTTCTACCTATTGAATATGAGATCAAGACTCTTTACATTGCTCTTGAACTTTAAAAAATCTTAGTGAAGCTCAAAAATATCAATTGGCTCAACTTTATTCTCTTGATGAATTGTGCCAGGAAGCCCATCACCATACAAAGATGTTCTAGGAACAACAGAAGCAGCGGCATGCCCATTTTATTTGACTGCATGCTTTTCAATCTAGTGATTACACACTACTTTGTGGCTCCTAATTCCAGGAATTTCACAGAACATTTCACACCTAATAGTTGGGGCCATATGAGATTCAAATGGTCTATGATAATGGTGTTGTTCGCTTATGTATTATGGATTTAGAATGTCATACTCTTCTTGCGAATGAACATCACCTGAAGTTGTATAAGCATCCTCTTTCAAAAGAGACCACCTTTTCTTGATATAGCCAAGGAAGTAATTATTGTTCCTTTTGGTATGCTCCACGATTAAAAGAGTCCCCTTGAAATATTGAATATATATATATATATATATATATATATATATATATATATATATATATATATATATATCTTGATTGTGAAAACTAGTTCCCAGCGCTATCAAATGGCATATGGTTGATTCAAATGGTCTATGATAATGGTATTGTTCTCTTATGTACTATGGATTCAGAATGTCACGCTCTTCTTGTGAATGAACATCACTTGAAGCTATATAAGCATCATCTTTCCAAAGAGACCACCTTTCTTGATATAACCAAGGAAGTAATTGTTGTTCCTTTTGGCATATATATATATATATATATATATATATATATATATATATATATATATATATATATATATATATATATATATATATATATATATATATATATATATATATATATATATATAAACAATTGCAATAAAAGATCCAACAACGAAAGCCAAACTTCTGGCATTGTTGGCCAACTATGAGCTAGAAATTGGTTCTCCAACAACTCTTAGTTGCATTAAATCTTGATTGTGAAAACTAGTTCCCAGCGCTATCAAATGGTATATGGTTGAAAATAGACTCTTTGGCAGCCTTATGTCATGATCAAAATTCGAAAAAAAGAGGATGTAGGCCACCACACCATCTTGTTTGGTAGTTCCCCATGTCTTTTGTGATGGGACATTTTATTGTTTGTGTCACTTCCTTCTTTCTTCCCCCTTCTCTAGCCTTTGCGCCACAATATTTGTCCTCTCCTAATGTCGTGTCTATGTTTGCTTACACATCTCTCTATGCTTGGTGGGACTTGTTCCATGTGTAGTTGTGCTGGCTATGCTTTTCTGCATCCATGTGGGCCTGTACATAGCACTTTAATCCTTCCTCATTCTACATATCAATATACGTGCTTTGTGGAGATCCACTCCTTGATGATGAAGATTTGTTGATGCCTGTTGACTGTCGTCTCTTCCTCATTACAACCTCATATTGTCATTTTCCAATTAATATAGGAAGTACCCCTTTCCATTAGTGATTATTTTAAGTATTATTATTATTATTATTATTTTACTATTTACACTAACGACCTTGGGACGTGTCACCCTTCAGTTGGGGGGAAGCAATTTATATCTTGTTATTATTAATCTATCTTACTATGAATTATCACTAAATTGTCCTTGTTTCTATTTCTATGAAAAAGAATTGGTCATTTTCTCTTTACAATTTACTGTTGTTTCATTTCCATAAGCAATTTTGTTTGTGGGTCTATGTATCTTGCTTCCATGGGAGGAGCTCACAAATGCTACAAGCCTCTAAAAATGTCAAGTGGATGAAATATTTTAGAAAATTATAGGGTTGATGAACAAGTGGCCATGGACTTCATTTCAGGACTTAAGAAAGATACAATAAAGACCAAGGGTCTTGAATTCCTAGTTATGTTGCAAATGGTCGCTCATGTTATAGGGCTTCCATAGGTTGGATACAAATTCTTTCCAATTGTCAATCCTTGTGCTACTGACCTACATACATACAGGACCCAATTTCTATAGAGAGGAGAAAAGGACACTGTTGTCGAAGGACAAGGAATAGCTCTGAAATCCCTATCTCCACTTTATGACAAGGTAGCTAAATTTATGATACAATATGTAACCTATGAAGGTATCTATGCTTATAATTTTTACAACCATTTTCAGTTATTATTACATTTGTGATATCACAAATTGCTCAATTTACCCTATTTTATGTATAAATTCTTGAAACACTCTTGTCAAGCTTTTAGGGAAGGTCATACTCAATCTTTATCCCACCATGGTGTGATTAAACTCATCATTCTTCATAGCCTCATTTTTCTACAACCCACAACTAGCTGGGAGATCTTTGCTAAAGATTTAGTGACCAAAGATGTACAATACCCTCTTCAAAGTAACAAAGATGACAACCCGTTTAAGAAAGATACTCACCCTCCTATTCAAAAATTCATTGAAACACCTTCAAATACATTTAAGAAAAAATCTATAGAACCCCTATTATTACACTAACTAAAAAGGTAAAAATTAGTCGTGACACATCATCTTTTGTCCCTTCTTCCTGTCAGGTTACTCGACAAAACCCTAATCGTATGGAGGAGTTAGCCAATGTCACCCTTGGAGTTTAAACTACACTTTTAGAAGAAAAATATGTGGAAGTCATAGCCATAAAATCTCCTAATCTTATTAAAAAGGAAAAAAATGACTAAACCATTCGGGGCCAAAAGTGACAGAAGGTTAGGCCATGGAGGCTCGAACAGACCCTAGATGAAGAGCATGACCTAATTGTGTCTATGGAGTTGCTCAAGTTTGCAAATGTGGATATTCTAACTGAACAAGAATCCCATACCATCCATAAATTATCCTAGGATACTCTAATTATAGGATCCTCTATGAATGTAAAAAACCCTAAAGATCAGGAATGCCTTAAGAGTCCAAAATTTGACAAAAATGAATCTCTTGATCATGTGGTTAACATGGCTTGTCAGGGATATGTTAATAAGATTCCTCAAATAGAGATATTGTCAGGAGAAGTAGGGTATGGTTTTATGGCTCATGATGGGAATATTTCTAAAGTCCTCAACAAGCCTCCACAAGAACAATTGAAAACACTTGAAGAAAAGAAAAAGTGTGAAAATGAAGCTCTTAAGAAAATTGTGCAACCTCAATAGGATTTGTCTTTGCAAAGGTTAGATAAACTGATTTCTCTAAGTTCCACTAAGGGTGCCTCAAAAGCTATTGTGATATTTATTGAAGCTCCTTGGTAGTCTATGTCCCCATCCATCCTCCTTGTTAATCAGCTACTAGAGATGGTGCTCCAATTACAAAAGGAGAACTAGAAGTTACAGGATAAGTTGTAAGTGTCAAAACAAGGGTTGATTGAATTTGTATCTCCACCTGGTTTGTTTTGTTTCTTTATATGAAGACATGAAAATCCTTTAGTTGAGGAAAAATAATAGGGGTTGAAAGTGTCTCAATCTACCATAGTCTTTCAATTCCTAAGTCATTAGTTAATCAGTAGGAATGCAAAGAATCATGCTTAATTTATCATTAATCAAAGATTGAATGATTCCTAGTGTTTTTGGATCTCATATGAAAAAAATTATTAGTTGTTGCGGGAAATCATTCCAAAGATGCAGACAAGACAAGACGATTGAAGAATGCAAGGCATATGAATTGTTGTTGACTCAGATTTTGATTTATTAATATAATCGGTTTAAGTTTTAGGGATAGTATTTAGTTTTTTTTGTATCAAATATGGCTTGTGGCCTATGAAAAAAATCCATAATCCTAATTTGTCAAGAAGAGCTTTTAATCAGTTAAAAATGATTCCTTGTTTAGACTTTATATTTTATAGACAAAAGACTTCAAAGAAACATGTGTGTGTATGTGTGAAAACCTTTGAAATATATAATATATAAGATGAATATGAAGCATTGAAATAAAGATTGTAATACATATGTTCATTCATGCATTGAAGCAGTTTGACTAATTAAGCTTACTCTCACCATGAGAACCAGAAGATGGGCCCCCTCTCAAAACCCAGATGAGATCATTTTAGTTATTTTTAATCCATGTTGTATGATTCCTATTGATGACTAATCTACATTTGGTGTGAAAGTAATCTATCTTGGACATTGAATATGATGTTTAAAAACTTTTTTATAGTTTCAGTTCTGTTATGCTTTACTTTGGAATAGTAGATCTCAAAATTCATTTGTGACTAGTTTATTGAAATAATAATCTCATTGACTCAGTTGTGATTTGTCACATTCCATTATAGGTTCCTATTCCTTGTTGTGATCCATATTTCTTATTCTGAAATAGGGAATCCTTTTATAATTCATGTATTATCTCATTTCCAGGAAATCATCAACTTTATGTTGCACTTCCATATTTTGTTCATAACTTATAAGGATTTAGCAGGTAGTTCAAAAACTCAGAAAACACAAAAAGAAAAAGGGTCATTGAATATCGAAACAAAACCAAAGACAAAGAAAGGAAACCCAAGCTCGCTTAGTTAGTCTCGACTACCATATCCTCTAAGGTATCACATGAATTTAATGTTGGAAGGATTTAATGGGAAACAAGACATTAAGAGGGGTGGGTGGGTGTAAATCAGGATCTTAAACTTTAACTTACAAATACAAATTATTGATTTCACACCTAATTCATCTCATATCTCAAATGTAATATTAAAATTGTAATATTGAAAACATAACATCCATGAAAGATTCAACACATAACACAAATGGTTTGGTAACCCAAAAACACTTCAATGTGAAGGTAAAACAGGGGTGGGGATGAAAACCACAAATCTTCATTGTTTCAACAATAATGTTAACCTATTAGGATTACAATGTTTGATCACAATATATGATCTACCTTGTGAGGGATCTACCTTGTTAAAAGTTGAAGGATTGTTAAGTCCTACCTTGTTAAAGGATTTTACACTTACAATCAAGTAAGGACTCTGTTAGGATATTTACATAGATCTGTTAGGATCACTCAGTTAAGAGATTTGCCCTGATTTAATCTTGTTAAAAATTGATATAGTACCCGACCCTTGGTTTTCTTTGTAAGCTGATTTTGGATCTCCTTTGTACAATGTCTTGATCTAATCTCTCAATCTGATATCTCTATTTAGTCCTTCATTGCTTAGATCACCCTTGTCTGATTTCCTTTCAGACTTAGCCTCTCTTACTCTGTTGTATCTTTGTTCACTTCTTCACTTGTGCATTCACACATTTTTTCACACATACGTACACTCCTCCCTATTTATCCTAGGGTTAGAATCCTCATTAAATAGACAATCTTTATAAGTTCTGGATCATAATCAATGGTTCATAGTTCATCTTATCTTGTCATTTCCTTCTGATTTTTTGATTGGTTGATTTTCTTTTCTCGAGATCATTGCCTTCTGTAATGACATGTAATCTCTTTCTTAACTTTCTCTACAATCATTAAATATCATATAGAAGTCGACCAAAATGATTTACATAGGTGTTTGTGCAATTACAAACTCATATGACAAAAATGGTCTGCTCGGCATCTGAATGTTCTGACACTCAGTCCTAAATAACATTCATACTAACACTTGACTTCTACATACTTATCTCTTAATGTTTTCTTGACAAATACTATCTTTCCAATTTACTTGGTCTCCATATGTTAGCTCATCTTATATATACGCTCAGTCTCAACTGGAGTTCTTGGCAATCTCTGACTTGTTCGATATGAAAAGTAAATAAGTCCTCACATGTTCGACCTTTACTGGATGACTCGATTGCAGTGATGCTTGTTCATACTTGACTAGTAAATGACTAAGTGTTTGGACACTAATAGGCAACATAGGCGTAGAGATCATTATTTAAAGAAACTTTTGAAACTAGGTTTAGTAAACCTCCAGAACCACCAAAGAAGCCTTTTAAAACTTACTACACACCTTGGGCAATAGAAGTCTTGGAGAAAGTCATGTGTGATAACATAGAAAATTTAGCAGGAGGTAATAATGGTGGAAACAATGGTAATGAAATTGTTCAACACAATATGACCTTTGAGTTTCCTATCCAAACTCCCAAAGATAATGCCCCTATGAAGAATATACCCCACTCAACACTTCCCATATTTAGGGGGTCAACTACTAGAGATGTTGATATATTCCTATTTGAGTTTGATGTCCTCTGTAATAGCTACTATTATCAAAATATGCACAAAACTAAAGCTATTCCCAACTACATAAAAATATGTTACATTACGATGATTTATGAGCCTTAGGGGCAGTAGAACATGGGATTAGATTAAAACCACTTTTCTAGAAAAATATCTAAAATATTGCAAAACCAAGGCAGTATGGAATGAATTTTTTCACATGACTCAATAAGAAGAAGAGTTTGCAGAAAATTTCCTTGAATGATTTGCCTCTAGTTGACAATGTTCAAGAGGCCTTGATCTAACTTTTGATATTATCAAAATGCTCTTCCTTAGGGGAATTCTAGATGAAACCATGGATGCTTTGAGCCTAAGATAGGTCAAGAAATATTTTTTTCCTTCTAATTAAAGTGTTCTTCAAAGTATTATTTCCCCTAAGAGGGGTAGAGGTGGTCTTTTATTGTGGTTGCTAGACTGCAAAAACTGTCAAACCAACTTTAGTTTGTGATATTGATAGCATTTATGCCTTCTTTAAATGTGACTGCTTCATTTTTCATTTTCTTTGAACTCATTATTTGACATGACATTTGTACTTGGTAAGACCTTGCCATTGTCATGCTCAATTGATAAAAATGTTATCTGGGTATTTAAATTTTATGTGTAATTTTCATGTAGCCTCACATTCATGAAAAATGTGAAATGAGTTCTCTAGGAACCCATTTTTACTTCTCAAAAGTCTTCTTAAACATTTTATTTGGTAGGTCATATATCTTTTTTGTGCATCAGTTTCTGGATTAGATTGTGTAACAATTTTTACCATCAACGTTTCGAATCACACTACGTGATCCATCATCAGGATGAGAGAGCAAGAGATGTCAAACAAAATAACTGGCAGATTTAGCTTAGAACCCAATAAAAGAGAACAAGAGTAAGGGAGAGCACAAACTCCGAAGTTGAGCCCAATAATAAATATAAAACTAAAAGCCAAAC